>OX297853.1:41505178-42105178 GCA_946477585.1 Cheilosia urbana
TATTTTGGTCGAGCGGAGATCCAGATCATGGATTTCTCAAACTCCCAAATTGTCTCCCTACATACAGGGCAAACAAAAATTCAAGATGGACATTTCAAGTTAATACATAGCATTAATCTTAAACAATATGAGCAATTCCTTTCCGACATATCACCAGTCCTTAATCTCGAAACAACCCAAAGTCAAATCCTTTTTCCCTTAATATCACATGAAATTCAACAAATCCGTAATCTTTTACATAACTTACAACCCAGAATAGCGAAACGTTCTCTAGACTTTATAGGCAAAGGTTGGAAATGGATTGCTGGCAACCCAGACCACGATGACTTTGTTACAATAAAAGAAAAAATTACAGATGTTCTAAAAAACAACAATAAACAGGTTATTATTAATGAATTGTATAACGAACGAATAAACAATATTACGAGAATCCAGAATGAAATCCAAAACTTACTTAAAAATAATAATAAAATAAATTATGAAATTATATCAAATCTCAAATATAAAATCAAAATTGTAAAAGAAGAACTAGAGAATATTAACTATGCCATTCATTGGGCTAAACTAGGTACAATAAACTCTTTTATATTGTCAAAAAATGAAATAGAATTAGCCACCAAAGTATTTAATGAACAAAAATTACCCTACACAACAATAGAAGAAGCCCTAGACTTTGCAGATATAAAAGTTTTAAGCAATAGTACGTCAATCCTCTACATAATAAACATTCCCTTAACAACGAATGAAATTTACGAAAATTTGTTAATAAAGCCAATTAAAAAGAAAAACATTGTAACAGAAACATTGTACGAGGTAATTTTAAGAAATAATGAAAAATTATATGGAACAACAAACAAATGTAAAACTTTTAACAATCTATCCATTTGTAACTCAAAAAATATTGTCAATATTACAAACGATACTTGCATTCCTAATTTATTAAAAAGTCTACCAGCTACTTGCAACAAAATAAATAATCATCATATTCCGACCATAGATGAAATATCAACGGGCATAATGCTATTGAACCAATTCATCGGCACCCTTGAATTTGATAACACAACACACAACCTAAATGGAACATTCTTGGTAAAATTCCATAACATGACCATCACTTTGAACGGAATCCAATACATCTCCAAAGAAGCCTCAATGATTAAACCACTTCCGGCAATATTGCAAACCAGTCCCAAGGAAAACGAATACCGTGAATTACTCTCACTGGAAATGATGAAGGATCTCCATATTAACAATACCAATAAGATCCACCTTCTACAAACAGAAAACGATAATCAACGAGTAACAACATATTCCCTCATCTCCGTACTAGGACTACTCATTACAATAGCGATCATATGCAAAATCTTGCCAAGAAGAAACAACACAGAAATCATAATTGAACAACCGACAACAAAGACGAATGGACCAGTAACAATCATCGATAGACTTTCCGTTCCTGAGGTCAACTATCTCCAATATCCAAGCAGCCCAAAGTTCAACAACCTACCATACTTCTGACGACCGATGACGATCGTTTTTTAGAGGGGAAGAGTTAACATCAACACGAGCAACGGAAATGCTGACAAAGCGTCTGCCTCGATACAGCGAATTTCCACAGAAATTCATGTTGCAATTCAATTCAATACCTTAGGAATGCAAAGTACCGAGGTAAAATCGAATATAAAATTATTGATTGTAGTTAGTTAAGAAGTAAACTCAATAAAGGTCAGAGCAAACTGCTCTAGAAAAGATTTTTTTTATTAATTATTTCGGTGTAGTGATTAACTTGTATACACAATACGCAACGCAACATTCAATACATTTCCGTTTTGTACAAGCCTGCTTAGTTCTCTTCTCTTTTTTTTTACTCTGTGCTTTGCGTGCATATCACACAATAATTCGAAGTGAACGTTGTCGTTTTATTTTGCATCTTTCTCTTCTCTTTCTCACTCTCTGTGCATCCAACACAATGCAGAAAAAAAAGCTTAGCATTTCATCAAATTTAGCAACTGCTTTTCATACTGCTAATGCTAAAACAATTTTCATCGTGAATTAATTTTGCTAATGCTAATTATTCCATCACTACATTACAGTATGGATTTGAATCAGTTGCGCTGTTAAATTTCTGTTCTCAGATTTTCTTTAGCTAGGATAATAAAGAGTGTACATCAGGTCTATTCGTCGATATTACCAAATTTGACATGATTAACCATAACATTCTGTTGCATAAGTTACAAAATGCCTGTTTTCGAGGCTTTATGCTCGAGTGGTTAAAATCTTATCGTAACAATATATCGCAAAGAGTGAAGATTGATACGATAAGGAGTCGAATTCAGTTCATAAACATAGGGGTACCTCAAGGCTCTACATTGGGAGCAATCCTCTTTCTGATATATATAAATTCATTATTTGAGCTAAATTTCAAAGGCCTTATCACTGTTTTTGCAGATGACGTAGGTTTAACTTATGGTTCAAAAAGCCCTCTAAATTTAACTGCTGATATCAATATGGATTTGGATTTGCTTGGAAAATGGTTTACAGTGTATAAGCTTATGATAAGTTCCAAAACTAAAGTAATGTTTTTCAGTCTGGCAGCACCACACTCGTTTGACGCTGAAGATTTTTTTCGTGCACCTTAGTGCCAAAGATTTAAAGTTCGGAGTTAGATATATTAATTTATAATTTATAATAATTTAATTTATTTATTGAAAATCTATTATGAATATATACAGACAAAATAAAAATATCAATGGTTATGGTACAATGATAATAGATTAGAAAAACGAGACATTCTTCATTTTACAAATTGAATAATAGGAAAATAGTGATGAATGCCACTCCAAAGGGCTTAACAACACAAGATACAATTATAAGGGTAGGGTGACCCTAGTGGGACAATCTTCAAATATAAAACAGATAAGAACAAAATTAAAGGCAAGTAATCGTATTAGGTACTGAAGCTAAAATTATCCATAAAGAAAACAAACAAAAAACCAAAATAAAAAAACAATAAAAAGTAGACCAGAAAATCAATAATCACACCAAGAAATCGGCAATAAGTGATTCTAAATTACCTTAGTGAAAGTTGAAGAGTCAGCGTTTTACATTTTTAATAAACAATCCAGATTTTTGATTTTGACATTGATTAGTCCTGATCGATAGTGGAAGTTTATTAAACAAGCGATAAGAAGAAACAGTATACAAACTACGAAAGGCAGTGATACGAAAAGTGGGTACAGTTAACATATTAGAAAAGTTTCCACGTAAATTATACGTTGAAATTAGACGAAAATTACGATTACCAGTTTTCATAAAAAAGGTTTTCATTACTTTGAAATAATACAAATGACGAACGGGAAGAATTCTCAGCTCACAAAACAAGGGATAACTAGGATATCGAACAGGTTTACGACATATTTTTCTTAAGACATATTTTTGCAAAATTAATAAAGATTGTATTTAATTAAAATATGCACCTCCCCAACAAGTAATACCGTATTGCAATTTAGAGTGTATAAATAGTATTTAGGAGTATTTTGGAGCAGATATTGCGCAGGTAGAAGGAATGTCTTACACTGAAAAAAAAAGGTACACCATAGTAGTGAAAAAGTTCATCAATGTGATGAAAAAATCAACAATTTTAGTCCAGTGAACTTTTTCATTAGTATGATGAAACCGATTTCGTCAATCATTCATCAACTTTGTTCATCAATATTATGAAAAATTCATCAATATGATGAACCCAAATTCCCCTTTAATTTCATAATGTGATGAATGTATTCATCATATTGACAAATTTGTTCTTCAATATGATGCACACTTTCTGTGCTGTCAAATTTGTTTTCATGTAGTTGTAAGATTATTCACACTAATAAAAACATGAAATAAAAATACTGGCACCAATATAAATCGTAAAGATATAGCCTTCCCACTTTCATGGGGATGCTAAAATACTTAAACGAGCATAATGTCATGAAAATGGTAATGGTAATATTATGTGAATTTAACTATTGAATTTCTTCGCATCCGAAAGGAAAATATTCAAACGAAAATCAGTTTTACCACGAAAGTCAATAAAGTGTAGTGGCAAAAACTCACGCGCTCAAGAAATATTGAAGATTTATAAAAATAAATTTTGTTTCTGAGTTACTTTTATCACTCCTGGGACAATTTTTTTTTTTCATAATGGATCCCAAGAGAATCAGAGAACGGCCATTTGCCTGCCATATGCATAGAGTCACAGGGTGCATGTGCATACATTTGTGTTTGAAATGTGTTTTTGCGTTTTTTGTTATTTAGTTATAATTTTATTGATCCATTCTGTTGAATTTTATAATGTTGAGGCGTGAGAGAACAATGTACGAGAAAAATTTGGTTAAATAACAATATTACATTGATTTTGAAAATATTTTTAAAAAGTAAATATTTATTTACATTTATGTGTGTAATGAAATCACAACGTTATAATTATATAGCGAGCTCTTTTTTTTATACCAAAGGAAAATCGTTGTAGAAAATTCATGATAATTGTAGTTCTATTTTAATGACATATTTATTTAACGTCAAAAATCGACCCTACTGCTAAGTTTCCACCGGAGAATAACTACGAGATTTAGAAAAATTTCCGTAAATCCCGCATAAATCTCGGAATTTATCATACGAAAGTAATCTCATAAAAAGGAAGATTAGAAATAAAACAAACACACTTTTCACAGCTCGATATGTCAAAAGTGAAAAAAAAGAAAATTAAAGAATTAAAGAAAAAAGACATCAAAAATGGAAAATTTTCTTTCTTTCTCTCTCTCTCTCTCTCTCTCTCTCTCTCTCTCTCTCTCTCTCTCGTTTTCTCTCTCTCTCTCTCTCTCTCTCTCTCTCTCTCTCTCTTTCTCTCGTGAAATGCCATTTTCTCTCAAATGGACAGAGCCAGAGAGAATACGTCAGTTAATCTTCTTTTATTTGGTGGAAACACTTCGGGATTAATTCTAAGCCTCTTGTACTTAATCTTGGTATTTGTGTTCGGTGGAAACGTAGCTTAACCTACCTTTTTAGAAGTTTGTATTCTAAAACACGTACAACAACATTTTTCGATATTTACGTTTTACTTTTTACGAATGAAAAAGCTATATCAAGATATCGAAAAAAAAGCCCCTTTGAAAATTAGATAGTCTTACTCATGATTTAGCTTTTAAAACGTCGCTATGAACATTTAGAGCAAACAATTTATGCCGAAAAACGTTCGTTTACATAGTAAAATCATTGAAACGAGATCACTTGGTCAACACCTCCCAGATATATCTATGCAACTGAATTAAAGTTATACATTAATTGCATACCTTTAATTAAGGCTAGGTAAATTGCATTCTTTTTAGGGTAAATGAGGCGCTCCATCGAAGATATAGGTTCTAATTATATAAGTTTCATTATACTGATAACATAATAAATACTTTAAATATATTAATGTATTAAAGCTATTTATGCAAAATTTATAACATTTTATATAATGTGAATAATCGAAGTTAGACTATAGCTTTTTTATATTTCCACCATTCTTACACTAATATTGAATTTTTCACACTTCATTAATTGTTTTAAATTGTATATACTGCAGTTTATTTAGCAAAACCAGTCGCCCGTAGTAAAAGAAAAAATAAAAAAGTTTGTTCATCGGCAAGCAATTGTCAATACATTGTTTAAAATGCAAATGGATACTTTTGGAGGAACATTAATTAAAAGATAAACAAAAGGTATGTGATGAAATTTCTAAATCACATATATCGAATCTTTTAAGATATTCATCGTTCATCGTAAATCCATTCACAATTTTCTTCTATGCCACCCTGTGTAGATACTTTACGCTTGATGAGCAATGACATATAATTATCTGCGCATATATACATTAAAAGATTCATCTTGCGTGTGTGAGTATAAATGCTGTACCAACATCGCGTCTGTACACCTACAGCATACATCATATTAACAATCTGTGCATCACATTGAAGAAACCGATGAAAGAAGTTCATCAGTATGAGGATTCCATTCATCAATATGATGAATATAACGGTGAATTTAATTTTTTTCATCAATATAACGAATTAGTTCATCTATATTATGAAGGTTTACATCAACGTTCTCCTTAATAAAAATTAATGTCTGTTTTTTGACGAACGCTGTCATCAATATAATAAAAGCCGTCATCAAAACGATGAACGTCGTTATCAATATGATAAAAATTCAAAACTTGGCAATCGTACTTGAATATGATGATTCCATTCATCAATAAGACGAATAAATCATCAACTGGATGAACAAATGACTAAATTCATCAAAATAAGTGTTTTCGTCATATTGATGAAATGTTTTGATGAAATAATGAACTTAGTTCATAAGAACATACGCTAAATTCTCTTCAGAATCCTGTTGAAAAAATTGATGAATTCATTTTCATCATATTGAAAAACTGTTCATCAATTGTCAAAAAGTTTTCATGAATTTGTTCATCATATTTATGAAAATTACGTCATATCAATGAATATCATGTTGATGAACGCCATTCATCAATACGACGCCGACTTTTTTTTTCAGTGTAGTGTATATCGAAAGCATAAACAAATCATACTGAGACCCCCAACTCACAATCCTCTTGCCGCTGGCCCCCTCAATTTTTGCCAGGAATCCGCCATTTTGTTGTCCTATCCGTGTACGCCAATTTCTATCCGTTTTGCTTTGCCTACAGTGAAATGTAAAAAGATTAGGTGCGAATGTGTTGGTTGAGAGGATTTTTGACATTTGTCAATACGAATTTCTATGCAACAATACTAGCGCACCTAAAATTTTTGGGAGCGTAAAATTTAGCTTGTAGGCAAATAACTGTTAATCGGTCGAAGTTGGGGGTCTCAGTATTGTCTCTGATCGAAAGTACTGCCTTAAGGATACCACATGATTAAGGAAACTCATCCTGAAATCAATAGTTAGACCCAGATATTGAAAAACATCCACTTGTTCAATTGCAAAACAGTTGACGCAAAAACAAACTGCATTTTTCCGTATGAAATGCTTTGCAAGAGAGTCAGACAAAAAATAACGGTGCTTTTTGAATTATTCTTTCTCATTAGGTACTTTTAACAACATCATAGACAAATAGCTAGCATCATCAAATGATAGATTCATGCACATTATGTGGAAATTATGAGCCACATAAATTTGAAAAAGTTTGTACCTATTCATTTGGAACGGATTATACATTAAGGGTCAGCCCACCTATTTATTTTTTGTATTGTTAATAAGAAAATTTAAATGGCATTTAATACTGTTACTGTTTAAGAAATATAAAATGTCAATCCATTTTTTCTACCTGAAAATATTTATTGTTCAATTGTACTAATTTACCAACTCTGAATTGTTTATCTATACAACTAGTGAAAATAAATTCTATCTACCTATCTATCTATCTAATAAAGTTGAATGAATTGAAAAGTGTTTATACCTATCCAATCTTTCAGACCACAACCGATCATAAACATCCATAAAATAGCTTCGGAGATCGACAACAGCGGGTCCAAAACTATTCTACCTTCCAAGTTGCATACAACCATATGCAACCACAAAATTTCATTGAAATCAGTTGACTGGATTCGGAGATCGACAAAACTACCCTATCTTTCAAGTTGCAAGCAATTTCATTGAAATCAGTTGAGTTCTTTCGGAGATCGACAACAGTGCCATCTATCGGGTTTGAGACTACCCTATCTTCCCTGTTGCAAGCAACCATACACAGTCCAGACCCACAAATTTCATTGAAATCGGTTGAGGTGTGGGAGTCGTGAGCGGCGACGTAGTGATGGCGATGGCGACAGGCCAATTTCCGCCGTCGGCACAGAATTTCCGTCTCGGTGCAGTCGATTTTACTCCCAAGTAGCGCTTATACATGTTGCACCTTTCACATTAAAGATATAAGTTTATCGATGGAAAATTTATTTTAAACTCTGAGTTGTTTGTATGGTAGGTATTCGCAAAGTTTTTTAAAACGTGAAATTTATAATAGGGGTTTTCCAATAAGAGGTGTGTGTGTTATTGTGAATGACCCGCTATTTCGATAGCTGTCACTTTTGAAGCCTTTATTCTTTGACATTTGACAAGTAGAAACTACGCCATTACTAAAAATGGAACGATACAAGCTTCAACAACAACGCATTGAAATTATTAAAATTCACTAGGTACAAAAATGGTGAAAATCTTGCAGTCACAGTTCGCAAAACTAAAGCATTTTTTGGCCGTCGGGAAGCACCTTGTCGGACCGCAATACAGAAATTGGTGGGAAAATTCGAGCTGTTGGGACAAGTTAGTGATGTGAAGAATAAAACCCGTGCAGCGTGCACGTCGCTCAAGAACAACTGAGAATATTGCTGCTGTATCACAAAGTGTTGACGAAAACCCAGGTTTGTCCATTCCTCGTCGTTCTTTGCAATTGGGCATTCCACAAACGTCATTTCACCGTATTTTGCATAAAGACTTGGCTCTTAAGGCTTATAAAGTTCAGTTAACACAAGAACTCAAGCCGATCATCAACAACGTCGTGTCTTTGCTGATTGGGTCCTTGAAATACATGAAAATGATCCGTAACTCTATCGAAAAATCATCTTGACTGATGAGGCCCATTTCCACCTCGTTGGCTACGTCAAAAAGCAAAATTGTCGCATCTGGGGCTCGGAAAACCCAAGAGTTATTATTGAGAAGCCTCTCCATCCTCAAAGTGTGACTGTTTGGTGCGGTTTATGGTCCGGCGGGGTCATTGGACCTTACTTTTTCGAAAATGAGGTTGGATCAACAGTTACGGTGAATGGATTGCGCTATCGAGAGATGATTAATGATTTTTTTATGGTCGGAGTTGGATGGTATTGATCTGGACAACGTTTACTTTCAACAAGACGGCGCTACGTGCGTCATACTTACAAAAATCTTCTCTGCAAAATTCGATTTTACTCCACTTTTTCGAAAAATCGGTACCGTGAACTATTGTCATATGAACTAACGCCATAATGGCGTTATGACGCTTTTGCAAAGTGACAAAAGGCCATATGTTTGAATATGGCCTCATGTCGCTTTGTGAAAGTGTCATAAAGCCATATTTCGAAATATGGCCTTATGTCACGGCACCGACTTTATAGGTGTAACAACTAAGACTAGCCTAAAAGAAATGTATATATAGATACAGACAGATTAAAAAAAAAAACATAGTGCCTGATTCTAAAGCAAGTTTAAAGTTCAATATCACTTTGCAACTGCATTGCTTAAACTAATTTAAAGTTTACCGAAAAACATGCAAAGTCTACTCAACGCCGGCATTCCGCATAACATCCTACTACCGTTCGGTCTAAAATGATAAAAATTTGTTTGCAAATAAAAAAAAAAATAAAAAAAACATAGAACAGGACAAAAATTCAATATCGGAAGTCTGCTCCATTACTCATCACATCGCCCAACGGAACGATCCGATGCACCAGATTGAATTCTAGTGAACGTATGAATGTATGATGTGTCCCACATGTAGATTCGTTTGAATGTATTTCCATTTGGTATTTTCTTATGGATGAGTGAACGTAGAATCGGTTAAAAAAAATTATAATGCACAAAAGAATAATTCCAATTCCAACACGAAGCCACCCCATGCGATATGAGACCCTTAAATCACTATAAATACAAGTACGACTACGAGTATATACCTATGTGCCGTAGGTATAGTACTCGACTCCGTTTGCTGGAACCGGAAAGATGTCCATCTCGTACACTCTGTTCCACAAATTTTCCAACTGCACGGGTGGCGTGGCGGATCAGAAAACGTTTTTGTATTCCATAGCTCGTATTTGAATATTTTTAGACATGATTTTTAGATGGCACAAAAAACGAGTCGACCCGGACGGCGGACAGTGCTCTACTGTCTAGTGTTATCTGCTCTGCAAATTTAATATTTTTATGAATATAATTATACCTACTTTCGCAAAATTGTTCTCTTTCACATCATTAAAATAATATTACAGTGAAAAGAAAAACTATGAAAGAAGAATGAAATACCTTAGCATCGTCATTCGCCACCTTCAATCCTTCTGACATTATTGTCAGATTGCTTTTAATATTTTTCTCTTTCTTGGGTAGACGATATCATATGGAACGGTGATAACAGGATATGGTTTTCTTACCACACAGGTGGATACTAGTGACACCCACTGCCATTTAATACTTTATTCAGTCAGCAAGGTGTGTACGAATCAAGATTATGGTCACATAGCCAACCCTTAACATACTTTGTTCTACCGCCCATCATAGACATGTGTCTGACTCGTGTGGGTCATTTTTTCCTTGCATTTAATGTGAAAACTTTTTCACTTTATCATTCGATTTTGAATTATGTATGAAACAAGAAATCCTGACGACGGGTATTTTTTCGTGTGTAAATGTGAGTCTCTGTGGTGCGGTTTATGCGGTCCATTGGCACCTGTGTCACATCGCAGCACTCTTCTATAGAACAAGTTATGGCAACGCTTAAAGGGGAATCTTATTGGACGTTCGTAATAAAAGTGCAAATGTGAGTGGGTTTTCCGGATGAGCATAGTAGAAGGCCGTTTGTGGACAATGATGAGTGGGAATTTAATGGACTGCTGAATTGAATTAAATTTCGTTCCGTAACACCCCTTTGTCGAACAAAGTTCTAATGGTATAGACATTGTGTTTTATGATATATTGGTAACGCAGCAGAAATAGAACGTCATGATTAGATAGAATTTACTGAGTTCACTATGATAGAACGTAGGTAAGCTAATCAATTTTATTTATCTGTATACAAATACCAACTACATAGATACACAATATTAGTTTTAAAGGCCTTACGGTTACGGTAAAGACTTTAATCACAGAGACCGCAAATAAAGACAAATATGAGCCATGTTATACTGAACAAACTCTACTCAAGTGGTATAGATCTCAGAAATTTGTTTCGATATATATGTCTTTTGGAGAATTCCGTTTAGGTCGGCAAAGTTTTCGGCCGTACATGAAGGACAAAAAACAAAATCTCCTTTCATGTAATTTAAAGATCACATTTTTAACATAAAACAATCTAAGCATTGTGAATTTTCGATATTTTTTTTATGAATAGCTAAGTTAAATTCTGTTTGTACAGGAAAACCAACAAAATACCTAATTAAAAAACATAAATTATTTCGTGTCACGCGAAGTATTGAGCAAGAGAAAGATATCTTCTCCTTCTATCTATCTTCTATCTTCTATATATATAATTCTTTCGGGGTGTAACTCGATGATCATGTAACTCGATAACCCCTGAGACGATTTTCATAATTCTTTTTTTGTTTTGTTCGTATTGCTGTATATCAGGTTTTTATTTACCTTTTTTTCGCGAAAACAAAACTTGGAGGGGATGAAAGAGGTTATGAAAGTTTTTATGGGGAAATACACTTTGAAAAAAAAGAAACTGGATAGAAATCAAGTAGTGACACTTCAAATAAAAAAAAATATGTTAAATTTTAAGGCAATTGTTGTTGTCAATTATTTTAATTATTTTCCAAGCAAATTGTTGTTGTCAACAATTTCGAAAAAAAAAAAAAATTTCTTAAATAGGTATACCTAAAAAGTTTGTTCTAATAAATTATGTTTACTATGTTACATTAAGTAACTCTTTGAAATGAAGTTGATACTTTGATTATACAAAGATGATATTATGGCCGACGATATTTTGCATCGAATTCGTACTGTGACATCGGATAATGAACTGGAGATGTCAGATGAAATACGCAACAAAGCTTTGATTTTGACCGAGGATATGTGTCTGCTCATGATTGGAAATTTGTTGTGCAAATTGGGGATCCCACAGCCAAATCGTTCAATGCAAGACACATTTAATCGAGAATTGGAGCGAGAAATGGACTTCGATCGCATTGAGTCAAGCTGTTCGAACAAATGTGCCAATGTTGAATCAAGAACAAAAGAAAGTGTATGATGAATTGATGCAACCAGTCGATAACGAAAATGGCGGATTTTTCTTCCTTGATGCGCCCGGTGGAACTGGAAATGCATTCCTGATTTCTCTGATTTTGGCTACAATTCGTTCGAGATCTGAGATCGCTTTGGCCCTAGCCTCTTCTTGGAAAGCGGCTACTTTGTTAGAAGGCGCTCGAACAGCATTGAAATTGCCATTGAATCTGCAAGTGGATGAAGAACCTATATGCAACATTTCAAAGAACACTTCGATGGCGAAAGTACTGCAGCAATGTGAGATTATCATATGGGACGAATGCACAATGGCTTACAAACGCGCATTGGAGGCCCTGAATCGTTTACGTAATGATAAGCGACCTTTCGGTGGAGCAATGATCTTGCTATCAGGCGATTTTCGTCAAACGCTGCCTGTCATTTCGAGATCAACTCCGGCAGATGAATTGAATGCTTGAAGGCGTCTGCCTTATGCCGATACGTCAAGAAATTGCATTTGACAACAAACATGCGAGTTTCCTTACAAAATGACCAGTCAGCTGCAGAGTTCTTCAGGCAATTGTTGGCGATGGGCAATGGTGTGATTGCAGCAAACTTAATCTCCGGCCTGATTGAGTTTCCACAACATTTTTGCCACTTTACAACGACACCGGAAGAAATAATCATGAATGTTTTCCTGAATATCGCTCAGAATTTGTTGATCATGATCATGACTGAGTGTAAGAGTGATTTTGGTTGCGATAAACAAGAACGTCGATCATTTGAATTTCGTCATTCAAAACCAAATCGCTGGTGAGTTGCATTCATACAAATCAGTCGACTCCGTGATGGATGAAAACGAAGCCACCAACTATCCCACTTTGTTGCGCAACCTAAACGAACGAAAATTTTGTAACGGTACGCGTTTGATTGTGAAGAATTTAATATCAAATATTATTCAAGCAATGATTTTTCTAGCTGACCCGGCGAACTTCGTTCCGCCCAAATCTAAGTTATATAAAAATTGAGCCTTAAAATTGTGTTCGTTTGTCGACGAATCACGTCTTAACGCATTTACCGATTTTAACCAAACTTTTTCACATCTTTGGTATTGGTCTATTTATATGATTTTTGTGAAGTTAGGTTGCAATTGGTAAACGTATGTTTGTGTAATTTGTCTACAAAAAACGGTGCAAGCAAAATATATTTGTACTGTAAAATATGTTGTTTTTTTTGGTCTTATGAGAAATACATTTTGTTTTGTCAAATCACTTTTTTCGAATTCCCAGTCGGGTTTTTTTTAGTTTTCTCAACGTTTTGAAAAATTGTAGTTGTACGGTTCCTACGCTGGAATCGGAAAACTTATGCGTGCGTGAAAAAAAAAAAACATGAATTTGAGTAATTTTTTTTTTTTTGTTCCTAAGCCACTCAACCGTTTTCAATTAAATTTTGTGGCTGTGTTTGGTTGGTTACAGTTTGAAAGATAGATAGATATTTTGGACCGATAGGTGACTCTGTTGTCGATATCATAAGCCACTCAACCGATTTGAATAAATTTTGTGGCTGTGTATGGTTGGAAGATAGGACGCTATTTTGGTATGGTGGGTACGGCTATATGTAAAAGAGACTGACGTCCGTATGTGCACTCATAACTCGGGAATGAATCGTGCTTCGTGGATTCGTATTGACCCAAGGAAGGACATATGATACTTTTTGTAGTGAAAATAAAAGTTTACGGGGTTGGGATCAGCGTTGCCACTTACATCCTTAGCAAATGTAGTACATAAGAGAAAAAAAAGGAGCATTTTCAAACAAAATGTAGTACCTACATGTTTTTTTTTTTTTTTATTGAAATTAATTTTCTCTCATCAGAAGCACTACTGTGTGAAAGACAGCATAAGTCCAGCATATATGCAGATAGTTCTTCAAATAATTAAGTTTCCTAAACTATTTTTTGTTTGTTTAATTCACCCACATTGCCACAATGTCGATATTTTGAGGTCCACATCTCAAAATAAGATCGAAAGCCCCAATTAACAAGCGCCACTGGTTATTAAAATGTCCAATTACAGGAAAACTCCTTTAATAAAATTAAAATGGGTGGCTCTTAAGAAATGTAGTACTTTGGGAAACAAATGTAGTATGTAGTACGACGTTAAAAAATCCAGCAAATATGTAGCATTGTACTACATATGTAGTACAAGTGGCAACGCTGGTTGGGATGGATTTAAAAAAAAAAAGAAGATTGAATAAAATTATTTAAAACTTTATTTTTGAATTATTTTGATACGCCGGGCTTACCGCTACACAATTTGAAATTGAAAGTCGGCTCAGTTATAATTTTGTCGCGCAACCTCAATCCACCGAAATTTTGTAACTGATCGCGTTTGATTTGATTGTGAAGAATCTCAAATCAAATGTCATGGAATAAACGACGATTTTGAGTGGAAAATTCAAAGGAAAACATTCTAATTCCGCGGATTCCGCTTATTCAGAAAGATTTGCCAATCGTTTTTAAACGTATCAATTTCCTGTTTCGCTATGACAATTAATAAGTCTCAAGGACAATCGCTGGAATTTTTTGGAATCAAACTTGAATTCCCATGTTTCTCCTAAAGTCAAATGTATGAACTTCCGTTTTATACATCGTGTATCGTAAAGGACATGTGCATTGTGCATACTCAGTATTATTATTATCATTAACGAATATGGACGAAACAAAGTTCGCCGGGTCAGCTAGTGAAATTATAAGTATCAATTTATCTTATCTTCAATCTTGAAAATAAATTGAAGATACCAACGTAGGAACTGCACAACTCCACTTTTTAAAAAGTTGGTCAAATTTGAAATAAAACCGACTGAAAATTCGAAAAAAAAAATATTTTGACAAAACAACAATTATAAAAATCATTAAAAAAAAAACGTTTGTTACAGTACAAACAAAATTTTGTCTGCAGCACCGTTTTTTGTAAAAAAAAATTGTCAAAATCTTATAACTCGTAGTTTTTAACTTCTCGAACGACATATTGAGACGTCAAAACACTATAAAAGGCCATATAATCTTGATGAACCAAAACCACTTAGATTTCCTGAAAATATCTTTGTGTCATCATTTTGGACAACAAATTGCCACTCATGAGCAGACACATATCCTCGATCGAAATCAAAGTTTTGTTGCGCTTTTCATCTGACATCTCCAGACTCCAGTTCATTATCCGATAATTGTTACTGGCTCATTTTTCGTAACAACCCCTACGTGAAAACTCAAAACGCTGAAAAACATCATTGTCCACGTAATCTCAATCACCCCTACACTTCAACTTACTCACTCATACCAATGCAAGTATCCTGAAAATAATGGATTCAAACACCATCAAACAAATATCAAAGCATCTAGACATAATTTAATAGAACAAACTTATTAGGTAGGTACCTATATTTAAAAAAAAAATTTTAAATTGTTCACAACAACAATTTGCTCGGAAAATAATTGAAATAATTGACAACAACAATTGCCTTTAAAATTTAATTTTTTTTTTTTTGTATTTGAAGGGTCACATTTCCAGTTTTTTTTTTTTTTTTCAAAGTGCATTTCCCCATACAAACTTTCATAACCTCTTTCATCCCCTCAAAGTTTTGTTTTCGCGACAATCGGTAAATGCGTTAAGGCGTGAATCGGCGACAAACGAACACAATTTTAAGGCTTTCTTTTTATATGTAGGTATACTAGCTGACCCGGCAAACTTCGTTCCGCCCAAATCTATATATATATATAAATTGAGCCTTAAAATTGTGTTCGTTTGTCGCCAATTCACGTCTTAACGCATTTACCGATTTTAACCAAACTTCCCTACATCTGTGGTATTGGTCTTTATATGATTTTTGTGAAGTTTGGTTGCAAATGGTAAACGTATGTTTGTGTAACTTGTTTACAAAAAACGGTGCAAAAAAAAATATATTTGTGGCGCTGTTGTCGATCTCCTAAACCACTTAACCGATTTCAATGAAATTTTGGGGCTGTGTATGGTTGGTTACAGTTTGAAAAAGAGGATACTATTTTGGTATGGTGGGTACGGCTATATGTAGGTAAAAGAGACTGACGTCCGTATGTGCACTCATAACTCGGGAGTGGATCGTGGTTCGGTGAAGATTTGGTGTTAAACATATAATTTTTGATGCCAAATCTAAAAAACTAAAAAAAAAAAATGTTTCGTAAAAAATAAAAAGCAAAAATGTTGTGGACAACTTAATCACTATTATTTTTATTTAAAGTATGTGTTTTTTTAACTATCGCAGAGCCTTCTCATAAACTACATTTTATGTTTTGCCCTGAGTTAGGTAGTATAAATAAACAGAACTGATGGCTTTCCTAAACGTGAACATGATACATATAATTGTCCGTGGGAGAAGCTTGGGTACTCTAGTTCAATTCCACACAATTCCAACGATTGCCCTTGCGCGTTATTTATTGTATTGCAATCTTTTGAATTCAAAAGTTAAATCTGGTGGAATCATTGGAAGACGTATCTTCACCTTTAAATTTTCCTTTTAAAATCATTGCTTCAATAAGATTGTTCATAACCTTTTTTACTGCTAATCTTGTTTCGTTGCACAATCGAGGATGATTTATATTTCGAAGAAGAATAATTGGTGCACCAACTTTCAATTGTAAACGTTCAGGCGGCAATCCAGGTAAATCTGACGAATTCAGAAATTCCGTCGGATAATTGACAGCGTCATCTTGATTTGTGACCGTGTCTACTGATTGATACGTTACAATCTCACCAGGCACATTTTGACAGCCAATATTGCTCTTTCAGCTAACCAATTGTTATTTTTATAATTTTGCGCAATGTTTGGAAAAACACTTGAAACCAATTGTGGTTTTGTTTGTGCGAAATTACAAAAATTATCTGGCAAAGTGATTAATCCAGTGTTATCAATAGGAATTTGTCCATTTCCTATCGACAGTAATTGCCTAGAAAATTCTTCAGCCGATGGGTTATTTTGTATTTGTACTCTCACATTTGTTGCTAAAGTGAGTGTTTGTACATTTCTCCATAAATTTGATGACTTTAAATATGCCTTCAATTCATCTGCTGGAATTGCACGGGGTATCACTGGCAGTGTTTGACGGAAATCAACAACCAATAATATTAAAGCGTCACCAAATATTTCTTGATTATTACGTAAATCTTTCAAAGTCCTATCCAAAGCTTCCACCGATATCTTATGTGACATTGTACATTCATCCCATACTATTAATTTGCATTGTTGCAAAACTCTTCCCATTCCAGAATTTTTAGAAATATTACACGTTGGATTTTCATTAATTTGCATATTCAATGGTAGGTAATTTAAGGGCAGAGTGCGCTGTACGACCACCATCCAATGTAGCAGCTATTCCAGACGATGCAAGTGCTAATGCTATATTCTTCGGTAATCTTATAGTAGCTGGTAGCATGGAAATCAAAAACTTTTTTCCGGTACCACCTGGCACGTATAAAAAAACATTCCTCCGCTTTCGTTTTGTATAGCTTGAATTATTGTATCATATACATTTCTTTGTTCGCGGTTCAACTTCGGCAGATTCAAATTTATAAATTTGTTCAGTTCATTTATATCGTATTCTTGTTCACGTTGCATTTCTTGATTAAATACGTCATGCAATGGTCAATTAGGAGCTGGTAAACCTAATTGTGACAATGTTTTATTTGCAAAGCACATATCTTCAATTATAACTAATGCCTCATTATAAATTTCGAGTGTAATGATTAATTTCTGATTTCTAGAAATACGATGCATTCTATGCAAGATATCTTCGGTCATATAGTCACGATAATTCTGCCACAATTCCACAACAAAAAAAAAAAAAACTATTTTACAGTAAAAAAAAAATTTTTTTTGCACCGTTTTTTGTAAAAAAAAATTGTAAAAATCTTCCAACTCGTAGTTTTTAACTTCTCGAACGACATCTTGAGACGTCAAATCACTATAAAAGGCCATATAATCTTGATGAACGCCAAAACCATCTAGATTTCCTGAAAATATCTTTGTGTCATCATTTTAAACCAAAAATTGCCACTCATGAGCAGACACATATCCTCGATCAAAATCAAAGCTTTGTTGCGCTTTTCATCTCACATCAGATGATTATCCGATCCGATCAGTTCATTATCCGATGTCACAGTGCGAATTCGATGCAAAATATCGTCGGCCATAGCACACAACACACCGTCACCAGTTCGCAACGCTTCGAACGAAGTATAGGGCCACAAACATTGACCAAAAGCATTCTCAAATAGAAGCATTTGGGTGAACTGTGTATATTCTACCAATTGCATCACTTGCACAAAAACCACGGAATCCGGGAACTACTTCACCTTGTTTCCGCCGCTTGAACTTCTTCGACGACGCATTCCAATATCGGGGCATTTCGCAATAAGTAAGTGTTCGTCTTCGTGCAAACTCGTGGCTTCGGCGAGTGTCAAAAAATTGGTTAATGTTGTTGCAGGTGCCATAACCCTACTCACGAATGAGCAATTTACCAAGATTGTTACTCGCTCATTTTTCGTAACAACCACTACGTGAAAACTCAAAACGCTGAACAAAATCATTGTCCACGCATCTCAATCACCCCTACATTTCAACTAAGTCACTCGTACTAATGCAAGGATCCTGAAAATAATGGATTCAAACACCATCAAACAAATATCAAAGTATCTACTCCACTTTAAAATATTACTTAATGTAACATAGTAAACATAATTTAAAAGAACAAACTTATTAGGTAGGTACCTATACCTATATTTAAAAAAAAAAATCAAAATTGTTCACAATAACAATTTGCTCGGAAAATAATTGAAATCATTGACAACAACAATTGCTTTTAAAATAATTTTTTTTTTTTTGTATTTGAAATGTCACTACTCGATTTCTATCCATTTTTTTGTTGTTTCAAAGTGCATTTCCCCATACAAACTTTCATATCCTTTTTCATCCCCTCAAAGTTTTGTTTTCGCGACAAAACTTCACACAAATGATATACAGACCAATAGCAAATATGTGTGAAAGTTTGGTT
The DNA here is from genome assembly GCA_946477585.1 of Cheilosia urbana. Lineage (NCBI taxonomy): Eukaryota > Metazoa > Arthropoda > Insecta > Diptera > Syrphidae > Cheilosia > Cheilosia urbana. The sequence continues at coordinate 41,524,239 of OX297853.1, forward strand.
CAAATCGGTAAATGCGTTAAGGCGTGAATCGACGACTAACGAACACAATTTTAAGGTTTTCTTTTTATATATATAGATTTTTACAACCCAAATTTACCAAAACGTCACCTCAGTATTGGAGTGATCTAAACGACAAAAACATAAAGTTTGAATACGAATAAAACAAAAACCTTCAGTAAGACAACCATTAAACAAATTTATTAATTTAGTGGCTATTGAGTTCTACTTACGCTTTCGTTTTTGTTTCAATTGGGCAATTGTTTTTTTTGTAATCTCAAGATGAAAAAAAGGAAATTGCATTTTGGCATGATTTTTTTTCCAAATAATGCGTATTTGTATGGTATCAGGTACCTACTTTTTTAGCAACCTATGTGGCATTTAAATACTGAGCGACATTGTGACTTTTGAATGCGTATGTGGCATATTTTCATACAAAAGTTGAAATAAAAACATTTTTTTAAATTACTGTTATTTTATTTTTCTTGTCGTTTTTTATGGCAAACTTATTTTTTATGTAAAAAAACAAGGTAAGTTATCGTTTCAAAGAAAAATAATTCTGTAATATTCTAACGTTTGTTTATAGATAGATAGATAGATGAGATTTTATTTAAACAATTCAATAAAATTACAAATTTTTACAATTCTCAAAATCTAAATAGCATGGCATTGCCGTCTGCCACGTTTGCTTATATCAGGGATCTAAAAATCCAATATATCAGCTCTTTTTTAAATTAATTTAGTGCCTTCAGAGGGTAATAAAGGAAAAAAATAAAATATCTATTGTATCAAACTTTAAATTCAGATCACACTTGTACAGAATATATTATTATAAATAATTAGAAAAACCAAACATAAATTGAACAGTAACTTACTGTCTATAAGGAATTTATGAAGCCGACTGTATTGTATGTATCATTTATGCACTGAATTACAGATTTGACTTGGAGCTTTGTTTGTAGGTATCACTTAAACACTGAAAAATAATCTATATATATAAAAATGGATCTTGGTTTGTTCGGATGCTTAAAATTCAAAAACGACTGGACCAAATTGGATACTTCCTTCTGCGGATTTGTTCGTAATTGCTCCGCGAAGGTTTAGGAAAAAAGAAAAATTGAAAAATTAAGAAAATTGCGCGGAAAATTAGAAAATTAAAGTTTGTATGGGGAAATACACTTTGAAAAAAATCAACTGGATAGAAATCAAGAAGTGACACTTCAAATAAAAAAAAAAAATATTTTGAATTTTAAAAGCAATTGTTGTTGTCAATTATTTTAATTATTTTCCAAGCAAATTGTTGTTGTCAACAATTTTGAAGTTTTTTCTTTTTTTTTTTTAAATATAGGTACCTAAAAACTTTGTTCTAATAAATTAAGTTTACTATGTTACATTAAGCAACTTTTTGAAATGAAGTAGATACTTTGATTATACAAAGATGATGTGGCCGACGATATTTTGCATCGAATTCGTACTGTGACATCGGATAATGAACTGGAGATGTCAGATGAAATACGCAACAAAGCTTTGATTTTGACCGAGGATATGTGTCTGCTCATGATTGGAAATTTGTTGTGCAAATTGGGGATCCCACAGCCAAATCGTTCAATGCAAGACACATTTAATCGAGAATTGGAGCGAGAAATGGACTTCGATCGCATTGAGTCAAGCTGTTCGAACAAATGTGCCAATGTTGAATCAAGAACAAAAGAAAGTGTATGATGAATTGATGCAACCAGTCGATAACGAAAATGGCGGATTTTTCTTCCTTGATGCGCCCGGTGGAACTGGAAATGCATTCCTGATTTCTCTGATTTTGGCTACAATTCGTTCGAGATCTGAGATCGCTTTGGCCCTAGCCTCTTCTTGGAAAGCGGCTACTTTGTTAGAAGGCGCTCGAACAGCATTGAAATTGCCATTGAATCTGCAAGTGGATGAAGAACCTATATGCAACATTTCAAAGAACACTTCGATGGCGAAAGTACTGCAGCAATGTGAGATTATCATATGGGACGAATGCACAATGGCTTACAAACGCGCATTGGAGGCCCTGAATCGTTTACGTAATGATAAGCGACCTTTCGGTGGAGCAATGATCTTGCTATCAGGCGATTTTCGTCAAACGCTGCCTGTCATTTCGAGATCAACTCCGGCAGATGAATTGAATGCTTGAAGGCGTCTGCCTTATGCCGATACGTCAAGAAATTGCATTTGACAACAAACATGCGAGTTTCCTTACAAAATGACCAGTCAGCTGCAGAGTTCTTCAGGCAATTGTTGGCGATGGGCAATGGTGTGATTGCAGCAAACTTAATCTCCGGCCTGATTGAGTTTCCACAACATTTTTGCCACTTTACAACGACACCGGAAGAAATAATCATGAATGTTTTCCTGAATATCGCTCAGAATTTGTTGATCATGATCATGACTGAGTGTAAGAGTGATTTTGGTTGCGATAAACAAGAACGTCGATCATTTGAATTTCGTCATTCAAAACCAAATCGCTGGTGAGTTGCATTCATACAAATCAGTCGACTCCGTGATGGATGAAAACGAAGCCACCAACTATCCCACTTTGTTGCGCAACCTAAACGAACGAAAATTTTGTAACGGTACGCGTTTGATTGTGAAGAATTTAATATCAAATATTATTCAAGCAATGATTTTTCTAGCTGACCCGGCGAACTTCGTTCCGCCCAAATCTAAGTTATATAAAAATTGAGCCTTAAAATTGTGTTCGTTTGTCGACGAATCACGTCTTAACGCATTTACCGATTTTAACCAAACTTTTTCACATCTTTGGTATTGGTCTATTTATATGATTTTTGTGAAGTTAGGTTGCAATTGGTAAACGTATGTTTGTGTAATTTGTCTACAAAAAACGGTGCAAGCAAAATATATTTGTACTGTAAAATATGTTGTTTTTTTTGGTCTTATGAGAAATACATTTTGTTTTGTCAAATCACTTTTTTCGAATTCCCAGTCGGGTTTTTTTTAGTTTTCTCAACGTTTTGAAAAATTGTAGTTGTACGGTTCCTACGCTGGAATCGGAAAACTTATGCGTGCGTGAAAAAAAAAAAACATGAATTTGAGTAATTTTTTTTTTTTTGTTCCTAAGCCACTCAACCGTTTTCAATTAAATTTTGTGGCTGTGTTTGGTTGGTTACAGTTTGAAAGATAGATAGATATTTTGGACCGATAGGTGACTCTGTTGTCGATATCATAAGCCACTCAACCGATTTGAATAAATTTTGTGGCTGTGTATGGTTGGAAGATAGGACGCTATTTTGGTATGGTGGGTACGGCTATATGTAAAACGGACTGACGTCCGTATGTGCACTCATAACTCGGGAATGAATCGTGCTTCGTGGATTCGTATTGACCCAAGGAAGGACATATGATACTTTTTGTAGTGAAAATAAAAGTTTACGGGGTTGGGATCAGCGTTGCCACTTACATCCTTAGCAAATGTAGTACATAAGAGAAAAAAAAGGAGCATTTTCAAACAAAATGTAGTACCTACATGTTTTTTTTTTTTTTTATTGAAATTAATTTTCTCTCATCAGAAGCACTACTGTGTGAAAGACAGCATAAGTCCAGCATATATGCAGATAGTTCTTCAAATAATTAAGTTTCCTAAACTATTTTTTGTTTGTTTAATTCACCCACATTGCCACAATGTCGATATTTTGAGGTCCACATCTCAAAATAAGATCGAAAGCCCCAATTAACAAGCGCCACTGGTTATTAAAATGTCCAATTACAGGAAAACTCCTTTAATAAAATTAAAATGGGTGGCTCTTAAGAAATGTAGTACTTTGGGAAACAAATGTAGTATGTAGTACGACGTTAAAAAATCCAGCAAATATGTAGCATTGTACTACATATGTAGTACAAGTGGCAACGCTGGTTGGGATGGATTTAAAAAAAAAAAGAAGATTGAATAAAATTATTTAAAACTTTATTTTTGAATTATTTTGATACGCCGGGCTTACCGCTACACAATTTGAAATTGAAAGTCGGCTCAGTTATAATTTTGTCGCGCAACCTCAATCCACCGAAATTTTGTAACTGATCGCGTTTGATTTGATTGTGAAGAATCTCAAATCAAATGTCATGGAATAAACGACGATTTTGAGTGGAAAATTCAAAGGAAAACATTCTAATTCCGCGGATTCCGCTTATTCAGAAAGATTTGCCAATCGTTTTTAAACGTATCAATTTCCTGTTTCGCTATGACAATTAATAAGTCTCAAGGACAATCGCTGGAATTTTTTGGAATCAAACTTGAATTCCCATGTTTCTCCTAAAGTCAAATGTATGAACTTCCGTTTTATACATCGTGTATCGTAAAGGACATGTGCATTGTGCATACTCAGTATTATTATTATCATTAACGAATATGGACGAAACAAAGTTCGCCGGGTCAGCTAGTGAAATTATAAGTATCAATTTATCTTATCTTCAATCTTGAAAATAAATTGAAGATACCAACGTAGGAACTGCACAACTCCACTTTTTAAAAAGTTGGTCAAATTTGAAATAAAACCGACTGAAAATTCGAAAAAAAAATATTTTGACAAAACAACAATTATAAAAATCATTAAAAAAAAAATGTTTGTTACAGTACAAACAAAATTTTGTCTGCAGCACCGTTTTTTGTAAAAAAAAATTGTCAAAATCTTATAACTCGTAGTTTTTAACTTCTCGAACGACATATTGAGACGTCAAAACACTATAAAAGGCCATATAATCTTGATGAACCAAAACCACTTAGATTTCCTGAAAATATCTTTGTGTCATCATTTTGGACAACAAATTGCCACTCATGAGCAGACACATATCCTCGATCGAAATCAAAGTTTTGTTGCGCTTTTCATCTGACATCTCCAGACTCCAGTTCATTATCCGATAATTGTTACTGGCTCATTTTTCGTAACAACCCCTACGTGAAAACTCAAAACGCTGAAAAACATCATTGTCCACGTAATCTCAATCACCCCTACACTTCAACTTACTCACTCATACCAATGCAAGTATCCTGAAAATAATGGATTCAAACACCATCAAACAAATATCAAAGCATCTAGACATAATTTAATAGAACAAACTTATTAGGTAGGTACCTATATTTAAAAAAAAATTTTAAATTGTTCACAACAACAATTTGCTCGGAAAATAATTGAAATAATTGACAACAACAATTGCCTTTAAAATTTAATTTTTTTTTTTTTTGTATTTGAAGGGTCACATTTCCAGTTTTTTTTTTTTTTTTTCAAAGTGCATTTCCCCATACAAACTTTCATAACCTCTTTCATCCCCTCAAAGTTTTGTTTTCGCGACAATCGGTAAATGCGTTAAGGCGTGAATCGGCGACAAACGAACACAATTTTAAGGCTTTCTTTTTATATGTAGGTATACTAGCTGACCCGGCAAACTTCGTTCCGCCCAAATCTATATATATATATAAATTGAGCCTTAAAATTGTGTTCGTTTGTCGCCAATTCACGTCTTAACGCATTTACCGATTTTAACCAAACTTCCCTACATCTGTGGTATTGGTCTTTATATGATTTTTGTGAAGTTTGGTTGCAAATGGTAAACGTATGTTTGTGTAACTTGTTTACAAAAAACGGTGCAAAAAAAAATATATTTGTGGCGCTGTTGTCGATCTCCTAAACCACTTAACCGATTTCAATGAAATTTTGGGGCTGTGTATGGTTGGTTACAGTTTGAAAAAGAGGATACTATTTTGGTATGGTGGGTACGGCTATATGTAGGTAAAAGAGACTGACGTCCGTATGTGCACTCATAACTCGGGAGTGGATCGTGGTTCGGTGAAGATTTGGTGTTAAACATATAATTTTTGATGCCAAATCTAAAAAACTAAAAAAAAAAAAATGTTTCGTAAAAAATAAAAAGCAAAAATGTTGTGGACAACTTAATCACTATTATTTTTATTTAAAGTATGTGTTTTTTTAACTATCGCAGAGCCTTCTCATAAACTACATTTTATGTTTTGCCCTGAGTTAGGTAGTATAAATAAACGGAACTGATGGCTTTCCTAAACGTGAACATGATACATATAATTGTCCGTGGGAGAAGCTTGGGTACTCTAGTTCAATTCCACACAATTCCAACGATTGCCCTTGCGCGTTATTTATTGTATTGCAATCTTTTGAATTCAAAAGTTAAATCTGGTGGAATCATTGGAAGACGTATCTTCACCTTTAAATTTTCCTTTTAAAATCATTGCTTCAATAAGATTGTTCATAACCTTTTTTACTGCTAATCTTGTTTCGTTGCACAATCGAGGATGATTTATATTTCGAAGAAGAATAATTGGTGCACCAACTTTCAATTGTAAACGTTCAGGCGGCAATCCAGGTAAATCTGACGAATTCAGAAATTCCGTCGGATAATTGACAGCGTCATCTTGATTTGTGACCGTGTCTACTGATTGATACGTTACAATCTCACCAGGCACATTTTGACAGCCAATATTGCTCTTTCAGCTAACCAATTGTTATTTTTATAATTTTGCGCAATGTTTGGAAAAACACTTGAAACCAATTGTGGTTTTGTTTGTGCGAAATTACAAAAATTATCTGGCAAAGTGATTAATCCAGTGTTATCAATAGGAATTTGTCCATTTCCTATCGACAGTAATTGCCTAGAAAATTCTTCAGCCGATGGGTTATTTTGTATTTGTACTCTCACATTTGTTGCTAAAGTGAGTGTTTGTACATTTCTCCATAAATTTGATGACTTTAAATATGCCTTCAATTCATCTGCTGGAATTGCACGGGGTATCACTGGCAGTGTTTGACGGAAATCAACAACCAATAATATTAAAGCGTCACCAAATATTTCTTGATTATTACGTAAATCTTTCAAAGTCCTATCCAAAGCTTCCACCGATATCTTATGTGACATTGTACATTCATCCCATACTATTAATTTGCATTGTTGCAAAACTCTTCCCATTCCAGAATTTTTAGAAATATTACACGTTGGATTTTCATTAATTTGCATATTCAATGGTAGGTAATTTAAGGGCAGAGTGCGCTGTACGACCACCATCCAATGTAGCAGCTATTCCAGACGATGCAAGTGCTAATGCTATATTCTTCGGTAATCTTATAGTAGCTGGTAGCATGGAAATCAAAAACTTTTTTCCGGTACCACCTGGCACGTATAAAAAAACATTCCTCCGCTTTCGTTTTGTATAGCTTGAATTATTGTATCATATACATTTCTTTGTTCGCGGTTCAACTTCGGCAGATTCAAATTTATAAATTTGTTCAGTTCATTTATATCGTATTCTTGTTCACGTTGCATTTCTTGATTAAATACGTCATGCAATGGTCAATTAGGAGCTGGTAAACCTAATTGTGACAATGTTTTATTTGCAAAGCACATATCTTCAATTATAACTAATGCCTCATTATAAATTTCGAGTGTAATGATTAATTTCTGATTTCTAGAAATACGATGCATTCTATGCAAGATATCTTCGGTCATATAGTCACGATAATTCTGCCACAATTCCACAACAAAAAAAAAAAAAACTATTTTACAGTAAAAAAAAAATTTTTTTTGCACCGTTTTTTGTAAAAAAAAATTGTAAAAATCTTCCAACTCGTAGTTTTTAACTTCTCGAACGACATCTTGAGACGTCAAATCACTATAAAAGGCCATATAATCTTGATGAACGCCAAAACCATCTAGATTTCCTGAAAATATCTTTGTGTCATCATTTTAAACCAAAAATTGCCACTCATGAGCAGACACATATCCTCGATCAAAATCAAAGCTTTGTTGCGCTTTTCATCTCACATCAGATGATTATCCGATCCGATCAGTTCATTATCCGATGTCACAGTGCGAATTCGATGCAAAATATCGTCGGCCATAGCACACAACACACCGTCACCAGTTCGCAACGCTTCGAACGAAGTATAGGGCCACAAACATTGACCAAAAGCATTCTCAAATAGAAGCATTTGGGTGAACTGTGTATATTCTACCAATTGCATCACTTGCACAAAAACCACGGAATCCGGGAACTACTTCACCTTGTTTCCGCCGCTTGAACTTCTTCGACGACGCATTCCAATATCGGGGCATTTCGCAATAAGTAAGTGTTCGTCTTCGTGCAAACTCGTGGCTTCGGCGAGTGTCAAAAAATTGGTTAATGTTGTTGCAGGTGCCATAACCCTACTCACGAATGAGCAATTTACCAAGATTGTTACTCGCTCATTTTTCGTAACAACCACTACGTGAAAACTCAAAACGCTGAACAAAATCATTGTCCACGCATCTCAATCACCCCTACATTTCAACTAAGTCACTCGTACTAATGCAAGGATCCTGAAAATAATGGATTCAAACACCATCAAACAAATATCAAAGTATCTACTCCACTTTAAAATATTACTTAATGTAACATAGTAAACATAATTTAAAAGAACAAACTTATTAGGTAGGTACCTATACCTATATTTAAAAAAAAAAATCAAAATTGTTCACAATAACAATTTGCTCGGAAAATAATTGAAATCATTGACAACAACAATTGCTTTTAAAATAATTTTTTTTTTTTTGTATTTGAAATGTCACTACTCGATTTCTATCCATTTTTTTGTTGTTTCAAAGTGCATTTCCCCATACAAACTTTCATATCCTTTTTCATCCCCTCAAAGTTTTGTTTTCGCGACAAAACTTCACACAAATGATATACAGACCAATAGCAAATATGTGTGAAAGTTTGGTTCAAATCGGTAAATGCGTTAAGGCGTGAATCGACGACTAACGAACACAATTTTAAGGTTTTCTTTTTATATATATAGATTTTTACAACCCAAATTTACCAAAACGTCACCTCAGTATTGGAGTGATCTAAACGACAAAAACATAAAGTTTGAATACGAATAAAACAAAAACCTTCAGTAAGACAACCATTAAACAAATTTATTAATTTAGTGGCTATTGAGTTCTACTTACGCTTTCGTTTTTGTTTCAATTGGGCAATTGTTTTTTTTGTAATCTCAAGATGAAAAAAAGGAAATTGCATTTTGGCATGATTTTTTTTCCAAATAATGCGTATTTGTATGGTATCAGGTACCTACTTTTTTAGCAACCTATGTGGCATTTAAATACTGAGCGACATTGTGACTTTTGAATGCGTATGTGGCATATTTTCATACAAAAGTTGAAATAAAAACATTTTTTTAAATTACTGTTATTTTATTTTTCTTGTCGTTTTTTATGGCAAACTTATTTTTTATGTAAAAAAACAAGGTAAGTTATCGTTTCAAAGAAAAATAATTCTGTAATATTCTAACGTTTGTTTATAGATAGATAGATAGATGAGATTTTATTTAAACAATTCAATAAAATTACAAATTTTTACAATTCTCAAAATCTAAATAGCATGGCATTGCCGTCTGCCACGTTTGCTTATATCAGGGATCTAAAAATCCAATATATCAGCTCTTTTTTAAATTAATTTAGTGCCTTCAGAGGGTAATAAAGGAAAAAAATAAAATATCTATTGTATCAAACTTTAAATTCAGATCACACTTGTACAGAATATATTATTATAAATAATTAGAAAAACCAAACATAAATTGAACAGTAACTTACTGTCTATAAGGAATTTATGAAGCCGACTGTATTGTATGTATCATTTATGCACTGAATTACAGATTTGACTTGGAGCTTTGTTTGTAGGTATCACTTAAACACTGAAAAATAATCTATATATATAAAAATGGATCTTGGTTTGTTCGGATGCTTAAAATTCAAAAACGACTGGACCAAATTGGATACTTCCTTCTGCGGATTTGTTCGTAATTGCTCCGCGAAGGTTTAGGAAAAAAGAAAAATTGAAAAATTAAGAAAATTGCGCGGAAAATTAGAAAATTAAAGTTTGTATGGGGAAATACACTTTGAAAAAAATCAACTGGATAGAAATCAAGAAGTGACACTTCAAATAAAAAAAAAAAATATTTTGAATTTTAAAAGCAATTGTTGTTGTCAATTATTTTAATTATTTTCCAAGCAAATTGTTGTTGTCAACAATTTTGAAGTTTTTTCTTTTTTTTTTTTAAATATAGGTACCTAAAAACTTTGTTCTAATAAATTAAGTTTACTATGTTACATTAAGCAACTTTTTGAAATGAAGTAGATACTTTGATTATACAAAGATGATGTGGCCGACGATATATTGCATCGAATTCGCACTGTGACATCGGATAATGAACTGGAGATGTCAGATGAAATGCGCAACAAAGCTTTGATTTGAAGCATTTAATCGAGAATTGGAGCGAGAAATGGATTTCGAACGAATCGCATTGAGTCAAGCTGTTCGAACAAATGTGCCAATGTTGAATCTATATGAATCCCTATTTCCCTTGGTCGCGGCATGACGCGTGAACGGCTGGACAGATTTCGCTAAATTATTTTTGTTGTGTTTGTTATTGTCAGGAGAAAAATCTTATGAAAGAAAAAATTAAGAAAATTGTGCGGAAAATTAGAAATTTTAAGAATACTTAACCACCATATTAAATTATATCTAATGTAACTAAGGTTGCCAGACGACCGGGACTCGCCGGGATTGTCCAGATATTCTAAGCGGTGTCCAGAGTCCCGGTGAAAAATTAATTGTCCAGTCAAAAGTCCCGGTGAAACTTATTTTTCAAATTCCATGATTTATTGAAAAAAGTGTATGTATTTCCAATTTCATAAAATTAAAAAATAAAAATATTCAATCACTGTGAAATACTTTCAATTTAAAAATGCAAGAATTTGACTGAACTCATCCACTCAACGAAATTGCAATCACTTTCAAACATTGGCACATTTGTTCGAACAGCTTGACTTAATGCGATTCGATCGAAGTCCATTTCTCGCTTGCATTGAATGATTTGGCTGTGGTATCCCCAATTTGCACAACAAATTGCCACTCATGAGCAGACACATATCCTCGATCAATATCAAAGCTTTGTTGCGCATTTCATCTGACATCTCCAGTTCATTATCCGATGTCACAGTTCGAATTCGATGCAAAATATCATCGGCGATATCATCATTTCCAAAAGTTACTTAATGTAACATAGTAAAAATAATTTATTAGAACAAACTTTTTAGGTAGGTATATTAAAAAAAAAAAAAAACTTCAAAATTGTGGACAACAACAATTTGCTTGGAAAATAATTAAAATAATTGACAGCAACAATTGCTTTTAAAATTTAAAACATTTTTTTTTTTTTTTTATTTTGAAGTGTCACTACTCAATTTCTATCCAGTTTCTTTCTTTTTTAAGTGTATTTCCCCATACAAACTTTCATAACCTCTTTCATCCCCTCCAAGTTTTGTTTTCGCGACAAAAAGTAAATAAAAACCTGATATACAGCAATAAGAACAAAACAAATTTAAGAATACTTAACCACCATATTAAATTATATCTTATGTAAACATAGCGCTTTTAAAATTCAAACTTTTTTGATGTAACCTTATGGCGTTGGCATAACATTGACAGAATGCGTGCTGCAAGTATCGTCAACGAGGATGTAAACAAGATAAATATCGTTTAAAACAGCTGCTTCGATCGGAGTTATTATATTGATAAAATACATATGTATAAAATAATTAATTTATTATTTTTAACAAAAACTGAATTTCTTAGTGCACATCGTCGGAAAATCCTCAACTTGTGGCGTTGTAGGCGTATGTCGTTATTCAGGTCAATTAAATTTTCTTTAATAATAATCTTCTTAATTCATACATATAATTCTTTCGGGATGAAACTCGATGATGATGATATAACTCGATAACCACTGGGTAAATTTTTATGATTCTTCTTTTGTTTTGTTCGTATTGTTGTATTTCAGGTTAAAGCAAACTTAAAAGATAGGATTTTTGACCCGCTATATGGCGTTGTAATCGATCTCAAAAACCACTCACCCGATTTCAATGAAATTTTATAGATTTATATTCTTCGTTCCCGCTTGAAGGATAGGATACTTTTGGACCTGATAGGTGGCGCTGTTGCCGATCGCCGAAACAGCGCTACCAAGTTGATTGAAATTTTGTAGATGGATATGGTTGCTTCCAGTTTTAAATTTCGGATAGTTTTTGACCTATAGGTGGTACTTTGAAAAACACAAGCGGGATAAGAAAACGGATTGTGGCACGTCCCATTCAAAAATAAAATCAAACGCTATTTCTAAAGTTGTATAATGAAAATTATTAATGGATGCTGTCCAAATAAAGCAATTTGCGAAATGTGAGCAAGATTTAATACGAAAGGTACGGGCAAAGCCGGGTGGGTACAGTTACATATAAAAGAGACTGACGTCCGTATGTGCACTCATAACTCGGGGACGGATCGTTCTATTTTTATAATTTATATATTTATCTACATAATTCGGATTTGAAAGTTGGTTCAGTTAAAATTCTGTTGCGAAACATCAATGTACCGAAACTTTGCAACGGATCGCATTTGTTTTATGGTGAAGGATCTCACATCAAATATCATACAAGTAATGATTTTAAGGGGAAAATTCAAAGGCAAACATTCTTATTCCGCAGATTTCGCTTATTAAGAACGATTTACCATTCGTGCGACTTCAATTTCCGTGCGTCTCGCTTTCGCTATGACAAATAATTTATTGCAAGGATAATCGATGGATGTTTGTCAATTTAGTGAAAAAGTGGAAGGTTGGGCGACACGTCAAAATCATTGCGGTTTGATTGAAAAAAATCAACATTACTATTCATCATTTATTTCTATTGCATTTAATATAGGTAACTTTTGAATAAAGAATTTTAATTGGTCGAATTACATAAATAAGCAAGTGCTTGGTGCATGCTCGGAATTTTTTAACAAATTAACAAATTTGGGCGAAACGAAGTTTGCCGGGTCAGCTAGTTATGCATATAAAGCACTTTTGAGGAAAAATTGTATGTTTAGATCATTTAAGCACTGAATTTGTGTTTGCAAATGAAGCATGATTTTAGTTCAATTGTATATAGGTTATTTAAATTACATATTTGAGAAATTTAAGAAAAGTTCATACAAAATTGTGACCTTCACATACAAACGCTTATGTGGCAGACCAATACTGACCATTAATTTCTAAAAGTGCGTTTAGATCATTTTTGTAACACTGATATCTTTGGCAGTAATTGAGATAGGATAGATTCAATTACACCTAAACAAAGATCTCCTCTCTTAGAAAACATTCCTAACTCAAAAATGGCAAAAATGCAAATGTATCAATCCAATACTGAGGTGACGAAAAAGCTTTAATAATACCATTTTCCTAATGAGCAATTTGAAGAATTAGATCATCCAATAGAAGAAGTACTTATACAAGGAAATAAGGTTTACAAAGCCAATAACCAATTTTTAGTTAGAAAACTAAAAGAACGTGCAAATAAGTGTATTCGGAACGCTTTTAAAGAAAGTAATGTACCTATGTAATCTTAAGATAAATAAAATGATTGTAATTGAAGAAATTGCAGAGGGTCTAATAATAACTAAATATCTACAATTTACTGAAATAAGTCAAAATTGTTTCCAAGAAAAATTGTCCATCAAAAGTAATAACATAATTAAGTTTACGGATTGTACTATACAAATAAATGAACTAAAATTTATGAATAAGGAACGAAATTTTAGAAATAACATTGTCTCCGTCAATTTTTAACAAAGGAAATATCCGATTCTATATTCCATGGAATTGTTACCAGAGAATTGTCTAATACAATTATTATCTATCTTACAAGCCAATCTTGCACCACCAAGAATTCCAGGGAATTGTTTACAACAAGCCCAAGTAGTGACACCTGCATCAACAGGAATGTATCTATTTTATTATTTGTGTCCCAATTACTATTTAAGCTCTTGGCATCTGCGACATCTCTTAGTCTTACAACTCTCGCACTTACTAAAATATTACATTGCCCACAGTCTTCGTTTTCATTATTATTATCAGTTAATAGCTTGTACTGGAAATTCAAAAAGAAATATCTGAATTCTTACATATAAAAATAAACAAATAAATAGTTGGGGCAACAGGTACGTAGGGACCCTAGGCCTAACTTCTTACAAGCATTCGTTTCGTGTGAGTTTTTCATTTTTGGAACGAATGGTAGGGAACTACAATTTCATGCCGATTCCAAACGTCTTATTGATCATGAACAATACTTTCAATCATTGACAACTTAAATTAATTTATTCCAGTCAAAAATAACATCATGCCCTCGTACTCAAAAATCTTGTAAAGTGTAAGAGTTTATAAAATAGTGCAGTCAGTGAGCCTTACAACTCTCTAACTAGGACTTGCGACAATTGCCTGTTACTGTGAACTTCAACCTTTAAAATCTTATTTGATATGATTGAACTGCCATATCAGATGGACAACCAATTGAATTTTATTTAACACAACACTATTCATTTTCCTTTATTTTACTAACGGTTTCTTTTATTTAGCATTGCTTCTCCGACTTGTACCTACCTAACCTATCTAATAAAATAAGAAAACAACTAACCAAACTTTTGGTGAACGAGAAAGTTTTGTTGGACCCAGTCGAGCACTTTATTTTGTCTTGCCGTCAGTGACTTCATTAAACTTTGTTGAACGAAAATTCCCCGAATTGTGTTTGGTTTCTCAAACTGTCAATTCTTGGGTCAGTATGACTAACGTTTTAATTCGCGCCAGCTTTGGTACTAGTTGTAGGTAGTTAAAAAGGTAAATAATAAACTAAGAAGTGTGGCACCGGTGTTGGAGTTAGAGTTCTGTTAATACATAAGTGTCTACTAACCTCTCCTAATACACGATGATTATAATTTTCCGCCAATGGTATTTAAATTGAAAAACTATTTCCGAATTTACTGAATATAATGTTTAATATCATTATTTAACTTATTTAAATCAATGGGCTGAATAATTAGTGAACGATACTCAGTATGTATTGTGAAGTTGCATCGCTATTTTACTCGGAAATATCGTTCGGTTTACTTTCCACAATGTGAGTATAAACTTATACTAAAACTCGTTCGTTTTGAAAAATAATTTGAAATATAGGTAGATACCAACAAAAAACTATTTTAATTCCGATTCGGATGCGATTCAATACCATACCATACCCAGATGTACAAACTATATACACAAGTTCATATTTATGATCATAACCCCATCGTGTGTTTATGCCCCACAATCAAAAAGTATGTGAGTATGTGGGACATAACGAACAGACAAAAAGTGTCATCTCTATATTATACTCCGCTTTCGCATTCACTTGTTAGAAGTCTACACACAGAAAAAAGAAGAAAACTAAAAACCATTCGCCTATTGGGAAAATAGGGTAATAATGGCTTCAACATGGAATCTCTAATTTTTCGATTACGGAAAATTATTTGGTCCGTGACTTGAATGTATATTAAAGCGGCACAGGCTATATCGAGATCGAATCTATGTCAATATTTGAATATCATAGTCAGAAAATTTGTTGGGGTTATTTATAATATACCTCGGATGGTTATTAACCAGAACAGGTAGTTTTGTTATACCGTTTTTTTTTTTCCTCATTTTTATTTTCCATTTGACAGCTACCTCAAAAATGATGCACGTTTTCACATAAAATTTATAAGAGTTATTCAATTTGACATATTTACATGAAAAGAGCGATGCGGAGAGTTTGGTTTTCCTAACCAATCTATTAGGTACACTGAACCTGAACTCCGAAGGCCCTGTGCTACATTATAGAATAACAGGACAAGAATGCGGATACGGATAACATGTTTCTGACTGTCCAAATATTATCTGAAATCATGCGTGTCAATCGAAAAAATTGTGTAACTTAACCGGATTCCATTCAGTTAACATTTCATTTTCTGGTCGCCCAGGTTGAATAGCAAAAATTTCGTAAAGTTCATATAGGTAAGGTACTCCCTAAATATTTCTTTTAAAAGACAGGAACCATTCATTGTTTGTTGTTATAAGCTTTAATTTTAATAAATGTAAATAAATTATGATATTGATTGTAGAGGGTGAAATGAATGATGGTTCAACCTTATGAGTTTCCGATGTTCTACAATTCCCACACCTCGCAGGAATTCGCCTTGATCCTGGCAGTGCAGTATGGGTAGGCATGCTCGCATAAGCGCGGCTATAGCTCGACGAAGGCGTGGGATCTTTTCACTAACTACGGAACGATCGTTAACTTTTTCTTCATGCCTAATTATTTTTAAATTGAGTTATAAGAGCACATGCGCGATATCAACTGAAATAGAATAAAAGTGAAAAAAATAAAAAATCAGCATGAATCTATCCGTATCTTACGAATATGAAAAAAAAAAAAAAATCAGATAAAACTTCACTTCTGTATAAAACTTGAAAAACGATTGTTGGGGAACTTAAGAAGTAGTTGGCTTCCCTTGCGTAACCCTCCCACGATCTACCATATTCATAAAAGTATATTGAACATTGTCTATCGCATCGCTAAATCTGGTCATAGCGCCTAATACCATGTTCCCACCAACGTGATTTAGCCAAAGTGATTTATAAATCACGAAACGCGTCTCCACCGAACCTTAAATGTTTTAGTGTGACATTTACGTCAACTTTGACATTAGGTGTCCAACTTTCAATATCGTAACATCCTTTTTTTTTTTTTTTTTTTTGTTTTGGTTTTGTTGCCATACCTGCCAAGAAGAAACAAATTTTAATAAAATATAGGTACCTACTTAATAATAAAAATACCAAAACTCACCGAATCACGAAGAAAATTTAATTTTGACAGTTGTTGTGTGTTTTTTTTTTTATGTTCGATTTTATTTTGTGTGGATTTGCGATGACATATGATGGGTGAATATTTCAAAATATTAATATTTAGCGGTCCCGCATTTATGGGCTAAAAAACATAAATTATTTTTAAATATTTGACTGAGATACGCTTCTACAGAAACTCTTTTAACATGTGCATATATAAAAAAAAACAAATATTCATTTTAAGTAACGCCGAAATTTTAACTTGAACCTCAAAAATGTCATTACCATGGTATGTCCCCAGCTGTACCTTCCTTCAACAAATGCATTTTATTTATAAAATGTAAGCCGGTTTTCAAATTTTATTGATGAAGGCTTAAAAAAGAAGGAACAATGGGGACTGCGGCCAAGTCAATTTATTTTTGGAGAATATGCAAAAATTTGTAAAAAGTATTTAGTGAGTGTCCCCAACAAAATTGTCATTTCCGTGACAAAAAATAATTCTTTACAAAATTTGAATTTGACCTGTTGCTTGCTTTCGGAACATTTTGCAATAAGTCCATATATATATCAGTAGTGAACTTTCTTTCATGTTGTGGGGGTGTCTTAGGTTTTCGTTACCCGAATTTGTTATTATCGTGGTAAGGCTTTTTGATTATAATAAGTTAATAATAATTAAATCTATTAATATTTGAATTGAATGCATTTTTCATGAACTTTATTAATAAGATGAGTTTAAAAAAACATATTCAGTAAAGCAAAACTTTATTTTAGAAAAATGCCTTTCGATGTCATTTCCATGTCAATTTCAATTTTATTTTAAATTTACATAAAAGCATTTATCATGGCACCTCGCAAAAATGTAAAGAAAAACGTTGAAAACTAAAAAAAAAAAAAAACAGAAAGAAAAAAGTTCGTAATCTAATCAAAAAAGTTTAAGATTTATGAAAAAAACATCGATCGAATCGAAATAGTTGTACAATTCTGAAATGAAATGGCTCAGAACTATAACAAATAATATGTTTTTAATAAGGAGAAATTGAGATCGCATTTGCTTATTCGTTTGTAGGATATAAAATTCAAATTCTTGCTTAGATTGCGACTTAAAGTTATCTGTTTTGTCAAAAAAAAAAATCGTTTGCATTGCAGTACTGCAACGCATGCTGAATTTACATTTAACCGTGTGGGTTCTATTTCCACTGCAGGAAAAATTCTGCACGTGTGGTTTGGGCATAAGCTAATTTCAAACTAAACTCTACTTATATACCAGTCATACAATAGATCCTTCAATAGAAAAGAAAAGACCTGGGGCCAGATTCTGTAGGGCGAAACGATTACACGTTTTAGATTTAGTGTGCACGAATGTTTTGCCCTATTTTTTTTTTTTTTTTTTTTTTATATATACTTCTCCCGAGAAAGGCGAACCTATAACGCTTCAACAGCGCCCCGAGATGCCTGCAGATGTATGTTTTTTCTGCACTTAAATTGCTGCAAATTGTAGTCTTCTGGAAATATATCCCCAGGAAGCGAGTTCCAAAGTTTGCTTGTCCTGTAACAGAAGGAGTTTTTGAAAGTTGATGTCCTCGCGGTTGTCAAGTGTACTGTATGGTCATGAGCATTAGCAGCCTGTCTTGTTGGGCGCCCAAAAGTTGCATTTCGAGGGATAATGTCTTTGAGTTCCTCAGAACATCTACCATGGAAGTACCTATAGAACAAGCATAGGTCAGCGACTTGTCTTCTGTGCAGCAACGGTTGTAGATTCGATGTGAGTGTAGGGTCTCCAATGAGTCGAACTGCTCGTCTCTGTATGCTATCAAGCAGGTTAAGTGAATGTTTTGGGGCCGAGCTCCATATATGGGAACAATATTCCAAGCCTGGTCTAACCTGTGCTTTGTAGAGAAGGAGAAGTTGCTTGGGGCTAAAGTACCTCTTTGCTCTAAATAGTTAGCTCAACTTTGCGGACGCCGATTTTGCGATATAGGATATGTGGTTCTGCCATGTGATTCCTGAGTTGACTGTGACACCTAGAAGGTGCATTGAGTCCTTGTGATGGATTGGATCATCCATTTGGATCTGAGGAACTGTTGATGCATTTTTTCTGGAAAATGTTGTGAGCTGTGTCTTGTTTGCATTAAATACAACCAAGTTGTCCTTTCCCCACTTCAAAAGCAAATTTCTTCGTGCTAACGAAAACGTTTGATCATTTCGCCTTACAGAATCTGGCCCCTGGGGTGGGATTCTATAAAAAGCGAAACGAAAACCTTTTTCGCATTTGAAAAAACGAAAGAAATCACGCGAAAGCGAAAATTTACTTCATGTAACTCCTAATGATTTTTTATTCAACTCGTTTTGGTTTGAGAAAATGTGTGACAACAAAATTATAGTGTGGCGGTCTCAGTATGTTTTCTTTTCGTTAAATTATTTTGACAAGTAACAGCTGAAAGTTGAAAATATTTTGTTTCTTGGATTTGATTGTTTACAAAAACGAGATGTTGGTTCGCAACAATTTGTTATTACAAATAAGCTAAACGATCAAGAATACGCGACGAGCACAATACACAAACCAAACGTCAAAGATGTCGAGGTCTATGTCTCTGTCTCTCTCTGTAGCGTCACTGCCAGTCACTGCCGAAACATACAGGCACACACGATGGTGAAAAACAATTAAATGAAAGCCGAAATACGGAGTGAGCGAGAGAGACATTGTAGGGCGAACATGTCCGATGGGCGATGACCCGAATTGCTCACAGCTGATCGTTATACAGGGTATCCGCCGGGAAGTTATACTATGTTTGTTTATAATTTTTGATTATATGAAAGAGAATGGATCTTATATTGATAAATGTTTTGGCTCTGCGAAATAAGGACCCAATGAAATAAGGCCCCAAAAGAAGAAATGAAATAAGTCCCCAAAATTATTTTCTTATTATTGTTTGTTACCCTTCCGATATGGAATGCGTATGGGGGGCATGCCCAAATTTGGGGCCTTATTTCATTTTCTCTTTTGGGGCCTTATTTCCTACAGTCAAATGTTTTATTTAATGTCGGCAATTATGTAGGTATGGAATACAATGTTAGTCTCACAAATGCGAGCCCTTTAGAGCACATTTCCTGATCACTGTAGCGTTTTTCAGGCGGAAATAATGGCGATAAAAGAGGTCTTATCTTGGCTAAGGGAAAACGTGATATCTGCTAAAGATATCCGTATCTTCTCTGATAGCCAAGCCGCTATCAAGTGCCTGGAATCAGTTTCCACGAATTCCATAACAGCCCAAGACTGCCGTTCGTCTCTCATGGAGATGGCGGAGCAGTTTAACATTTACCTTTGTTGGGTGCCGGGGCATAGGGACATTCCAGGTAACTGCAGGGCTGATGAACTCGCCAAACACGGAACTACGATACCTCTGCTCCCAATTAAGGATTCCTTAGGTATTCCACTCGCTACTTGCAAACTCAAAATAAAGCTGGACGCTATCGAAAGAACAAATCTTAGGTGGTCAACCGGCTCGACTTGTCTAGTGACAAAGCAGATCTGGCCAAAGCTGGATCTAAAGCGTTCTAGGCATCTGATCTCCCTTGATAGGAAGCATATTAGTGCTACAATAGGTGTCATCACGGGACACTGTCTTATCGGCAGGCATGCAAAAAGGCTTGGCGTATTCTCTAACGATTTTTGCAGAAGCTGTTTTGACGAGGAGGAGGAGGAGACTGTTCTCCATCTTCTCTGTACTTGTCCGGCTCTCTCACAGAGACGAAAACTCCACTTTGGAGCTTTCTACCTTAGTGATCTGAACGATCTAAAAAACATAGACATCCGAAATCTACTACGCTTCATTAGAAGCTCCGATTGGTTCAACGAGTAGGAGGAATGAATTATAGATTCACGTGGTATCACAAGGGACCTTATAATGGTCTAAGTGTGTCGACTTACCTAACCAGTTAGCCGACAGCCATTTCAACCTAACCTAACCTAACCTAGAGCACATTTTTCATTACATTCCCACACATTTCACACACATATTTTGACGTCTCACAAGCCTTTGATAAGGTGTGGCATGACGGCTTGAAATTTAAATTACGACAAGTTCTTCCCGTACGCCTATATGATATTCTGGAATCATATCTCGGGAATAGACTCGTCCGTGTTAGACATGGAAACTCTCATTCCGAGGATACCGATGATCCCAACCGATGTGCCCCTTTTCCTTGAGTTTAAAATATAATTCAATTTCCGATTTGTCTTGCATTCACCCATTCACCATGACGATTAACAAATCACAAGGTCAATTGAGTGTTTGTGGTCTGAAATTAAGAAAAACACATGTTTTTGCCCATGGTCAATTGTACATGGCATATTCACGCGTCGGTAAACCATCCACTTTATATGTTCTTCCGCCTGATAACAAACCGAAAAATATTGTGTATCACAAGGTGCGTCAGTAAAGATAATAAGACCAAATATAAACCAATTCAGCTAAATACATAACTTAATCAAAGCAATTGTCTTACTGGTAAGCCATTGAAATACTTGATTTGTGTACTTTTATTGAATTTGTGTTTCCTACTGAACTATTGAACTTAATTAAAATAGTAAATTAAGTTAAGTTAAGAGGTATTATTAAATTCATTGACCGTTAGGCGGTACGAAGTTCGCTAGGTCAGCTAGTTGGTTATAAAATCAAAACTCCTACAACCTTACCTAAAGTTAAAAAAAAAAAAAAAAAAAAAAAAACAATGTTGTGAAACAAGCGAAGCTGAAAAAAGGCCAACAAAACTACAGCCCTTTGTGACTTGTGTTATACAGCAGCTTGCACAAAACACTATATAAGAGTGTACGAAAAACACAACAAGTAGCGCTCTCGATCATGATGAAGATAACGTCGATTTTATTGAATATAAATAAACTCCAGTAGCCCGAGTATGTTCCCACAAATAAATAAACTGTTCAGGCGGAAAGATCATAAGGACATTCCATGTGTTCGAATCATAAACAAATCATACTGAGACCCCCAACTCACAATCCTCTTGCCGCTGGTCCCCTCAATTTTTGCCAGGAATCCGCCATTTTGTTTTCCTATCCGTGTACGCCAATTCCTATCCGTTTTGCTTTGCCCACAGTAAAATGTAAAAAGATTAGGTGCGAATGTGTTGGTTGAGAGAATTTTTGACATTTGTCAATACGAATTTCTATGCAACAATACTAGCGCACCTAAACTTTTTGGGAGCGTAAAATTTAGCTTGTAGGCAAATAACTGTTAATCGGTCGAAGTTGGGGGTCTCAGTATTGTCTCTGGTTCGAATATCTCGGACGAACGAGAACAGACAGACACTACTGACTGCTGGCATAAGCCCGGAAAGTGTTGACTCGAACGACGGTTTTTTCGTGGTCGAAGACCCGTAGGAGAGGATGGATTTTATGGGAGCTTTCTTTGAAACTGTGTATACGGTGAACAAACCTTTTCTGAAAAAGGATCGTTATCGTTTGATTTGGAATTATAGTAAATCTAACTGGGACGAGCTGCGTAATTTCTTCGCTTCGTTGCCATGGGCTGATATGTGCTTTAGAGATACTGATGTCAATATGTGCGCAGAAGCCGTAACCGAAAATATTTTACTCGGTATGGAACTTTATATTCCACATTGCATCAAAAAATTTGCTTCAAATAAACCGTGGTTTAACAAAGAATGCAAGCGAGCTACCGCAGCGAAAAACAAGGCTTTCCGTGAATGGCGGTCAAACCCTTCAGAACTAAAAAGATCTGAATTTACAATTCTTCGAAATAGATGCAACCTAATTATTGAATCGGCGAAGACAACTTACAGCGAAAGAGTCACTAACAAAGTGATTGGATGTCCTAGCGGCTCACGCGCATTCTGGTCCATGGCAAAGGCAATCAGTAATAACTTCTTTTCTTTTCAGAGAATTCCACTCTAGATTCTGCACAGCTAGAGCCACCAAATATCCCGAGGATGCAATCATCGATGGCAGAAGTGAAACTTCGGCCTCGAATAATTCAACGCATCCTTAAAGAACTAGATTGCAATAAGGCAACGGGACCCGATGGAATCCCGGCTATAGTACTCAAGAACTGTGCACCAGAACTTGCACCTGTACTCTGTAAGCTGTTTAGCATGTCGTACTCCCAGAAGACGTTTCCTTCTTGCTGGAAGACCGCTCGCATTCAACCTATTCCAAAGAAAGGGAAGAAATGTCTGCCACAAAACTATCGTCCAATAGCGTTACTTTCAATGCTCTCTAAAGTAATGGAAAAGGCAATAAATGTCGAAATAATCAAATATCTAGAAGGCCATCGATTAATAAGCGACAGGCAATACGGATTTCGGAGCCGTCGTTCCACTGGTGACCTGTTAAGCTACGTAACGCACTTATGGACACAATCAATTGAACAACACGGCGAATCCAGAGCCGTAGCCTTGGACATATCAAAGGCATTTGACCGAGTCTGGCATAGAGTCCTATTAGTCAAGTTAGCGTCTTACGGATTACCACAACAACTCTGCGGATGGATGCAAAATTTTCTTCTGGGAAGATCGATCCAAGTTGTTTTAGATGGTGTATCATCCAATTCGTTTGCTATAAATGCAGGAGTGCCCCAAGGATCTGTTCTTTCTCCAACTCTATTTCTTCTCCACATCAACGATTTGCTTGGATCGACAAATAATAATATCTACAGCTTTGCAGATGACAGCACTCTTATATCCTCAATCTCGAACAATGGGCCTGTGAATACGGCTACATCACACAGTCAGAGATGTGAACAAATTAATTCTCTAAATGATGATCTGGACAAAATCTTGAAGTGGGGAAAGGACAACTTGGTTGTATTTAATACAAACAAGACACAGCTCACAACATTTTCCAGAAAAAATGCATCAACAGTTCCTCAGATCCAAATGGATGACCATCCAATCCATCACAAGGACTCAATGCACCTTCTAGGAGTCACAGTCAATTCAGGAATCACATGGCAGAACCACATATCCTATATCGCAAAATCGGCGTCCGCAAAGTTGAGCTACCTATTTAGAGCAAAGAGGTACTTTAGCCCCAAGCAACTTCTCCTTCTCTATAAAGCACAGGTTAGACCAGGCTTGGAATATTGTTCCCATATATGGAGCTCGGCCCCAAAACATTCACTTAACCTGCTTGATAGCATACAGAGACGAGCAGTTCGACTCATTGGAGACCCTAGACTCACATCGAATCTACAACCGTTGGTGCTCAGAAAACAAGTCGCTGACCTATGCTTGTTTTATAGGTACTTACATGGTAGATGTTCTGAGGAACCCAAAGACATTATCCCTCGAAATGCAACTTTTAGGCGCCCAACAAGACAGGCTGCTAATGCTCATGACCATACAGTACACTTGACAACCGCGAGGACATCAACTTTCCAAAACTCCTTCTGTTACAGGACAAGCAAACTTTGGAACTCGCTTCCTGGGGATATATTTCCAGACGACTACAATTTGCAGCAATTTAAGTGCAGAGCAAACATACATCTGCAGGCACCTCGGGGCGCTGTTGAAGCGTTATAGGTTCGCCTTTCCCGATAGAAGTATTTAAAAAAAAAAACAGGAATTCTTCGTACTAGTAAAGGTGGAGGTCAAATTGTTTATTGGTACCCTTTCAAAAATGCTGTACATTTTATTGTAAACTGGCAGCCAACTAATAGCCGACATTAGTGTTTGATTATTATATTACTAAGGCCGAATGTTTCTTTCCTTTCGTTTACGTTCACTCATCTCTGTGAAATCGGAACTATATCGAACATGGTTGGACATGCTTACGCTTAGATGCAGTTTACGGAAAGAGAGGAAATGTTTCCGACATAGGACATAGCTCCAGGAACTATACAGGTCCGGAACTACCCAACTCTAACATCTGTAGATAGATTTAAGGCCGAAAGGCAATTATAAATATTGCCAGTAAGATAGAATAAGATAAATGTTAGTTTAAAATTAGATTTAATCGTTTTTATCTAGTCTGTAAGTTAAAGAAAGAAGTAATAAAAATGAATTCAAAATTAAAAAAAAAAAAAAAATGTCGATTTTATAGACACCATGCTTCCCTCCACCTCATCAGGACCAGTGATGCCATTCTGGCATTTTTAATGCTAGATCTAGCATTTTCGAAGATTTGAAAGCATTTTCTTAAAAAAGAAAAATGCCAGATGCTGTTTTAGCATTTTTTCGAATTTTTGTAATTTTTGATATTTGCATTGGAATTTGTACATTAAGCTGATATACAGTGCATAGAAGTTTAAGATGTTTCCCACCACTTTCCCACACATATGAAATGAGAAACGTGCGAACGGATAATGTGTTAGTACGATTAATCGTGTCTATTGGGTACGTGGAGATAAGTATCAGACCAAAAACATAAATATTAAAAAAAGAACCAGTCGTGGAAAGTACCGAAATATAAAAGTACACTAAGTTCTTACTTTATTAAGGTTTAATACGATATATTTGAAGTAGAACAATACTGAAATAACTACAAATTAAAAGACACATTTTTTTATTTAATCATTATTGACAAAAATTTGGTGGAATCAAGTTAAAATAAGTTTTTAAAACCTTTCGAGCTTGGCGTAATGAAAAGAAAACTTCTCAAGTAAGCCCACCCAATTTAAGTCAGCAATAAGTTCTTAGAAAAGTCATGAACTTTTAAGTCGCATGTATATTTTCAAAATGACAATAGGCTGACACTTCAAATGAAAAATCTTAGATTTTTGAGCTCTACCGATAAACCAAATTTCATTATTCTAAAGATAATTCTACAGGAAGTCCTCCTTTTAATTGTCAACAATTCTGAGATATTGGATGGATACCACGTCCCCTTATAAAGAAACCTCAATTATTCATTTGATTGCACCACAAGACATACCGCTGTGCAAAATTAGAAGATTTCACGATGTCGGGGAGTACTCCATAATTTTGATGATCTGTCAGTCAGTCCGTTACGGTTTTTGTGATTTTTGAAGCCCTATATTTCAGGAACCACTTATGCTAAAAAGTTTACTGGGGCGCTTGTGCTTGATCAACTTTATTCAAATATTCCGAATTTGAATATTCTGATTTCATTGATACTGGAGATAGAGGAGGGTCAAAAATGTCCTGAGTTTGTTCCTGTAAAAATGGTGTAGTGCCAGAACTTCGCTGGGTACTACTATGCTTTTTTTTTTTTTAAAAGCTGGTGAAAACACTTTTTTTTTGTGTAGCATTTTTATTTTTTGTCTCCATACATTCTAGCATATTTTTTTGCCAATCTAGCATTTTCTTTTTTGAAATTCTGGCAACACTGATCAGGACCATCAACAAAGAGCCCAAGACAACCCTGTACAACATAGTTTTGTAAAATTAATCCTTTTCCTCTCTTTCTTTCTTTTCTTATATTTATTATTTGAACGTTAAATTTTGCAATTCAGTGCATTACTTTTTTCGTTTATCGTTTGTATTTTAAAAATCGTCTTATTTAGTACAGTTTTCTTACATTTCATATGAAAACTACTCGAGGGCACTCAGTGCCCGAGTACACCTAAATAGAAATATTTAAGTACGCGTGTCTAGTGTTAAAGTTCCTTTGTTTGTTCAATCTCTTCTACCCGTAGGACAAAAATGTGAATAAAACCATAGGTACTTACTTTGATGATTCAGATACTCCACCTCATGGAAAATATTGAATATATTTTGACGTCTTACAAGCCTTTGATAAGGTGTGGCATGACGGCTTGAAATTTAAATTACGACAAGTTCTTCCCGTACGCCTATATGATATTCTGGAATCATATCTCGGGAATAGACTCGTCCGTGTTAGACATGGAAACTCTCATTCCGAGGATACCGATGATCCCAACCGATGTGCCCCTTTTCCTTGAGTTTAAAATATAATTCAATTTCCGATTTGTCTTGCATTCACCCATTCACCATGACGATTAACAAATCACAAGGTCAATTGAGTGTTTGTGGTCTGAAATTAAGAAAAACACATGTTTTTGCCCATGGTCAATTGTACATGGCATATTCACGCGTCGGTAAACCATCCACTTTATATGTTCTTCCGCCTGATAACAAACCGAAAAATATTGTGTATCACAAGGTGCGTCAGTAAAGATAATAAGACCAAATATAAACCAATTCAGCTAAATACATAACTTAATCAAAGCAATTGTCTTACTGGTAAGCCATTGAAATACTTGATTTGTGTACTTTTATTGAATTTGTGTTTCCTACTGAACTATTGAACTTAATTAAAATAGTAAATTAAGTTAAGTTAAGAGGTATTATTAAATTCATTGACCGTTAGGCGGTACGAAGTTCGCTAGGTCAGCTAGTTGGTTATAAAATCAAAACTCCTACAACCTTACCTAAAGTTAAAAAAAAAAAAAAAAAAAAAAAAACAATGTTGTGAAACAAGCGAAGCTGAAAAAAGGCCAACAAAACTACAGCCCTTTGTGACTTGTGTTATACAGCAGCTTGCACAAAACACTATATAAGAGTGTACGAAAAACACAACAAGTAGCGCTCTCGATCATGATGAAGATAACGTCGATTTTATTGAATATAAATAAACTCCAGTAGCCCGAGTATGTTCCCACAAATAAATAAACTGTTCAGGCGGAAAGATCATAAGGACATTCCATGTGTTCGAATCATAAACAAATCATACTGAGACCCCCAACTCACAATCCTCTTGCCGCTGGTCCCCTCAATTTTTGCCAGGAATCCGCCATTTTGTTTTCCTATCCGTGTACGCCAATTCCTATCCGTTTTGCTTTGCCCACAGTAAAATGTAAAAAGATTAGGTGCGAATGTGTTGGTTGAGAGAATTTTTGACATTTGTCAATACGAATTTCTATGCAACAATACTAGCGCACCTAAACTTTTTGGGAGCGTAAAATTTAGCTTGTAGGCAAATAACTGTTAATCGGTCGAAGTTGGGGGTCTCAGTATTGTCTCTGGTTCGAATATCTCGGACGAACGAGAACAGACAGACACTACTGACTGCTGGCATAAGCCCGGAAAGTGTTGACTCGAACGACGGTTTTTTCGTGGTCGAAGACCCGTAGGAGAGGATGGATTTTATGGGAGCTTTCTTTGAAACTGTGTATACGGTGAACAAACCTTTTCTGAAAAAGGATCGTTATCGTTTGATTTGGAATTATAGTAAATCTAACTGGGACGAGCTGCGTAATTTCTTCGCTTCGTTGCCATGGGCTGATATGTGCTTTAGAGATACTGATGTCAATATGTGCGCAGAAGCCGTAACCGAAAATATTTTACTCGGTATGGAACTTTATATTCCACATTGCATCAAAAAATTTGCTTCAAATAAACCGTGGTTTAACAAAGAATGCAAGCGAGCTACCGCAGCGAAAAACAAGGCTTTCCGTGAATGGCGGTCAAACCCTTCAGAACTAAAAAGATCTGAATTTACAATTCTTCGAAATAGATGCAACCTAATTATTGAATCGGCGAAGACAACTTACAGCGAAAGAGTCACTAACAAAGTGATTGGATGTCCTAGCGGCTCACGCGCATTCTGGTCCATGGCAAAGGCAATCAGTAATAACTTCTTTTCTTTTCAGAGAATTCCACTCTAGATTCTGCACAGCTAGAGCCACCAAATATCCCGAGGATGCAATCATCGATGGCAGAAGTGAAACTTCGGCCTCGAATAATTCAACGCATCCTTAAAGAACTAGATTGCAATAAGGCAACGGGACCCGATGGAATCCCGGCTATAGTACTCAAGAACTGTGCACCAGAACTTGCACCTGTACTCTGTAAGCTGTTTAGCATGTCGTACTCCCAGAAGACGTTTCCTTCTTGCTGGAAGACCGCTCGCATTCAACCTGTTCCAAAGAAAGGGTAGAAATATCTGCCACAAAACTATCGTCCAATAGCGTTACTTTCAATGCTCTCTAAAGTAATGGAAAAGGCAATAAATGTCGAAATAATCAAATATCTAGAAGGCCATCGATTAATAAGCGACAGGCAATACGGATTTCGGAGCCGTCGTTCCACTGGTGACCTGTTAAGCTACGTAACGTACTTATGGACACAATCAATTGAACAACACGGCGAATCCAGAGCCATAGCCTTGGACATATCAAAGGCTTTTGACCGAGTCTGGCATAGAGCCCTATTAGGCAAGTTAGCGTCTTACGGATTACCACAACAACTCTGCGAAGTGCGGATGGATGCAAAATGTTCTTCTGGGAAGATCGATCCAAGTTGTTGTAGATGGTGTATCAATGATACAGTGTCATCCAATTCGTTTGCTATAAATGCAGGAGTGCCCCAAGGATCTATTCTTTCTCCAACTCTATTTCTTCTCCACATCAACGATTTGCTTGGATCGACAAATAATAATATCTACAGCTTTGCAGATGACAGCCATCTTATATCCTCCATCTCGAACAGTGGGCCTGTGAATACGGCTACATCACACAATCAGAGATGTGAACAAATTAATTCTCTAAATGATGATCTGGACAAAATCTTGAAGTGGGGAAAGGACAACTTGGTTGTATTTAATGCAAACAAGACACAGCTCACAACATTTTCCAGAAAAAAATGCATCAACAGTTCCTCAGATCCAAATGGATGACCATCCAATCCATCACAAGGACTCAATGCACCTTCTAGGAGTCACAGTCAATTCAGGAATCACATGGCAGAACCACATATCCTATATCGCAAGATCGGCATCCGCAAAGTTGAGCTACCTATTTAGAGCAAAGAGTGGTGAGGTTCTCCGTAAGAAACCAGGGGCTGTTCCGAAAGGGACCGCCCAAGACCGTTATACGTGGTGAAGAACCACACCCTACACGAGGTGCCACTGCTTTCGACTGAATATAACGGATCTAGAGGGGAATAACTCTATAAAACCCGTAATCCCGGGTTAACTACCGTGCCCATGGGATGTATGGCACAATGTTATGTGTCTTTTAGCGGTGAACTCTAGATACCTGGGGACCTCTAGTTTCAATTCAATTCCCCTTTTCTGTATACAGGGGGTGAGTACAGAATGACCTCCCCTTCCCCCTTACTCGTGGGAACAAAATAGACAAACTACAAAAAACAAACACAGGGACTGGTGTAGATGAATCAGGCACCAAGAACTTCAATAAATCCGATTCTCAGACGAACATGACGGAGGAGGAAGAAAATCTCTTACTCCAAGAACCGTCAGCAAACAAGGCTATTTCGGTTGGGGGAAGCGAGGGCACGGTTGACCTTAGACTCGAGAAACTTTTTCTTGAAGATGATGACAATCGTTCTATCGCCAGCTCATCCAAATTTTCAATATCGTCTTCAATGTCGATTAGGAAAAAGGTCATCAACTGCAAAATGACGTTAAAAAAACTGCAGAAGAAACACCACCTAGAAGACAACGACAAACGAAGGCTTCAAAATGCTCTCGACTTCTTGGAGAGTCAATCTTTGGAATGTGATGGGTCATGTGCTAGTAGCATTCCGGAGGCTAGCTCTCCTGAAACCTCGAGCAAGGGAGTTCTCGCGCGACCACCAATGCCTGTGATATGCCTTAGCCTATCGGGGCACGGGTCCGTTGCGCCTGACCCCGCAAAAACAGAAGCTGACAAAGAGGACAAAAATGTTTCACCGGGAGAGGCAAACTCGACCCTGGACAGCGCAGTTACTGTTGTCGGGAAACCGGAGGAGCCAAGAGACACTGGATGTTTGGATATAACCGAAGTCCCAGCTGTTATCGAAGCGAAATCGGTGGAAAGCAACAAGCTGTCCAACGTTTACAACCCGAAGATGAGGAAAAATGCGCGGCGACTTCTGTATAGGTTTGGGAGCCGCGACCCCAATTCCTTTACGGAGAGGGAGGCAGCACAGCTAGCTAGGGCCAGGGAGACCTTAAAGTCGACCGAGGATGCATGGCGCAGCAGACAGCAAGGTAGGAAGCAGAACCCATTGGGGATAGGGAATTTGACGGGACCAAGGGAGGAATGCCGACTGCCTTCCGCCTTGAGGAAGTCAAATCCCGAAAAACCGGTTGTCTGCTCGGCTAAGGGTTCGTCCAAGGCGGAGCAGATACCTGGGAACCTGGCTGCTCCAATAAGGTTCCCAGCAGTCAGCAAGGTAGGAAGCAGAACCCATTGGGGATAGGGAATTTGACGGGACCAAGGGAGGAATGCCGACTGCCTTCCGCCTTGAGGAAGTCAAATCCCGAAAAACCGGTTGTCTGCTCGGCTAAGGATTCGTCCAAGGCGGAACAGATACCTGGCTGCTCCAATAAGGTTCTGCCTAATAGGAAGGTAGGGACCAACAACAAACCCAGGGTGCATGCCTCTGGAGGAGCCGGTATGAGACTGGTCGCGGCGAGGGCGAAATGCCGTTTGCCTTTCACCTCGAATGCGGCCGATCTCGGACCACCCGGAGCTGTCCCAGACAAGGATACGTCCAAATCTGAGAACACACCTGGAGTCTCTAAAAGAGGTAGGCACGACGACACAATCTCCCCGGTTGTAGGTAGGCAAGCTAAGAAACCGAAATTCTCTGAAAAGGTGAAGGAAAGTCTTCGTGTCGCAATCATGGACCTTGGTAATCCAAATCGAAAACTTTCTGGTAGCCAATGGGAATTATTGGAACAACGCATTCTCGATGGTGTTAATGACGCAATCGTGAAGGCGGATGGCAAACTTCCATTGTTTGGACAGATCACCACATTCAAGGGCTTCAAGGACATGGAATGTGACGACAACGAAACGCTGGCTTGGTTAAGGAACTTCGTCCTTAACACCGTTGCTCCTTGGCCTAATGCCGATTTGCGCGTGGTGGACAGGAAGGAGATCCTTGACATTACAAGACCAAAGGGACGAATTCATATTCGAGGACCGTACTTACCCGCGGAAAGGATTGAACGCTACCTGCAGTTCCTTAATCCGGAGCTTCAAAGCAGGGAGTGGAAAGTCCTGGAAACGGGTGAGTACTCAGACAATGGTATGGACGTCACTATACTCCTTAGCCACAAATCGTTGCCATTGCTCCGCAGGCGAGAGTTTAAAGTCCGTGTAGGCATAACACGCTGTAAGCTCAGGCTGATAGCAGCGAACCTTAAGGATGAAAGAGAAGAAGAGGCTGCCCGTGATGAAGATAGTACAAATAAATCTTCATCACAGTAAGGCGGCTAGCGCCAATCTTGTTCTTCTTATGGAGACCAAGAAGGTAGACATCGCCCTAATACAGGAACCCTGGATCTTCCGGGGGAATATAAGAGGGCTGAACTCTAAAAATTTGCTGGTCTATAGCAATGCACCAGATAATGGTAAGTCTAGAACATGTATTGTCGCCAGGAAACAGATTAAACTTTTTCTCATTCCTAGACTCAGCGATACTGACCAAACAGTGGTCAAATGGGACAGGGAAGGAAAAAACACGCTGATACTGGCGGCAATTTACATGCCATACGAGGCAACTAGCCCACCTTCCGTGCTAACCGAGTCCCTAATTGGAGCGGCAGAACGGGGAAAATGGGACGTCATTCTAGGCTGTGATGTCAACTCCCATCACACACTGTGGGGCAGTTCTGACATCAATGTCCGAGGTGAGTCCCTTTTAGAATTTATTATCAAAAACAACTTACTTATAGCCAATGTAGGCAACGAACCAACATTTATAGTAAGGAACAGACGTGAGGTGTTAGATATTACTCTCTTTAGTAATTCACAAACACTTGCTGTGCGGGATTGGAAGGTTTCTACAGAACCATCCTTCTCAGATCACAGAATTATAGAATTCCACATTGACGAGGAAATTCCCCCATTAGGGAAATATAGGAACCCCAGATTGACCAACTGGGAAATTTTCTTATCAGAAGTAGGGAAACATGACCGGAATTTGAAAATGCAAAAAAACAGACACGCCAGAAGATATCGAAGTAACACAAAAAATGTTGAACGATATTCTGAGCAAGGCATACGAAAAAGCCTGTCCCTTACGGACAATAAAGAATAGGAAATCTCCACCATGGTGGTCGAGGGACCTCGCTGAAATTAGGAAGAGAACCAGAGCTCTTTTTAATTTGGCTAAGGCCACAAACTCCCAGACTGATTGGGACACATATAAAGTCGGTCAGAGGAAATTCAAAAAGGCCATAACCAGTGCTAAACGCTCAACATGGCGTTCGTTCTGCAGTGATATTGAATCCACCACAGAATCAGCCAGACTCAGGAAAATCCTGTGCAAAGAATCTGCGGTCCCAGGCTATCTCAAGGACAATAATGGAGCATGGACACAATCCAGCGAAGAGACTCTCAGTCTGCTACTAAAGACTCACTTTCCGGGTTGTTCCACGAACCAAATTAACCAATCAAGAGATAATACCGCAATAACGACAGTTCCAGAGGAACTCATAACTGAAGAAAAACTTATCTGGGCAATCGATTCATTCTCCCCGTTCAAATCCCCTGGATGCGACGGGATTTTCCCAATCATGCTCCAGAAAGCCAAGATGACCATTATACCAGTCCTTAAAAGAATTTTTATTCGCAGTCTAGAGAGCGGCTATATTCCCAGAGCCTGGCGAGAAGTCAAAGTTGTCTTCATTCCGAAGGCAGGGAAATCCAGTCACACCACTGCCAAAGACTTCAGGCCCATAAGTCTGACATCATTCATTCTTAAAACCTTTGAAAAATTAATAAACGTTTTTATATGTGGTCGGCTAGATGATAATGCAATATCCACAGCTCAACATGCTTATACTAAAGGAAAAGGAGTGGAGACCGCATTGCATGAGGTCGTTAGCACTATAGAGAAGTCATTAAATGACAAAGAATATACATTGGCTGCGTTCCTAGATATTGAAGGAGCCTTCAACAATGTTAAAATATGCGCAGTGAAGAGAGCACTTCAGAACTCGAATGTTGATCAATCTCTCACTAATGTGATATTGAGCTTGCTCAGTGAAAGGAACATCAACGCGAAATTAGGCGACACCGACCTCAGAGTAACTGCTTCGAGAGGCACTCCGCAAGGAGGTGTCATCTCCCCCTTACTCTGGGTCCTTGTCATTAATGAAATACTTATGAAATTCAAAAACATGGGAGTTAAAGTAACTGCATATGCAGATGATGTAGTTATACTTACTAAGGGGAAGTTTTTACCAACCTTAAGCGACCTGTTAGGAAACTCACTTAGGGTGTTAAGCACGTGGACTAAACAATGCGGCCTTGGGGTCAATCCGCAAAAAACCGAGCTAGTTTTGTTCACGAATAAAAGAATAATACCGCAATTCGAGCCACCAACTCTCGAGGGAACACCCCTTAGGGTAGCAGATAGTGCGAGATATTTGGGAATTATCCTTGATAGGAAACTTAATTGTAAGCCGAATGTCAATGAAAGAGTGAAGAAAGCAGCGAATGCTTTCTACGCATGCAACCGCATCTTTGGCAGGAGCTGGGGACCTAACCCCAAAATCATCCTCTGGATGTACACGGCGATCGTGCGACCAATACTCACATATGGCAGCGTGGTCTGGTGGCAAGCCGCCAGCAAAGCGACCAATTTTAAGTTAATGACAAAAATACAAAGAATAGCTTGTATAGGGACAACCGGTGCTATGAGAACCACACCTACTGCTGGACTAGAGGCGATTCTCAATTTGACACCTCTAGACCTATACATGGAGGAATCCGCTGCCAAAAGTGCTTGCAACTTTGGACATGCACAGATCTTATATAAACACGTAGGGAACGCTGTCACTTCTGACTATATGTCTCCCTATATAGACTTTGACAAACCATTCACCTGTTCCTTTCCGAGCAGGGAAGAATGGAACACAAATGAACCCACAAAAAGAAAATCAATATCCATCTACACAGATGGTTCAAAGATGGACTGTGGAACCGGTGCCGGCATATTTTCTGAGGAATTAAATATACATTGCTCTATCAGACTTCCTGATAGCAGTAGTGTCTTCCAAGCGGAGGTTCTGGCTATCGCCGAAGCGGCCCGTAAGGCGTCAATGTTGGCAATACCTCGTAGCGATATTACCATCTTCATTGACAGTCAGGCGGCTATTAAAGCAGTTTCTGCTAATGAAATAAAATCCAAACTAGTTCACCGCTGCCGCGAAGAGCTCAAGGTTCTCTGCTTGCAGCACACCACCAATCTCTGCTGGGTCCCTGGACATAGAGACAAAACCGGCAATGAGATGGCAGATGAACTAGCGAGAAAGGGGTCCGCAATGGATCTTGATAGAGCGCTTCAATCAATCAAGCCACCACTCTGCAATCTCAGAGAGCGAGTGGAGAATAAAATTCGAATGAAAACCAACAACAGGTGGAAAGAACTCACTACCTGTGAAATATCACGGAAGCTTTGGCCAGAATATAACAGAAGCCGGACCAACAAACTACTACAGTTTGACAGGTCATCGCTATCTAAGTTAGTAGGGGCTCTAACTGGTCATAACTTCCTTAGAAACCACGCAATGAAACTAAATCTCAAAGATGACGACATATGTAGAGGCTGCGGAGACGAGGAGGTTCACGAAGACACACCTCACTTCCTTTGTCATTGCCCGAGTCTCTGTCACTTGAGGAACAGAACACTTGGAAGCTATTACTTCCATGACGTACATGAACTTTCTGATGTCTCACTGTCTGATCTTTACAGGTTTCTGAGGACATCGGGATGGCTAGACAGCGTCAGATAACCGCAAGAGGAGAAGGATGGAGACCACCGATAACACCAACGGATAACCCCAAAAAAAGGGCATCACAATGGGTCCACGAGGACCTGAGTGAGGTATTGCGGGCCCACCCCGCTCTACCTACCCGTCTACCTAACCTAACCTAACCTATTTAGAGCAAAGAGGTACTTTAGCCCCAAGCAACTTCTCCTTCTCTACAAAGCACAGGTTAGACCAGACTTGGAATATTGTTCCCATATATGGAGCTCGGCCCCAAAACATTCACTTAACCTGCTTGAAAGCATACAGAGACGAGCAGTTCGACTCATTGGAGACCCTACACTCACATCGAATCTACAACCGTTGGTGCACAGAAGACAAGTCGCTGACCTATGCTTGTTTTATAGGTACTTACATGGTAGATGTTCTGAGGGAACTCAAAGACATTATCCCTCGAAATGCAACTTTTAGGCGCCCAACAAAACAGGCTGCTAATGCTCATGACCATACAGTACACTTGACAACCGCGAGGACATCAACTTTCAAAAACTCCTTCTGTTACAGGACAAGCAAACTTTGGAACTCGCTTCCTGGGGATATATTTCCAGAAGACTACAATTTGCAGCAATTTAAGTGCAGAGCAAACATACATCTGCAGGCATCTCGGGGCGCTGTTGAAGCGTTATAGGTTCGCCTTTCCCGGGAGAAGTATTTAAAAAAAAAAACAGGAATTCTTCGTACTAGTAAAGGTGGAGGTCAAATTGTTTATTGGTACCCTTTCAAAAATGCTGTACATTTTATTGTAAACTGGCAGCCAACTAATAGCCGACATTAGTGTTTGATTATTATATTACTAAGGCCGAATGTTTCTTTCCTTTCGTTTACGTTCACTCATCTCTGTGAAATCGGAACTATATCGAACATGGTTGGACATTAGGGTGGAGCGTCAATGTATGAAGAAAAAAAAAACTTTTTGTATCACTTTCGAATACCTCCATTTCGTTGCATTTTGATTAGTAGAATAATTTGACATTTAATTTTTTTTTTTTTGGATAAAGTCTTTAGCCCTCTACCTTGCCTAAAAGTATTGATGTTTTTAAAAAAAAATGTTTTTTTTGTTAAAGAAAAGATTCGTTCACAAGTTCGAAATATGTACCTTTATATTATATCATTAATGAAATAAGAAAACAGAAATCAATATATGATAGCTTTATTAGGACAAGAAATTTGCATAAACATAAAAATAGAAACCTAGAAATTCATACTAAATAATTTAAAAAGCTACCAATATAGTTACTATCTATAGATATTTAATGTTTCAAGTTATAATTTTTTTTTGTGTGGAAAAATGGTAATATATTTCGAGAATGTATTTTTGATCTAATAAGTCCATCTCTGGCCTTTTCACCAACTACTGTGGTTGAAGCTTCGGTCACCATCTTCACACAGCGCTCAACAGCTTGAGTGTGACAAGGGTAGTTTGGAAATGGCAAGTCAATTGAAGATTTGTTTTGCAGAAGTTCTTTCAATTCCTGATCACTCATTCTATCCAGCAATGGGGGTGATGTGACTTCTGATTCAGCCCAGATTATTAAGTCCATATAATCATTAGCTTTAAAATTTAATTTTGGAAGTTTAAAAATTCTAACTGAACACCCAACTCGCTTTTTTTTTCTAGCTGAGATGATTCTTCTCAAGCCTAATTCTCTGATATGTGGTCTTTCATCGTTTAGCATTGCCATCAATATGTTTTCTGGGTGTGCAAAATACGAATTGCGTTGAATAACAGGGTCTATTATTTCTCTTATAACAGAACTAAAACATCTTGACAAATTTATTAATTTGAATACATGCTTTGGGCCATTTTTAAATGAACTGTCTTTTTTAATACTGAACCAAACTGGACCATACACTTTTAATATATATTTAGCAAGTATTGTCAAGTTATCATTTGGATTCGATGTGGCTACATAAAGCCTCAATATCCTATTGGCAGTTGTTAACCATCTCGAGTGCGCCATTTTTCCCGGGTTTCTGTTGGAGAGATCTATAGGACAGGAACCTTTGCTTATAGCGTCACACATTTGGAACAAATATTTTTGATCCGTACTTAAGGAATCTTGAATTGTTTTGGATAAAGTAGGTAGGTTACCTGGGATTGGTGAAAAATCAACAACGGGAAGGTCAGCACAATTTTCCAACGCCTTTCCAATGGGACCCGAATAGAGTTGAGGTCCTAATGTAGCTCCATCCAATTTAATAAATAAATGACGTAGTGGCAATTCGTTGGCATGTAGTTGACATATGAACCATTGCAACGGTCTCCCCAAGTTCAACTCCATAAGCCGGATAACCCCACTTCTCCATCCAGTGTTTGTAGCTGTACCATCGCAACCAATAACAGATAATTTGCTCAAGTCTATTTCTCTGTTCGAAAGAAAGGAGTTTATCGAGTCCGCTATAGTTTTTCCTGTTGCAGAAGGTGTGCTTATAGTTAGATGTCCTAGGTAGTATGAACCCGGCTCGGTGAGTAGTGAAATATGCTCCTTTACTTTGGTCACTCTGTGAACTCTCTGACCTCGTTTTTCACAAACCAATGTCTTGTCTTTTCTTCCATCGAAATAAACACTTTCTATGGACGAAAGACATTCTTCAGTTTGGAGAACTTCACGTTGCCGTTTTCTGGCCCTACGAACTTTACTTCGATCTATTACGTTTTCGATATTCTCAGCGGTTACCAAGCCAACATCTTGTAAAACTGCACTCGCCACTGCTGCTGCTGATCGATCCGAGATGCCGAACTGATCACAAACTCTTGCTAAATTTGGAAGATACAGCCGATTTCTCTCACTACTCTCATTACATTGTGAAGTACTAGGCTGGGGTTCAGTATCAGAATTATGAGTAGTTGAAGACGAAAAAGCAGGAGGATTTGATTGAGATCTCGGTCTTGTTTTTGCTTCAAGTGATGACATAGGAGTTTGGTGTTTTAAAATCTTTTCATTTGTTTTCTGCTTCCTCAAATTTTTTTCTTCAAGTTTTTTGGTTTCCAAAACGTCCAACCCTCCTATAGCCATTATTCTTTTATTCCTCTGATCGGTGAGAAAAGATCTTTCTAATGCAGGAACTTTCTTGTCTTTAGGACAAACAGAATTATTTAAATTTACGCATTTGCAGGAACAAATGTCAAATAGTTCAGTAAGAGATTTATTTTTCCACACTTCTAAATTATTCTTATAGTTCTCATTTTGTTTTGATTTGGGGTATCTCAAAAAATGCAAATACTTATTGTAAACACTTTTCATTTGTTGTTTTACACGTTGTATTGTAACGGAAGGCAGAGATGCAGTCCTCCAAACATTAAGTATATCAAGTCCTAGAGTTTCAAGTATTTGAGTAATAGCAGGCTGCTTTCCATTATCCATATTTTTACGTTCATTTCTCACAAAAATTATATGTTTTATTACGTCAGCGTTTGTTGGTAACACTCTTTTATTTATAAGGCACGGTGCTCCAAAGATAGGGCAATCCAATTCTTGCCGCGTCACTCGCTTCAACATTATTTAAACTTTGTTAAAAAGAGGCAAATAAAGAGATATGAACCTGAAAACGTGTTGCTTCTTGGCAGCTAATTAAACGACTAGGTGTTAATTGCAAGTCCGACACACCAGATCAGAACCGAACTATAATATTCAGTGAAACTAACGGTATGCTAGCCCGGCGCGAGAAAATCATTTTTCATCGACCACCAGGTGCAAGTGGGAACGACACGACAGTTTTACACACCAAATCAGAATCGAAGTGAAATATTCTGTAAAAGGTAACGGAATCCTAGAGCGGCGCGAGAAAAACAATTCCCCTCGGTTAGGACCCAGACAACGAGTATTAAGTGCAACAACAAACCATTAGCCTTTTTTCTCGTCAACTAATAAAAATGTTTCTCGAGAACGGCCGATAAAAAAATAAGGCTTTTTTTTGCCAATTTTGCAAAACTTTGAGCTGTGGTAGAGGGCTAACAAAAGTGAAATTTATTTTTTTTATTATTTTTTATGGTTAGTTTTCGTAATTATGCAACTTTTTGACGCTATTCGAATATGAAAATCGAAAAAAAAAATGTACGCTCCACCCTATTGGACATGCTTACGCTTAGATGCAGTTTACGGAAAGAGAGGAAATGTTTCCGACATAGGACATAGCTCCAGGAACTATACAGGTCCGGAACTACCCAACTCTAACATCTGTAGATAGATTTAAGGCCGAAAGGCAATTATAAATATTGCCAGTAAGATAGAATAAGATAAATGTTAGTTTAAAATTAGATTTAATCGTTTTTATCTAGTCTGTAAGTTAAAGAAAGAAGTAATAAAAATGAATTCAAAATTAAAAAAAAAAAAATGTCGATTTTATAGACACCATGCTTCCCTCCACCTCATCAGGACCACCAACAAAGAGCCCAAGACAACCCTGTACAACATAGTTTTGTAAAATTAATCCTTTTCCTCTCTTTCTTTCTTTTCTTATATTTATTATTTGAACGTTAAATTTTGCAATTCAGTGCATTACTTTTTTCGTTTAACGTTTATATTTTAAAAATCGTCTTATTTAGTACAGTTTTCTTACATTTCATATGAAAACTACTCGAGGGTACTCAGTGCCCGAGTACACCTTAAAGGCCTAAATAGAAATATTTAAGTACACGGGTCTAGGGTTAAGGTTCCTTTGTTGGTTCAATCTCTTCTACCCGTAGGACAAAAATATGAATAAATCCATAGGTACTTACTTTGATGATTCAGATACTCCACCTCATGGAAAATATTGAATTCTTCAAATGCCTACGAGTGTAGTACGAAATTTACCGCTCAGAAAGCTTTAAACAAGAATATCCGATTACTACTTTGAGCTGCTGAGTACAAATATTGATTTATTCGTCCACACCTGGCCCGACACGAAAGACGAATATTAATTATCAGCGACATGATTTCGCATTAATTTCGTGAATATATTATAGGACTTCACATAAAATACAAGGTTCCCCAGCAAAGATAAGTATTTGCCTGGTACCATCAACGAACCATCCATCTTGTCTGATTGAAAAATAAAATATAAAAACCAGGTGGTGGAGATGTATACCCGTAGGCACATTATTTCGCTGCAGAGATTTTATGTCCTCAACCGTATTGTAACTACTCTTTCTTTTCAGCTTTATTCCTGATGAATTGATGAATAAATGAGACATTGCCACAATATGTACCTGCAGTGTGCACTGTACAGTCTACATGACCCACAAACAATTATTACGAATACAAATTTACACATTCACACATATCGATTTAAAGCGGAATAAAACGTCTGACTTCTGATATAGGAAGCCATTGGCTGTTGGGTAATAAGGCACCAGGGAAACAGGAAAAAATCCAAGATAAATTTTCGATTTGCTCTCAATATAATTGAGAGTTCACTGTTTCGCTCGTCCTTTTGGGTTGCCTGACTCAACATTACTCTCGCACCGTGCGCTGGCGGGCCAGCATAATGGACCGCAATATTTTACTTCGATTTATGAGATCCGCAGAAACAGTATGCCAACAGTACAGTCGGCAACTGAAAGCACCAAAAAATAAAAACAAATATCTAGCATATAGAAGTCATTCGTATGCTTATAAATGTATATTGTGTGGAACACTTAAATATGCCTTCGCTGAACGGAACGGCAATTACAGGAAAGTGCCAGTTGTACTAAGTGAACAACGAAAACGGACGACTTCGACTACAACAACAAACAAATTAACACGAATAACAATTAAAATTTCCCATACTACATAATTGCCGTGTTTGTTTACTAATGGGGCGACACTGTGGGGATGTCGTTAATCGTCGGTGTATATCCCACGCAAAATCCTTTAAGCCGGCTCGGGCCGAGAGGTAATGTAATTCGGAAATAATTATTAAAAATTATAGCTTTAAATGACTTCAGGATACAGGATGGGAAGGACAAAGGCAAACCAAAAACCAATTGCACACGGTGTAAAATTTACATTTTACGCATTTCCTCGGCCGTCTTTTTGATGCCTATCAACTCAGAAAAATGGTTAATTAAGGCCTCAATTCTTATTGTATGTATGTGGGTATAGCGTAAAGGGTGGACGTAAAGTGTCATTTAACGATGTCAACAAGA
The DNA here is from genome assembly GCA_946477585.1 of Cheilosia urbana. Classification (NCBI taxonomy): domain Eukaryota; kingdom Metazoa; phylum Arthropoda; class Insecta; order Diptera; family Syrphidae; genus Cheilosia; species Cheilosia urbana. The sequence continues at coordinate 41,565,880 of OX297853.1, forward strand.
ATGCCGCACATTATTTGGTGGGCGGCTATGTTTCCCTGGAATGATGGTGAAAGTTTATAATGTAATGGCTCGTTGGCATGCTATTGCAATTGAATTTTCGTTGTAGGATATGATAAAGAGCTGTTTCCTTCCACGAAGCAATAACCGGTACCAAAAGGTTGATATAAATTGAGGAGAAATATCATGTAATGAGTGTCCTGTTCAGGTCAGATCGGATTGTTGGCAACAGTGAGAGAAAAGCTCATTTGCATAGAAATTTATCGTCTACATTAATCGATTCAAGGTAAATTCACTCACAAGATAGTATTTTAATGTGTGTTGGCTCTTGTGGTTGTGGACTTCTAGTTCTGGTCTCAAAACGGCGCTCAATGCTTAATTTGTATTTTCCCTAGTCAGGAAACGGAGAATACAGCCACTTAGAGCTTAAACCAATCAACCAAGTCTGACTTCAAAACCGGTGCTACACTTTTTTGTTTGTTATAACGGGTGATTTTTTAAGAGGTTTAGAAATTTAAAAAAAAAAAAAAAACACAAAAAATTCGAAAAAATGAATGAAATATTTATTTGAATCGATAGTTTGAACCAGAGACAATACTGAGACCCCCAACTCACAATCCTCTTGCCGCTGGCCCCCTCAGTTTTTTTTCAAATTCGCCATTTTGTTTTCCTATCGGTGTTCTGTCAATTTAAAATCCGTGTGACATGCAAAAACATACAAAAAATATAAAATCAATGCTGCCAACCGCTACCAACCATAGAGGAATGTGATGGAGTTCGGGAATACCACATTTTAAGATAACTGAAATGCTATTGGTTGGTTATTATAAATTTTTAAAAGACGATTAATATAATTTGTTTGGTTAATAATACTATCTAAATGAGTTGTTTTATATACTAGAAACATATTAGGACAAACTGGTTGTGTATTTTCCGCTTTTGAATATCATTAACTTCGATTTCATGTGTACATTTTTCTTATATAACTGAAGAAAAATTGCTCAAAATGTTTTTATTTTCCTACAACCATTCTGTAGTAATCATTTTTCATAAATGTTTTCAGCAAAATTGTACTTATTCCTAAAATAAAATACTATTTAAACGTAACGAAAAATTTCAAATTTAACGGACAAAATTCTATGAACGCTGGCAGCAACTTTGCCGGAAGCGGAAGTGGGACACGCAAGGTGCGAGTGAGGTGGTGAGTGAAGTTACGTGACATTTGTTAATACGAATTTCTATGTAACAATACTAACGCACTTAGCGTGTACCAGCCCATATAAATATAGCTTGTAGGCAAGTAACGGAAAATCGGCCGAAGTTGGGGGTCTCAGTATTGTCTCTGGTTTGAACCTTGCAATTTAATGTTTAAAGATAATTTCATGCAAATGTTGACCGCGGCTGCGTCTCAGGTAGTCCATCCGCTGAGTCCAATTTTGGCATACTCTTTCACACATATCGGCCGGTATCTCACGAATGAATGCATGGATGTTGGCTTCCAGTGCGTCAATCGAAGCGGGCTTGTCCCTATACACATTAGCCTTGACATACCCCCACAAAAAATAATCTAATGGTGTCAAATCGCACGATCTAGGCGGCCAATTGACCGGCCCGAAACGTGAAATTAACTGTTCACCAAACTCGCCTCGCAGTAGCTTAGTGGTTAGTGTGTTGGACTGCTATGCGGGAGTCCCAGGTTCGAATCCCGCAAAAACCCAATTCCGACTCAGGGTTTTTTTTTCCGCTGCGCTACCTCTCGCGAACGTCTGACAAACATCCGAGAGTATAAATGTCTTGAAAGAGCTTCTCAATTAGCCGTTTGGAGTCGGCATAAAATTGTAGATCCCTACCATTCGTTCCAAAAATGAGAAACTCACACAAAACGAATGGTTGTGAGAAGCTAGGCCTAGGGTCTCTCCAGACCTGTTGCGCCAACTATTTATTTTTTTTTTTTTTTTTTAAACTCGCCTCGCAATTGCGCCATTGTTTCGCGTGCTGTGTGGCATGTGGCACCGTCTTGTTGAAACCACAAGTCAAGAACTTCCATTTCGGGCAAAAAAAAGTTTGTTATCATCGCTCGGTAGCGTTCACCATTGACAGTAACGCTGCGATTCGCATCATCTTTGAAGAAATATGGCCCAATAATGCCGCCGGCCCATAAACCGCACCAAACAGTGGCTTTTTCGGGATGCATTGGTAGCTGTTGCAATGCTTCTGGCTGATCTTCACTCCAAATGCGGCAATTTTGCTTATTTACGTACCCAACCAAAAATGAGCCTCATCGCTGAACACAATTTTTCGATAAAAAAGCGGATCCTCGGCCAGCTTTCCAAGAGCCCATTCACCAAAAATTCGGCGTTGTGGTAGGTCGGCTGGCTTTAGTTCTTGCACAAGCTGTATCTTAAAAGGCTTTACGCACAAATCCTTCCGCAAAATTTTCCACGTAGTGCTGTAACAAAGGCCTAACTGCTGGGAACGGCGCCGAATCGACATTTCGCGGTCTTCTGTCACACTAGCTGATACGGCCGCAATATTTTCTTCACTACGCACAGTACGTAAACGTGTTGGTGGTTTAATGTCCAACAAAGTAAATTTGGTGCGAAATTTGGTCACAATCTTCCGAATAGACTGCTCAGAAGGTCGAGAATGCCGATCATAAAATGGAAGCAGCGCGCGATGAACATTTCGAACCGAGCACGAATTTTGATAGTAAAATTCAATAATTTGCAAGCGTTGTTCATTTGTAAGACGATCCATGGTTAAATTGCAAACCAAACTGAAGCTGTTTGATAGTGACACAAGGTACTAAACACACGTCAGCTGTCAAAACCAGTGTTGCCAAAACCAAACCAGCTAAAAAATCACCCGTTATAAATGTAGGTTGTTCACCATATAATATTAAAGCGGGCGCGACTTAAGATTTTAGTCAAACATACCCAAGAATTGACACAGACCGTTTGAGAAACCGAACACAATTTGGGAAATTTTCGTTCAACAAATTTTAATGAAGTGACTGACAGCAAGAAATAAAGTGCACTACTGGGTCGAACAAAACTCGATCAAAAGTTTTGTTGGTTGTTTTCTTATTTTATTAGGTAGGTAAAGATCTGAGAAGCAATGCTAAGTAAAAGAAACAGTTAATGAAATATAGAATAATAGCAATTAATTCAAAAAACACGACTGAATGTAAAAAGATCTCATTGACATTTTGTGTGAAAATTGTGTTTTTGATTTTTTTTTTAATTTATGTTTTTATATTTATATGTTTAGCCTATCACATTCCGGGAAAGAATACCAATTTTATGACACCTCACTCACTCACTAAAAATCGGTCAAGGCATTTGGGCTACAGTGCTACAGTGTCCAGTCGGGTAAAAAGGAATACGTAGTGTTAAATAGAATACACTTTTACAGCCGTATTAATAATTGTCGCGTAACTACATGTTAGGCCTAACTAATGGCAAACACATTCGTTAAACTCAAATTCCTATTAATAAACATTTTTAGAAGATAACTAACGCTTCGTAACTACCACATAACCAACTTACAGTAGGTCTGTTAGCGAGTCACATACTCTTAGAAACATGGTTCCTGTCAAAATGACAAATGAATTAAATTTAAATTTGAAAAAATTGTGGAACAAAATCATCGTTATTCAGTGTTTTTGAATAATTTAAATATGTTAGGGGAGGATTCGGTTACCATCGCCCCAACTCGAAAAAAAGTGTACAAAAAAACGAGAAAATCCTGTGACAATGTTTACAAATAAAACATTTAAAAATAAATATATATTTTCAATAGAAAATATGAAAAAAGGAAGACCTGGAGGGCCAGTTCTGGAACTGGCTAGAGAATAATGAGCGCCTACTGTACTATTTTACAAGATTTTTAGTACTAAAACAAGCGAAGTAGGAGTTTCTGATTGTGTATCTGTTAGGGAATGATTTTCTTTTTGACTGGAATAGATTAATGATGCTTAAGTTCTCAGTGATTGCAGGAAGTGTTCGTAATAGATCGGTATCTTTACAGATATATACCTATACCCAGTTAAATGAAAGAATTCAAAGACTTGTTTTTGAAGTAGAGTAGGTTTTCTTAGCTTTCCGCGATTTCGTCTTTTTGTGAAAGCAACTATGGTGCTTTTTTTGGAGTTTACAGATAGACCAACTTTTTTGCACCAGTCAGTAACTAGGTTTAGTTCCGAGATTGTGTCTTCGAAATTTCTTCTGATTAGGATCGCAATGTCATCTGCATATCCTTGGACATAGAAACCATTGTTACTGAGTAAGTTTAGCAGTTCGTTCACTACGATGGACCATAGCAGGGGGAATAGAACACCGCCCTGGAGGCAACCTTTCGCAGCCGTGACTCTGATATTGTCATTGCCTAATGTAGCGTTTATGTTTCTACTGTTTCATCTGTATATTTGGGCATGTTCGGTGTTGTCAAAGGCTCCTTCGATGTCAAGGAAGCAGCCCACAGCAATCTCTTTGCTCTTGAGTGAGTTCTCAATTCTGGTTGTGAGTTCCTGAATACTGCCGCTATTTTCGTAAAGGCCCTAACTAACATTTTCACACTTTCGAGATATAGAGGAAAATGCTAAATTTAGTTCCGCAACCTGAAGATAAAACATGAAAAATGCAAGAAAAAATTTGTTTGGATGCTTAATGTGTGCTTTATTTTTTGAAGTAGTTACAAAAGAACGATTGTTAGGTGTTCGGGAAATAGGGTAGATAGGGCTTTTAAGCTTTTGAAAATATCTTATAAAAAGCCCTATGTACAACAAGTAATGGCTTTTAAACTAATTATTCTATAACTAAAAAAAAACTTATATATAAATTTCATTTATTTATTGGAAAAAATACTTTTTATAACATAAAAACATAAAATTGTGTCACATAAAACCTTACGAAATAATGTCAAAGCAAACTAATAATATTTTAAAATATGTAGTAAAAACTGTCGGTATATCTGGAACTCCTTTTCTCCCTTTTTTTTTGTTGATTTGAGAAAGATACCTTAATCCAGGGTTGCTTCATTTTCGGATATTGGGAGATTATTCCAGAAATGCTTTCGGTTTTCAGGAAACAATTGAAATAAATTTTTTTTTATATATTCTTTCCTTTCGAATGCGATTCCCCTTGGTTGAGAGCGTCCAAGTGACTCTGGCTTCAGAAATCCTGACTTCATATATTGGCTTTTTAAAAAGCTAAGAGTAAGAAACTCGGAATCGAAAGCCCGTTTGTAAAGTAAGTTGTTGCTTCCTCTCTCTACTTTTAAGCAAGAAATGTCGCGCAAATATGGTCTCGGATTGGCCTTGTTTATTTTGTGCAGAGAGGAGCAATCGGGCCAGTCATAGAAATCGGATACAGCCATTTCCTTTACAAAAACTCTAGAAGAGTTTGCGGCTTGAACACAGTCGAAAAAATCCTGAAAGTCATAAAGTTTTCCCTTCCTTTTCATTGAGAGTTCGACTTGATGGTGGAAACTGTCAGCAGACATAAATGAATGACCAGGTTCAAAAAAGTTTAATGTTATTGATTTTGCAGATATCTCATTGGAATTGATGATCATTATAAGGTAAGAAAATAACGTCCAGTTTTTATTTTGAGCTGCGCAGTTATCAACCCATACACTTAAGTGTACTTTATCCCGGTGGTGCACAAAGAAAGCGTGAAAAGTGCTTATTATGTCCTCTTTCTTTCGCCCGGAAGTGCCCTCGTGCCAAATTGCAGCAAAAGGGATTTCTTTGCTTTTTGTTCCAACGGGCACGAAACTTTCATTGAAAGCTATAATCCGCTTGGAGAATATAACAGCCTTAAAACCTTCCAAACGTGGTAGCATGATCACTTTCTGTAAATCAACAGATACAACAAGGGTATCTGGTGCAATTTCATTGGCATCAAGTTTGCTGTGCCTTTGATACTCCGCTCGTGTCAACGCTACTCGGTCTTTGTGATCACGCCAAGCTTTGCACACCTCGCAGTTTTCTTCATCGCTGACCTCGACATTCAACTTATTTCCATGCATAGTCGTATCATGCAATTTGTGACTTTCACATTGTTCGCATTCCTCATGCCCAAGAGAAGCAAAAGAGATGTTCATTTCCCGCACAATTTTGCAGAAAGCAGGGTACGAACATCTAAGGTCGGGATGGCTATGAATAAGTTCGTTATGCATTCCTTTCATAGTAAGGTCGCTTGGTAAATATAGACGGAGTGGAGCATGCTCTCGCCGATAGTGGGAAATCGTCGGATTATACGACTCAATGAACGCTTTAATCTTTCCGACGTCCAATTGGGCAACCGAACGCCCACATCGCCCGCGCTTATCAACAAGGGGTGCCAAGGAACCTTGAGGAGTTGTTGTTATAACATCATAAACAACGCTGTTGTTTTCCTTTGAAAATCCCAAAGTTGTCAGGTAGAAGGCTTTACAAACTGCTAAATTTAAGCCTTCACCATTTTTTAAAAAATAACAGAAGCTAAATTTTCTCCTTGAGGGTAGGCTATTCTTTTTTGTGTCACGAGCAGTATCTTTTTTTTGTGTTGAGCTTAATATGAATTGTCGCCTTTCAATCCAATCTAAAGACCAAAACTGAGTATTAATTTCAAATCTCCTACCTTCACAAATTTTTGAAATGCATTTTTTAATGCATTTTTCTCCACACGGTGGTCGAACTGGATGTTTTTTAGATTCCTTTTCCATTCTTTTAATTTTTGTCTCCTTAATTGACAGCCCTTTCCTTTTCCTCTTTAGTTTCAATTTTCCGTCATCTGCGAGGATTTCCATTACCTGTCCTGAGTTGCTGGTCTCTGCACTTCCATTAACTTGCTCCAAAGTTGCAATAATTGGTGTTTCGATTCCTTTTTGACTCCCTTTCTTGCTACCGCCAGCAGTGAGTAAGCCATTTTCATTTTGTTGTGGAACATTTTCATTTTCGGAATCACTACTACAACTATTTTCCGGAAAATAGTCAGGATCCACTTCAATATCAGGGATTTTGTTATTTTCACCTCTTAAATTTGCTTTCATCAATTCAATCTTTTTCTTTTGATTAATATTTAAAGCTAAGTTTACTAGCACTCGTGCCCTATTCATTTTGTTCTAACACACAACCTTACCGCGTCAAAAATGCTACCAACTGATACACAATAACGCACCTTCCAATTAAAATATATGAAACAAAAAGTAAATTATTTAGACGGGATTGAACATGTTACTGCAAGAAAATACGTGACGGAACATAGGGCTTTTTAGAAAAACGTGGGTAAATTTTCTCTATTCAATGAGTTATAAAAGGCCCTATATCTCAGTTAGGGCTTTTTTTAAATATTGATGTATATGTTTTGTACTTAGGGCTTCTAGAAATTTGAATTTTCTATCGCATTTGAAGCTCCAGCATTTTGAAATAAATATAATTAAATCGGAGACAAAGCCCTAACTCCAAATATGCATTAATATCAAAATTGAAAATTTTGTAGATAGGGCCTTTACGAAAATAGCGGCAGAATAGCATTTGTTGTTGATTTACCTGGTTGATAGGCATATTGGTTTTCATGTAATGGATTTATGTAAAGTGGACCATCCCTTATGTGCCTATCAATAATTTTTTCCATCGTTTTAAGGAAAAAGGAGGTGAGGCTAATGGCTCGGTAAGATTTCGGAAGATCGTTTGGTCTACGACCTGCCTTCGGTATAAACTTAACCATTACCTCCCTCCAACTTGTTGGTATGTAACCCCATGCGTAGCTTACTCTAAATATGTTTATGAGAAGCGGAGTTATTTGTGCGCTGCCTTTTTGGAGGAGTGCTGGAAATATTCCATCTTTTCCAGGGGATTTAAATGGACTAAATGAATTGATGGCCCATTTTATTTTGTCTTCATGAAAGATTTCTTTTGACCTTTTCCAGTCCAATCTTGTTGGTCTGTTGTTTCTTACATGAAGAATATGATTGGGTGAATCTGGTGTCGTGGTGGAGTTTGGGAAATGGGTTTCGACCAAGAGCTTTAGCGTCTGTATGCCGTTTTTCATATATGTCCCATTCTGATTTTTCAATAGTCCAATTTGATTAGTGTGCTATTTTGATAGCATTCTGTGGATACGAGCACTGCTTCGAGTATCAGATAGATCTTGGCAGAACTTTTTCCATGATTCTCTTTTAGCTCTTCTAATTTCTAGGTTATACTGTGTGAGTGTCTCAGAGTATAGAGATATTCTCCACTGCGTTTCGCTTTGTTATTATTTTACTTACTCCATGTTGGTTAAAAGGCAAAATGTCCAGGTATGTAAAATTTATTTTTTGAAAACTTTGCCTGGTACGGGAAGAGGTATTTGCTGTGATTGATTTCCGTGGTAAAAATGAAAAAAATAACATAGATGAGATTGGGTTATCGCACATATTAGATCGTTCCAAGCCGATCAGAGTCTTTATAGCAGAAAGGAGAATCCGAAACGAAAATATCTGGCCTCACATTTGGATATTCCGAAAATGTACGACATTAATGCGGAAAAGTGTGTTGGCATGTCAGCTGTTAAACAAAAATTCTATTATAATGTATTCAGCACAAAATTTGAATTACATTACAAGCCTCCGAGTAAGGATACCTGCCGAATTTGTGATGAAATACGGTGACGGCGGAGATTGTTTTTTTTTTTTTACTCACTAAAACCAACTGCCACAAATTTCTTTTTGCCCGGCAATTTTTTTCACGAAGTTATATATACGTTTGGCAGTCAGCATTCCGGCGAAAGTTCCTTTTTGTTCCGCAATTTTAACGCGGTTGATAATAATCGGGCGAAGTCCGAAGGTTTAGTTTGTTGTAGACGCCTCAATAAATTTGTTTCATCTAGAATTTCACGGACCGAATTATTAATTTGTCCTAATAATCGATTTCTATGCATTCGAGCGCATATTTTTGTTTCGTCCTTGGCGGTGGGAATTCCGAGGTCTATGGAGATCTTTATTTCTAATGTACCACAGTGCACTGACGAATGATCTTAGCACTTTGTTTTGAAAAGTTTCTAATGTTTAGATTTGTTTCGCTGGTACAGCCCCATAACTGTATAGCATTTATGACCATACAGACTTTATTACTTGCTTATATAATAAAAGCTTGTTCTCGAGGGTAAGTTTGGAATGTTTTCCGAGTAACCAATAAAGTTGTCTATATTTGATTTTAAGTTCTTCGCATTTTTTCGGATGCGGTTTCCATTTCAATTTTGTGTCGAGAGTCATTCCGCGATATTTGGCCTCATTTGCAAATGGAACTGTATCGTATTTATAAATACAGGCAAGTTATTTATTTTTTTATATGTAAAATTCACGTGGACCTATTTAGTTTCGTTAAGAGCGATCATCTATGATTTTGTCCATTCATAGACCCGGTAAATCGCGCCATGTAATAATTAATTTGTTTCTTTGGTCGTTGAACCAACTGCTAGTATAGCAGTGTCATCGGCAAAAGTGGCTACGTTAGTACCTTCTGTCTGCGGAATATCACGCGTAAATAACAGGTACAGAAGTGGCCCAAGGACGGCACACCTGCTCTTATTTCTTTAAATTCCGAATATTCATTGCCGTGTTTGACACGAAAGAGTCTATTCTCTAGATAAGATTCTAGAATTTCCCATAACCGTTCGGGTAAAACTTGTCTTACTTTGCACCTTCATGCCCAATCTTATCAAATGCTTGCGAAACGTCCAAGAATACGGCAGAGTAAATTTTATTTTCTTCTAGAGCTTTCTCTGTTACGTCATTTATCCGATGATCGATTGTCGAATGTTTGCTTCTAAACCCGAACAGGTGGTCGGGTATATGACGGTTTTCTTCTATAGTTGCAAGCGTCTGAGTAATATTCTCTCAAAAACTTTGGAAATAATTGGAAGAAGCGAGATAGGTATTGTAAACGGATTTTATTTTTTTTAATCTTATACGTGCGTCTACTTTAAAACTCAAAAAGGAAGTGTCAGCCATTTGCAAAATGACTGACAACCTCTGTCTCTCAATACATAGTGAAGTTAGCTACAGTTATAGATTGGCTGCTTTCAGCCGCAATAAGGCAAAATGAGAAAACGATTAGTATTTCCATAGATGGCGTTGCTTAATATGTTACAGTATATAAGACTTTTTTTCATTCGGTGGTTTGCCTGGTTTTAGAACCATTATGACTTCCGCGATTTTCCATTGACGAATGTATTGTAATCTGATAGCAGCGTGTATAATGTGAAGAAGTTTGGTTAATGCTTTCCGAGGTAACATTTTTAGGAGTTCACCCGTGATCAGGTCGTAACCCGGAGCTCGGTGAGTGTAGCTTTTTTTATATTATCTTCAGATCGTCTGTCTGATGCATAAATGATTCCCTTAAGCGCTTGACCATCGAATGGCTTAAAAGTTTCTTCTAGATTAGCGGCAAAAACTTCCGCCTTCTCTTTGTCGCTTTTTGCCCAGACATCTTGGGTTATCTTAATAGGCGGCCCTGCGATTTTCGGAATTTTTGTGGCCTTAATAGCCTTCCAAAGCGAGTAATTGGATTCTTTTGCAGCTGTTAGGCTTTCGAGGTAATTTCTAGCCTCTTCGAACGAAAAGTAAAATGAAAATAATAGAATGAACGAATGGTTTCAGTGACGTTTTCAACTAACATATAAATATAATACACAACACGCCAAAATAATGGATGCAAAATATGAAGTACGATTATTTTTGGCCGATGACAGCTCTCATAAATTGAGGTAAAGCACACGCGATAGGAAAAATATTCAGAGAATTAGAAAATTTCGTTTGTCGTTGAATAATATAAGATGAGGCTTAAAAATGTGTAACAATTTATTTTTTAGTTTTGTTTTTATTTCGGTTTTGTTCTCAAAAATTTTTTTCACAAAAACAAAGTTCCATTTATCAGTTCTTAAAAAAAAATTATAAAATACATAAAATATCTACCTAAATAAATTACTTTAATTAAAAATGTAACCATGGGTTGTGCCAATCTATGATTGACAAATAAACTGGAAAAATGGAACGATTTGCTGCAAAGCTATGGTTTGGTGACCGAAGTGAAAAAACGGTCAACAGACACTCATTGGTTATCACTGATTTATAATCATGGGTTAACCTAAATCTGTGGTAACCTAACCAAGGCTTTAACCAGCTGTGAACAGACCGGCCCTTATAGTTCGATCTTCGATGTTATCTGCTGGTGAGGAGTATTATTCCATGCAGCTTTTTCTACGACATTAACGAAGGCGTCTTGAGTGATTCACGCAGTTCAGTACTGTCCTGGACATCTTTTTTGAAGCCTTCCCAGTCTGTTTTGTCGTTTGTTAGCCTCGGCGGTATTTTTTTTTTATTAATGTCTCAGTCGTTGTTAAGATTACCGGAGAATGATCAGAAGAAAGACCAGAACATTCTTTTACTTTAATACGATTGGCGGGTAGTCCTTTTGTATTAAAGAAATCAATCAGAACAGGTATTTTAGCGACATCAGTCGGTCAGTATGTTGGTTTGCCTGTCGAATGAGAATCGCTATTGTACTGCATACACATAAACACTTCGTAAATTGATGAATTGATTAGGTTTCTACAATCATTTGTCTCTATGTTGCATCGTGGTGGGCAGTAGATAGAATATATTTTTAAAAATGCATTTCAATATTGGACCTTTACAGAGCTCACTTGCATTGTTTCGAGTATTCTAATTGTAAATCGATTGAGTGGCCGATACGCTCCTTTATATATAAGGAGTAGCTGTGCCCGAAAATTCGTACGCGGCGCGAGACTGTGTAATTTCCAATAAAAGAGATAATAATAGTTAAGTTTCAATACATTAAATGATTCTATATTTTACGATAATTTTTTTTTTAGATTATGCGGCGCTGCACGCACAAAAAGTGTATACAATGAAGTAGCGCGAAAACGTCAAAAGTCAAATTTTCAAATAATTGTATTGTATGATTTTCTTCATTAAATTCAGTTTTCGCAATCTTCCGCCTGCATATTTTCAAAGAACCTATAGCCGCGCCGCCTGCTTTAAAATTGAAGTAGGCACTTTAAAAAATATTGCAAATTATCACCACACTTAACAAACAAAACTGCCTACACCGAAAATTATTTCAGTTTATTGGCGCAATGAACTTGTTTATTTGCGCAATAAACTCATTTATTGTCACAATAAACTCATTCATTGGTGCAATAAACTCGTTAATTGGCGCAATAAACGAGTTTATTGTCGCAATAAACTCGTTAATTGGTGCAATGAACTCGTTTATTGGCGCAATAAACTCATGTATTGTCACAATAAACGAGTATATTGCCGCAAGAAACTTATTAATTTGGCGCAATGAACTCGTTTATTGACGCAATAAACTCATTTATTGTCACAATAAACTCATTAATTGGCGCAATGAACTCAGTTTATTGCCACAAATAACGTATTGATTAAAATTTTAGTAAAATATTAAAAATTGTATTTATTAATATACCTATATATATAATTAAATGATTGATATGTATACATAAATAAATAAAATCTTTAATGTATTTTTAAAATTTCTATAAATAATTTATTGTGGCAATACGTACTTGTTAAAAAGGTACTTACTTTTTTTTTTTTCCAAAATTTTCCTGAAATCTGTAAGGATTTTAAGTTCAAAAATGAAACATTTTAGTTAAATTTTATATGATACTTTATTGAATTTTAAAAATTTATTCGTTAGCTACATTTAGAAGGATGTGTGCTTTTGCACAACATTTTTTTTTTTTTTTTTTTTTTTTCAAAATGCAAGGATTGCATAAAGTTCCAAAAGTTGGAACTTGGAATAGGAAATTCTAAGTTAAAAAAAGTCTTAAAATAAATACCGCCTGAAGCTAATGAAGGGAAAATCTACCCCATCGAAATATAAAAATATTTCCTTAAAATAAATTACATCCTCACCCACCATAATAATAAAAGGCTGGACATTGTCTTGTTTTTGTTGCAAGTGCTGGATGTGGTCCTCAACGGTCCGGATTGATGCTGCCATGAAGATGAATGATTCTTGGGAGTCCATGATAGTTGGTTTCATTTTAGTGCTTGATAGCACTTATCAGCATTTTCTTCTGGAACTGAAAAACATACATTTATGTGTGTATTTTATTATTATTTTTTTTAATAAATTAACAAAAATAATTCAGACTCCTATTTCTCTTCGAACTACGCCAACGATCTCAAAAATCAATAGTTTCGCTCCATTGAAATTGGAAAATACTCACTGCTGTCAAGGAAGTCCATGTCAAGAAAGTACTTCGTAAAGTTTAATCGGAATCACATATTGTTTAAAAGCTGATGAGAAACAGGGCCCAGGTTAAAAAAAAAAGATATGTCTATAAGAGTTTTTAAATTATACCCCTCTGTATGGTATTACAATTTGTTAATACAAATATAATTGAAATTGAATAAAATTGAATTCAATTCTTACAAAAGGGCTTACCAGTTTTTCACTAAGAAATCGTTCAACGATAACACAATAACACAATTTTTTCGTTTCGGCGTAGCTTTGGGAAATTGAAAGTGCATATCCATTGTTATTTAAAATCTTAAAAGAATGAAAAAACATATGTTGACTTACAAAAAAAAAACTCAGAATCATTGGGAATGTCAATTTTTGAAATTCGAAAATAATGCAGCACACAAATAACGCATTAGACTATTGTATAATTTGTTTAATATGTATGTTAATAGCGTAATTGATAATTCACCTCGTCTTTTTGTCCGATATTTAGTTTTCTATGTTTTAAAAGAGTTCTATTGGTTCTCTAACAGCTGGATTTTTACTTCATACATTAGTTCGCACAATATTAAACAAATAATAAAAAAAAAATTAAAAGCAATAAGGACCGACTTTTCTTACGTCAGATAAAAATGTCCGATAGAACAAACAAACATTTATTAGTAAAAACGTGTTCAAAAAACGAACGATGATTTATGTTAATTTTAGACCCTATAGGGGCTCTGGGGTCGCTTTTTTGAAAATTCTTATTTATGGACCGATTTGCCTCAAATTTACACCATATAAAACTTAAAAAAATATAAAATAAAAATTTGGACCCGATAGGTGGCGCTGGGATATATTTACGAAAAGTTAGATTACCCTGCATATCAATATTGTATCAACAACGTTAAATTTAATTGTAATAATGTAGTTGGCGTTGGTTGTTTATACTTTTTTGAATTTGACATTTCAGTAATTCATATTTCATTTAGCTGTACAGGTGTTCGACGGAAACTCCAAAATAGTTTTCAATCAATTTTAAATAGGTAAATAACATTTCCATTCGATTTCCGGCACAAATAACATAACCAAGGAAAATGTTCTTACTGGGCCAAATTTTATGATTCTTCTTTTGTTTTGTTCGTATTGGTGTATTTCAGGGCTAGGCAATCTGAAAAGATAAAATTTTGGACCCGATAGGTGGCGTTGTTGTCGATCTCTGAAACTGCTCAACCGATTTCAATGAATTATTGTGGATGTATATTCTTCGTTCCCACTTGAAGGATAGGATACTTTTGGACCTGATAGGTGGCGCTGTTGCCGATCTCCGAAACAGCTCTTCCGAGTTGATTAAAATTTGTGGATGGAAAGGTATGGTTGCTTCAAGATTGCAATATACTATAGTTTCGGACCCTATATAGATGGTACTTTGCAAAACATTAGCGGGATAGGAGAACGGGTTGTGGAAGCATTAAAATTATTAATGGACATTGTCCAAATAAAGGACTTTGCTAAATGTGAGCTACATATAAAATAGACTGACGTCCGTATGTGCGCACTCATAACTCGGGAACAAATCCTAAAATTTTTATGATTTTTGGTTTAAATTCGCATGGGCCCAAGGAAGGACATATGCTACTTTTTGTAGTGAAAACAAGACTTTATGGCGATTAATTGAATTTTTGAATTCTTTGGATGTTCTGGACTTACATCTTTACAATTAAAAGTCGGCTCATTTATGATTTTGTTGCGCAACCTCAATGCACCGAGAACGCGTTTGATTTGGTGGTGAAGGATCTCAAATCAAATGTCATGCAAGCGACGGTTTTGAGGAAAAAAATTCAAAGACAAACACTCTCATTCCACGGAATCCGCTTATTGAAAACGAATTTGTACGTCGTGTACTGTAAACCATTTTAGTCAAAAAGCGGAAGGTTCATACGGCGACAAAATTGGAAAATTTGAACGGGAAATTGGAAAGTTTGTGAAAATTTATTTTCCATACATTTTCTAAGGAGAGTTTTTTCTTTTTTTTAATTTTGATCGTAGTATTAAGTGAAATCGTATTTGTCATAAGCTATAGTTGAGATCAATAAAATTAATTTCAGGTTAAATTTATGTATAGAAATTGAGTTCAAGGCGTTTGTTTTAATGGTTTGTATACTTACATATAGTACCTACGTTGATACCTACAGTAAGGAAGTGGAACCTTAGTACTCACGCTGTTGAATTTAATTTTCTTAAATTGGAGTTTTAGGTAAATAGATTTGTTTGATTTATTGTTTCACATGGACAATGTTCACCGCTTTGTTTTAACTAGACTGTTGATTTTAAAGAAAGATACCGTTGAGAAAACGATCAAATCTTTCTCAAGGCTCATCAAGATCTAGAAAAATGAGACGAGTTAGATCACAGAAAACGGATGAAAAATATCAGACCCCATCCTTACAAAGAAACAGATGTACTCCGTGGGTAAATAAAATCAGAAGTGGATTTTATTACACCAAAGAAATTATTTATGCCGAATTTGCTGGTATTGGTAGTAAGAATCAGGCCTGTGATCATTGCCAAGCTCTGAAATGGACAAGGGAGTCGAATGGACTATGCTGCGTGGGTAGAAAGATACATTTGAGTATTTTCGAAGATCCACCAGAACCCTTGAAATCACTATTGAACGGGGATCACCCACAATCTAAACATTTTTTGGAATGTATTCGGTCTTACATGCATTCCAGATGACTTCATTTGGAGCAAAAGAAATTGTGAAAGGGTCATTTATGCCTACCTTTAATATTCAGGGTCAAGCCTATCACTTGATAGGATCTCTTTGAAATGTATTTCCAGTTCCACCGGTCGCATCAAGGACGAAAAATCCGCCATTTTCGTTATCGACTGGTTGTATCAATTCATCAACACTTTCTTTTGTTCTTGATTCAACATTGGCACATTTGTTCGAACAGCTTGACTCAATGCGCTTCGATCCATTTCTCGCCCCAGTTCTCGATTAAATGCGTCTTGCATTGAACGATTTGGCTGATTTGCACAACAAATTGCCACTCATGAGCAGACACATATCCTCGATCAAAATCAAAGCCTTGTTGCGTATTTAATCTGAAATCTAAAGCTCATTATCCGATGTCACAGTGCGAATTCGATGCAAAATATCGTCGGCCATAATTTATCATCTTTGTATAATCACTAATCAAGTACCTATCTACTTCATTACAAAAAGTTAGTTAATGTAACATAGTAAACATTATTTATTAGAACAAACTTTTTAGGTATATTAAAAAAAAAATTCAAAATTGTGGACAACAACAATTTGCTTGCAAAATAATTAAAATAATTGACAACAACAATTGCCTTCGATTTCTATCCAGTTTTTTTTTTTTTTTTTCAAAGTGTATTTCCCCATACAAACTTTCATAACCTCTTTCATCCCCTTCAAGTTTTGTTTTCGCGACAAAAAGTAAATAAAAACCTGATATACAGCAATACGAACAAAACAAAAAAAGAATTATGAAAATCGTCCCAGGGGTTATCGAGTTACGTCCTCATCGAGTTACACCCCGAAAGAATTATATATATAGATAGATAGATAGATTACACAGTCTCACACCGCGTACGAAGTTGTGGGCACAGCTAGTTTGATAATAATAACTTTTTTGTAGAAAGTTAAGGAAAACTATTCTTTGGTGATTTCAGCCGCCCCTCTGGAGTCAGACGCTGACTGGTGTGCCGCACAATGTGCATCAGACGCTCCTGGATTAAACCTTTAGTTTCATCTTTCAACTATGAACTTACTGCCAAGGGTGGCCCTTATCTATGCTAACAGGAGTACAACACTCCCGACAGTATCGCTCATACCGTCATTTAGACTATTTCTTCGGCTGGATTTTAGTCGCCTTCTACGACAGGCTTGCCTTACCTTAGGGATTTTCTATCCCCGTCCCTGCAGGGGGGCGGAGAGAGATTGTAATTTAATTATTTAATTTTTCAAAAAGAACTTTATTTAAAAAGAGCACAGCAAGCACGAGACTCACTAAAAACGGAAGTGTCATCAATTTGGTGAGCCCTGTATCTGCACTGTCGATCTTCATCTTCAATAAGCATTGCCTTTTCCAAAGCAATCAACATCAATAATATTATCTATCCGTTTAAGAGCTGAAGACTTTTAATAAAAAGTTTGTGCATTTAGTTCTTAAGCCTTTCGAAATCGAAAATGAGGAACTTTACCTTATTGAGTAATATCAGTGGATTTCACTTACCTACTTAGTTACCGAGATTTTTGTTTTTCAATCAAATTTCCACTAAATTATGTTATAAATATTATATTTGTCTATTAATCAGGTACAGTTCACAAGCAATATATTTTATAATGGTGATGAGTCTTTTATTTTTAACTCTCCCCCATAGCCCATACTAATAATTTAATATAACATATTATTCCACTGAATTATTAAAAAACCCTGTATCTATTCCATGCAAATTAATTAATTAACAGAACCCATGTTGTTGATGTTACATGCGGACCCAGCAACAGGAAACATAAAAGGAAAACTCTTATTCTAACAAACATACTATCAATTCGAACCATTCCAATTAGTCTGGCAAATGTCTCTCTATATACTATACAAAAAGTATACATACCAGAGTGTATTTCGACTGCAAACCCTTTTCAACCCTGTCCCGAACCGAAATCATAAGATTTATATTTCCATATTCACATTGCGATATATAAAAAAAAATACAAATGGAAACTAAATTTCCGTTCCAATAGCTACTGTCCTTTGTTAACCGAAATGAAAAGAAACTCGTGTAGTATAGCATGTCCTTGGTTATTCAGTGAGAAAAAGAATCGTTCGAAAACGGACGAAGTATGAAATCAAATAAAGGGAGAAGCAAAATGAACAAGGATATCGAAATGGTCCTTTCAGAGTGAAACAAAGAGTTTCGTTGGCTACGGTATATTAATTTTCTGCCCAAGTAACATGAAAATTTTCCGATGATAATTTCGCTACTATTTTTCTTTTCTCTCAAATTTCCATCCTTCTATCCGTTTTTATCCATAATACTTCTCCTGTGTTTCTCCTTCTGGCGCTGTTTTTTAACATCATTTACGTAAGTTATAAACTTGATTCAGATAGAAAACATGCGAGGATATGTTTTGGTTTTCCCTAATGAAAAGGGGTTACTCTTGAGATAAGGGTTTGATAATGAATCCGCTTGTTCTATAATTGCAGCCTTGAAAAGTTTAATTAAAGTATTGGGTAACTTAAAACCACATAAATCAACATTGCTATGTCCTTGAGGCACATATACAGATACGCATATCTGAATGAGATCACTAACTTTTTACTCCATACAATTTGTTGATTAATTTGAAAGAATTTGTAGCTTGAAATTTTTGTTGTAGCTTGTAGTCGTATAAACATACTATTACTCAGCATTATTAACACTTATATTTAATCCATCATAGGGGAGCATTTTTACATATTTACATCGATTAAGTTGAAAAGAGCACCCAGGTAGTTACCCTACCCTGTTTTGGAACGTACGAGAATATACTACATTAAAGAGAATTAAGAAGTCAGCGGTGAAAATGAAACGTTTAACAGGGATTAGTCTTTTACACTTTGGTAGCAGTTTGCTGAACAATTAAAAGGGTTAGGAGGAGATTAAGAAGAAAAAGCTTTTAAGGAATAATAAAAAGAGGTGAATGGAATTAATTAGCTTGTACTGATGTTCAAAGAGAGTTCGAATTATGCCTGCTTATTTCACAATCGCGATATGAAGGCTTCTTTTATGTTTGTGTTTTGACTGCACATGCTCCTTTATTTATGGTACACAACGTATAAAGCGGTAGGTTTGCTAACACGTGCTACGCCACAACAATTGACGAGGTGAAAAATATAGGAATTCAAGATTGATGTCAACAATTTCCAGCGATTGGAATAGCGAAAGCGAGACGCACGGGAAATTGAAGACGCTTAAATACCAGTGGCAAATCGTTCTGAATAATAGGAATCAGCGGAATAAGTACGTTTGCCTTTCAATTTTCTTCTCATTTGAGATTATTAGGAGATTCTTCGGTTTCGGAGATCGAAAACAAAGCCACCTATCGGGTCCAAAAGTATCCTATCGTTTAAGATTGCCTAAACCTGAAATACAACAATGCGAACAAAAGAAAAAAAGAATCATGAAAATTGGCAAAGTGGTTATTTTATCAATCCAATCAATGTTGAAAAAAAAATAAGCACATAGTACGTAGCTTTCTAATTAATGTTTGATAAAGAAAAGTCTAAATAAATATTTAATAGGAAGAATTAATTGGATGCCAAATCAGGATCACACGGCGGAATTTTCTGGAATATTCTCTCTTCCTAAACCTGATATGCAGCAATACGAACAAAACCAAAAAAGAATCATGAAAATCGTCCCATGGGTTATCGAGTTATAACATCATCGAGTTTCACCCCAAAAGAATTATTTACATATATAGAAGACTATAAAGAAGGAAACGCTTATCGATTTGAGTTTAATAAGTTTTAGTATCAATTCGTTTAATGAGACGAGGAATTCATCTGCGATGCAGCTAACAAATGAGAAAAGTGAAAAAAAGAAACCGAGGAACCGAGTATTCTTGTCTTTTCAACGAGAAGGCTAAGATTTTATCCAAGTGAGCGTAACTGATAAATCCGTCCACAAGTGCACTAGTGCTTCAACGAGATTAAGAGTCTTCTGCATATGAGCAGCCAGCTTAGTGAGCATAGCTGCAGCACCAAGTTTCAGACGAGGGATTGCCATCTTCTTTGTTTTTGTCTTGTCGATATTAAAGAAATTTGAACATCTTCCACGCTCTTGAGTACTCGCAGATAAAGAATAGCCGCCATAGCGTGTAATATAGCCGTGTATTTCCACAGGACAAGCGTCTGAAAACAGTCCCATCCAACGAGGTATGCGTATGAGAGTTATGTCTTCGAGTTGATTGATAAAACTATTACACCGTGAAGAGAGTGAGCTTGAGAGCTCGGCATCCCAAGCAGCCTTTTCTAGCCAGAGAGCTTGCATAAATATTTTGGCACGGATAGTTACTAGTGCCAACCATCCGAGAGGATCAAATAATCGTGCGAATTGAGAAAGTACTTTCCTTTTTGTTGGAGGCGTATTATCTTTATCCCAAGGCATTGAAAAAACGAGTACATCTGAGTTCTGTTGCCAGGCAACTCCAAATGCTTTAAAGGGAGGATTTGCATCGACGCATTTTTTACCAGACGTTGTAGGTGTAGGTTGAACAGCCGAGAGATCTGAGAGGATGTCGGGATCATTAGATATCCATTTGAGAAGTTTAAAGCCGCCTGCCATGCAAAGCATATTGAGTTAATGAACTAACTGCCTGGGGAATCTGCTCCACCGAAACAATCATTCACATAAGTACCACGTTTCAGTACATTTGCTGCAAGCGGAAATCGAGATATGGAACTGAACCAAGTCCACATGTTACAGTTGTTAGTTGATATTTGCGGTAGGAATCGGTAACCACAAAATACGTTGAAAATTCCAATCGTCTTCATGGACAAGGATTCGCCGAAACATTTGCTCCATATCCTAATGGAAATTGCCGCCACCATGTGATAACATCCGAAAGATTGTTCTGCAGTTTCTTGCCAGTGTGAAGTAGGTCGTTGAGTGAATGATCACTGGTTGAACTCTCAGTTTTGTAGAAGTACTATGTACTAGACTCCTTTAGTACTCCGTGATGTGGCAAATAGTTAGCATGTTGTGGTTCTGGGATATCATCACTTACATGGCGCATATGATCTTGAGCCAAGTATTCTATAAAAAAGTCTGGGTACAGAGTCTTAAGTGTTGAATCCATGATAAGTTTTGCTATCATCCTTGAAAATGTTCGAGAAGCAGCCAGTTGTGAAGTGCCAAGAGCATTAGGAGAATTCTTAAACGGAAGGCGAGCGATATAAAGGGTTTTCCAATGAGAGGTATTATTTTGGTATTCAAAGAAAAATGTCATTTTTTGAGACAAATGATCGGATGTTTATTTCATAATAAAGAGAAAGGTATGCCGTTAATAATGAAAAACAACATCAGCCAAATGGCCACCACGAGCACGCAACAGGACCATATCCTTATCCAGACATTTTGGTATTCAAAGAAAAATGTCATTTTTTGAGACAAATGATCGGATGTTTATTAAGTAATAAAGAGGAAGGTATGCCGTTAATAGCGAAAAACAACATCAGCCAAATGGCCACCACGAACATGCATACAGGACCATATCCTTTCATAATAACACCTCTTATTGAATAACCCTTTATATTCCTGATGCGTTTCTTGAGTGCGTAGAGATGTGAAGTGATTTTCACATTCTTCTTCCTCCTTAAAGGGCAACGGTGATGATAATTGTGTGTCTACTTGTAACCAAAATCGTTGAATGTCTTCTAGCAAATCGTTGTTTATTGGATACTGGTAGATCTGCATTAGTGTGACATCTGGAAAAAATTGAGAGAGCCCTGCGACTTCACCAGAAGTTATCCAACTAAGTTCAGTGCGCCCAGCAAACGGTGTTCCTGGAGGCTCCTTCGCAAGTTCCGGTTCAATTAGTTGAGAGTAGAGGTCAATTTCTATTTCTATAACAAGATCGATTTGTCCCGGCTGAAGTAAAGATGGGTCAGCTAGAGTAAGCCCATGAAGATGTGACCAATATCCATGATCTGATTCCAACGAAGGCAAATCTGCAGTGGGCTTCGGTAATGTATTATTTATGTGCATGTAGATCCCATTCGAGTGTTGAAGTTAAATGAGGCTTAAGAGTATAGTTGACAATACCTTTCATCGTCCCTGATAATTCAGCACCAAAGCGGGATGCATATGCTCGATGACGTTTGAGATTTACCTGTTGCGCAGCAGATTCAGTGATAATTGTGAGTTGAGACCCAAGATCGATAAGGGCACGAAATTGAAGTTGTTCCGTGTCATCTGAGCAACATATTCGAACTATTTTTTTTTTTTTTTTTTTCTCCGAGGTAGGTGGAAATCTTCTAGAAGACACTATGAGGACACTCAGCGCTTGCTCATAGTAGTGTGAGATTTGTACTCACTAAAACCACCTCCTGCAAATTTTTTTTGTACTGCAACTAAGTTATGACTTATCAAGCAATTTTTTTTATCACGAAGTTACACGTTTGGCAGCCAACATTCCGGCGAAAGTTCCTGCTCGTTCCGCAATTTTAACGCGGTTGATAATTATCGGGCTAAGTCCGAAGGTTTAGTTCGTTGTAGTCACCGCAATAAATTTGTTTCATCGAGAATTTCACGGACCGAGCTATTAATGTGTCCTAATGATCGATTTCTATGCTTTCGAGCGCATATTTTTGTTTCGTCCTTAACGGTGGAAATTCCGAGATCTCTATAGAGATCTTCATTTCTAATGTACCACGGTGCACTGACGAATGATCTTAGCACTTTATTTTGAAAAGTTTGTAGAATGTTTAGATTTGAATCGCTGGTACAGCCCCATAACTGTATACCATATGTCCATACAGGCTTCATCAATTGCTTTTATAATAAAAGCTTGTTCTCGAGGGTAAGCTTGGAATATTTTCCGAGTAACCAATAAAGTTCTCTATATTTGATTTTAAGTTCTTCGCATTTTTCCTTTACATGCGTTTTCCATTTTAATTTTGTGTCGAGAGTCATTTCAGAAATTTGGCCTCGTTCGCAAAAGGAACTTGTACCGTATTTATAAACACAGGCAAATTATTTGTATTTTTATATGTAAAATCCACGTGGACCGATTACGTTTCGTTAAGAGCGATCCTCCATGATTTTGTCCATTCATAGACCCGGTTAAGCGCGCCTTGTAATATTTTGTGTGTTTCTTTGGTCGTTGAACCAACTGCTAGTATAGCAGTGTCATCAGCAAAAGTGGCTACGGTAGTACCTTCAGTTTGCGGAATAACAGGTGGCCAAAGGACGCTTCCTTGCGGCAAATCTGCCCTTATTTCTTTAAATTTCGAATATTCGTTTCCATGTTTGACACAAAAGAGTCTATTCTCTAGATACGATTCTAGAATTTCCCATAACCGTTCGGGGAGAATTTGTCTTGATTTGCACTTGAGGCCTTCATGCCACACATTATCAAATGCTTTCGAAACGTCCAAGAATACGGCAGAGCAAATTTTATTTTCTTCAAGAGCTTTCTCTGTTACGTCACTTATCCGATGCACTTGATCGATCGTCGAATGTTTGCTTCTAAACCCGGAACAGGTGGTATATAAGACTTTTTTTCATTCGTTGGTTTGCCTGGTTTTAGAACCATTATGACTTCCGCGATTTTCCATTGACTCGGAATGTATTGTAATCTGATAGCAGCGTGTATAATGTGAAGAAGTTTTGTTAATGCTTTCCGAGGTAACATTTTTAGGAGTTCACCCTGTCTGTCTGATGCATAAATGATTCCATTAAGCGCTTGATTATCGAATGGCTTAAAAGTTTCTTCTAGATTAGCGGCAAAAACTTCCGCCTTCTCTGTGGTGGACCTGGGCCTCAACCAACAAGCGTCTCCAGCCAGCACGATCTTTGGCCAGCTGTCTCCAGTTTCGCACGCTAAGTTGGTTAAGGTCCCCTTCCTCTTGCGTGCGCCACCTGAGTCGCGGTCTTCCTCTACTGCGCCGTCCCTCGGGTGTGGATTCGAAGATCTTCCGGGCCGGAGCATTGACGTCCATTCGCTCTACATGACCCAGCCACCTTAGTCGTTGGACCTTCACTCTTCTGGCTAGGTCGATGTCGCTGTACAGCCCATACAGTTCGTCGTTGTATCTCCTCCTCCATTCACCGTCTATGCAGACGGGACCGAAAATTACTCAAAGAATTTTCCTCTCGAAGTAACCAAGAGTAGCCTCATCCGCTTTTGATAGAGTCCATGCCTCTGCACCATAAAGTAGGACTGGGATGATCAAGGTCTTATAAAGGGTCACTTTAGTTGTTCGAGAGAGGACTTTGCTACTCAATTGCTTTCTTAGCCCAAAGAAAAAGCGATTGGCAAGAGTTACTCTCCGTTTAATCTCAGCGCTGGTGTCATTGTCTGAAGTCATAGCGGAGCCTAGGTAGACAAAGTCCTTTACCACCTCAAAGTTATATCTGTCTATGGTGACATTTTGTCTAAGACGTCGGTGTTGGGTATCCTTTCTTGATGACAGCATATACTTTGTCTTGCCCTCATTGACCGCCAAACCCATCTTTGCCGCTTCCGTCTCAATACTCACGAACGCGCCAGTGACATCACGCTGCGTTCTGCCGATTATGTCGATGTCGTCGGCGTAAGCGAGTAGGTGGACGGACTTATGGAAGATAGTGCCTCTGGTGTTAGTTTTTGAATTCTGCACTTGTCATCCTGCACAAACGGACGAGTTTGGAACGGATGCCAAAACTAGACATTGCTCTATTTAGCTCGTCTCTATAAATGCTGTCATAGGCGGCCTTAAAATCGATAAAAAGGTGGTGGGTATCGATTTGGACTTCCTGGGTTTTTTCCAAGATCTGCCGCAGTGTGAATATTTGGTCAAGGGTATTCTTTCCTGGCCTGAAGCCACACTGATAGGGACCAATCAGGTTGTTGACGAAAGGCTTCAGGCGTTCACACAACACGGCAGATAAGATCTTGTAGGCGATGTTAAGAATACTTTAACCTCTTTAGTTGGCGCAGTTCAGAGGATCTCCTTTCTTGAGGATCGGGCAAACAATGCTGAGGTTCCATTCATCGGGCATACTTTCCTCCGACCATATTTTACAGATGAGTTGGTGCATGCTCCTACCCAAGTCATCGCCTGCCGCTTTGAACAGCTCGGCGGCTAGGCCATCTGCTCCAGCAACTTTGTTGGACTTCAGCTTAGATATGGCTATCTTCACTTCGTCCAGGTCGGGTGGACGGAATTGTTGGCCTTCATCGTCCAGGTTGAATGGTTCATTCTGCCTGACAGCGGGATTTTGTTCGTCATCGCCGTTAAACAGTCTGCAGAAGTAGTTCTTCCATATCCTCAGCATCGACTGCGATTCTACTACGATTTTCCCTTGTTCGTCCTTGCCCGCTTCGGTTCGGGCTCTGTATCCTTGGGAGGTTCTTTTAACCCTTTTGTAAAACTTCCGAATCTCATTCCTGCAGTAGCATCTCTCTATTTCCTCGATCGCGCGCTTCTCATGTTCTTTCTTTTTTCTCCTCAGAAGCCGGTGTTCGTCTCTTCTCTTCTGCGCGTAGAGCTCATGAGCAGCTCTTGTCCTCCTTTGCAGCGCGCGCCGCTTTGTATGCCTCTTGTTTCACTGCATGTGCTTGCCGGCATTCGTCATCGAACCAGGGGTTTCTTTGCGGTGGTCGGGTGAAACCCAGCACATCAGAGGCGGCGTCTCTAATGTCTATTTGGCAATTGTGCCACTGGGCTTCAATATTTGATGCTGGCTGCATAGGACATCTTGAGAGATTGAGAGCGACTCGATCGGAAAAGGCTCTGGAGATATCTTGCGATTGTAGCCGTCCGACGTCAAACTTCCTCACAGTATTTACTTGTCTTGGCGGTGTTCGGGATAGTGGTCCGAGTCAATGTTGGCCCCTCGGAACGTTCGGACATCCATAATACTGGAGGAGTGCCTTGTGTCGATCGCAATGTGGTCAATCTGGTTGACGGTTGATTGGTCCGGAGATCTCCATGTGCCTTTGTGAATATCGAGATGCGGGAACCGCGTACTTGCTACGACAACATTTCGTCCCGCCGCGAAGTCGATCAGCCTAAACTCGTTATCGGAGGTGGTGTCGTGCAGGCTGTACCTTCCGACAGTACTACCAAAGATCGCCTCTCTTCCTATCTTTGCATTAAAATCACCTAGGATAATTTTAACGTCATAGTTAGGGCATTGCTCGTACGTCTTGTCTAAGAGCTCGTAGAACCTCTCTTTGGTTTCGTCGTCTTTCTCCTCCGTGGGGACATGGGCGCATATTAGGCTCATGTTGGCGAATTTAGCCTTGATGCGGATTGTCGCAAGGCGCTCGTTCACACAGCTGAAACTTAAGACTTCTTGCCTAAGTCTACCGCCAACGACGAATCCACAACCAAATAGGCGCTGTTTTTGTTGCCGATAGCAGTCGCCATAGTAGATATCGCAATTGTTCATCCTCTTCTTGTCCCGTCCATCCCATCGCACTTCTTGGATGGCGGTTAGGTCTGCTTTATAGCCGTTCAGGGCCTCCGCTAGCTGTTCGGCTGCACGCGGTCTGTTAAGGGACCTAACATTCCACGTGCAGATCCGAAATTCGTTGTCCTTTATTCATTTGCTAGATTCGTCAACAGTAAATTCATCCGTATCCGAGGCTTGTTTTTGTTTCGGAACTAGGTTGGTTTTCCGCAGTGGGGCAGTTACCCCGGCGTACAACCCCCAACTTGGAAGGCCAGGCCCTTTGTTGGACCCCTTGGACGAAAGGGGCCGGATTCCTCCGGTGTCAGTAACCCACTTCGGGGATGTGAGAGCTGCCGTTGGACCGTAAAGGGTTCATCCGCCACCATCTCTGTTTCAGGACCCTGACTAGTCCTGAAAAATCCTCGCTGACCTCAGCTCCAAATATGTCGAAGTAGCTCAAGCAAGGTAGCTGTCATCCTGACTGTTGACGACACCGTTGATTCAGTCTAATGAATTCATCCGCCGTACGTCCTCTTTCTGAGGGGCTCATGTAAGACCTCTGAGACTCGATCAGACAGTCATTCCGACAGGGCATTATAGTGTTGCTATTTTCTACGTGTTCAACACTCGCACTCATAAGTTTAGCAAGTCATGCCCGGAAGGACAAGACCAGTACCCGGTGGCTACCACGCGGAGGTAAAATAAGCATCGCCAAGTTGACGCCAATCAGTGCCTACCCTATTCATACAACACCCAACCACCGCCTTCTCTTTGTCGCTTTTGGCCAAACATCTTGGGTTATCTTAATAGGCGGCCATGCGATTTTCGGCCTCTTTGTGGCCTTTATAGCCTTCCAAAGCGAGTAATTGAATTCTTTTTCAGCTGTTAGGCTTTCGAGGTAATTTCTAGCCTCGTCATTTTTAAAATCTTTAATCGACTTTGTTAGCAAGTTAGTAAGTCGATTTAGGTTCGTTTTATCTTGCGGGGCTCGAGTTTGTTGCCATATTTTTAGCGCTTTTCGTTTTGTTTTGACCATATTAATTATTTCCTGCGGGTATTTGACGCAATTATAGTTCGATGTTCTCTGCTGGTGAGGAGTATTATTCCATGCAGCTTTTTGTACGATATTGACGAAGCGGTCGACCGCGATTTCTAATTCGTAAGGCATCTTGAGTGATTCACGCAGTTCTGTATTGCTCTGGACATTTTTTTTGAAGCCTTCCCAGTCTGTTTTGGTGTTTGTTAGCCTTAGCGGTATTTCATTTTTTATAAATGTCTCAGTCGTTGTTAAAATTACCGGAGAATGATCAGAAGAAAGATCAAAACATTCTTCAACTTTAACACGATTGGCGGGTAGTCCTTTTGTAGTAAAGAAATCAATCAAATCAGGTATCTTAGCGACATCAGTCGGCCAGTAGTTGGTGTGCCTGTCGAATGAGAATCGCAATTGTTCTGCATACCCACTTCGTAAAGTATTTTTCCCTTTCGCGATATGCATCTAGATCCCCAGAAACTATGTTTGGCGTTAAAATCACCTCCAATTATAAAATGTTGTCCGAGGGAATTGATAAAGTTTGAATCTTGCTCTCTATCTTGCATCGTGGTGGGCAGTAGATAGAAGATATTTTTAAAAATGCATTTTGATATTGGACCTTTACAGAGCTCACTTGCATTGTTTCGATTTCTAATTGTAGATCGATTGATTGTGTGAACGGCGTGATAGTCAGTGTAACCTTTGATCTTTAGATTCGATTTCTCCTACAGTAAATACACTGCGCGGGAGCTTTATTATTTGAATTGCAGTCAGTCGTAAGATGACTACCGGCGCATTTTACACACCGTGGCTCTTTCTGTCAGTAGGTTTGCGTGTGGTTATATCCTTAGCACCGTTTGCATTGTGGAACCAATAAAGATATTAGTCAAATGGCTGAACGAAATGAACTTAGTGTGTGCAAAAACTTTTTTTTTAAAAGAAAAAGAAAAAGAAACGGAAATGGACATGGAGATCACCCGATGAAATTGACCACAAAAGTTAAGGACGTAACACTCATGCCCTACATATACCAAGAAAAATATAAACAGAAACTGTCGTACTCTACAACAGTAGTCTTGACATTTATATTAGGAATATGACAAGCTATCGACATTACCAATAGGCACTTAAATATTCAAAGCACTAATGGCACACTAGAATCCATTATAAAAACAACGGCAACAAATATAATAATGAAGACAAGGCACAAAAAAGACATACAATTTTCAAACGAAACAAAAGCACTCACACCCAAAAAAATATCCACTGTAAATTTTACAACATGTGGCAATCAAATTTACAATAAGTTGTATATTTGTGCATTTAACTGCAAATGCGTTCATATTTACAATTAATTGTAACTTCTACAGCGTTTGCTTTCATTTCAGCAATAAAATTTTTAAATTGATCGTAATTTCTTGTTGTAAAATTGACAGCGCGTTGTCAATTTTTGTTGTTAAATGTACCTGTATAACTTGGGCAAATCTACAACCAAAATGCAAAATGTACATACGAAATGATGTAGAAAGTACGGACAACTTGTAAAATGCACAACATATACATTCAAATCTACAACCATTTTCAGTAGATACTACATTAACCAAGTAAAATCTACAACCAAAATGCAAAATGTACCTACATACGATATGCTGTAGAAAGTACGTACAACATGTAAAATGTATAACATAACATTCAAATCCACAACCATTTGCAGATGACACTACATTGAGTTGTGAATATGACAGCTGCATTCACCGTTAACCCAATCGCCCAGCCAGAATATTTTCATTGTGTATCTTTGTATCTTTCCTTTATGCATTTAGTCATCGACATCGATCAAGTGTGGAACCGGCAAGACTATTTTTTTCTGTGCAAAGTTGTGATACGCATTTTTTTTTCCAAATGAATTCTGATTTGCTTTTTTCGTCTGAAAATGCTAAGGATGTGGATTGTGGAAGCCAGAAATTTAAATCAGAATAATCCCGTCATAGGAAACGCGGCTACCGAAAAAACCTTACTTTTGGACGTGGAAGTTTTTGAAGTGGTGGCCAACTTCACATTATCAAACAGTGTTGTGGCGTTTTTAGCAGGCAAGCAAGCTAAAAATTCGTATTTCGTGTATTCGTTCGTCGTCTGAGTGCTTCGTTTAACTTGACCACATTATTCTTTTGAAACAAGTCCGTGGGCTCACTAAACGGAGTTTACTTTTGCTCAGATCGGAGCATATCTCAAAAATATTTCCAGACAGTGAACTTGGGTTGCAGTTGGAGTTTGAAGACGAGTTATTGAAGTGGAATCAACAAATTTAGTCATTACTAAAATATCAAACCCGAGATAAAATGTAATATTAGCAATTCTCTGTTTGTCCATATATCTATCTGCGTATTTATCTATCTATTATCTATCTGTTTTGTATAGTACACACAATGCAGCACTGTTTGCAGTGAAATAACCACAGCAGAATGGGTTGAGGACAATTGCTTAACACCAAGTTCAGCAAGGAGCTCTCAAGAATCTAACTTAAACTTAATTGTATGTATGATATCAAAATAATGAATGATTTTAATAATTTTGTGTATAATATAGCCAGTAAAGGATATTTTGTTGTAGTCCCTAGCGGGAAGGGATGTTTTAGACATACACTCTTCAAACAGACTTCTCAACCAGCGACAGCAAAAACAAGTAGTGCAACTAATTGCGGAGTACTACAAACTAAAATCTCAAAAATTGCGTACACACGAACTCGACAGAATTGCAAAAGACATCGCATCAACATTCCATAGAGAAAACAAGGTGATATGAACTTGAACATTCACAAAATCGTTTCAAGTAAATTCCTTACATACAAGGGAACTCAGTATAAAATTCAAAACTATATCAATGTTATTAAAATGAATGAAAAGAGCTTTTTCAAAATAATAGATATTATTATTGATGAGACTCAAGAAGTATTTTTTGTATGCTGCGAATATAAAATTTTGTATTTTAATTTTCATTATATGTGGTTGACTTAACAAAAATACTTCATGCGATTATATTATTTTACACATAAATAATTTTACAAGTCCATCTATTCACTTAAATAAATTAATTGATGGGAAAACAGTTTTTCGAAATAAGTGTATTTACATTTTTTATTTTTGTATTCCTACCTAACCAAACATAATTTAACTATGCCATTTATGGATTCATTAATATTATTTACTTCAATAAAAAGAATTTCAAATTATTTGGTGTTTGTTTTTTATTTTGGAGCATAGATTTTACAAAAAAAAAAAAAATTGTGTATATGAAGCCAAAAAGCTGTAGAAATGAAAGCAAAGGGCATTCGTTTCTAGAAATCGAGTTGTAGATTTTACGACAGAAATTGCATTTTGACCGTAAGGTATTGTGAATAATACAGCCAAAATCCGTAGTTTTTACACATAAGAAATGTGAATTTTACAAAGCTTGTTGTACATTCAACAACGAATGCTGTTTTATTTACAATTTTTGTAGTTGTAAAATCTACAACAAATGGTCTCATTTCCATAATTTGGTTTTGGAAAGTAAAACCATGTCTCTATTAAATTGAAAGCATTGGATGTCGGGTCGATTATGACAATGAATGCAGTGGATTTGACAGCGGTTTTCAACATTTCTACAACAAATTTTTTTGGGTGCATAGACAGAAGAGAGAAACTAAGAAATATAAGATAAATTTGGGAAATGACGAAAAAATTGAGCTAAACTATTTAAGAAAAGCTATAAGAACCAGTACGTAAAAGGATATTGACTTATGCAACGAGATGCAAATTAAAAACATACTGCAGAATACTAAGTCATTCAGAAAAACTAAACAGTTTCTAAGTAATGAAAAGGAATGGATAACTTCGATGAGTAAAAATAATAAGCAAATAACAAACCAAAATTTAATAAATGAAACAGCAACCTGTTTCTTCGAAAAACTATTAACCTCAACACAATACCAACCTGACGAAGCAAACATTCAAAGAGGAACTATAATCTTAGATGATGTGCCATTATTTGAACTTGACGATATAGAGAAATCCATTGACGAACTTAAAACAGAAAAAAGTCCTGGAAATGACGGTATTTCAGCAGAAATGTTAAAGTATGGAAAAACACACACTATCCCCACTACTGACCATTTTATTCAAGGCCATTTTGACTAGACAAATCCCGAATCAATGGAAACACAATAAAATAACATTGATACATAAAATAGGTAGCAAAGGCGATATTAACAACTACAGACCCATCAGCCTTATAAATCAACAGTATATAAACTATTCTTAAAGACTATATATCGGACCATCAAAACCGAACTTAACAACAAACAGCCACTGGAACAAGCAGGATTCAGGGAATGATTCTCTACAACGGAGGATACTCACCCTGTTTTAAAGTTTTTTTTTTTTTTTTTGAGCGAACTGATTTTTCTTATGTCCGAAATTGTAGATTTAGCAACACTGTATGTATTCACGCGATAGTTTTCTAGTTTCTCGATAACATAACATTTTTCTTTCAACGATAAGAACTTTGGTTTTTTTGTTAACATTTTTGCACTGATAAAAAATAAACTTTATCTGCCGAAAATTAATTGCAGTGAAAAGAAGCATACAAACAGGAGCTATTCAAACGTGAATCGTTTTTTTTTTTTTTCATTGCAATCAGTACAAACTATATGAACAAAAACAGAGTAGGCGATGCAAAAATGTTTTTACGTGTGTGTAAAACTACGATGTCTAAAATAAAGGGAAATCCCCGAAATGGGAGCATAAATTTGTTGTTCATGCTATCGAGGTTTTTGTTGTTCACGCTATAGAGTGCTCTGTATAAAACAATTGGTGTACATGCGAGCCAGGTGTTCCGCAGCCCAGTGTTCACGCTACCCAGACAGCACTGTATTACGAATGTATTCGTAAAATGAAAAAACTCGTTCGTGAAATATTTACGAATCCATTTGTTTATTGGAAAAATATATTTGTGATATGTGCCAGTAAATATTTGTAAATATTACGAATGCATTCGTAAAATGTAAAGATTAATTCGTGAAATATTTACGAGTCCATTTGTTTATAGACAAATATATTTGTGATATGCACCAATAAATATTTGTAAATATGACGAATGTATTCGTTAAATGTAAAAATTCGTTCGTGAAATATTTACGAATCCATTTGTTTATTGGACAAATATATTTGTAATATGTACCAATAAATATTTGTAAATATTAAGAATATATTCGTTAAATGCAAAAATTCGTTTGTGAAATATTTACGAATCCATTTGTTTATTGGACAAATTTATTTGTGATATGTACCAATAAATATTTGTAAATAATACGAATGCTTTTGTAAATCGATGCGAGGTTTTATATATGCAGCCAAATATTTCCACTCAGTCTTTGGTTTGGCTTGTGACAATCCACAAATTGTATGTGGGCGACTTTAAAAATGTTTCTCCTGGGTAACGATCGGACTAGTTATCAAAAGATCTTTTTGTGTTTTCTGAAAGAGAAAAGATGAAAAGCAAACACTAAAACATCTGTAATAACCACAATTGTTAGATTTTTACCTGTTTATTATTATTATTTTTTTTTTATTTTTTTTTATTTTTTGCTGCTTCTAACAAAGTGGTTGGGTGTTGTATGAATAGGGTAGACACTGATTGGCGTCAACTTGGCGATGCCCAGTCGTTGTAACTGTGCATACACATCAATTGTGCTTATTTTACCTCCGCGTGGTAGACACCGGGTACTGGTCTTGTCCTTCCGGGCATGACTTGCTAAACTTATAAGCGCGAGTGTTGAACACGAAGAAAATAGCAACACTATAATGCTCTGTCGGAATGACTGCCTGATCGAGTCTCAGAGGTCTTAGATGAGCCCCTCAGAAAGAGGACGCACGGCGGATGAATTCACATGGTTGAATCAACGGTGGCGTCAACAGTCAACATGGCAGATACCTCAATGAGCTACTTCGACGTATTTGGAGCTGAGGTCATTGAGGATTTTTCAGCACTAGTCAGGGTGTTGAAATAGAGATGGTGGCGGAAGAGCCCTTAATGGGTCAACGGCAGCTCTCAAATCCCTGCAGCGGGTTACTGACTCCGGAATATTCTAGCTCCTTTTGCCCAAGGGGTTACAGAAAGGGCCTGGTCCTCCAGGTTGGGGGTTGTGCGTGGGGTTAACTACCCTACCACGGAAAAAAATCACTGTTGCAAAGCAACCAAAAGCCTCGGATAAGGTCGGATTCACTGTTGACGACCCTGCAAAACGAAAAAAGGACAATGACGTTCGGATCTGCACGTGGAATGTTCGAACTCTGAACAGACCGCGTGCAGCCGAACAACTAGCGGAGGCCCTAGACTGCTACAAAGCAGGTATCACCGCCATCCAGGAAGTGCGGTGGGATGGGCCGGGCAAAAGGAGGATGAAAAACTGTGACATTTACTACGGTGACTGCTACAGAGAACAAAAGCAGCGTCTATTTGGATGCGGATTTGTTGTAAGCGGCAGACTTAGGCAAGAAGTCTTGAGCTTTCGATACGTTAGTGAACGCCTTACAACTATCCGCATCAAGGCTAAATTCGCCAACATCAGCCTGATATGCGCTCACGCCCCCACAGAAGATAAAGACGATGCTACCAAAGAATGTTTCTACGAGCTCCTCGACAAAACATATGAGCAATGTCCTAAGCACGACGTTAAAATCGTCCTGGGTGATTTTAACGCCAAAATAGGAAAGGAGGACATCTTTGGTAGCACAATCGGAAAACATAGCCTACACGACACCACGTCTGGAAGCGGACTAAGGCTGATTGATTTTGCTGCGGGACGTAATGTTACCATAGCTAGTTCACGGTTTCCTCACCTCAATATACACAAAGGAACATGGCGGTCACCTGATCATCAAACCGTCAACCAAATTGATCACGTTGCGATCGACGCAAGGCACTCCTCCAGTTTTCTAGATGTCCGAACTTTCCGAGCGGCCAACATAGACTCGGACCACTACCTTGTTGAAGCCAAGGTACGGATGCGGATATCCCAGACGCCACAACAGCGAGAAAATACTGTGAGGAGATTTAACGTTGGACGGCTACAAACGCAACAAACCGCCAGAACCTTTGCCGATCGCGTATCCCCAACCTCTTGAGAAGTCCTATACTGCCAGCATCAAGTGCCGAAGACCAGTGGCGCCTATGCCAGAATCCATCAAAACCGCCGCAACTGATGTGCTCGGTTTCACCAGCCCACCCCCTCGAAACCCCTGGTTTGACGAAGAGTGCCGGCAAGCACATGCAGCAAAACAAAGTGCATACGAAGCGTCGCTGCATAGAAGGGTGAGAGCAGCTCGTCAGCTTTACGAGCAAAAAAGGAGGGAAGAACATCGGCTTCTCCGGAGAAAAAAGAGAGAGCATGAGAAGCGCGCGATCGAGGATATAGAGAGGTGTTACTCCAGGAACAATGTTCGGAAGTTTTACCAAAAGGTAAAAAGAACGTGTCATGCCAACAAGACCCGAACGGAGACCTGTAGAGACGAACAAGGAAACCTTGTAGTAGAGTCACAGTCGGTGCTGAGGACATGGAAAAGCCTATTCTGCAGACTGTTAAACGGCGAAGACGACACAAATTCCGCTGCTAGGCAGAACGAACCATTCAACCTGGACGATGACAGCCAAGATTTCCGTCCACCTGACCAAAATGAAGTGAGGATAGCAATATCTAAGCTTAAATCCAACAAGGCTGCTGGTCCAGACGGCTTACCTGCCGAGCTCTTCAAGGCAGCCAGAGATGACTTGGTAGAGTGCATACACCAACTCATCTCCAAGATTTGGTTAGAGGAAAGTATGCCTGATGAATGGAACCTCAGCATTGTTTGCCCGATCCACAAGAAAGGAGACCCTCTAAACTGCGCCAACTACAGAGGCATCAGTCTCCTGAACACTGCGTATAAGATCATGTCTGCTGTATTGTGTGAACGCCTGAAACCATTCGTCAACGATCTGATAGGTCCCTATCAGTGCGGTTTTAGGCCCGGTAAGTCCACGACCGATCAAATATTCACACTACGGCAGATCCTGGAAAAAACCCAAGAATACCAGATAGATACTCACCATCTTTTTATCGATTTTAAGGCCGCATACGACAGCATTTATAGAGACGAGCTATACAGAGCCATGTCTAGTTTTGGTATCCCTGCCAAACTTGTCAGATTGTGCAGAATGACGATGGAGAACGCTCGCTGCTCCGTAAAGGTCGGAAACAATCTCACCGAGACCTTTGATGTCAAAAAAGGATTTAGACAAGGTGATGCGCTGTCATGTGACTTCTTCAACATCATTCTTGAGAAGATTGTGCGAAACTCACAAGCCAACACCAAAGGCACAATTTTCTATAAGTCTGTGCAACTGCTTGCATACGCTGACGACATTGACATTGTTGGTACAACACAGCGAGCTGTCACTGGTGCGTTTGCAAGTATTAGTACAGAAGCGGCAAAAATGGGTTTAGTGGTGAATGAGGGTAAAACAAAATATATGCTGTCAACAAGAAGGGACACACGACATCGACGAATCGGGCAGAACGTCACGATAGACAGCTATAACTTTGAGGTAGTTAGGGACTTTGTCTACCTCGGCTCCGCTATAAACTCTGATAATGACATCACATCAGAAATCAAGCGAAGAATCACACTTGCCAACCGCTGTTTCTTTGGCCTAAGACGGCAACTGATAAGTAAGGCCTTGTCGAGAAATACTAAGGAAACTCTGTATAAGACCCTCATCATCCCAGTCCTGCTTTATGGTGCAGAAGCATGGGCGCTATCAAAGGCGGATGAAGATCTCCTTGGTCGTTTCGAACGCAAAATTCTTCGAGTGATTTTTGGTCCCGTTTGCGTTGACGGGCTTTGGAGGAGAAGATTTAACAGCGAACTCTACGAGCTGTACAGCGACATCGACCTAGTCAGAAAAGTACGCATCAGTCGTCTAAGATGGCTGGGACATGTAGAGCGAATGGACACCAACGCTCCGGCCCGAAGAGTCTTTGATTCTAACCCGGAGGGACAACGCAGTAGAGGAAGACCTCGCCTTAGGTGGCGCGCGCAAGTGGAAGGGGACCTCAACCAACTTGGAGTGCGCAACTGGAGGCAGTTAGCCAAAGATCGCGCTAACTGGAGAGGCGTATTGGTTGAGGCCCAGGTCCACCCCGGACTGTAGCGCCACCTAAGTAAGTAAGTAGCAAAGCTTATGGTGGTGCTTCGATAGATTTGTTATTATATGCAGCACCCATTTTCTGCTTTGCGTCTATATATATTTAATAATGATTACATTATAATGTTTATTATTATTATTTGTTGGATAAGGGGATTAAGTTACCTTTTATATTTTTTATCAATATGTGAACGACCAGCCTTGGCGATTCGTCTGGCAGTTCGTAAAACTGTGAGTTTATAAACTGCCACATAAGTCGCGCAGCCGGCGAATACTCCCACCGAAACAAATTGTATGCTTTATAGCATTTATGTCGATTGCTCGCGGCAGGCTATCCATTTTGAACATTATGATTTCAAAGTCGACATAAATTTGTGTTGGTGCCAAAAGTTTGCCAATTATTGTTATGTATGGTGGAACCGACGACTCTCTTTATACTTTTGCATCAAAGTACGCCTTTTAGAGAGCATTGGTTTCACATACCACAATGAATGCATCGCGCGATTCATCTATTGAGAATTTTCGAATTTTCTGAGATTTTCGTTTCCTCTTTGGGTTTGAGGAGTCCGTTAGCATTTTCATGGCTTTTCCATTGGGGAAGAGCGATTGGGTAAGCCTAAATACTGCGGCACAAATCGCATCTGTTCAAACAGATGAAGATTTAATAAATAAAATAGCAATGCATAAAACAGAAGTGCACACATGCAATGGACATACTTCGGTGTAACTTTCTTTACTCTCTTTATTTGCATTAACTTCCCTAAGGAGGTCAATGTCTGCGACATTTTTCAAATCCCGAAGCAAAACTTGCGATAGCATGACGTCCACAAAATCAGTTTGACTGTCAAGAAATAGATTTTTGACGCCAAACACGTGATTGAAATCAGATTCAAGCTAATCAGAATAGTAGTAGAAAGAACAGTTAGAAAAAAACATAAATAATATTAAAAAGAGTCACAGCCACAAGCAATTACCAATTTGTAGCCATATGGTTCTTTGTATTGCGGCCAGGAATCGAACACAGGCTTTTTAGTTGACACATCCCCGTTGTTCAGACAATTTAGACGTGTCGCGACACAACCTTTCCAACGTCTTAACCGATCGTCAAACGACAGGTTGTCGTAGATAAGGGATCTTATGTTCTCCTGTTCATTAGTAGTTTCGTATTCGTTATATAAAGGCTGCAACTTTTTAGCCTTCTTAGCTCTAAGACTTTTCCAATTTTAGTGTTTTTCCAATTATGGAATTTTTTATGTAATTTTCCTAATGGAGCACCAGATCTCTCCACATAGTAATATCCCTATATATGAGATATTTTAGTGACCGAACATTTAATGTATAAAAGTATTATTACAAAAGCTTCATTAGGAAATGTTGCCACGATTTCTTGTGCGAGGGTCTTGCAACCGCCCTTGGAAACATTTTCAATATTGTTGGAGATACAATATTGAAGAAATGCTTCCACAAGCAATTTGCGTGTCCTCTCATCCAGCTCATCATGCGTTTCCTGATGTTCGCATATAATCTGTCTGTACGGACTGCCATTCGAAATAATTTTATGCAAATGTTGCATCCTACTTTCGAAATAGTCGAATTAATCCGACAAATTCCAGCTCTCTAAAAGATGCTTGAGTTCAAGTACATCATTGGGGTCGGAATAGTACAAACGCTGCATCTCATCAGATGTGCGTATGTCTTCACAGATATTAGTCGGCTCTGGA
The DNA here is from genome assembly GCA_946477585.1 of Cheilosia urbana. Lineage (NCBI taxonomy): Eukaryota > Metazoa > Arthropoda > Insecta > Diptera > Syrphidae > Cheilosia > Cheilosia urbana. The sequence continues at coordinate 41,604,281 of OX297853.1, forward strand.
TGTAAATTTTGACTTATGTTCATTACATCTTCTGCACTAAAATGCTGAACATATCACGGACTGTATTCCAGAGACAATACTGAGACCCCCAACTCACAATCCTCTTGCCGCTGGCCCCCTCAGTTTTTTTTTTCAAATTCGCCGTTTTGTTTTCCTATCAGTGTTATGTCTATTTAGAATCCGTATGACATGCAAAAACATACAAAAAATATAAATATTAATGCTGCCAACTGCTACCAACCATGGGGGAATGTGATAGAGTTCGGGAATACCACATTTTAAGATAACTGAATGCTATTGGTTGGTTATTATAAATTTTTAAAAGACGATTAATATAATTTTTTTGGTTAATAATACTATCTAAATGAGTTGTTTTATATACAAGAAACATATTAGGACAAACATGGTATGGTATTTTCCGCTTTTGAATATCATTAACTTCGATTTCATGTGTACATTTTTCTTAAATAACTGAAGAAAAATTGCTCAAAATGTTTTTATTTTCCTACAACCATACTGCAGCAATCATTTTTCATAAATATTTTCAGCAAAAGTTCACTTATTCCTTAAATAAAATACTATTTACACGAAACGAATAATTTCAAATTTAACTGACAAAATTCTATGAACGCTGGCAGCAACTTTGCCGACAGCGGAAGTGGGACACGCAAGGTGCGAGTGTGTTGGTGAGTGAAGTTACGTGACATTTGTCAATACGAATTTCTATGTAACAATACTAACAATACACTTGACAACCGCGAGGACATCAACTTTCAAAAACTCCTTCTGTTACAGGACAAGCAAACTTTGGAACTCGCTTCCTGGGGATATATTTCCAGAAGACTACAATTTGCAGCATTTTAGGTGCAGAACAAACATACATCTGCAGGCATCTTGGGGCGCTGTTGAAGCGTTATAGGTTCGCCTTTCCCGGGTAACAGAAAATCGGCCGAAGTTGGGGGTCTCAGTATTGTCTCTGCTGTATTCCGCTGCTACAATCTCATTGACTGCTGGTGATTCCATCTTTCTTCAAATTTTAAAATGAATTATAATATTATGTAATTATATATATTATCTATTTACTACAGTGGATGTACAGTATTTACAAAACGGGTATAGAAAAAAAAAATTACCCTTATATACTATTATCTCTTAGAACTAAAAATTCCGAAAAAAATGTTCTATCCTTGCGAAAAGCATTTAACTTAGCGAAAAACTAGTGTTAAGCAAGGGAAGTTATATATTTTTTCAATTGTTTTTGTTTAATTGTTCATCGTTTGGTTTGTTCTTTTCTTATTTAATTAGAGCCCCCACCCCAGCACCGAACTTGACGAGTTGTGGGGGCTGAGTAATGGTAAAGACTCTCGAGAATCTCTCCAGAGGAACCGTGAAACCAAAGGGTGCTCTCCTACCCGTCCTTCCTTTCTTGTCCCACTCCTTCCATAACTTTCCTCCTAATTCTCTCTTATCCCATCCTATTTCCGCCTGGGCTGGATAAAGGTGTCATACGACCCGTGCCGAGTATCAACCTGGCTGGGGGCCCAGTTTCAAAAATAGCCCGAGTCGCAAACGGAGTATCCGGATACCTGGCGACCTCCGGATTAGCCAGCCTTATCTGTGTAATGCGGATCTATGCACAGATGGACCTTCCCTTCTCCGCTACTCGTGGGTCCATGAACAAAACAAATAAAACAATTAAACAAAAACAAAAAATTTCAGAGTCCGGTGCTCTTAAACTACCGGCTGGAAGTACTGCCTCTGAGCCCGCTTCCAGTACTAGCGTTCCTGCAACGACGGCAACTAAGAACTTGGTCACCAAACCTGATCTTAGTCTTGCCGAAAGATGCAAAGAACGCTCAACTCGAAAACCCGGTGCTGCACGTCGTACTGCCTCGAGCTCGCGACACGAAAGCACCTCCACTAGGCAATATAGAGAGCGACGTACCGCCTCCAGAATTCTGGAGCGCTACAAGGACGTCCCGGTAGATCAGCTCTCTATTAGAAACAAAGAATCGATCTCCTGGGCAACGAAAGTTGTCAAGGAGATTCCTCCTGACTCCTCAAGGAAAAACTCCACGTCCAAAAGACAAAGGTCGATTGAGGAGTCCACTGTCGACCCAAAACGAGTGAAGGTAAACTGCAGCAGTTCCTCACTCTCCTTAAAGCACAACAAGCCATTCAGTGATGTCCTCAAGGCACACCTTGTCCTCGCTGTAATAGACAGGAGTGACATAGATGGCAGCATTTCCCCTGAGAGATGGAGAAAAGTAGAAATGAAGCTGGCTACTAAATTTCTACAGGTCATGGATGATCATCCAGGGCCTCCTCCCTCCTGTCGCGATGGCGGATGGCGAAATAGCAATTTCGTCTCTGGGTGAGGTGTGGAAAGAGGCGCAGCTCGAGGTCGTAAGCAGGGAAGAAATTCCTAGCAGACCTAGAACTCGCTCCTGGATCCCTGCCGAACCCTCTGACCCCGCAACAATCATAAAAATCATTCGGGCAAGCAACCCTCATCTTCCTACAGGTAACTGGAAGGTTGCTAAGCTGGAGGAACCTAAAGGAGACAAAAGATCTGCGATCATCGTGATCAACGTAGAGTCTCTGGCTCCTCTGGCTGCAACAGAAGGACAAATCAGCTACGGCTTCGGAGCTATAAACCTTAGGGCTTATAAGAAGGATGAGGAGGACCCTACCAGGGAGGGAGTGCGACCCTTCACCTCTGCTGACACTGTTGAACAGGTTAGTAATAAACTGACTAGTCCGGCAGCGGAAGCGGAGGTGGTGGGCTGCAATCCCGCGAAAGAAGCGCTGTTCCCCGTCTCTGCCGGAACCGCATCGGTCAGTAATACACCGACCACAGCGGCTAAGGTAGAGACGGATGACTGCGCTCCAGGGAGGGCCCCGCATCTCTCTAAGAGCAACTCGGTCCCACGGATAGATCTGGACATGGACAGCACTGGATTGTCGGACCTGGATCTATCCAGTGGACTCGGCAGCCCATCCGTAACTGATGTATCTTTCGAATCGGATACGGATGAGGCTAACATCACTGTGGTGGAGGCGTCTGGAGGTAATTGTAGCAATGATGCTGCGGTTCCTTCAGATTAACCTACATCACTCAAAAACGGCTTCGGCCTCTCTTCTTCTGCGGATCCATAAAAGCGCGGATGACATTGTCCTGATTCAGGAGCCCTGGGTCAATAATGATCGGGTTCTTGGACTCAGGACTCCAGGCTACAATCTTTTCTACGTGAGGAATGAAGGTATACCAAGAGCCTGCATCCTCGCGAAGAACACACTAAATGTTTTCCTTCTTCCTAATTACAGCGATCGAGACACCACGACAGTAAACGTTGAAGTTGGACTGCGGAAAATCTGGTTGACTTCGGCGTATCTGGCGTCCGACCTTCTCCTCCCTGCGGAACTACTGGGGAGAGCGATTGCTGATGTGGAGAAGTCCAACGCTGCGATGATCCTGGGATGTGATGGCAATGCGCATCACACTGTATGGGGCAGCTCCGACATCAATAAAAGAGGTGAGCTACTTTTTGATTACTTAATTAGTACTAAACTAATCATATGCAATATGGGATCCGAACCCACATTTGTAACTAGTAACAGACGAGAGGTGTTAGACATCACGCTGGTCTCCGACACCATTTACCATGATGTCAGAGACTGGAAAGTTTCTAAAGAACACTCCTTCTCTGACCATAGATACATTCAATTTGGCATAAACTGCCTCCCTCAAGTCCAACCCGTTTTTAGGAATTACAGGAAAACGGATTGGAACAAATATAGGAACAGTGTGGAAGCTTCCATAATTAACAGAATACCTGTTCCCCCTACTAATACAAATGAATTAGATAGCATGGTTGAGGAACTCACTAAGACTCTCAACCGGGCTATGTCTTTCTCCTGTCCAATAAGTAAACCTCGGGGCAAGCCTAGACCACCGTGGTGGAATCAGGAGATTTTATCTCTACGTCAAAAATGTAGGCAGCTCTTCAATCAGGCCAAGCGATCCCGTGAAGCCGCTGACTGGGCCTTATATAAAAAAGCCCTCAAATCCTATAAAACCGAAGTTAGGAAAGCCCAACGGAATTCCTGGAGACTCTTCTGTGAAAAGATAGAAGAAATCTCTGAGGCCTCCAGGCTCAGGAAGATTCTCGCATCCACTCCTAAAGTAGCGAGCTACCTTAAGAGAGCTGATGGATCGTGGACCACCTCAAGTGCAGAATCTCTGGATCTACTACTGGATTCTCACTTCCCCAACAGCTGTAATGCTGCTTCGATACCAGCTAGGTCCTCTGAAAGACCGATAGAAAGCAGCTCTTCAAGTCTTATTACCAAAACCAAAATTCTTTGGGCCATTAAAGGATTTAAGCCATTTAAATCTCCTGGACCGGATGGTATAATACCGGCCGAACTTCAGAGGAACGCTGACCTAATCCTCCCTTGGGTAACTGTAATTTTTAAAAGTTGCCTGGATTTTGCTCATATTCCCAAGTTGTGGACAGAAGTTAACGTGGTGTTTATACCTAAAGCTGGTAAAAGCTCACACGTTAACCCCAAAGATCTCAGACCAATTACTTTGTCATCATTTCTTCTAAAAACCTTAGAGAAACTGATAGACATCCACATACGTTGCAGTGTCAACTCAAATCTTTTGTCAAAGGCTCAACACGCGTATAGTAAAGGGAGATCGGTAGAAACGGCCCTTCACTCACTTGTATCTACCATCGAAAAATCTCTCGATTGCAAAGAATTCACATTGGTTGCTTTCCTAGATATTGAGGGAGCGTTTAACAACGTCGAAGCAGAGGCAATTCTCGGCGCACTGACGGGCCTTGGAATTGAGAAATCGATTGGCGAATTGGTCAACCAGTTGCTCACCAACAGGTTTATCAACTCACAGCTGGGCGATGCATCGGTCCGGAGGTTCGTTAGTAGGGGTACGCCTCAAGGTGGCGTTATCTCACCCCTTCTTTGGAACCTAGTAGTGAATGAACTACTACTAATACTGGAGGGGGAAGGTTGCAAAGTAATTGCCTATGCGGATGACGTTGCCATCGCTGTCTCAGGAAAACACCTAAACACGCTTAGAGATCTCATGCAGAATGCCCTCTCTAAGCTCTCTAAATGGACCAAAAAATGCGGTCTGGCGGTCAATGCCCAGAAAACTGAACTGGTCCTCTTCACAAGAAAATACAAAATTCCCAATTTTGTACCCCCAAAACTAAACGGCACACTCCTGGTGCTCACCAATACGGCTAGCTATTAAGGCCTAGTTTTAGACAGCAAATTGAGCTGGAAACCCAATATCCTGCGGAGAGTTCAGAAAGCCACCACGGCTCTGTACTGCTGTAAAAAAGCCATTGGAAGCAGATGGGGACTCCAGCCTCGAATTACATATTGGCTATATGTATCCGTTATCAGACCTATACTCACTTATGGCGTTATTGTATGGTGGACTGCCCTCCAAAAGGCCATCCATCATAATCAGCTTAGCCGCGTCCAAAGAACGGCATGCATATGCATAAGTGGAGCCCTAAGAACCACTCCAACAGCGGCCATGGACGTAATGTTCCACTTGCTACCGCTGGACATCTATTGCAAACAAGTGGCAGCAAATGCAGCCACTCGGATTAAAGCAATTCAGTTGTGGACCAGTCGCCAAACTGGTCACTCATCGATTCTAAATACATTGGAATGCATTCCAAAAGATACTGATTACACCCTCCCTCAGTTTCAATTCGAAAAGAACTTCGAAACTTACATACCCTCCAGGAGTGACTGGGAGAACGAAATAGTACCCCGCAAGGAGTCTGTCTGTTTCTATACAGATGGGTCCAAAACTGAAACAGGAGTAGGGGGGGGTGTTTTCTCTTATGATCTAAATTGTAAAATCTCATTCAGCCTTCCTAATCACTGTAGTGTATTTCAGGCGGAGGTCAGGCGATCAAAGAGGCCCTGTCGTGGCTTCGGTATAATGTAATATCTGTAAAGGATATCACCATCTTTACCGACAGTCAAGCCGCGATTAAATCCCTGGATTCTGTCGTCTTCAATTCAACAACTGCCCTCAATTGCCGACTATCTCTGAACGAGATGGCGAAACAATTCAAAATTCACCTTATATGGGTGCCGGGCCATAGAGACATTCCAGGTAATTGCATCGCCGATGAGCTCGCCAGACAAGGCACTACTATGTCGACTCTACCAGAAAAGGGGAGTCTCTATATGCCTCTTGCTACTTGCAAGCTCCTAATTAAACAAAACGCATTAAGCGCTACTAATCGCAGGTGGTTAAGGTTGCCAGACGACCGGGACTCGCCGGGATTGTCCAGATATTCTAAGCGGTGTCCAGAGTCCCGGTGAAAAATGAATTGTCCAGTCAAAAGTCCCGGCGAAACATATTTTTCAAATTCCATGATTTATTGAAAAAAGTGTATGTATTTCCAATTTCATAAAATTACAAAATAAAAAAATTCAATCACTGTGAAATACTTGTAAATGTAAGAATTTGACTGAACTCATCCACTCAACGAAATTGCAATCACTTTCAAACATTGGCACATTTGTTAGAACTGCTTGACTCAATGCGATTCGATCGAAGTCCATTTCTCGCTCCAATTCTCGATTAAATGCGTCTTGCATTGAATGATTTGGCTGTGGTATCCTCAATTTGCACAAAAAATTGCCACTTATGAGCAGACACATATCCTCGATCAATATCAAAGCTTTGTTGCGCATTTCATCTGACATCTCCAGTTCATTATCCGATGTCACAGTGCGAATTCGATGCAAAATATCATCGGCGATATCATCTTTGTATAATCAAAGTAGGGATCATGACGTAATCTCGAATGACAAAATCTCGAATGCTAAAAATCTCAATTTTTTTTTTTTTTAATCTCGAATGCAAAAATTTCGAATGTACAAAAATCTCGAAAGACTATAATATCTCGAAAATATCTCGAAAATAAAAAGTGAATTCGAGATTTTTTTTTGCTTCTAGTTTAAGAGCTAAAATTCATATAAAACATAAAATTGTATGTTCTGTTTATTAAATAATTTATTCATCTTTGAAAAACAATCACAAAATATCAAAATTTAACAAAACAAAACTAACAGATAATTCATTATAACAAATTAGTAATTTCAAAATCGAATATATACCTACATAAATACAACTAACTATACAAAGTATAAAATATCAAAACAATACAAAAAAACTCATAAAAAAAAATCACTAAATAAAATAAAAATAACAGCTGATAACTAGCGCCCATAATGGACAATGTAGGTACTGCACGTGGTTGATTGTTGTTGAGAGAATAGGCGTTTTTTTATTTTCCTCAGATGATATACGTATAGAGATTATTGATTTTCATGCATTACAACAACTATGGCTTCATTTACAATGGTTGTGTTGCATGTAAACCAATGATCTATATAGATTACCTGGGAAACATAAAAAAACAAGACACTTAATAATTCGAGATTTTTGCATTCGAGATTTTAGCTTTCTATAATTTTTTTTTTTTCGAGATATCGTAGGTAACCCATCAAAGTATCTACTTCATTTCCAAAAGTTACTTACTGTAACATAGTAAACATAATTTATTAGAACAAACTTTTTAGGTAGGTATATTTAAAAAAAAAAAAACTTCAAAATTATGGACAACAACAATTTGCTTGGAAAATAATTAAAATAAATGACAACAACAATTGCTTTTAAAATTTAAAATATTTTTTTTTTTATTTGAAGTGTCACTACTCGGTTTCTATCCAGTTTCTTTTTTTTTTTGAAAGTGTATTTCCCCATACAAACTTTCATAACCTCTTTCATCCCCTCCAAGTTTTGTTTTCGCGGCAAAAAGTAAATAAAAACCTGATATACAGCAATACGAACAAAACAAAAAAATAATTATGAAAATCGTCCCAGGGGCTATCGAGTTACATGATCATCGAGTTACACCCCGAAAGAATTATATATATAGAAGATAGAAGATAGATATGTTGTTGTCAAAGGCCGAAGCTCAGGAGCTAGGTTTGATTAAAAATACTTCGGTCAAAGGTCGAAATTGGATTTTATTTCGGCCTTTGGCTGATGTATTTTTAGACCCTAGGAGCGAATGAATTTCGTTGTTTGACTATAAGATTATAAGAATATGAAGAGAAATGTGATTGAAATCTTTGTTTGTTTTTGTTTTCGTAATTCTTTTTTGTTTTTTTATTGAAATTATTTCCCTTTTTTCATTAATAAACAAAAATAAAATAGTCGAAATTTGAAATGTCCAGACGAGTCCCGGAATTTCAACATAATGTCCAGATATGTACTGATTTCGAACTGGCAACCCTACAGGTGGTCTAGCTGCTTAACGTGCCACACCTCGAAACAGATCTGGCCTCAGCTGGATTCAAAGCGCTCAAAAAGTCTCATTACACTGAAAAGACCCATAATAAGCACTCTAGTAGGTGTCATCACGGGACACTGCATCATAGGGAGACATGCTCTCAGATTAGGCCTCCCTTCAAATGATTTCTGCAGAAGCTGTATGGACGAGGAGGAGGAGGAGACTGTTCTTCACCTTCTCTGCATGTGTCCAGCACTGTCACTCCGTAGAAAACTATACCTCGGAGAATATTTCTTCGACAATCTCAGCGAACTCGCAAACATAGGTATCAACTGCCTCCATCGCTTCATTCTTAGCTCCGGCTGGTTCAACGGGTAGATAAGGAGTCGATATCGATCCTGTGGTAACACAATGGGCCTAATTTGGCCTAAGTGAGGCTGCACTTGAGGCGGCCTGCCACTCTAACCTAACCTAACCTATTTAATTAGAGATGTAGGTAAAAATATGAGAACCGATGCTATATGGAAGCAATGGTTCATAAAATATACGAATAGTGTTAAATAAAATCATCTTTTGGGTAATTCATCTGATATGGCAGTATTATCAAATAATAACGTAAGTTTTTATAACTTGAAGCTCGCAGTAAAAGGCCATTTTCGCAAGTTAGTTAGAGAACTGTAAGCGCCTACTACACTATTTAGAAGGAGTTTCTGTTTTCTGATCTGTTAGGCGCAGCGGTTCTTAAACTTTTTAAGCTGTGGAACCCTAAACAAGACACAAATATATTTCGGAACCTCAACTTTTAACGGTATATAAAATGAAAAACAACACCATTTCAAAATCAAGTTTTTTATTTAAGATATTTTTTTTTCAAGGTTAGTGTGAAGAATGGAACTGTTTCATTGTTTGATTTATAATTTTTTTAAAAATTGACTTCTATCTCCGAAAGCTGTATTCGCATATCTGGGGCAGCGTCCCATCTCGATCTGTACTTCGTCTTTGCATAAGTATACGCTGAAAAGCCTACTTCACAGCGATACGTTGTGAAAAAAGGGAGCAAATTTAATATAGCCTGTTTGGCAAGTTCAGGGTATTCACTCCTTATACCAACCCAAAATTCGTTCAATGGTACAGAATTAAATACATGTTGTAATGAAGAAGAACTCTGCAGATATATAAGAGACTCGTTTTCCGGAATGCTTAGTGCCGTAGGCTGAGTTTTTATTAAAAATGGATTTTGTACCCAATCGATATCAGTTTTCGTATCTGGAAAGTAATCTAATAAAAACCTTTCTAGACTTACCAAATGTCCAGCGATCATATTGCCAATATCTGCCCTGAGCTCTAGCATGTTTTCTTGCAAGAATTCATGTAAAACTGGAAAACATTCAACATTGTTCTTTTGTACGCAGGTAAGCCAAAAATTAATTTTTCTTTTTAAAGCTGCCAGCTTGTCTCTCGCAAAAAATACTGTTACGGATTTTCCCTGCAAAGCAGTATCAGTTTCGTTATACTTTTCAAAAATGTCTGCAAGATAAGCAAATTTTGTTATCCATAGATGAAGACATTTTTTGTCCAGATGGAAAACTTTCAATTCATCACGAAGCTGAAATAATCTAAATAAAGCTTTTCCTCTGGAAAGCCATCTTATTTCCGTGTGCAAAGTGCAATAGAAGTGATTCGTACTGACTTCCCATATCTTCGCACACTTTTTTGAACAATCTCGATTGGAGAGGACGACTTTTCACGAAATTTACAATCTTTACAGCTTCATCAAGAACTTTTTTCAAATCAGTTGGTATTCTTCTTACCACAAGTGCATAACGATGCAAGATACAATGACTACTGTTACTTCCTGGCGCAATGTTTTTAATTTTTGACACGACCCCTTTAACCTTTCCTACCATTGCTGCGGCTCCATCGCTACATAACGTCGTCGTTCTATGAAAACTCTCTAAATCCATTTTATTGGTTTTGAGATATTTGCATTTGAAGTTGATAATCAATATTAAAAATCCGAAAATGTTCGTAGGTGTTCGATCTTGGGTTTAGTATATGAAAGGTACTTTGGCTAATCATTAACAAATAAAATATTTTGGAACTGGTTACCCCGGAAAGGATAAAATAGGAAAAATTGACTTAGGGAGTTTTCTCTGAAAGAAAATACGTAAACTATTGTATTCATTTTAACATTTTTATTATTTAGGTAAGTCATTACAATGAAAAAAACAACAACATGGTTTATTAGACATTGTAAGAAAAATTATTAAATATTTTTCCATTAAAAATATCACACCAATTCAGTCTCGAAAAAGTTTAAAAAAAATAATACAAGAAATTCAAAAGCAATTTAAAATTAAGGATCTCAAGTTAAAAAATAAAATTAAAATAAGAAGTAAAAATCAGAAGATAGGTAATCGTTTTAGTAAAAGTCTTATAATTCCTCTTCATCGTTGCTGCTCTCAACTGCAGCCTCAGGAATCCGATCTACTAATGGAAGGGTGGATACTGGAAGGGATTTGTACCATCCATGAAATTCTTCTGGAATAACTCCGCTCTCACACAAACGCAACAAGTCTCGTTTTTTTTGGGACGATATTGGCAGTGGCTCATTGCGAAGTGTTTCTATTTTCACTTTTTTAGGCCTTCCTCTTCCACTGACAATTATAGTTGCATAGGGGCTATGGTGGTCGTATCGGTATTGCAATGTACCTGGGCAACCTTTCAAATACTTAAAGCTTTTTACTTTAAGCCAGTTCACTTTTCTTCCCTCGGTATCCACATTTAAATTTTTAAGTGTTGTTTTGGCTATTGATGAAATATTGAGGAATTCGTTTGACCTTAGCTCAGTAACTTTATATTCGCTATTTTTCTTCTTCCCTCTTTTGGAACGGGCAAGGCGAAATATATTTAGCCAGTCATGCATTGTGTAAACTGATACATACTTTTTTTGTGACTCAATTGCACTATGCATGCTGTCACATTCCATCATTGAGTGGCCCGATTCTAGAAACTTCTGCTCTATTTCCTGAATGTGAATCGAATCTTCTTGTAGACAGTACAAAAGAATAGCCGCCACATTCTGGTTGCAGTTTTGGCCACCACAAGTGTCCGAAAACAGAGAAACTGATTTGACGTATTCCGGCAGTTGATGAAGGTATTTGTACAAGCATGTCCCAATTTCAGCACTTCCTCTTTTTCCGTTTATCTCCGTCCAGGCATAGCAATACGCGTTGTTAGGTGCAGCACCCTCATAAATCGTGAGATTATAACAACACAGCTTTCGACTATAGTACATAGGAGACACGTCACTACATGGAATTTGAAGAACACTTTGAAGGTCAAAAGTGGCGGTTACAAATGACTTTTCTCGGCTAGCTAGTTCCTTATCTTTTGCTTTGCTGGAAAGAGCTTCTTTTTCACGTTCTTTGTGCATAAAATATTCAGCTTCCAGTTCCTGTTTGCTGTCATTTTTCGCAAAAAAATATTTGGCACAAACCGCACACTGATCTTTTTTCGGTTTAAAAAATGACAAGTTGTACTCCCTTGGAAAATCCTTCTGTACGTAGTTAAACTAACTGCTTTTCGGTTTTCTGCAATAATTTCATTTTGATAAAGCTCATGCATTTTTGCAATTGTCAACTGAGAATCAAGGTACTTTCTCTGTGAAGATTTTCTACAAAAATGGGACTCCATCACTGGAAATCTTTCAATATGCTTATTTACTGCGATTTTATCGGCTTCTGTTGTTTTTATTCCTGGAGCATGGCGGCCTCGTTTATCCGATCCCCCAAAAGTACCGGTTACTAAGTTTGCCCCTTTGATAGCAGATCTAAGAGGTCCATCGTTAATCGATAACGTCTTAAGGAAAAAGTTGCGACAAACTCGAACACTAGATTCGTTTTTCAAAAAAAAAGAATTTGATCGCTCGTTTTCTATGTCTTGAATTTTCGCCCCGAGGCCTTTGTCTTGCTGGTTCATTACATGTTATACTCCGCAAAATAAAATCTTTTTTTCGGTTATAATCTCCGATTCTCCAATATTCCCTGCAAATGTTTTTTTGTTTCATTGTTAGTAAAGCTATCAGTACACTTGTAGTAACATTTGCTACAATCGATAGGTTTTGGAGACTTCGCAGGAACTATTGAGTTTTTAGAAACGTAGGTTTGTCCCAAACTGCGTTTTTTTTTCTCCACGTTGTACAACCAGCTCTCAGGATCTGCCTTGTTCCACCTATTCCGTTTTTGTATGGGTAAGTTGACCTCTTCAGGTGAATCAGATGAACTTTTATCGTCTGGTACAAAATCTAAATCTCCATCTACATCATCGTTATCGAAATCAAAGTCTTCCTGTTGATGCCAAAGAACAGATAATTTGTATCGAGCTAAAACTAAAATAAGCAGGTCAATTTACCGTATCCGATTGTTCGACTTCTATTTCATAGGAATTGACATTTACATCATTATTATTATTACACCTATCTATTATCTACATAATAATAAAACTTTATCCTAGTAGGTACTTTTCATCTATATACTTTTTCTGTTCATACCTGTACTTCTGCTTTGCCTGTATTTTGTATGGCTAAGCTTACCATTACCATACCATCTTTTTCCCCTGCTTTCCATTTTTAAAATTCACTGCACTAAAAACTTAATAACGAAATTCAATAAAACTACAGCTTCCCTTTGATATCCATTCACAACAGAATATAGATTCAACCGCAATTCTGTTTATAATGACGTTTCACAATCGATTGTAGTAGGCTAAGTGAATTTCAACTAACAAAAAACTGCAATCTGCAAAACGTTTGCAAGTCAAAACCCCCTAAGTCCATTTGGGGAGTTTTCACTGACAAGAAATTAAAAATCTTTTGATTTAGGGAGTTTTCATTTTGTATAATTCATTAATAGACTTAGGGGGTTTTCACAGAACATAGATTTTGTTATTTGATTATAGATGGTGTATTTATCTCAGTTTTGAGAAAAATGGACTTAGGGAGTTTTCATAGAACGACGATATATCAATACATTTTTCCCAATTAATGCTGTGTTTATTCATAAAACAATCTATGGCCTTGAATATTTCTTCACCAGTTGTATTGGTTTCCAAAGGTGTGCAGATGAGCAAATCTTCTTGAATAGATTGTGTCTAAGGGATACCTCACGAATACAAGAAGTATTGAAAGGCCGGCAACATCCGTGCTTTCATCGAGTTGTATTGCAAACATATCACAAGCATTTAATCTGCGAACGAGTTCATCTTCAATGTGGTCAGATATTTTGTGAATCCGATCGGACACAGTGCTGTTTGAACATTGAACTGCTGCAACTTTTTTTGCCGCGGCTTCTTCAAGTATGCAACGGATTGTTTCTAACATACAAGGTTTAATTAAAGACTCTGCGATAGTGTGTGGCTTTCCAGATCGAGCCATCCTGTAGCTTAGGAGAAAAGATGCTTCAGTTGCATTTTCGTTGTCAGTTTTTGCAAATGTAGTCAAACTGGACACTGTGGATTCATGCATGTCTTTTTGTTTTTGAAAAAAGCTGATGTTTTTCTCCTTTAAATTTTCGTGAACTGTATCGAAATGTCGTTTTAGTTTTGCTGGTGCCAGAGAACTATTAACTAAAATTTTTTTGCAAACAAGGCATGATAATATTTAACAACGCCCGGTATATTATAAAAACTTATTTTACCGTTACTTGTAAATTTACGAACGACTTTCGTACTATAAACAAGCCTTTGTACAGTCTACGAACGATGTTCGTACCTTTAACAATTGCAGCTTTGTACAATATTACAAAGGTGAATTCGTTGAATGTACAAAGTCAACGAATCCAATATTTTTTAGACATTTGTCAAAACAACGAATATGTATTTGTATTATGTACCAAACATTTGTGCATTCTACAAATTCTCTCTGTTCGTATTTGTACAAAGATTTAATTTGTATTTTTATACTATCTATTTTTTGAGTGAATTTGATGCAATTTTTTTTTGATCTATGCTTAAGGAGCCAGCATCCACATCCGGAAATTCTGCATTACACTGTTTTAAAATTTACCACTTTGAAGTTCAGGCACTTTTCAAGCATTTTCCCAATACTTCCGGAAAAACTATTGGGCCGGTTGTAGTTCCATCGAGACAGATGACGAAGCGGTATCTCATTTGCATGTAATGAGCCACCTCTGTAAAGGACGACCGAAATGTTTTTATGACAATACAATGTAGCTGTTCTTATGTCCTATATTTACAGCAGTGCCATCACACACCATTGCTACCAAAAACGTACGAAATTAAAATTTTTTTTCTAGAAAGTCAACTATATTTCTTTCGATAGTAAATGCTTTTCCCGATTAAATTTAAGATGTCCGATATACTCTGAATCCGATATAAGTGGGATATGTTCTTCAGTAACAGTCTTTCAATGTGATACATTGTCAGTTGTTGTCGCGATGAATAGTATTTTATTTTCAGGCCGTCAAAATAAAGTGCGGATACAGGTTTTATAAAACCTGCAGCTTCACATTGTAAATTCATACGGACATTATGATACTCTTGTCGTAATTTACTGCGATGGCGATCTATTACTTTCGATGAATTTTCACTAGATACTTATGACGTTTAAATACAACATAGAAGCGTTTACTATGATAGCTGCCGATCTATCAGAAACACCGGTTCTATCGCAAGCAGTACCTTCCAAAATTCTGTAGGTTTATTTTCTTCGTTGACTTCAGTATCGGTAGAAGCACTTTTAGACAACCATTCCACAGCTGAATCAGCAGTAGAAGTGCTTGGAGTATTAGCCGTATATTAAAAAATTCTTAGTATTTTCGTTTCCTAAGATCCTTACGATGCAAAGAAGTCCCCGAGACATAAGCAGCGAATATATTTTTCGGGACAAGTCCCGAATGAAATTAGACAGTTGGAAATATTTAACATTTTATTAATGTTCATAAGTTGATAAGATAAACTTAATTAACGAAAAAAAAAATCAAAAAAAAAATAAACAAACATTTTCAACCAACCGTCAAAACTTGGTCATCTTACAAATAAATAAAACAAGTGTTTTTTATAATTTGTCGACAGAAAGACATAACAATTAATTTTTAAGTGCAATAGCCTCTTCATTCAGCTTCGAGAAACAGCAACTTCAAAGTTTTAAATAATTACAAGGCTGTAAAAGTATATTTCGACGATTTGCGATTTTTTTTATTTTTATTTGATCAAATTCTCAAAGTCGCCATACGTCGTTCATTACGACTGCGACGTGAAAGGTTTGAACTTCTTAGTTAGGATTTATACGCTGCGTGCTTTGTCATCGGATGGTCCGCAAATTAACACCCGATTCTTATATTTAGACCTCTTTCGTATTTTTCTGCATTTGCTTAATTCTTCATTCTAATGTACTCGGTCGAATTATATTCGCGCTAGCCATTGTATTTTCCTTTGGTTTCTTTTGTACTTTTCTGCTTTTGCTTTGTTTTCCATTCAAGGCTCGGACCTTAAGTGTCGTTCGACAAAGCCCGCAACGTATAAATCCTGACTAACTGGCATGATAAAATGAGAATGAGAGTAAGAGGGAACCGTCAAAATCAATAATAATAATAATCAATAATATAATTAAAAAAAAAGTAAACATTTACGGCCGTATTAATAAAAAAAAAACCGTAACTACTCTCTAACTCATATGTTACCTAGCACCTAGTTAAATAAATAACATATTAGTTAAATTTTCTAGTAAATGAAAATAACTCATATAATATAAATAACTAACTAATATGTTCTCTAAAAAAGCTACTTGGAGCTGGCATCACCTAACCAAATTATAATAAAAACTATTACATGTTGGCTGTCATCACGTCTGGCTTATACAGTTTCATACAAGTGAAAAAGAAAAGAAAACACAAGACAATATAAGTAAAGGACTCGCGGTCCTTGCAAATTAAAAAAATACTCGAACCGTGCCCGTAGACACGCCCACTTGTTCGATTTTTAAATAAAACATTTTAAATTCAGCCACGTTACAGTTTTATTACTGATATCGACCGTCCACCCTCCAGAATTCGACTAATTTACAAACTAAAATATTTCCCGTTAGGAAATCGCTGGTCCCACGATTGGCTGCCGCGTACTTTGTACCTGGCCTTGGACGATCGTGTTAACTGCCGCCTCTTGATCATGTATATCGCTGATCATGTGGAACAGCTTAAGTTACCGACCGGTTGCTGAACTTCCGCTGAACGTTGAGCTGGGCGACGAATACGCCTCCGGTGAAAGGACAGACGAAGTTCCGGGATAGTGACCCTTCCGTAGATCTTTTTCCACAATAGACAGATGACGATAGCTAATGCTATGGCAATGAGGATTTCTGTAACGATAGAAGAATTAAAATGTTCTTTCAGGGTTTTGATGAGCTCAATGTTCTTGACGCTGATATCATGCACAAACTCCAGATTAGGCCTGATCCTTTTGCTGGTTACATTAGCCAGGACAACAGGAAGCGCTTGTAGACTCGACGCGGACCCAACTATAGTATGTCTGACCCCTGATGATGCCCGTGTCGTTGTCTAGTTGGATGAGGTAGGTACCTTCTAGGGGAATAGAAGAATTTTTATTTAAGACAGAACCATTAAAATTTGTCACAAAGATCGTGTTTTCCCCAATAAGTTCTATGACCTCTTCGTTAGTACTTTTGAAGTCGCACGCTGCAATACCACCCTTAAGGATCCTGGGAAGACATGCGTCCTCAGCTAAACACTGAATAACGGTGAGCTATTTTGTTCCACAATTTTTTCAAATTTAAATTTAATTCATTTGTCATTTTGACAGGAACCATGTTTCTAAGAGTTATTGACTCGCTAACAGACCTCCTACCGTAAGTTAGTTAATATGTGATAGTTACGAAGCGTTAGTTATCTTCTTAAAATGTTTATTAATAGGAATTTGAGTGTGTTTGCCAAGCATGTAGCTACGTGACTATCTATATCCTTTACTATAATAAAACTGTAACTTTTTGTCCGGCTGTAATCTGTGTGCTACGATTAGATTCAAAAAGTACTGCACGAACTTGATTTCGGTTTTCACAGTTGCATAGGAAATTTTTCAGATTTGCACATAGGATATGTTTTACCATTATTCGCTGTCCGGAAGTGGAAATCTAAGCTGATATCTAAGAAAAGTTGTAATTCTCGTATACCTTCTAGCTCCTAGCTTCGGAATCACTCATCCAAATGAAATGGGATTTTTTTTAATACAAAGTTAAATAATGTACAAATATTTTAAGATATAAATTATCTTTGTACGCTACCCTGAAGTCGAACAATAAGCATCAATCTATAAATTTAATACAATTGAAAAAAGCAAAATGTTCGATTGAAGCTAGATCGTTGGATTTTTCCAGCGTTGAGTGGAGGAAATTTTGTGTGTGTGTGCGGCAAAACCTGTTTCTCTCTCTATACATTTTCTGCCGTGTGCTTTTTCTTTCTATTTTTTTATGCACCTTTTGGGCTTTGTGTTGTTTTTTTTTTTTTTTTTTTTGTTCACGTTTTTAAATTGAACTGGAGCATTATGCGAGAAACAGATTAACACAGCGACAGCGACAGCAACAGCAACGGCGAATTTAGGATTGGCTCTAACGTTGATGTCGCTGTCGATGTTGCTGTGCTAATGTGTTCAAATTCTGTCAAAGTTGCTGTTGCTGTTGCTGTGTTAATCTGTTTCTCGAATTAATGAATAATGAGTTGAGTAGAAGAGTAAATGAGATGAATGGAGCATGGGATTGTGAGCAGGGATCCCAGATTAATATAAAAAAAATCCCCCATTTTTAACGCCAAAACTAGATTTTTTCCCCTTTTTCAAAAACAAAAATCCCTTTTTTCCCCCAAAAACAAAAACACTTATTTAAGTTTAATTTTAACATTTTATGTTTATTTAAATATCTTAGAATTACGCAAACAAAAAAAAAATAATAGGAACGCATTAAATTCAGTTATTATTATGAAATACTAATAAAAAACAAAAATAACTAAGTAGTTATTAATTTTAAAATCACAAATTCGTGTTTAAATCAATAAACAGGTTATATTTAAAAATATATAATGTACCTTAAAGTGTGTACATTGCGCTGTTGTGAAGTTTTAAACAGCCTTTTTTTACCACAATCTTTTTTTTTTAGGTTAGGTTAGGTTAGGTTGGGAGGGCAGTTTTGCAACCGATGCAAATTTCACCCAGAAGCCATGAAGGCCCATTGTGAGTACCCTGTTTGTACATGCAAGGACATGTGGCTAACAAAATCACTTCGATCTGTTGAGGAATAGTTTTATGTCTGATAGAGGTACCCCTGCCAAGTCGTCCAAACTTTCGAAGAACCTAGCTCCCATACAGGATGAGCGGCGTTCCTGTATAGCTGGGCAGTGGCATAGAAGATGTTCCACGGACTCTATTTCCTCTTCGTCTCTACAGCTTTGCAAAAAGTCCTAGCCTTTTAGCCATGTTTCCTATGATGCAGTGTCCGGTTAAAACTCCGACGAGCATCCGGATTTGGCTTCTATTAAGGGAGATTAGGAACTGCGATCTTTTGGTGTCAACCACAGGCCACAGACTTCGGGTTATGACGCAACCGGTGGCGTTGCTCCATTGTTCCTTAGCCAGTTGTGTGGTGACGCCTTCAATAAAAGTCTTAGCAGTGTTGAAAGGCGGTAACACCTCTCCGTCCGCAAGTTGAGGGTTCATATCAGAGCCGTATCTGGCCAATTCGTCCGCCTTTTCGTTCCCTTCCACCCCAACGTGTCCCGGAACCCAGCAGAGTAGAATTGAGTGATGACGTATATCCCTGAGCGCCACGAGGCAATCTGTAACACATTTCGCCAGCGTTGCCATTTTGACTGTTTTCCAGTCAGATCTGACTGGATTGAAATGAATTTAGCTGGAAGATTTTTTGAAATCCAGCCGGCTGGTTTTTTTAGCTGGATTCAATTTTTAAATCATTAACTTATTTTATTCTTATTATCAGTTTTTTATTTCTTTTTTAAGCATGAAGTCTGTTATTTTTGTTTCGAATAAAGTTTATTTATGATTTTGTTTTGAAATGTACTACTTATTAGAATGAATTTTAAGACTTGTGTGTATATTTACAATTCTTTGTTTTTTTATAAAAACAATTTTTATTTTCTTATACTTAATTACCTACCCTTTAATGTAACGGGTGATTTTTTAAGAGGTTTAGAACTTTTAAAAAAAAAACACAAAAAATTCGAAAAAATGAATGAAATATTTATTTGAATCGATAGTTTGAACCTTGCAATTTAATGTTTAAAGATAATTTCATGCAAATGTTGACCGCGGCTGCGTCTCAGGTAGTCCATCCGCTGAGTCCAATTTTGACATACTCTTTCACACATATCGGCCGGTATCTCACGAATGAATGCATGGATGTTGGCTTCCAGTGCGTCAATCGAAGCGGGCTTTCGCATTAACAAGATTGGAGCCGATAGCTTTAAGTGCTGCTTGACTGTCCACACAGATGGTTATTTCCATTGCTGGTAGTCCAATCGATAAGATAGTCTGTGCTGCTTTTTTAACCGCATAGATCTTAGCTTGGAAGACACTGCAGTGATCGGTCAGTCGGAACGACTGGCTAATAGCAAGCCTTTCTGAGAATATGCCGGCTCCTGTTCCATTTTCTGTTTTTGAACCATCCGTATAGACGGCTATACCTTTAATGATGGTACTGGGTGATTTCCAGTCCTGCCTTTTGGGTATAGTGATTCTAAAATTTTTCTCGAAGTCATATCTGGGTTTCTCGTAATCAGTGAGTGACATGAGTCCCTTCCGATTAAGATTTCAAGTATGCTTGAGTGTCCGCAGTAACCAGGCTTCCAAGTCTTGTTCTCTCTTAATCTGAGAGCGGCTTTGGCTGCCACGTTCTTAGTGAATAGCTCAATGGGTTGCAGGTTCAATGGCGTTTCCAGACATCTTCAAAAATCTTTTTTTTTTAATAAATTT
Source organism: Cheilosia urbana (assembly GCA_946477585.1). Lineage (NCBI taxonomy): Eukaryota > Metazoa > Arthropoda > Insecta > Diptera > Syrphidae > Cheilosia > Cheilosia urbana. Next base: position 41,624,653 of record OX297853.1, read on the forward strand.
AAATTTTAATACAAAATTCCAGCCAAAGTGGAAGTAGACAGTTTGTTTCGTGTTTTTATTTTATTTAAATTTATTGCTGAAAAAATTCTTTCCGCATTGGCCCCGCTGTGAGGAAGACAAAAAATAAACTCCATACGTTTTTTTCATGTTCGGAAACGTAATATCGTCTTCTTCAAGACTTGTTTTTAATATTTCCCTCCAAAATTCTTGAACATTGTCAGTTGAAATATTTTCGATGTTTAAATTTCTTAGTAGTCTATACCTACTCCCTATCAATTTCAACCCAATTTGAAGAAGAAAAAATATGTCCGAAATATTTAGACAATTCGCAAAGTGAATGAACATTTCTGTTCTTAAGACAACGTGGACTTGTAAGTGAGACGTTACATAGGCCCATTTAAGATTATGATCATTTTAAAAACAGTGCAGTCTTTCAAAGACTTTATTTAAAATGTATGTTAAATGCTTTGTTTCCCCCATTTAGATTTATTTCCCCCAAAAAACCTCTTCCCCTTTTTTTCCCTTTTTGTTATAAAAAGTCGGCAAAATTGCCTACTTTCCCCCTAATCTGGGACACTTGCTTACGACTAGGAATAAAAAAAATTACAACCGTCGTCTGGAAACACACTTTTCTTTTTATTTTATTTTTTAAAGTTGGTATCGTTTCAATATCCATCAGATGTTTGTTTGAAGTGGATTTGCCACTGTAAAATGTTATTAAAGTAATAAAAAGTTTTTTTTGTAGTACTTTTTCTTAAGTTTTCCTAAACTGCCCCCCTCTCCCCTACCTTTATTAAAGAATTCATTAATTCCATGTACATTTTCATACATTTAAGTACAAAATTACTTAAAAAGTATGAAATATATTGCACCTAAAACCGTATTAAAAGTAAAACAGGATCATTTTTGCTTGTATTTGCTTTGCACTTTTTATTGTTTTATAAACATAAAATACAAAAATTCTTCGAACATTAATATTATCTATGATCATGCATTGGTTGTTGGTATCCAAAAATATGAAAGCCTCCTGCAAACTTTCCAGTGTTGTAGGTTTTTTTACGGCCGATATGTGCGTGCTGCGTTATCTTAATTAAAAAAAGGAAATCGATATGAATGCAATGTGTGCTGTATTAGAAGAAACTATTATGTAAATAGATAAATAGATTAGAAAACAAATCACCACTACATCCTTCGCGTATGGATTTCTGGAAGGCTTTCAAAAATAATTCCAAAGCCCTTCTAAAATGTACACATATATATTTATGTTAACTTAGCTAACCAAACGATATCCACTTGACTTCTTATACTTAGGCCAACAAGAAAACTTGAAGATAATACTAGAAAAGACAATTTTATAAAACTAGAACTTAGAAAACCTTACGAAAAATGATAACACTTACGTGAAAACAGTCAAATAACAAATTTACTTTCTGAAAAATCATCAGGAAAAAAACAAATGAATATTAATATTTAACGCACTACGCACTTCACATCTAAACTCTATCCCGAATGATTTACGAATGAATAAAAATCAGAAACAAATCTACATTCGACTTTTATTATTTAAGTTTGTAATTTAAAGAAAAAGTACATAAAAAAACAAGTAAAGTAAATATGCAAGGTATGAAGAGATTCATTTAAAAGTCACACACAACAAAAAAATGCTTACTACTTCGAATGAAACCATTCATACAATCAAACAATTTGTTCATAATGAAATATGAATTTATTCTTTCAATTTATGTATTTGGTCATACTACGCTGGAGTTAGACCCTGAGAAATGAAACTGTACAATTTTGCAAAAATGACTCATTGTTTATAACGGTTGTAGCTTGCAGTTCAATGAAATAGTACATTAAAATAATGGTCGCCTTCATAAAACCAATGAATAGTTTCATGCATTTAATGTTCTCATTCATAAAATGACACAATTAAGAATCGTTCATACATTTATGAACAACTTCATTGAAATTCGGATACATGATTTTGCAACAACATTTTAGAAGCGCAATTATTAATGAATCCAGTTTCATGAAGGCAATGTTTTGTTCATAAAACCAAGCAAAATATTCAAGAATTTGTACATTGCGTTAATGGATATTACATTGAATGTAAGAATTTCAACTCTATGAATGGCATTCATTGATATTATGTACGAGAATTTTTTCAGTTTGCGCACGCATAACTCGGGAACCAATTCTCAATTTTTATGATTTTTGGTTTAGATTCACATGGGACCAAAAAAGGGCATATTATGCTACTTTCTGTCGTGAAAACAAAACATGGGGATTAGTTGAATTTTTGAATTCTTTGGATGTTCCGGGCTTACATCTATACAATTGAAAGTCGGCTCAGTTATTATTTTGTTGCGCAACCTCTATGCACCGAGACTTTGTAACAGAACGCGTTTGATTTGGTGCTGAAGGATCCCAAATCAAATGTCATGCAAGCGACGGTTTTGAGGAAAAAATTCAAAGACAAACATTCTCATTCCACGGAATCCGCTTATTGAGAACGAATTTGTACGTCGTGTACCTACAGTAGGTAACTGTAAACCATTTTAGTCAAAAAGCGGAAGGTTGGCCAATACGTTAATCATCTTTGTTGCGTTTGTCGACGCCTAAGGAAGGTTCATACAGCGACAAAATTGGAAAATTTAAACGGGAAATTGGAAAGTTTGTCAATTTTGGGCGGGACGAAGTTCGCCGGGCACGCTAGTAATTAAAACTAAACTAAACTTATCCACAAGAAAGAACCAAACTTCTTATTCAATAAAATTAACTTATGTTCGTCTAATCGATTCATAGTTTTGCGACCTGCCACATACACCTGCTTAACATCACGCAGGCAATTTTTCATTTATGCTGTCAAACTGTGGAACAATCTACCAAATCATGTGAGGTCCAGAATGGAACACAGAAAATTCCTGCCCCAGAAGCGATAGTTGCTTTGAACATCTTTCCAAATTGAACTGTCTTACCTTTTTTTCCTCTTTGCTTTATTTTTTTTTTCTCTTTTTTTTAACTTTTTACTTGTCCTTAGTTGTGCTTATATCTAATGTTTAATGTTTAACTTCAAATTTTGTTTTCATTTTAAATTATATTTTTTCTTATTATTCTCTTATTTATCTTTCTTTGCACATTCTTTTGTCATATCTTGTACTGTTTTTTTTTTTTTTTTTCTAAATGAAACACTTCAATTCTGTTTTTTGATTACGTTTATATGAACCTTTGGAATTTTATTGGTCAAGTCGGGAAGATGATATCGGAAAAATGGGCGCCGTCACAATTGATTGCTATACGGGATCGTTTTATAGTATTTTTCATCACTTCGGCGAGAACTTCGGGCGACAGATTCTCGCACTCGTGTCGAATGTTGTCCTTGAGGGCTTCTACGACCTCGGGCTTGTTCACGTAAATACGGAACTTCAAAAAACCAAACAAAAAAAAGTCTGGAAAGGTTAAATCGGGCGATCTTGCGGGCCAGTGCAAATCGCCAAAACGAGAGATGAGGCGACCCGGGAACGCAGCCTTCAGAATATCGGTTGTGGCTCGCGCAGTGTGTGCCGTACCTCCGTCCTGTTGGAACACATGTCCTCCACTCCACTCCTAATTCGTTCAATTGCGCAGAAAAGACTCGGATAACATGGCCCTATAACGCTCACCGTCCACTGTTGTCGTTTGACAAGCGGCGTTCTCGAAAAAAATGGCCCGATGACTCCTCCAGCGTGAATAGCGCACCATGCAGTAACTTTGATCGTGTGTAATGGCTCCTCGTGCATTACTCGTGGATTTTCAGTACCCCAGAACCGATAGTTTTGCTTGTTCACGTACCCGCTGAGGTGAAAATGAGTCTCATCGCTCATTATGATTTTGGTCGAAAATCAAAAAAATCGAAATTAATCCGCGTTCTTGGGGAGTGTATCGCGCCATGGCTTGTTCACTTGTATTCTACATCTGTCTAGTCCACAAATGTCAAAACAGATTTGACATTGGCGGCTATTTGCAAAAATAAGAGCATCTTCCAATAGGGTGATCTCTTTTGGCCCACCTAGTATATGTAGACAATGTTATAAGTACGATGTGTGTATGCCAAATGTTTTCCCTACTATTAAGATACAACGTACTCAACCAAAATGCTTATTACATCATAAGTATATATAATATTCAGAACTAACTTTCTAGCTTCCAGGTTCTTCAAAATTCAAGTGCTTGCATTGACTGCACCTCTCACATCGTTACTTTCATCCGAACATGCCCTTACAGTTATATCAACTTTAAACTATTTACGCGACAATCAGAATAAATTTCGCTGTGAATGCATCTCTTATAAAAGTACCCAGCGGAAAATCCTGGCAGTATTCCATGCTGTACTTATTCCTGCAATTTCAGGTAACATGGCATGGCAGCATCTGCTTCAGGCATTTTCAATTTGTTAATCGAAAAGTTTGCACTTCAACTGGCTGCCCACGTCGACGTTGTCGTCGTCGTCATGACTTGGCATTAAGAGGTACGTTGATATTTCACCCTCAAGCTTTCTGTCGCGAGTATTGTTGGCAGTAGGTTATGCAGCTACGAATCCAGACACCGTCTTCCTTCGGCCGTATGGTGGTGCTGGTGACTGTTGAGTATTCAAGACGACGATTTTAATGCGCTTGCATAATATGTAATGGTGCGATTAAATGTCTGATAACGATTCATTCACAAGACCAAAATCCATTGAAGAGTAGAAAAGCAAATTATATAAACGAAAATCTGGACAATGTAAGAATAAAAAAAATGTGGACGAGTCCAATTGCTGAAAAATTTGTCAGAAATGCAGATCCAGTTTTGTTCTCCATTATTCTGTATGCTGAGTTTGAATTTTCATCGCAAATCTGCTTCTGTCATTCGTGTTTTTGTGGTGGAAATAAACTGGATCTTCATGGTATATTAACGACGTGTTCAGATTGTTTTTGTGTAAGGTACCTAATCCTTAAAATGTGGCATATCGCAAGCATAATAATAGAATCAATTTGACAAAGCAGTTTAATAAATAGAAAGTTGTTAACATTTTTGGTGATAGATGCTACTTAATTATTATATTGATAAACAGTAATAGAAATAATGTATGTGGGTGTAGGATTAAATACGGTTTGTGGTAGCGTATGGGGCAGCACATCCATAAAAGGTTTTTTCTTTTTGTAAAAAAAAAGATACAATGGTTAGGTTAGGTAAAGTCAAATTTACTTTTCATTATGTCACATAGTGGTAGGCGAGCTAGTGATCCCTTCGAGTAACGGTATGTCTGTAAGTATAGAAAATAGTGATGAGTCATAGCATGCTAAGCACGGTAGCCATCACCTGGCACTTATCAGCCCTTCACGATCAATCCCTATATTTTTGGAAGTGTATAGATAAAAGTTGAAAAAAAAACTTGCTTGAAATTTTTATATGATTTGGTTCATTCATTGTGAAGTTTAAAAAAAAGTTCGATGAGTACAAGGGCACAGGGACATAAGTCCATAGCAAATCTGTATAGAATTATGTCCAATTTGACATGTTTTGTTTTTAAAGAAATGCTGTGCCTGTTGCACATTGAAACCTTTATATATTAAGTCACGCTGTTTTTTTCTTTCTTTTTGAGAAATGTACAATGTACCAATAAAATTGCGGACTTATGTCCCATTTTTAAAAATGAAATTATGGACTTATGTCCCGCTTCGGTGGGTGGCATAAGTATGGGAATGAAAAACATATTTTTTTATTTAACACTTCTTCGTTGATAAATATTTACATTTCATCAAATGCTTGTTGGTGATAATATTTCCAAATTTTGGCGGTGATCTCATTACCTATCTTTTTTTTTTTCCTGTAATGTGTACAATGCAATCGTTCGGCAACTGTTATGATAATAAATAATGGGGCTCGCAATATTGCTTACTTTTTGAAAAATTCATTATTTTAGCCAAATGGTATAAGAGCTTGCACAAAACTTTTTGTTTCAGACGAATGCAAGGCTTGAAATGGCTCTTTAACTCGTTTATATTTATTTGTACACGATATACATAACTCATAATCGCTACTTTCACAAGATGTTGATGCTTCGCTTTCCTCAATAGCTACTGAAGAGCAAATTACCTCTGTTTCTACATCGGACATTTTTGTAAAAAAAAATTAAAATACTTAAATATTCATATCGCACCGACTTAAATGAATTCAAATGTGTGTTCATTAATACTTTTAATAGTTATAGAAAATATTATCATTAATAATGAATGATCTTCACTTTCTTCTTGAAAAAATATAAAATTCTTTGACTAATACTAACAAATTATCCTGTTAAATCCGGCATATATTTTAATAAATCTCTTCTCTTCACCATATAGTTATATATAAAATAGAGCTGCAAAAGCGTCGTGACATCGAACTCGCATTCTGAACGGACGTAATATTAATTAATTTGTTTATCGCTGAGATACAAACGTACGTGCACATTTTATTCGCGCTTGCCGGTAAGTGTTGTTTAGTGCTCATAGTGTGCTAATATAGAATAGGAAGCTTTAAAGTACTACATATACTCCTACTTATCTGGAGGCATCGGGGCCACAAAGGAGTGGAGGCCCCTTGGCTCGAAATTATTTCTAAAATAAAATTAACAATTTTTTTCAGTCAAGTTTTCCAATAAATAATTTATTGTGAAACCAAGTATAGTTTTTTTTATTATTTAACGAACATATAAATATAATCGTAAATAAGAATTATCAACGGGAAATCGTTGATGATTTCGCTGAAATCCAGTTCCCAAGCAAATCACTTTCAATGCTCAGGAGAGAAAGCTTTTATAGGCGGTTTTGTCCCATCGTGGTACGAAGCCTGTTTTTTTTTAAATCTTCATTTTCGAAACGGGAGGAGAGATAGAGATTGCAATGTGGCACTTTCGTCCCTCAATCTTAAGACTTTCGGTATCAGTATGATAAAAAAAAATTAAAAGGCACTCCGGGAGTGCCGACAGAAGTGATAACTTGAACAATTACGTGTGTATTTTTCGAATCGTCAGAAAATATATTATTGTGTAGGAAGTACTTTTAAATAAAGTGTTTTTTTATTCATTATTATAAACTACTACTACTACAAAAATTATGTTACATTTTTCATTTTCATTTAATGCGGTATTTTACATCAAAAATAATACATATTATTTTACATACAAAATTGCAATCTATTGCTTAAAATGTATAAATTTACAGATACATGAAATATTAAATTTAAAAATTAATGGGTATTCTTTGAAATGAATACCAATGACACTTATGAAATTTCATCAACAACTTCAAACTCTTCCATCATCATCATCATTATTATCATTATATTTGAAAACGGATACTATAGGTTTATGGTAGGTAACTAAAATAGGAAACAAACAATTTTGATTCGAATCTATTTAAATATCTTGTAAAGATGGCATCAATTGTAGTTTTATGTCTAATCGTGCTAAGATTGCGATCATTGCTCATCGTTAAATCAAATTTGCTATTTAAAAATTCAATTAATGGTAGTTTTTATCATCTGATGTTGAAATCCCCACTCAAAATGATTGGAATATCATCAAATCTCTTCCCAACTTTATCTTGAAGTAATGCAGAATTATCTTTAGCATATATAAGTAATTTTCATCGATGCTGTCTTCCAGCGTAATCTAGATAGATAACAGTCTCGAATGTACATATTATCTTACTTCAGCTACCACAATCCGATTGTATCTACTTGTATTCTACCGAAACTAGCACAGAACGAATAAATTAATAATAATTATACTGAAGCTTAATTGAATATGAATTTCTTTCCGAAAAATACAAATTTTACTTTTAAAAGAAAAAGAACGAGAAAAGACAACAATATTTTTCTGTCTTGCTGCATCGCCATTGATAATGCTCTAGATCTCGTGGTACGGCATCAATTGTAGTTTTATATTCATTATTTTACACAAAAATTACTAATCATATTTTACAGTATACACTAAGTTTACAACTAAAAGTATGCAATCGGTGTCGGTGTCGGTGTCGGTGTCGGTGTCGGTGTCGGTGTCGGTGTCGGTGTCCGTGTCGGTGTCGGTGTCCGTGTCCGTGTCGGTGTCGGTGTCCGTGTCGGTGTCGGTGTCGGTGTCGGTGTCGGTGTCGGTGTCGGTGTCGGTGTCGGTGTCGGTGTCGGTGTCGGAGTCGGTATCGGTGTCGGTGTCGGTGTCGGTGTCGGTGTCGGTGTCGGTGTCGGTGTCGGTGTCGGTGTCGGTGTCGGTGTCGGTGTCGGTATCGGTGTCGGTGTCGGTGTCGGTGTCGGTGTCGGTGTCGGTGTCGGTGTCGGTGTCGGTGTCGGTGTCGGTGTCGGTGTCGGGGTCGGTATCGGTGTCGGTGTCGGTGTCGGTGTCGGTGTCGGTGTCGGTGTCGGTGTCGCGAGTTTGCTAATTTTTGCCCATCCAAATAGTGCCCAACGCGCCTAAAGAAGTTATCACTTCAAAAAAAATTTACTTTGCTTTATTCATTCATTCATTCATTGGTTTTGCTGTGAGGAATCGTTCTTCTGACGAAAAACATTTTTGCCTGTCGCCTGTGTTAAAAGAAAACTTGAACATTCGAAATAATTTCGATTTTGAAAATAATTTTTAGAGATAGGTATGTACTTCTACTAAAATACATAATTTATTTGTTCAGTAAGTAAATGTACTTCTTTCTTCTTATTATAACTATGTAGGAATTTATTACATACGACAATATGCCGAAAAGGAGGTCACAACTTGATAGACAGACATTAAAGTCGATGGCATCCAAAATATGTCGAAATAGAGAGTCTTCCACTGATAATACAAATCGTCTTGCAAGTCAGAGAGGGTGCGTATCGCAAAAGCGTGCTAGGTAATCTAACGCCGAAAATTTGCAGCGTCTTACGGAACAGAGACAAAGACAACAGGCATTAAGATCTAGAGTACGTATTCAAATTTTAGCTCATAGTAATAGATCTGCTTTTGGTTACGATCCAAACATTGATTATGCTCAGCAGAGCACCGTTCAAATTGGAGGAATGACTTAGATATGCTCCAAGTGTTCTGCGAAATAATGGAGAGATGAAGCCAACGGTGTGTGCTGTGCTAATGGGAAAGTAGTTCTTCCCGGTATTGAAAAGCCACCACAACCAATAAAAAATCTCTTGACATGCAATCATCCATTATCGGCACATTTTTTGAAAAATATACGTAGATACAATAGCCTTTTTCAGATGACTTCGTTCGGGGCGAAAGAAATTCGGGAAGGCAACTTTATGCCTACTTTTAAGGTAGAGGGTCAGATTTACCATCTTATTGGCAGCCTTTTAGCCCCATCAGACCAAAGACCGCAATTTTTACAAATTTATTTCATTTCCGAAGCAGATCAACTATCGTTGCGATCAAACATTGCCCCCGCTTTAAAAATAAATTTGATAAAGGAATTACAGACGGCATTAAACAGCTATAACCTATACATTCGCAGTTCCAAATACAATCTAGAGCAGAACTCATCAGCAAACTTAAAATTAATTATCCACGCCGATAGAACACCACAAAACCAGCACCAAGGTAGGTTCAATGCGCCGACAGTTAATGAGATTGCCATACTGATAGTCGATGAAGACAAAGGACCTAGAGATAAAGTACTGCATAGTAGATCTGGACAACTGAAAAGAGTTTCTGAATTGCACCGCGCTTACGATCCGTTACAATATCCTTTGATGTTTGTAACAGGAGTAGATGGTTACTACCTGACTATCCCTCAGCAAAATTGCGCAAGAAATAAAACGGAATCATGTATGCAGTTTTATGCATACAGATTGATGATCCGAGCAAACTGTTTTAATGCTGTACATTATTGCAGAGATTTGTTCAGTCAATATTGTGTCGATATAATGGCTAAAATGATATCGGAAAGATTAAATTACATATACAGGAACCAACAAAAATTAAGAGCTGACGATTATATCCTTTAAGAGATGCCTTGAATCAAGATGCTAATATGAATGCTGTGAATGTTGGACAACATGTCATCTTGCCTTCATCTTTCCTCGGTTCTCCGAGATACATGAATGAGAAAACACAAGATTCTATGACCTATGTTCGCAATTATGGAAGACCAGACTTATTTGTCACGTTTACATGCAACCCGGAGTTTGCATGTAGAAATAAAACAGGAACTGTTTCCTAGCCAAAAGTCTTTCGACCGACATGACATTATAGCTAGGGTCTTTCATTTAAAAATGAAAAAACTGATTAAACTGATAACAAAAGACAACATTTTTGGAAGTGTCAAGTGTCATATGCTCAGAGTTGAGTGGCAAAAGCGCGGATATCCGCACTGTCATATGTTGTTTTGGCTGGAAAGAAAATTACAACCTGACGAAATTGACCATATTATAGTTGCTGAACTACCCGACAAAGACAAAGATCCGGTATTGTTTGAAATCGTGACAAAAATATGATACATGGACCATGCGGGGAGGGCAATCTAACATCACCGTGTATGAAAAATGGCATATGTTCCAAGAAATATCCACGGCGTTTTGTATCTGAGACTCAGACCGGTGAGGACGGTTATCCTGTTTACCGTCGCCGAGACGTTGATAATAGCGGACAGATCGCAACCTTAAATATTCGGGGAAGAACGGTTACAATAGACAATAGATGGGTCGTTCCGTACTCCCCAATATTGTGTCGATCTTTTAACTCCCATATTAACGTCGAATATTGTCATTCCGTGCAAGCCATAAAGTACATTATATGTAAATATATAAATAAAGGATCGGATCAAGCTACTTTTAGTGTCCGAAATGCTAAGATGAAGTTCAAAATTATTTGAACGGACGTTACATCAGTACATCGGAAGCGGTTTGGAGATTGTTAGAATTTCCCATTCACGACAGATACCCTTCCGTTGTACATTTAGCCGTACATTTAGAAAACGGGCAAAGAGTATACTTTTCACCGGAAAATGTGCGACAGAAAGTTGAAAATCCCCCAGAAACCACTCTCACCGCGTTTTTTGAGCTGTGCAGATCTGATGAATTTGCAAAAACATTGCTTTACCACGAAGTACCCCATTATTATACATGGGCTAACAATAAATTTTCACGAAGAAAGCGAGGTCAAGATGTCGACGGCCATCCCGGTATAAAAAAAGATGCTGCTCTTGGAAGAGTATACAGCATACATCCTTCTCAGTCAGAGTGCTTCTATCTTAGAATATTGCTTCATCACGTACATGGTCCTACTCCTACCTCATTCAAACATTTAAAAACCGTAGAAGGGATTGTCAAAGAAACATATCAAGCAGCTTGCCGGGACAGAGGTTTATTGGAAAATGATAACCATTGGGAAAAAACTTTGAGAGAAGCTTCGATTTCGCATTGTCCATTGAAGCTGAGGGAGTTGTTTGTAGTGATACTATTATTCTGTTTTCCGTCTGAACCATTCAAACTGTGGGATAATTTCAAATAGTTAATTTAATGCTCCAGGAGGCACTGGGAAAACATTTCTTGCAAATTTAATATTGGCAAAAGTAAGACAATCTAGAAAAATAGCTCTAGCAGTCGCTTCCTCTGGAATTGCAGCAACTCTATTAAACGATGGGAAAACTGCGCACTCCACTTTTAAACTACCACTAAATGTGTCTTTGGAGCAACAGTCAGTATGTTCTATACGTAAAAATGGACCACTTGGAAAATTGCTGCAGGATACATCCTTTATTATCTGGGATGAATGTACAATGAGCCATGAAGCAGTAAACCGAACGTTAAGCGATCTCAGAAATTCAAGAGCCGTCATGGGTGGGGTAACTTTTGTTTTTGCTGGTGATTTTCGGCAAACACTTCCTGTCATTGCGAAAGGAACACGTGCAGATGTATAGTATATTTACAATGAAAAAATTTAATAACCGAGAAATCAGAGAAGGAAAAAATTTATCTACAATTACATTTCTTACGACAAAGGGTAAGTAGACTAAAAAAATCTTATGTACGCACACAGAGAGTTGAGATTGTTTTTCCCGCCGCGCGACCCACGTGCAATACGGTGTCCCGTCGTTGTATGACGAAAAAATGTTCGTGGAAAATCTCATCAAAAGGGGTATCAAAAGTTGCGTATTGACGAGAAGATTCCGAATGTGTACTTACTTTCTGATTACGGCATAACTTTTGAGCCTTTACCGACGGTTGAAAGAAAGGGAAAAGTAACTAAGGCGTTAATATCTTTCAATTTTTCTATTTGTTCAAAATATTATTATTATTTCAAAAATATACCTATGTACAAATACAATTTGGTACTAAATCAAAATAATAAATATTCATTGGCTTTTAATCAACAATTTTAAATTTTTAATTTAAAAGAAGCAAAGGCATAAATACAAATTTTACATTGAAAATTGGCTTTTGAAATTAAGAGAGGGCATCCGATTTCTAGATTCAATTTTTTTTTTATCTGGTATTCTGAGCTCTGTTGCATTTGCAAGTAATGGAAGTTCATTATCAGGCAGATTTTTAAAGATAGGTGGAGGAGTTATCTGACATTCATTTTAAAAAATAATGTCTATGGTATGGACCTTACTAATAATCATTTTTAACATTGAGACTGAATATTTTTTAGGTCACAATATGCAATTTTGTATTTCGAAAATTTCACCATTGTGAGTTAAAAAATATAGCCTGGACACTAAAAATGATTATTAGTATCCCGGTACGTAGTCCTTAAAATTTATAAAATGAATCTTTGAATTGCATATTTCTTCCCCTGTATAATATATCGGAGAAATATTGTAATGTTCTTCTAGAGGCTCCTTGCGATAATGACGTTTATATTTTTGATCTGAAACAAGAGTTTTGTCTTTCCGTCCGTCAAAATAAATATTCTTAAGAATAGCATCATTATATTGGCTTCTTAGATGCTCTCTTGATTTTGACAAAGCTCTGTATCTATATTTTATTTTTGCCGATTACAAGCCTTGTGTCAGTGTTATTTGCGAGTCCAGCATCGTGCAAAACCGCTGAAGCGACTGTTGGGGCAGATCGTACCTATACTCCATATCGATCAAAAACTCGTTCTACAGATGGTTGGACCAGCAATTTGAGCTTATCAGTAAACGTGGAAGGATCTGAAGAAGACTTTGAAAGTTCTGAAGAAGAAAGTAGTGACTTTACTATCTTGACAGGCTCCGCTCTTTCGTCTGTTTCGTTTGTATCTACTCTCTAGAGTCTAGAGTAAACTTGGAGGGGCAAGATTATTCAATGCACTACGTTCTTTTCGATCTATACGCTTTTGCATTTTTATTGTCTCTAGCTTATCAACACTTATCCTCTCAAAATACCCTTCTAATAATAGGCACTTTTTCTTTGTACAGTGGGAGTTATCAAATTTACATGAGGCAATGTCAAACAATTTTGTACTAGAAAATGTTATGAAATCATGTACTCTATTGTGATAGTTTGCATTTTTTCATACTTGGGTATCTTTTTAGAGTCATAATATTTATGGAAGTTAATTTTAATAAGTTCTAGTGTTTGATTGTGGCACACAATTGGAATTTTTCACTGTATTCTGTTTTAAAATCTCTTTGGATCAAAAGCATAGGTATACTTTATTACATCTCTTCGTCTGTAATAGTAAATGATTTGATTTTAATTCACTATAAACGGATCGAAAAAAGGACAGAATAGCTCTCGGAGATGAGGCCCGGAACTCATTTTGCTTACAGGTTTTAATATTTAAATTAAGAAATTCGAACTTACTTATTTTTGTGAACATATAGAATTTTGTGGTTGAGACAAGACAAATGCATTTTTTGATTCCAGCATTTAAGAGATATCAAAATAACCTCTCAAGTGCTCAAATGCTACCAAATACACATTTGATTTGAGAGAATATGCTATAACTTTACAAATGTAAGCATTATTAAAAAAATATTGAAAAAGAAAAATGTAGGGAAAACATTTTTTTTTTTTCAAAAGTTCAACGGCCGGAAGAGGCCCAAAAGTACTCTTGAATATTTTTTATGTTATTTTTCTTGTAATGAGCTCGGCAATACGCAACTTTTGCGGGGCCCTTTGTTCAGATACAAAAAAAAAAAAAAAAAAATTACGGGACACCCTAACGTGCCATTTGAGATTTTGATATTTTACTGATTGCCTGATTGGAGTGAGCAAATATAGATCGATCATTTCTGTTAATACTTAATGTAATCATGTTTGTACAAAGTACTGTAGGTAAAGGTAAAACGCGCACAAAATATGAAAGGAAAAGTTGTTTAAAATAAATAATAAATAGATGGCGCAACAGGCCCGGAGGGACCCTAGGCCTAGCTTCTCACAACCATTCGTTTTGTGTGAGTTTTCATTTTTGGAACGAATGGAAGGGATCTACAATTTTATGCCGACTCCAAACGGCTAATTGAGAAGCTCTTTCAAGACAGTCATACTCTCGGATGTTTGTCAGACGTTCACGAGAGGTGGCGCAGTGAAAAAAACCATAAGTTGGAATTTTGGGTTTTTGCGGGATTCGAACCTCGACCCATAGCATAGTAGTCCAACACACTAACCACTAAGCCACTGCGCCTAGGAAAAGTTGTTTACTAGTCTGAATTTGAAATTTTTTTTCCGAAGTCTCTATTGTGGGGGCCCCTCTTTTGTGGAGGTTGCACTCCCCTTAATTCGGCCCTGATCATTTAGTAATGTCACTGGTTAAAATGAAAAGATTCATCTCTGACGTTCAAGAAGTACGAAGACATTCTATCTATTTAGATGAAAGTGGTAATTGGAGACATCCAAAGATATAAAGAGGATATTTATAGGTTCTTCTGGGACCGCAAATACCGCAAAGAAACAATCTAAAGAGGTTTGCATTTGGGAGACAATCATATCTTCTTCTTCTCTCTCTCGATCTCTATATATAAAAATACGTTGTATTGTGTTTGAAATTGATGTTTTCTGTAATGGGTGAACCGAATTTGTTTCAGTAAAATTTTCATGAAAGGTGACGTCAATACCAAGGTTTTTATATACATACGATGTTTGTATGTGTATTGGTTTATCAGTTATAGGCATAGTCAAATGACGTGTATTTGTGCGTATAGGGTGTTGTCGATCTCTGAAACCAATCAAACGATTTCAATGAAATTTTGTGGATGTGCAGCTTGAAAGATGGAATAGTTTTGTTGTCGAGATATAAACATTCTTTTAAAAATACGTCAACTTCATTTATGAGGTGAATATCTACTTCTATGGGCACGCTGGAGCTAGTGAGTGAACTGGTGAATGTGTTACGAAAATTGTGATCTGGCAAGGCAACGGAAGTGAATTCTCTCGAATTAATTAAATTAATTAATAAGTAAAAACCTTCAGTTTTAAGCGGGAATTCAACATGAGACTGTGAAATTCATATGCTGTGTCTTACACAATCAATAGACTACTGAAACAGTTGATTGATTTCGTGTGATCAAGTGATCGCAAAGATGAAAATGTTTTATGTTTTTGAATAGGAAATCCGTACCAAATACCATCAACATTGATTGAAATTTGTATTTTAACGCCTAGCAAAGCAGGCGGGGATCCGCTGGTATGAATATAAAATGAAAATACACAAGGATAACTGCATAATCACTATTAATGTGTAGTTATAATTTCAAACTTTAAAATAATTCTCAATATAGTCGCGTGGATAAATCGTAGTCACAACTGACGAAATTTTTCTTTTAACACCTTCCTTTAGATTTACCGTTATATAAACTATCTCATTCGCGCCACTTAGTTCACGTTAAGCCGCTTACTTGCACTCTCATAGCATCTTTTCCCTCACCTGCCAGCCAGAACCGCTTGTCATTGCAACTTCTCTCTTTAAATCGCTTAGACAACACATAAATAAATTTCAACTTAACAGAATAAAGTTTATTCTAATTTATATACATACGACACACCATTCGTTCCGAAAATGAAAAACTCATACAAAACGAATAGTCGTGAGAAGTTAGGCCTAGGGTCTCTACGGGCCTGTTGCGCCATTAATTTATTTATTTACATACTACACACCTTTCGGTTAACCTGTCAGGTACTTGAAATCATCAAAAACGCTTTTCAATTTTGTAGTAAGAGAAAGAAAATTGTTTTCGTACAAAATTTCGAACTCGAGATAAAGGGTGGTTAAGTTTTAAGGGCCGATGTTGATTTTGAATTAAACACAAATTATTTAGGAAATTATTGTCATTTCTTCTTATTATGATAATATTGGTATGGGTCAATTATTTATGGAACAAAATATCGGCCGCCGCGTCCTCGACGATTTTCGATGACGCTGAGGCATAATTGAGTGCCAAATTATCTCATCCTTTAGCTCTTGAATTTTTGCTGGCTTATCGACGTACACCTTTTCTTTCAAATAACCCCAAAGAAAGAAGTCCAACGGTGTCAAATCACATGATCTCGGCGGCCAATTGGCATCGCCACCACGTGAGATAACGCGGCCATTGAATTTGTCGCGCAAAAGAGCCATTGTTTCGTTAGCTTTGTGGCAAGTGGCACAGTTCTGTTGAAACCACATATCGTCCACATCCATATCTTCCAATTCGGGCCATAAAAAGTTCGTTATCATCTCACGATAGCGAACATCATTTACATTAACTGCCTGACCGGCCTCATTTTGGAAAAAATACGGCCCGATTATGCCGCCAGCCGATAAACCGCGCCAAACAGTCACTCTTTGTGGGTGCATTGGTTTTTCGACAATCACTCTTGGATTATCATTCGCCCAAATGCGGCAATTCTGCTTATTGACGAATCCACTGAGGTGAAAATGTGCCTCATCAGTGAAGATGATTTTCTTCGAAAATTGATCATACACTTTTGCCATTTCTTGCCACCATTCTGACCATTGACGCCGCTTGAAATGGTCGAGAGGCTTTAATTCTTGAGTCAATTGTACCTTGTAAGCGCGTAAATGCAAGTCTTTATGCATAATGTTCATCAACGACGAGCGTGAGAGGTGCAATTGTTGGGCACGACGACGAGTTGAGGTGGACGGATTTCAGTCACACTATCGCGAACAGCAGCAATATTTTCTGCAGTACGAGCTGTACGGGCATGCACTGGTGTTTTCACATCTCCTACAGACCCGGTTTGCTAAAATTTTTGCACGATTTTTTCGATTGTACGGACGATTAAATTCACCGAAAAAATCACGAAGTGCACGATATGCATTTTGATTTGAACGCCCATTTTCATAATAAGCCTGAATAACTTTAACGCGTTGCTCGATTGTATATCTTCCCATGGTTCAAATTGAGTTAGTCTGAAATTGAGAAATGTTAAATGAAATGCTGAAAAAACCTTGACGTTTAGGTGTGGTTCACATTTAACATCGCCCCTTAAAATTTAACCACCCTTTATCAATCAATTCTGACATTATGATGATAGACGAACTCAAAAAAGTGGGTCGCAAAATTTGTCTGTTTATCCGTCTGTCTGTTTGTCGGTCTGTCTGTTCGTCCTTCCACGGGCCTGCAGCCTCAACGGCAGCCGGGATTTCATTCAAACTTCGGATTTGGAGTTTGTGGGTTTACAGTTCGAGGCTATTTTTTATTTGGAAGGTAACCTCAATATTAATGGTACCTACTTCCCATTTAAAATGTTCGTACCAGTTTGATTTGTTCGAAAACGGCTCTAACGATTGCAACGGAAATTGGTTAAGCTTAAGTAGGTGAGGTAACCATGACTGCATAACTAGTTTTAGGCTAAAAATTCGAATAACGGTAGTTTTGAAATTTGAACATATCTCGAAAACAGTCCATACGATTTTAACAAAACTTGATTTCTAATGTTATATGTTCATTTATAACTTAGTAGAAAACTCAGTTTTTCTCTGCATTATCGTAAAACGAATTTTTGAAATTTTTTTGTTTTTAACTTGAAAACAACAACAGCGATTTTGACCAATATACAAACTTAGAGTAATATTGATATTCTCAAAATGATTGCGTTCTTAGTTTTCAATTCGAATCAACGAAATCGCTAATTTTGAAAACTGTTCTTATCCCGAATTGAATTCAAATGTCATACCCAATCGGGACATAAATCCCCAATTTTTATCGTTGAAAATGGGACATAAGTCCCGAATGAAGTTGATAAACTTAATTAAAGACAAAAAAATTAAAAAGAAATTAAGCAAACATATTCAACACCGTCAAAACTAGTTCACTTGAAAAATTAATAAAACAAATGTTTTTTATAACTTGTCGACAGAAAGGACAAAACGATTAATTTTTAAGTACAATTCTCAAAAACATCGATTTCAGAAATAGACAAAGTAGTAGGGTGGATCGAATTTTTTTTTTCGATCTTGATTTCGGCCATTGCTAGAATGTTGCAACTATTGAATACCCTCAAAACGGTATAATTAAATTTTTCGATATATTCTAATTCATACTGCCCCAAGTGCTCTTAATATTTGAATGAAGGCCTATTAACTTACATAGGAAAAAATTAAATAAAATTTTATTTCTGTATTTTTTTTTATGTATTTGAGTAAGCTGACGATCAGAAAAATTCCAATACACTTGAAATCTTTTTTTAAACAAAATTCAAGTAGATAGTAATAATTTCAACTCAACAAAAAAAAAAAACAATTTTGTAATCTTTTTTTGAATTCAAAACATGCATTATTTTGCGATATTCAGGTCGTGTTCTTATAAATCCATCTCTTCTTGTAGGACCGCAAACAGCAGCAGATGCCTGTGTAACAATTTTAACACACCTTTCAGTAGGTTGAGTGTGACAAATGTATTTATTTACATGGGGCAATATCAGTAACTCAACTTTTTCCGGCGATTGTATGCATTCCTTAATGACATGTGTTTAATTTTTTCAACAGTGGTGGAGCGGTAACTAGGTATTAAAATATTCCAAGCAATGATGTCAATATAATCTTCAGCATTGAAGTTAAATTCAGGTACTTTGAAAACTCTCACACTAGAATCTGTCGAATCCCTAGATCTAAGCATCCTTCGCAAAGGTCAACACTTGAATTGCTTTTCGATCGTCTGAAAACATCGCCAGTAAAATGTTTTCTGCATGCCCTAAGAATCCATTCCTTTGAATCACAGGATCTACAACAGCTCTTAGGTGATCTGGCAAAATATCTTGAAAGGACAATAGTTTTATGCAAATATTTTGATCCGTAAATGCAACTCGACCTTGTTTTGATCGAAAACCACATCGGTGCGTAGACTTTTATAATGAAATCAACAAGGTGTAACAGGTTTTCTGTTGGAGAAATTGTTGAGACATATAATCTCAGAATTCGGTTAGCCGTGGTCAGCCATTTGGAATGAACAATCTTCCCGGGATTCTTTTAAGATAGGCTGTCATTGCAGTGATTAGAGTCGATAGCGCAGCAGATCTGAAAGAGATACAATTGATCCGTACTTAGATCCTTTGCAATTGATATATTTGGAAGATTGGAACTAATTGCTTTAAAGGCCACTAAAGGTAGACTCCCGCAATCTTTTAAATCTTTTCCTATTGCTCCTATAAAGCTGCGTGGTCCAGTCGTAGGACCATTAAGATGTTCAAACAAATGACGCAAAGTAAGTTCATTTGCGTGTAATTGACAGATGAACCACTGTAATGGTCTTTGTAATTTTTGTTCCAAGCATCGTTTAGATCCTGTATTAGCAGCAGTTCCGTCACAACTTACTACAAGCAAGTTATCGCCATCCACACTTTTAGCATCTAAAAATCTTTTTATTTCGTTACTCACTATGATTGCTCTTCCGCTTGATACGGAAATGTGTCCAATGTATGCCATGCTTGATTCTTTGACTAAACTTATATGTCCCTCGCAAACTATTTTTCTTCTGGAGGAATCTATCATAGTGAGGGTTTTGTCCTTGCGTCCATCAAAATATAGCCCAAAAGATTCATGGAGTTATAATGGCTTATTCATTAAAATACTTCTTTGCTTATCACGGGCTCGTCTTATCTTGCTTCGATCAATTACATTACTTGTGTCTTCCTTTGTTATAAGGCCAACGTCTTGAAGCGCTGCGGACACGATAGCGGCTGCAGCTCTATCTGAAATACCGTATCTGTCAACTGCGTGAGCGACAGAAGGCATCGACAACTTTTTGAGTTTCTTCTGAGCTCTATATTGAGACAGCTCTTCCAAAGATGTTGATGGTTCGAGTTCTAAAGACAGCTCTTCTTGAGTTTGATTTTCATATGATTCTGCAGAACATGAAGAAAGTTCATTAAAAGATAACTGCATGTCAGAAGAATTAGTTTCAATGGCGTACTTTTTTTTGTCCACTTTCATACTTTCCTTTTCTCATTATTTTCTTCATACTTTTGACGGAAGTCCTAATGTCCGTGTTTCCAATACCCATTTTTCGTTCATTTCGTTGGTCAATCAAAAAAGATCTCTCTAATTTTGGTACTTTCAGTTGCTCTTCACATTTGCATGAATCAAAGTTTTCGCATGTACAAGCTGCTATATCGAAAAGATATTTCGCCTCATCCCTAAACAACTGAATGCGATTTTGATATGAATCTATATCTTTTCTTGATTTATGCGGTTTGAGTAAATTTCGGTAATTATCATGGTACTGTTTTATCTTTCTTATAACTGAATGACGTTCGATAGTAGGAATCGACGCTTTTTCCCAAAGGTTCAATAACTTTTCGCAGATATTCTCGCATGTTTGAGTAGCTAAGTTTTTATATTGAATTTTACTATTTCGGCTTACCCACAAGTAACATCGCGTATAATATCTTCATTAGTCGGCAAGATGTAGGGCCTCATATCTTGTCCGTGGCCAAACACTGGACACAGTAAGTCGCTACGCGGAGTAGACAAAGACATTTTTTTAATTTAAACTGGAAACACAACCACTCCGATTATAAAAACACTGCCGATGCCGAGCACTTAAACTAATAAATATCTACTCAAATTTTGTTTAAACGGTGAAATCATAGGCTACTATTATTTTTTTTTTCAATTTTCCCCGGACAGGAAGGAAATGCAGGTTACTTATTAATAAGTTTAAATATTAATCATATGTAGATCGGAGCTATATGAAACTGAAAAAAGTCATTGAAAAATGCTAATATATCAAAAAAAGGTAACATTTTCAAGTGGCTTGGGGCAGTATGGAACATAGGTACTTCAATTCTAAAAAATATTTTGAATCAAGTCAATTTTGAATCGCGGCCTTTTCCGATTTGGTTAAAAAAAAAACAAAAATCATACTAAAACGATCCACCCTTAAGTAGGTACCTACCTGAGAAAAAATAATAAATCGACGTTTTTGAGAATTTGATCAAATAAAAATAAAAAACTCGCGCGATTTTCCGATAAGTCCCGGGGACTTACGTCCCTGCGCCGTTTTTCTAACAAAATTCGAATAAATCCGTTTTTTTATTTATTTCTCAAATACCGACCTCTGTTCATATATATTTTCATAACTCAATACCATACTTTAGAATTGAAATTGCAACAGCCAATAAAAATGCAATACCAGCAGCGCAAATCTTATATTTAGGAAATGGTACCCACTTCTACTTTTTCAACCATTTTGAGTATGCACCTTCAAAAGATATCGATCTATCACGAATACTACCTGCAATCATTGACAACTTAAACTATCGTCATTAATCTGTTCCAGTCAAAAATAAAAGCATGCTCTAACAGATCAAAAAACTGCAACATGTTTTTTTTTTTTTTTTTTTCATATTTTATCTACGCTTTCAAAAATATGGACGTTGAATGTTGCAAAATTTGTAGTCTTACAGACATACCTACCATTACTCGGAGGGTTCACTAGCTTTTATTCTATAGGTAGGTAAAGACTTTTTTCCTGCACTAGGGTTTACTGAAAAAATCTCTTAACTGAAACACCAAATCTGTCCCAGAATTTTTTTTGTAGTTATCCAAAGTTCTCAGCAGAAAATACTTACTTACTTACTTAAGGTGGCGCTACAGTCCGGGGTGGACCTGGGCCTCAACCAATACGCCTCTCCAGTTAGCGCGAACTTTGGCTAACTGCCTCCAGTTGCGCACACCAAGTTGGTTGAGGTCCCCTTCCACATGAACGCGCCACCTAAGGCGATGTCTTCCTCTACTGCGTTGTCCCACCGGGTTAGAATCGAAGACTCTCCGGGCCGGAGCGTTGGTGTCCATTCGCTCTACATGTCCTAACCATCTTAGACGACTAATGCGTACTTTTCTGTCCAAGTCGATGTCGCTGTACAGCTCGTAGAGTTCGCTGTTAAATCTTCTCCTCCAAATCCCGTCAACGCAAACGGGACCAAAAATCACTCGAAGAATTTTGCGTTCGAAGCGACCAAGAAGATCCTCATCCGTTGTTACGGAGCCATACCTGTGAGGAAGAGAAAGTAGCGCAATTAGGATTATTTATATTTCAGTAATATGAAATATTACCAAAGATGCTTGGGGTACCTGTAAAGGAAAAAAAAAAAAAATTTTTAGAAAAAGGTAAACAAACTCTTACATTGGAGTTTGGCCGCTCATTCGCAGATCCAATACGCGTTGAGAGGACAAACCCCAATAAAAGATAAATAAACTCACCTGTGCAATAAATTATAAATGATGATGACCTGAAAACAAAATGAGATGAATTAATAATAATCAATAAAATAAAATAAAACAATTTCTTACCACGTTTACGTCCATCTGCTGCGCCTCCCGAGTTGATTTTGACATTTTGTCTTGTCAATCGTTTATTCGCTTTCATGTTTCCTTCGTTCCAGTTTCATTGCGTTCCAAGTTAGTGGGTGATCGTGTAGATGTAGTTGAAAGTTTTTTTTTGTAAGTTACGTTAGTTTCTCTATTTAGTTATCGTTACTTTATGTATGTATGTTATTAGGAGATAGGAAGACAAGACTGATACGACTTGACGATTAGGAATTAAGAGACCCCTCGCTCTCATTCCAAGAAAGGGAAGATGTATTTTGACAAAACGAAGGGGAAATAAAAAAAAAAACAAAAGAAAGAAAGGAAACAAGTGCACCGCAAGTGCAAGATTGGTTTGCCGACGGGCCTTCACAATTAGTTTTGATTGATAGCAAGCGGTCGTTGCCCTCTGAGAACAGTCAGCTGGACAATTTTTTTCTGTGCATAGTTACAGTGAGGAAAAAAAATATTATATTTTTTTTTTTTTTTGTAAAGAATTCCTGGTGAGTTAGTGCAAAAGGATTTTTTTTGAAGCAAATTTAAAATTATAATTTCTAATGGTGCAGGTGACCATAAATAGTGGAAAATATTCAAAAATTACCGGAGGCCCTAACTGGTGTTGTAGAGGTAGGCAATTGACCGACAGTGTTTTCTTTGTGGTTTTGACATCTCCTCTATTTGCGTACAGGTTTATTCTCAACAGAAAAAGTGACTCGGGCTGCGATTAGGGCCGACATAAGCCGTGCCAGCAAGATACCTGTGGGGCCGTGAAGCCAGATTTCGACCGTTGGACTGATAGCGAAACGCCAAGATACCGCCAGCCAACGGTCAATAAAAAGACGGTAACGGGTCCAAAGCCCACAGTCGCGGCACAAAGGCGCCTAACAGGCCCGAGAAAATTACCCACCGGGGTGCAAGAAAGCGCACTCGCTTTCCGATTCACCTGAACAACCATCGCCCACCGAAGGCAACAGCAGGGTGCTCCGCCACCACAACACCCACCAAGTTCAACTGCGCTGATAGCGCCTCAACAACAACATCAGCAGCACCATCATTAGCAGCATTGCCAGAAGTGCATTTTTTTTTTTAATTTTGTGAAGTGCCATCGTTTTTTTTTTCATTTAATTTTATTAACGTAGCTTTTTTTATTGATTTTATTATTATTTTTTTTTTTATTAACGTAGTTTTCACTTTTTTTTATATTTATCTTTTAACGTAGCTTTTAATTTTTTTTATTTTTTTGCTTTAAACCTGCTTTTAGTATTTTAGTTTTGTGCGCGTTTAGTTTATAAAATAGGTATTTTTAGGCCAACAATTTTTTTTATTTTTCAAAAACGAAACTTCTTGTGCTGGCGCCAGAACAACGGGGGACGTGAGAAACCGTGAGTAATTTTAGTTTTTTTATTATTATATTTTTGAATTTTTGAATTTTAGATATTAGTTTACTTATAGTATTAAGAGCAGAGGATTTTTTTTTTGGTTTTAATTTTAATTATTTTCTTAGTTGTATCCTTAAGATACAATCTTCTGTTAATTTTGTTTTTTTTTCTCTTGGGTTTTGGTTTTATTTTATTTCCTTTTCTTATTTTTAAGTTTCTCTGAGTTTGATTTTGGATTCGTTTTTAATAAAAGTGGCACTAAATTTTAATGTACCCCTACCATATGTTCTTCGTGTTTCTTGCGGGTTAGATTCTTTCTAAAAATGAGCGGCTAGGTCAAAAAGCTCACGGTGTGTGGATATTTGGGAAGGCCGTCCTTTTGTTAGATCGACGATGACATTACGCGACTTATACTAACTGACGACTTGACATGGCGCTTTACAGCGTTGGTTTCCAGCCTTTACGGCTTGACTAGTGTTGTGACTGGAGGGTTATTAAGGGGCTATCTCTCACAATTTCGGCCAGAGAGGGATAGCTTTTGGATATGTCTACGGACATGAAGGGTGGGTTGGCCATCCCTTGCCATTAACATCTGGCGTGTTTCGAGGTCGTGACGAACCTCTACCTTCAAGAGATTACGGAAGGACAAGTTGCGTTTAGGGTAAAAGTAGATAGGTTAGATTTAAGTTATATTAGGCATAGTTTAGGATCTAGTTTATTCTTTTAGGTTAGTTTAGATATAGATTAGGCTAGATAGGTTAGTTTCGCGGTGTCTCTTCCGTTCTTTCTTCGAGGTATTGGCATAGGTTCTTGGACATTTTTCTTTTCCTACGCTATCTTTGGTTTAAATGGTCCGTTTGTCTGTCTGAGGTCAAAGTAGAGTAACTTTCTCTTTCTTTTTCTTTTTTTTTTTTATTCAATGGCATGGATAAATGTTTGTTGAGCAGGTGGTATGTGGTGAGGGGGCAAGAACACCCCCCGTCCGACGAGCTGAGCCGAGCAACCACAAGCATGCCGCGCCCACCTCACCTGTACCGAAGCTGCCCCTGTGGCTCGACCCTGGCTCACAACACCGTTTTTGCTAGGGTCCATGCTTCTGCGCCATAGAGCAGGACAGGGATGATGAGAGTCTTATATAGAATCTCCTTAGTGCTTCTTGACAAGGCCTTACTAATCAATTGCCGTCTTAGGCCAAAGAAACAGCGGTTGGCAAGTGTGATTCTTCGCTTGATTTCTGATGTGATGTCATTATCAGAGTTTATAGCGGAGCCGAGGTATAGACAAAGTCTCTAACTACCTCAAAGTTTGTAGCTGTCTATCGTGACGTTCTGTCCGATTCTTCGATGTTGTGTGTCCCTTCTTGTTGACAGCATATATTTTATTTTACCCTCATTCACCACTAAACCCATTTTTGCCGCTTCTGTACTAATACTAGCAAACGCTCCAGTAACAGCTCGCTGTGTTCTGCCAACAATGTCAATGTCGTCAGCGTATGCAAGCAGTTGCACAGACTTATGGAAAATTGTGCCTCTGGTGTTGGCTTGTGAGTTTCGCACAATTTTCTCAAGAATGATGTTGAAGAAGTCACATGACAGCGCGTCACCTTGTCTAAATCCTTTTTTGGCATCAAAGGTCTCGGTGAGATTGTTTCCGACCTTTACGGAGCAGCGAGCGTTCTCCATCGTCATTCTGCACAATCTGACAAGTTTGGCAGGGATGTCAAAACTAGACATGGCTCTGTATAGCTCGTCTCTATAAATGCTGTCATATGCGGCCTTAAATCGATAAAAAGATGGTGAGTATCGATCTGGTATTCTTGGGTTTTTTCCAGGATCTGCCGTAGTGTGAATAATTGATCGGTCGTGGACTTACCGGGCCTAAAACCGCACTGATAGGGACCTATCAGATCGTTGACGAATGGTTTCAGGCGTTCACACAGCACAGCAGACATGATCTTATACGCTAGTGATGGGCGCATTCGAGTGAATTACTCGATTATAATCGATTCACGCAATATCTCGAGATGTCTCGATTCTTGATTTCAAATCATTCGAATGATTTTTTCATTCTCTCTCTCTCATTTTTTTATTTTTTGTTTTGTCGTACGCTCGATTTCTCGAGTGACTGACACACACAATTAGTAGAAAAACCAACAAATCATTCAAATCATTCGAATGATTTTTTCATTCGAATGATTTTTTCATTCTCTTTCTCTCATTTTTTTTATTTTTGTTTTTGTCGTACGCTTACTCAGGTTCCTACTTGGTTTGCAGTGCAGTGTGCAGGGTATTATAACTAGAACTACCCTTGGGTGTGTGGAGTCTGGGTGTGCGAGAAGAATACCTGTATGAAGTATGAACATGAAGTATGATGTATGAATAAAGAATAATAATATCTCAGTCTCATGGCATGCTATGCCAACTTTCCTTGTATTTTATTTTTTTTCATTCGAATGATGAGTGATAGGATCACTCGAATGAAAAAAATTGTATACTACTACTCATGCTATGCCAACTTTCCTTGTATTTTATTTTTTTCATTCGAATGATGAGTGATATAGGCATTATATCTCGTAGGTACAAATGACTCGTTGCATGATCACTCGAATGAAAAAAATTGTATACTACTACTATTAATTGCTGTTACTACTCTTTGAAAGAATCTACAGTCGAGAACTTTAAATCGAGATATTCATTCACTCACATTTGTATGCGATAATGTGATGTGTGCATTAGCCGTTCGTTCTTTTTGATGGTAATTTATTAATTTTCTTATTGTAGTTTTTGTAAGCATGTGTTTCTTTTTATATAGATATGTAAATGAAATACCATGTAGAAAATACGTACTTTTTTAAATATACTGAACTGAGTGATAAAATGAAAAAAAAAAAAAAAAAAAATTTTCAGAGCAAATATAGAATGGAGTATGGAATATTTCATTCGAATGATCATTCGATTATTCATATCACTCGAATACTAACATCTCGATTATTGAAATCATTCGATTATGCACATCACTATTATACGCAGTGTTCAGGAGACTGATGCCTCTATAGTTGGCGCAGTTTAGAGAGTCTCCTTTCACAAGAAAGGAGAAAATACTGCTTAAGGGGAAAAATACATGTTTCAAAACGGTTTTTCAGTTCAGATGAGTATTACAAGCTATATTAATTTACTTACGATTTCGGCTATTTTATTTGGCGGTTTCAAAAACAATCATTCACGATGCTCTGTTTGCTTTCTCAGTTTATCGTAGTTGATACGGTAACAATGCGTTTTGGAAAAGTATGCATTGCATCATAGTAATCCGCTTGCTTTTTGGAACGTTTGATTATGCAGTAATACAGCAGTATCTACTACATTTTGGACTTTAGCCTTACTCACTTTTATTTGTAGTTACTAGTATGATTAACCTAAATTTCAAATGACAGCGTTTCCTTCCAACCATCCTATTAACAAAACATTTCTCAGAAAAAGTGTACAATAATGTTCATCAATACCTATTGCTTATCATTATCATCTTACGTTAAATCCGTGATAAATTCCTTTAGAACACCAGTAAAATTAATTGCAAACAGATTCATTTGCATTACTCTCAGCCTTAGCAGAAGTTTTAGTTGTCAGTGGAAATTTAAATTGTTTATGCACTCATTCGAAAACAACCCTTTTACCACACCCATCACATGATAACATCACGCAATAGTATTGAAATTGAATGTAGGTAAAGCACAAAACATCACTGCTCGCATTCAGTTGGTTTTGGGTTGCTTTACACTCTTGTTGCAGGAAGGACTTTAGGAAAACAGTTTATATTCCCTTGGCATACTGAAAATTTCATTTGCAGACCTCACCACATCACTCAACTATTCACTTTATTTAATTATACTCCACGCGACTAGATGGCATTAGATCTATATTCTATAGTATTATAAACAAAATGCGAAATACAGGGTGCTTCCTTCCTGCATATATCTTAATTCTATTCAAGCATAAAATATAAATGAAATCAAAATAAAAAGTTAGTTACCTAGAAAATAGCATTTGAACTGTCAACTATAACCAGATAGCACAAAGAAGTTGTTTGGAAAAATATTTTCATGTTTTTTATGGAGGAAAAAGTAACGAAGTTTGACTTAATTGGATTAATTTGTTCGAAAGCAATATCGTTAGGGAATAGACTCTCCAAAAATTAATAAGGGAGTAGTCAAATTATGTACTGCCTACAATAAAAATGTATTATTATTATAATAATTTTATTGTTACATAAATGAAATATATAAAAAAAATAATTAAAAATGTAGGTATAGGGCTAAAGCTACAAATTTATTTTTTTTTTAAATATTTGTTGCATTGTATATTTTTGAATTTTAATTTTAGAATATGGTCAAATTCCCAAGGTATGGCGAGAAGTAAAGTTTGTCTTCATTCCGAAGGCAGGAAAGTCCAGCCACACGACTGCTAAGGACTTCAGGCCAATAAGCCTAACATAATTGATACTGAAAACCTTGGAATAGCTTTTAAATATTTTAATCCGCAGTCGACTTGACGATAATGTTATCTCAACGGCTCAGCAAGTCTACATTAAAGGTAAACTTATTGAGACCGCGTTGCATGACGTCACCGACCCCATTGAAAAGAAAGTTCCTAAAGGACAAAAAATGCACACTAGCCGCGTTCCTGGAAGTTGAAGGAGCTTTCAACGATGTTAAGACGTGCGCAGTGGAGAGAGCAACGTTGCGATTCCAACGTTGAAAACACCATAACGAATGTGATTGAAAGCTTGCTCAATGAAAGGAACATTGATGCAAAACTAGGTGACATTGAACTTAGAGCAACAGCCTCAAAGGTCCTTCTCATAATCGAAATATTACTAAAAATCGAAAATAGAAGGGTCAAAGTAACTGTTTATGCAGATGATGCAATAATATGTACTTCCTACAGGCAAATTACTACTGACCATAAACGAACTACTAAAAACGCATTACGAACACTTTATATGTGGACAAAACAATGCGGCCTTGGCGTCAATCAACACAACTAGTCTCGTTCAGTAACTAAATAGTGATTCCAAGTTTCGATCCTCCAACTATTCAGGGTATATCCCTTAGGGTAGCCGGGAGTGCCAAATATCTGGGTACAACTTTAGATAGGAAGCTTAGTTGGAAATTAAACGTCAATGAAATAGTTAAAAAAGCTGCAAATGCCTTATACGCATGCATCCGAATCTTCAGCAAAAGGTGAGGACCAAACCCTAAAATAATTCTGTGGATACATACGGCTATAGTGCGTCCAATACTCATGTACGGAAGCTTAGTCTGGTGGCAAGCCACAAACAAAGCATCGAACCGCAAACTAATGACCAAAATACAAAGACTATGATTATTAGTACCGCGCAATGTCTACGACGTTTGTGCCTTAAGTCATTTTCAATCGGCCTTAACAATAATCAACTTTGTTCTGGCAGTTTGCGCAAAGACTTCAAACTTTCCAAAACCGCTTTACCTACGAATTAACAAATATAGTTGCCAGAATATCGCTAACTGTAGGGTTAAATATTAATGTTCAAAAAGCCATGTTTATCTCGAGCTAAATAAATCCTCCCTTAATGTAATTTTGAAGACGAGTGTTGGCTTACCGTCAAAAATCAGCCTGAGCGTTTACAATTATAAATTGATTTTAGTAAATTGTAAATGTTTTCTAATTTTATTCGTTGTAACACAACAATGCAAATGGTTTTTAAGTCTAACAAACACAAATTTGTACAGATGTATGCAAAAAATTGAAAAAATATTGCATTTTTGTTTTATTTCTAAACACTTAAAGCATATATTTTTGTGTTTTTCTCTGTTTTATTTTGTTTAACCGCTAGTTCTTGCTTTTAAATTGGTTTTCCTTTTAAAATAGTTTGCAATAGATCTCTGATGGAACAATTGTTTGTGTAAAAAGGTTGACTTCACGGAAAATATAAATATAAGAATACAATTTTCAGCGCTCAGCAAAATACAAGCCAAATAACAAAATTAGGAACTTCTATAGGAATACAGGTAATACTTGTTAATTCATGTAGGGGAAACATGACAGTTGCAGTCGTCCATAAAAATGTGACTTCATGTTTTTCTGCGAGAATTTAAAATTTTGTGCATTTTTAATTTTCTCGAATTAAATAATCTAATCCATACCATTTTTAAAAGATCAACTTGTATTTATTTTCATGCACACTTGTATATACTTTGGCAAACACTGTTTCGTTCCTTGACAAATTGAAATTCAAAAACGGAAGCAATAGGTTCTTAAAACGGACATAATGTCTATATAGTTATATATATATTTCGAGCGATATTCCAATCAGATCACCATTGTCGGGTCTACTTTATTTGGACAATGTCCAATAATAATTTAAATTAATTTGCCTATCCCGCTTGTTTCGGCAATCGAAAACAGCGCCGCCTATCATTTCGAAAAGTATTCTATCTTTCAACCGGGAACAAACAATATACATCCACAAAATTTCATTGAAATTGGTTGAACGTTTTCTCAGATCGACGACAGCGCCACCTATCGGGTCCAAGATATCCTATCTTCCAAGTTTCAACCAACCATGGACACCCACAAAATTTCATTGAAATCGGTTGAGTGGTCTCGGAGAAACATAAAGCACATGCTCATAGGCGCCTAGGTTTTTTTTTGTACATGGACGAAATAATATGTTGACATAACTCACGTACGTGTTGACCAATTTCGTTCAAACTTTAGATAAACTAGCTACCCGACTATGCAAACAAACCATTAAAATTTGATCGAATTTGGTTTGACCGTTCATGAGTTATAAAGTCACAACGCTTTTGCAACTCTATTTTATATATAGAGAGAAGAGAAGAGATAAATAAGAGATTTGGTGAAAAAATTATTTTCATTCGCTCAAAAAACAATTTATTTCTTGATTTACAAAAAAAAAAAAAAAAAAATAGGTATATACTTTTTTGTAGATCATGCTCGTGCCGAATAATATATTAATATTTTAAAATATATTTACAAAAAACAGTCAATCACTAATTTCCAACTCATAAGATCAATTTAAACATAATATAAAAATTTTATAACCAAGGATCTACAACCTTCTTTTTTGCGTTGACTTATTAAAAAGACTATAGCACAGTAATTTTTTTCTTCTATAGAGTCTTCTATTTATTGAATTTTTGACATTAAAAATGCTTAACAAAACAACAAACATTTTTTGAATTTTCATGGACATTTATGAAATGCCGTTTTCAATTAGGACAACAAAAATCTATCCTTTCATTGATTCGGATCAATCAGACCAATTTCGTTGCATTTCATGACAAGCGTAAAATCTGAGAACTGAAAAAATATTGGGTGGTCCCAATGAAAAACGACATAAGTTTTGTTCTATTTAATAATAGCACTTTTTTGATTAAAACCCTCACATGAACGGAAATTTAAATGTACTTACATGGACAGTATCTACACCTGTAGATACAAAAAAAATCGCAAGCATTCTATATGAGTTTTTTCAGCAGGTTACAGTTTTTCTATCAATATTAGCCTTTTGCACTCTTTCTCTTTATTTTCTTTGTCCTCCCTCCTCCGTCGCCTATTTTCCAAATAACGTTTTTTTTTTGTTCCAATATAAGTTTTTGTTTGCTCATTTGTTTTGTTTTGAGTGCATTTTCTGTCTCTTTTGCCTTTCGAGATTAGCTTTTCCACTCATTGGCTTTACTTGGATTCTTCTTTGAACTTTTTTATTCTCTCCGAGTCCCGTTATTTTTCAATGCCTACTATTTTTGTACTCATTACTTTTGTTGGATTGCGTTACTTATGATTTATGAAGAACAAAACCTATTTTTCATACCGCAAAAAATCACTACTAATAAAAGTTTTGCACGAAAAAGTTTATTGGGACGTAATTTTTTCAGTGAGTAGCTTTGTTGTTAAAATACTTAATTTTTGTGAAAATGCAGAGAGTTGAAAGTGATTTTGAATACCTTTCAGAAGCAGCTGTTTCTAGGTAAAAAAAAATGCCAGCAGGGTTTATAACTAATTAAAATCGGAATAATTATTCTTTTGATAGGCTGTCCCATGAAGATCAGCAAGTTTATTTTAGACGGCTTCTCGAAGAGATTTGCTCCGATTCATAGTTAGAATTGGACGACTACGAGATAGATGCTGACCCTGATGACATCTTTTTGCCTGTAGAAGAAAGCGTTCCAGACAGACATCAAGAAATAGAAGTAGAACTACAAAATGATTGGGATTCTGATTCTGATGGTCAAGCCGACAATGTATCGGAAGATGGGTTGGAACTCTAAAAAAAAACAAACGCTTGTGGCGACTTACACAAAAGACAGCTTTAGTTCTCCAAGTAATTCACCACACACCACCACACACGCGCAACTGCAAATGCACCTACACACAACGAAAGAGTTAGGCTGACATTGACCTTGACGACAAAACTAACAGAGAACAGAAAAATAAGTTGATTAACGTAACTAGTTCCTTTTCTTCTTTCGAACGTGCGCAACGAAATAAAAAACCTTTGTAAAATCGTAGTAATAAGAGTTATTGAAATACCGAAATAAAAAGTGAATTCAAGTTTTGATCGGGTGTTTTTATTACTGTGGCACAAGACCACAATTGGTGACCCCGCTAGAAAAGAACATTTAATTAAATAATTCTTCGACGAACGTATACGAATACCTACCATTTTGTGCAACGAGCACATACGCATGCGAGAAGACGAAGCGAACGCATTTTGAGGTTAAGGGTACAAGCACCCAAGCACATGCATATCTATTCTGACGGCGGCGAGGGAGTCGTTCTGCACAGTACTGGAAGTCTGGGAAACAAGAGTTGCTGAACAAACGCACGTAGATAATATTTTTCCATTACATTATTTTTACAATTCTGTTCTCATAACACATACGAATAGGGCTTATAATATACATAACACATTTGGTATAGGAAATAAATTCTGTAAATAGTTTTAGTTAACTGACTGAACAATAGACTATGACGAACTCGGACGTAGACAGCAGCGAAGACGAAGGAAGCGTGGTGACCAGGAAGACAGAACCAGGGGTTGTAGCTGGGAGAAATGCCGCTGCGAACGCAGGCAGTTCTAGTAACAGGGCGAATCTCGAAGAAAACGAAAATATTGTTACTGGGATCTCTACGAAAATTCCCCCGTTCTGGTCGGAATCTCCGCAGATATGGTTTGCACAAGTTGAGGCACAGTTTATCACACACAAGGTGTCATCCGATCGCGCAAAATTTAGCATAGTGGTAGGCAGTATGGAAGGTCGCATACTCACACAAGTTTCGGACGCAGTCTTAGAACCTCCGGTTGTAGGCAAATACGACAACTTGAAGAAGAGAATACTTGC
This sequence comes from Cheilosia urbana, assembly GCA_946477585.1. Classification (NCBI taxonomy): domain Eukaryota; kingdom Metazoa; phylum Arthropoda; class Insecta; order Diptera; family Syrphidae; genus Cheilosia; species Cheilosia urbana. Next base: position 41,658,155 of record OX297853.1, read on the forward strand.
AGTTTTCACAGATACGGAGCAAACCAAAATTAAAAAATTACTGTCTGAGGTAGAGTTGGGAACAAGACGTCCATCTCAACTGTACATGGAACTAAAAAATTTAGCTGCAGGTAAAATCAACGATGATTTTTTGAAATCTCTTTGGCTAAAGAGGCTACCAACTCAGGTACAAGCAATTTTGCAGGCAAGCAACACCGAATTGAGTGATCTGGCCGTACTAGCCGACAAGATTATGGAGGTAGGAGAGTTTTCACAGATAGCCGAAGCGCGAACAGCAGATACTTCACGACAGGCGAGGTTCAAGGACGAGCGTTCCACGTTGGAAGCAAAGATGGACGACATCCTAAATCGGATTGCTAGATTGGAAAGAGGATTTAGTGAGCGTCACAGACAAAGAAGCAGAACTAGAGAAGGAAATACGAACACACCGAGAGCTGCAGCTACTAACAATGCACAACGAGGTGACGACTCCGACGCGTGTTGGTATCATCGCCAGCATGGCAGAAATGCTACCAAGTGCCGTCCCCCGTGCCGTTTTGAAAACCAGCCGAGGGGAAACTAATGGATCAAACGTTAGACGAATCGGCTAACGTTTGTATAGAGCGAATTTATGTCACCGATTCAAAAACTTTTACAGATTTTTTAGTTGATACCGGGGCTGACATTTCGGTCATTCCCCCTTCATTTAAAGACGATACGAAAAACCCAAGGGAATTGAAACTCTACGCTGCGAACATCACCATTATTCAGACATTTGGAAAGCGAAGGATGAAATTGCTTTTTGGAAAAAATGCATCTTTCGAATGGGATTTTACTATTGCCAATGTTAAAAATTCTATTATAGGCCTAGATTTCCTAGCTCATTATGGATTGATGGTTGATAGCAAACGAAAAAAATTAGTCCACAACAGGTTAGGGAAATATGGGTCGAACGAAACCAACGAATACGCAACGACGAGTATCACAACGATCGACAGGAACAATGAGTTTGCCACAATATTGAACGAATACAAAAACATAACGTATCCAAACAATGCATTTAAACCGACCGACTCCGCTGTCACGCACCAAATCCTAACGAAGGGTCCCCCTGTATTTTCACGACCGCGACGATTACCGCCGGATAAACTAGAGGCAGCACGAGCTGAGTTTAAAAAGTTGGTGGAACAGGGAATTTGCCGACCGTCAAATAGTAACTGGGCAAGTCCGTTACACATGGTAAAAAAATCGAACGGAGAATGGAGGCCTTGCGGCGACTACCGAAGTCTTAACGCGGTAACCATTCCAGATAGATATCCAGTCCCATATATCCAGGATTTCTCTAATATTTTATATGGTAAATCGATCTTTTCAACTTTGGATTTGCAAAAGGCGTATCACCAAATCCCCGTACAACCGGAAGACATCCCCAAAACTGCGATCACGACCCCGTTTGGTCTCTATGAATTCCTGTACATGACCTTTGGACTACGCAACGCCGCGCAAACGTTCCAAAGGCATATCAATCAAGTTTTGAAAGATTTGGATTTTGCGTTCCCATATATAGACGACATATGCATAGCATCTCGTTCGGCAGAAGAACACAAGGTGCACCTACGAATGGTTTTCGATTGCCTTCAACGAAACAACTTGCACATTAATCCATCGAAGTGCGTCTTTGGGAAAAGTCAAGTCAAGTTTTTGGGACATACGGTAACTGAAGAGGGAATTAGGCCACTCGACGAAAAAATTCGAACCATTGTAAATTTTGCAAAGCCCAAAATCGCAAAAGAATTAAAGAGATTTTTGGGGGTAATTAATTTTTACAGACGTTTTGTACCAGGCGCGGCGAAAAACCAGATCAAGTTACAGGCCATGCTGCAAGGAAACAAAAAGAACGATCGGACGGTATTGGTATGGACCGAAGAAACTTCCAACGCTTTCGAACAATGCAAACTCGATTTAGCGCAAGCGTCTTTGCTCGCCCATCCCGCTAAAAATGCAGTATTGTCATTGGAGGTAGACGCATCGGACACGGCAATAGGAGCTGTTCTCAATCAAACGATAGACAAGGACACCATGCCGTTAGGTTTCTACTCAAAGAGGTTGACCCCGGCACAAATAAAGTACAGCACGTATGATCGCGAGCTCTTGGCGATGTACAACGGGGTAAAATACTTTAAGTATATGCTAGAAGGACGCGAATTCTGTATTTACACTGACCATAAACCGTTAATATTTGCATTTAAACAGGACATTAACAAAGCTTCGCCCCGCCAAATGCGACATTTGGATTTAATTGGACAATTTACCAGTGATATTCGACATATTCCAGGCGAAGAGAACAAGGTTGCGGACTTCTTGTCGCGAGTTAACGAGATAAGGGCCGAATCCAAAAATATTGACTACGAACATATAGCTAGCGAGCAACACTCCGACGTGGAGTTACAACGGATGCTGAACGACCACTCTTCGCAAACATCATTGCGCCTAGCCCATTCTAAAATCCCCAATTCGGACAAACTGATTTATTGCGACGTTTCGAACGGAATAATCCGACCATACATTCCAAAAAGCTGCAGAAGGCTTGTGATGTCTAATATACACAGTTTGTCACATCTGGAGTGCGCTCTACCACGAAGCTAGTAAGCGACAGGTATGTTTGGTACGGCCTCAGGAAGGACTGTGCAACCTTCGTCAAGCAGTGCAAACAATGTCAGCTCGCGAAAGTTGGTCGGCATACCAAAAGTCCGCTGGGTACGTACGAGCTACCGGACGAGAGATTCTCCCAAATCAATGTTGACATTATTGGACCCTTACAGCCATCGAATGGTTTCCGATACTGTCTCACCATAATCGATAGGTTTACACGTTGGCCGGAGGTTATACCTATGTGTGATATCACCGCCGAATCAATAGCCCACAATCTGGTGATGGGATGGATTTCGAGATATGGTGTGCCGACGAAAATTTCCACAGATCTCGGGAGACAATTCGAATCTGCAGTTTTCCACCAACTGACTAAACTGTTAGGGACAGTACACCTTAGGACGACGCCTTATCACCCACAGGCGAATGGTATAGTAGAACGAATGCACCGAACTCTCAAAGCTGCGTTGATGTGTCATGAGACGCTTAACTGGACCGAGGTTCTCCCTTTTGTACTGTTGGGAATACGAACAGCATTTAAACCCGATATAAAGGCTTCCGCTTCGGAGTTAGTTTATGGAACAACTTTACGACTACCAGGCGAGTTCTTTGTAGAGTCACGTGAAGACGTAAACCATTCCGACTTTCTCAAAAACTTAAAGCAGAAAATGGAAAGGCTGAGACCCACGGCGGCATCGAAACATGGCGACGATCGTGTATTTGTCCACAAGGATTTAAATAACACCTCTCATGTTTTTATTCGTAATGATGCCCTCCGACCATCGCTCACTCCACCATACCAAGGACCATTTGCAGTGATAGAACGCAAGGAGAAATACTTTAGTGTTCGCGTTAATGGAAAACCTCGGAAGATATCAATCGATCGTCTGAAACCCGCTTTCATTTTCCAGGGAGAAGACAACGATTCATTAGAAACCAGACACAAATCAACTGAAAAACCGGAAGATCAGCAACCTGGACCGTCGAAACCCCGAGAGGAAAGGACGACTACCACCCCGAAACCTATTGTAACAAAATCAGGCAGACTAGTCCGTCGACCACAACGCTTTCACTAGAAGGGGAGTAGTGTGGCGACTTACACAAAAGACAGCTTTAGTTCTCCAAGTAATTCACCACACACCACCACACACGCGCAACTGCAAATGCACCTACACACAACGAAAGAGTTAGGCTGACATTGACCTTGACGACAAAACTAACAGAGAACAGAAAAATAAGTTGATTAACGTAACTAGTTCCTTTTCTTCTTTCGAACGTGCGCAACGAAATAAAAAACCTTTGTAAAATCGTAGTAATAAGAGTTATTGAAATACCGAAATAAAAAGTGAATTCAAGTTTTGATCGGGTGTTTTTATTACTGTGGCACAAGACCACACGCTGTTTACCTCTTGAGTTCAAGCCGTTGAAGAACCGGGTTCCTTTGTCTTCTGAATTCGGGTTCAGTCAAAACGCTGTGTTGTGCTCATATGTACCCAAGCTTACTAGGACGCCACTCGTGGAGAATATCCACTGCGCCACAAACTCTTTCCTATCCCTCTTTCTCTTCCTAAAAACTTGAATGCCGCGCTGTGCCCCGCATTATAAGGGTATTCATAGCCCCTTGAGCGCGAGTAAAATTATAAAAAAAGAAAAAAAAAAAAAGAAAGACAAAGCCGTTGTTTTGCTGTCCACTTTTCATCGTGATAAATCTGTTTCCGGGCCCAAACAGAAACCAGAGATTATACACTATTATAATCAGACTAAAGGGGGAGTGGATGTCATGGATAAAATGTTGAGCCAATATACCACGAAAAGGAAAACTTATAGATGGCCCCAGGCTATATTCTATAATTCGCTGGACATTTCAGGCATTGCAGCATACATCATTTTTTCAAAAAACAATTTTCAAGGTCCGGCAGATGTAAAGAAAAGCCAGAGACGTAAGTTTCTTGAACGATTGGGAGAGAATTTGTGGATGCCACAAATCAGGTGTCGAGCTCAGAATCGCAGAATAACCGGAATTTTTACTATCAAAAATGCTATGGAATGTTTGTTGGGTCACTCAATAAATGCAAACGACCCCACAGATGAAGAGTTCATTCCTAACGACCCAGAAGATCGGGACTCCAGAGGTCATTTACGGCAAAAGGGTGGATGCTATATGTGCTACCAGCTGAATAAAAAAAAACGTGCTACGCGTCAAGCTTGTGTTAGCTGCAAGAAACCTGTATGCGCTGAACATTGTCTTACTCAGACAAAGTGTGAAAAATGTTATTTGAATAAATAAAAGAATTATATTTTTATGAACGAATTTGTGACTGTCTTTATTTTGCTATAGTTTGTTGCTGCGCCTAATATTTGATATTTTCATGAGTAATAGATCAAAAAAAATCTTTTATTATTTTATTTGCTGCGCACATTATTAGTATGTGTATAGGTTTGTATACTTTTAAGCTCTATTTGGTGCACGTATGAATTTTCGTATCGGAACCAAACAGTTTATATACAACGTCAACGAATATCTGTGTAGATTATGTCCATGTAAGACAAAAAAAAAGACAAAACATAAATAATAGTATGAAAATGTATTCTCACAGTTACTTTTTGATAATAATCTACAATAAATCAAAAATTTAGTCACTGATTCGGAACTATATTAAAATCGAATAATAAACTAAAGAGATATTTAGAGATGAAAATTCAAATATCTACACGTGTAGATACTGTCCATGTGAAGGTTAAGTCTGATATCTTACACTTCATTTTTGGGGAAATCTTACCGTGATGATTGGGGAAATCCGTGACTTTGATGATTCTGCGTCTGGATGATGATCATGATGATTTAATAATATCATCCCGTTGACGGTTTCAGCACCTTGTGCGCAGTTGTTGCTGTCTTCCGCCCAGCCAATTTACAACAGAAAACTCCAAATCTAACTTGCAGAAAAAGATTACGAAATTACCGAATAGTTGAGGAATTAATTAATAAGGAGTAAGCTGCTTTTGTGCATGTATAATTTTTTTATTAGTTTTCCTTTATAAATAATGTAATGTGCAATGCATTGGTTATACAAATATTGGCTATAGGTATATTAAAGTGTTGAAATGAATGGAATACACTTTTTTTATGATGATATACAAATTGATGAAGACTTGATTGTGTAGGGGAGAGGTGGCTAGTTTAGGACGGGGGCAGTTTAGGACAACTTAAGAAAACGTACTACAAAAAAAAACTTTTTAATGCTTTAATAACATTTTACAGTGGCAACTCCACTTCAAACAAACATCTGATGGATATTGAAACGATACCAACTTTAAAAAATAAAATAAAAAGAAAAGTGTGTTTCCAGACGACGGTTGTAATTTTTTTTATTCCTAGACGTAAGCATATTATTCTAACATTATGCTCAATTTACAAATTAAAAGTGTTCAATTATAATGTTTATATGTGTAGCGATGTTATTCAACCAAAATATTAACAATTTACATTGTTTTTAAAAAAATATGAAGTTTTTAGTTTTTTATCCCTCTCGGGGCACTTTTGGACAATGCGCGAGGGGAACTTTTGGGCATGTCCTAATCTGCCCCCTTTTATCGCTTTGAACAATCTATTTCAGTGTGATTGTTTTTGGTTTTATTTGTTTAGGTTTATCTCTGCACTAATGGTAAGAAATTACAAGAAAAAGAAGGAAACCGCTCCTAATGAGCGTTTTTTTAGACATGTCCAAAACTGCCCCATGGTTGTCTTAAGGTGCCCCCCAGAGGGGCAGAATGGGACACTTTAAAGAGATTTTTAAAATAAATAAAAAATATATAAATCATAACTATACATATAAGTTTGGATATATGAGTCAAAGATAAAACAACATGTAATAATAATTTTCAAGATCCGAAGGGATACTCAGCTTTTTAATGGATCTAGAGCGATTTTTGTAAAAAGTGTCCTAAGGTGACCACCTCTCCCCTACAACTGTTCCTGCCGGCGACATGTTTTGTGGAAAAAAAAAAAAAGGATTTGTAGCCAGTATTAAGTAAACGTATCATGGTAAATTACCAGTGCCTTAAGATTGTCATCAATTGTGTTCATTTTTGAATTGATGAATTGAAGTAGAAGCTGAAATGAAAAAAAAAAATAAGAAACTTCGAAAAACGGCTGGCCATCAATGCGTTGTATTAAGATGTTCTGATGTGTTTTTATGTTTCGAGTAGGTTTTTTTTATGGATGCGGCCAAAGAGTGTGTAATCTTCAAAAGATACCAGGCATGCACGATGCGCGGTTTATTTTTCTCCGGTGCCACGCGCCTACGTACTAAACTACATCTTTTTTTGTACTGTACTGTTGTTATTGTTGTCTTTAGTTGGTTGTGAATAGAATTTTCGGTTATATTTTATTTAATGATTTTTCTCACAGTACTTACTTATTTTCTGCAGTTGGGACAAAACCATGCAACTTGCAAAGGAATTGGCTTCACCCCTACACTTGCGAAATCATGCCATTACAGGCAGCCTTCGCTAAAGATGCTGGGATTTTTCAACTCCCTATGGCAGGTACCACATTATGTACCCTCTGCTTTCTTGGCGATAATTTGCGTTTTGAGCGTGTCCAAAGCGTTTTCCGTCATGAACAATGGATTCTCCATCAAAGTGCAAACCACTTTGTCGCCTGCAATTGCCCACGACAAAATTTCTTTACTTTTCAAAAAGGACATTTTTTGCACAACAGATTTTGGCAGACCGCATGCCGTTTGTGTCCTGCCTTCCTTATCTATCTTAAAGGGAAAGAAAATCTAAACTATAAAGAAAAATTTAAGTTATACACAAAAAATCGGACTTCTTCGGGCCGATTTCGCACACTTCTTCATACCAAGTCTTTTGATGGTGAGTTTGCAGTTTTTCGACCGCTTTTTGAGCTGGTTGGGTAATGAGAGAGGGACGAGCTGGCGATAAAAGAGATCAATTTATCCATGAATGTCGAAAGGATGAAATGAGGTTTGAAAAGCCAATTTCAAGAAATGAAATTAAAAATGTTTCTTCTGAATATAAAACGCTAAAAAAAACGGGAAGCTTAAAGTTATCTGAACTGAAAATGGAAAGAAACCTGATTGGTCGAATTTTGTTCTCAGCCTCCCAAAATTCAGTAGACATTAAGGAAATTTTCAAATATCCGCTAACACCTATACCACAAGCATTTGGTCATTTAGATGGGTCACTAGTTAAAACCGACAAATCGGCATTTCAAAGACATATTGAAAAAGCTGCAGATAGCATTCCGCCAAATCGAATCGATGCTATTGTTGTAGATGGTTTCTATCTGCACACTCTAGGAGAGTTACCTTTGACATTTGAGAAAATTGCAATACATATTTTAAAAAAGATTTGCCGTATGAGAGCAAAAAATATTCATATTATATTTGACCGAATAATATCTCCTTCGATAAAAGATATGGAGCGAGATAGAAGAAATTTTGAACACGAAGAAGTGAAATATTGTGCTTTGAAAGGAAATCAAAAACGTCCAATAGTGGATAGTGAGATATATAGTGAGAATAGTGGATTTTTTAGTTGAAGAATGGCGTGAAAAAAAATACTGTGCCATTTTTGGTGAAAAACTGGTAACTATGACAAAGGAAGAAAAATGTTTTCTTTTCATGACTGAAAATGAGAATGTTTTGCGAAACGAAATTAAAGAACTGGAGAGTTTTCAAGAAGAGGCAGATACACGTATGATGCTGCACCTTTCGTTCTTGCCAAGAGATAGCTCAGTTGTCCTTAAATGTTCAGATACGGATATATTGATCATAGCGCTTTGTAATATACCTAACCTGAAAAATCAATGTCAACGTTTGGATGGAAGTTGGAACTTTATCCAAAAATACGCTGAGATACATCCATACTAACGCTCTTTACGAAAAATTTGGGCCAACACTATGCGCTGCGTTACCAGGTTTCCACAGCTTTACTGGAAGTGACTACACTCCATCCTTTTTCAAAAAAGGTAAAATTAGGCCGTTTAGTATTTTAAAGAACAGACCAGATCTACAAACTATATTTGCAAGACTTGGATGTGGCATAGGTCTTGATAAAGAATATGTCAACAAAATAGAAAACTTCGTTTGTGAAATGTATCAAACACAATCTACAAAAGTGAATGAAGCTAGATACGAGATTTTTTATAAAACTTGTAAGCCTGCATCGAAAAAGATTTTTAAAAATATCAAAAGTAATTTATAATACATTAATTATAGACGAGTGGTTTAGATATAATTCCAAATGTTATCTTCTTTTTTTTGTAGGTTTTGAAGGAAGCTTGTTACCTCCAAATAGGTCAGCATTATTAGAGCAGATATACAGATGCAATTACATATGTTGTATATGGAGGAATGCTGTGGCAAATCAGGCAATAACAATATCACCAGAATTTAATGGATGGATATTGAAGGATAATATGTTCCAAATTAAGTGGTTTGAGGGAAATGTGACGCCTGAAAGATTAAACAATATTCTGAAAAAAGATATAATTTTTGAAAATGAAAGTGAAGATGAAATATATTGTTTTGATTCATCGGATGAGTCTGAGAATGAATCTTTTTGATTAAATATAATGTGCAGATATGCCTATTATAAAATATAAAATGCAGTTTTATTAATATTTTTTTTTCAGAACCTTTGAACGCGTCTGGCAAAAAGTTGGAAACAAGCAAACCGTCTTGGAGTTATGTAGTTATGTTCGTGATGTTTCATTCTATGTTTAGGAAAGATTTTGTGTGGTTGCGTTAATTTTTCAAGGTTCAGTTGCGATTTTTTGCGTATAAATAGGGCATTTTCGACGGTTCCCGATCCTTTGAACGCGTCTGGCAAAAAGTTGGCGACAAGCAAACCGTCTTGGACTTATAACTATATTTGTTGTCAAGGAATTTTTCTCTTAATTATAAAATAAAAATTAAGTGGTTGCATCAATTATTCCAAATTGGCATTTTGTCAAAATTTTGACTTCGTCTGGCACGCCTTTGGCGACAATCAAAAAGTCTTGGACCTTCATATTTGTGTTCAGAATGTAATATCCCACGTTTTAGGAGAAATCTGTGCGGTTGCATTAATTATTCAAAATTGGAATTTTTAACACACTTCCGCTGCGTCTGGCAAGGTTTTGGCGACACCTAAAACGTCTTGGATACACATATTTTCACTGACGGGGTGATACTCTATTATTTGCCATTAGATTCAAGTGGTTGCACAAATTATTCCTCTTTTGCATAATAACGGATTTTTAATACGCCGATACACCGCTCAGCTGCCATTACGTGCTGCCAGACGGCCATATTTGAATTCACGGGCATCAGAGCATTATATTTACGCAAAATTCATCCGGTTGCCTCTCACGTCCAAAATTTACTGCGGGCTCTTGGTTATTTGTAAATCACAAAATATATAGGTTGTAAATTGAGAATAAAGTTTTCTAATGTCAAGACTCAAGAATCGTAAATTGCAAAATATGAATTGCGAATTGATAAAAATCAGTTCCAATTTACGATTAAGAATTTGTAAATTGCAACTACTGAAGTAGTTAATCAACCCCTGCTGTTCACAAATCAATACTATTGAGTTGCAATTCAAGACTAAATGGTTGTAATTTGCTAAGGGATGAAATTGTTATTTGCAACAGAAAATTGGTAATTTACGATTTGTTTTTGCAATTCACAAACACAGTAATATGAAATTGATAACTATTTGTGACGAATTGCGATCGGTTATGGCAATATGTATTTCACGTCCGATAACATTATTGACACTGAGAAGTGTTGATTCACGACTTTTAAGGGTCAATATCTTCACTTTGTACAATTTCTAGTATTGCGAATAATGAGACAAAATTTTCGTGATTCTGCGCTTATTTTTCTTGATTTTATCTTTAATTTTTTTTCCGTGTAATACTTAAACAATTTGTAAGAAAATCACAAATCAACTGCAGTGGCACAATTTATTTCAAGTCTGTGCAACTGCTAGCATACGCTGACGACATAGATAGATATTATTGGCAGCACGCAGCGAGCTGTCACTGGTGTGTTTGCTAGTATTGCAGCTGAAGCGGCAAAAATGGGATTGGCTGTTATTGAGGCAAGAACCAAGTGTCTTCTGTCGACAAAAAGGGACATACAACATCGACGTTTTGGACAAAACGTCACAATAGACAGCTAAAACTTTGAGGTGGTCAGGGACTTTATCTACCTCGGCTCCGCGATACGGTCTGACATCATCTCGTCAGAAACTAGACGAAGGATAACTCTTGCTAACAACTGATTCTTTGAGTAAAGAAGGCAATTGAGTAGTTAGGCCCTCTCACGAAACACCGAACTAACCATATACAAGACCCTAATCTTCTTTGTCATTTTGAGCGCAAAATCCTTCGCAAAATTTTCATTCCTGTTTGCATTGATGGGGTTTGGAGAAGGAGATTCAACGACGAACTTTACGAGCTGTACAGCGACATCGACCTAGTTAAAAAACTGCGAATTGGGACGCTAAGATGGCTATGACACGTAGAGCGAATGGACTATGGACAGGACAGTCAAGGAAGACCTCGCCTTAGGCGGCGCGCACAAGTAGGACACGACCTCAATCAACTTGCAGTGCCATGTGGTCCGGAGACAACGGGATTCTGGGTTAGGTTTTCTGTCTATGCTGAAGTTTTAAATGCGCGCAATCCCCACAACTGGAGACCATAGGTCCAAACTGGTTTGAGAATTTGCTTGTTTAGCAATAACTTATTGTAGTTGGACAGGGATGAATATCTCCCAATAAGCCAATACATTTTACTGTATCGCATGTTCAACTCATCTTTTTTTTTCTTTACGTGCGCTTTCCAAAGCAATTTAGCGTCTAGACTCTATACAAAGAAATACACTCTAGTCATGCCTAGATATTTGGCTGTGTTTGAATATTACACTACATTGTTGTTAATGTAGACTGGAATGTGTGGTACGCTTTTATACGTAAAATTAATATGGAATGATTTGGGACTAGCGATTTTTCATCGATTATTTTTTGCAGGCGTTTTACCAGCATTTTTTCAAATAACTTTGACAATATTGGTAGTATCTATATTGGGCGATATGAGGATACTTCGCTTGATGGTTTGCCTAGTTTTGGTATCATTATTACATCCGCGACCTTCCACATGCTTGGCACATATCTCAACTTAAATGCAGCACTTATAATCTGCGCTAGTTTTTTTTTAGACCTTTTTGTGGGAATTGTTTTAAGATTTCCTCTGTAATCAAATCAAACCCTGGGGCTTTTTTTATATTTATATTTTCTTTAATTTTTTTGGCAAGTTCTTTAGCTGCTACCGATCGAATTGGTCGATCTTCTTCGCACCTTTCTTCGATTCCTTGGTAACTTTTATCTTCATAGGGTTTGAAGACGTCCTCAAGATAATCTGCAAAAGTGTTTGCTTTCTCTTTTTGCCCAGTTACCTTCTTTGGTTTTTACTGGAGGAATGTGGGCTATTGGTCGGTTCATTTTCTTTGTTGCCTTCCAGAGCGATTAGTCGGTACTAGCATCATTTGGTAAGACTGCTAAGGTAAGTTTTTAAATACTCATTCTTGAATTCTTTTATAGAATTTCTGAGCTTATTATTTAAGTTTATTAGTGTGGTTTTGTCGCTTGGCGCCCTTGTCTGTTGCCAACGCTTTCTAGTTTTTATCTTTCGTGTAATGATTTCACATAATTCGCGAGGGTAAGAGTTTTGCTTAATCTTTTTTGTTGTTTAAGGAGTTGGTGCCCATGCAGCATTTTGCATGTTCAGTGTTAGTATTTGCACTGCTTTTTCTAGTTCGTCTACTGTTTGAATAGCTGATGATAGTTGGATACTTTCTTCCAACATATTTCGAAAGTAGTTCCAATCAGTCAGTCTATTAACAAGTTTGGACTTTATTCTTTTATCATTATTTTATCGCCAAGTGTAAGAAGTACTGAGGAGTGATCTGATTGAAGATCAGGACCTTCTTCCACATTTATTTTATTTGAGGATATATTTTTAGATATAAAGAAGTCGACAAGATCTGGGGTTTTATTCCTATCTGTTGGCCAATAGGTAGGTTTTCCCGTGTCGAGTGGTATTTCGCGCCATCTTCTTCAATACATTTATAAGGTTCTCTGCCTCTAGTGTTTGTTAGTCTAGATCCCCAATGTTTATTCTTGGCATTAAAATCCCCTCCCATGATTAATCTATTGTGAAATATGCGGAAAAGATTTTTAAAATCACTCGTCTTTATTCTAAAGCTAGGAGAGCAATATACTGATATCCCTTCAGTTTAAGATCAGAATATAATTTGAAGTGCGTCTCTTAAATAAGACATATGTCTATATGGTTTATATCGAGAGTCACTTGTATCTCCTCGATTCTCGAAACCATTAGCATTCTATTCTAGAATTTTGATTATATTCATCATGTTTGTCTTTTTGGTACAGCTCTTTTATTGCTGTTCTGTCTCTCTAGCAACGACATTCTATCTGATATCATTTTATTGTTTTTTTTTTTTTCCATGGAACCAATACTATTTAGGACTTGTTTCATGAGGGTTTCCATTGCAGTGTGTGGCTTTGTTTTGCGTTTTACGGCTTTCTCTGCTGGTATTTGTAGTGTTTTTGATGCTGCCTCAGCATTATATGTCATTTTAGAGCCCGCTGTCTTTTGTATTTCGTTCTTCTTGATGATCACTTGATCTTTCGCTTTTTCTTTTTGCGGGCCTTTTTGGCCTTTTGTGCTTCCTTATTGGAGCTTTTAAGTGGTTTATTTTGTTTTTTATCTTTTGCAAGGTGCATTTCTTTTGCAACTAAACATCCTCTATAGTTAGCAGGATGGCTCTCATTGCAGTTTACACACTTAAGGTGTTCGTCCTTTTTACCCGACTGGACAAAGGGAGGGTTATGTGTTTCGCGCGTATCCTATGTAAGTTCCTACGTGACGCCCTGTAGTCCAAACAGATTGACCGATTTTGAAGAGTGAAGCCTAGTATCCTGCTCGCGCTAAATTTTAGCGCCCCTAGTCTCCACTTCGTTTCTCCACACCAAAGATAAATGGTCGCTAAATTATTATCAAACATGATATAGATGGGACAAAACCTATATGGTTATGAACCATGAGTACCATGACAGATATCAGTAAACGTAATTTTGATAGAATTTTCAAATTTCAAGCTTGAAAGACGTAAGAAACCTAGAAATTATAAGAAGAACTTCGACATGTATCCTCAAACTTTCCACTATCTCCTTACCATAGTGGAACACTTCTTATTACCTACGCAAAAGACGAGGCCAAATGAAAGCAAAAGTCCCCCTGAAATTCGGTTCGCTTTATTTATATTTATATCTCTGTTTTGGCTCTATTGTTTGGCTTTGCGTTGTCTCTTATTATCACGCAAATATTATCTGCGTTTTCCACCAAAAAAAAAATCATAGCAAACACAAGACAAACTCTTTCCTCTGTTTTGTTTGTCAGAATTTATCTTCGATGTAATGCACCGGACATTTATTTCGCGAGCTAAATGAGTGGAGACTTTTCATCGGCCCATCTGTATGAAGTTAAAGATTTAGCGTGCGAACAGGATACTGCTTTGCTAAACTGCCTCGCTAAATTTTATCTTTGTAGACATTTTTATATGGGAGATAAAATTTAGCGCGAGCAGGATACTAGGCTTGAGATGTCATTAAATTGGTATTCTTTCCCGGAGTGTCATAGGCTAAACAAATAAATATAAAAATATAAATTAAAAAAAAAAAAAAAAACGTCACAAATGTCAGCGGGATGTTTTTTTTACAGTCAGTCGGATTTTTTGTTTTTTTTTTTAAATTAACTACTATAATTCTTCACACATTCTTTGGTGTGGTGACTTCCTGCACACTTTACACATCTTGGGTTTGAGCTGCAGTATTTATGTGTATGCCCGTACCTTTGACAATTTTGCATTGGGGCACGAAAAGGTGGCGACCAGCAACACTAGTTCTTGCTGCCATGTCGATATATGCGATGCCATTTTCCCCGTGCGAAATGATTGGAATCATTGGTAGATCGTTGCCGAGAGTGTTTGTTATGAGGTTGAAAGAAACTCTTTGCGGACCTTTTGGGAGCTCTTTACAAGTTGGACCTCAAAAATCCAGGAGCTTTACATTTATAGCAGAAGATACCTTGATTAGAGGGTGATCTCAACTGATTAGTTGCTTCTGCCTCCGCTTTTTTTTTTTTTATGCATTCGGATATTGTATGACCTATGTTGTCACAGAAATTACAACGCACTTTGGTCCCGCTATTTTCAGGCCTTTGTTGGAGTCATGTTTCAGCCATGCTATGCTCTACTGCTCTGGCTTTATCGATAAGTTGCTGGAATGATATTATGCTTTGTCTTGGAACACTGTTACGGATGTGTAGGTATAGCAAGCCATAGACTAGCGCGAGCATCATGGTCTCAGATGGTCTGGGCACAGGTAGTAGAGCGAACAGTGCTCTCTTTTTTCGAAGGAAATCGTCTGTGATCTCTTTCCCTTTCTGCTTAGTGTCGAATATCTCTTGATAAATTTGATAAGCTGGTTTACTTGGTGCAAATGCGCTTCTCAGAAGAGACAGCAGTTGCTGAAGCTACCGCTTCTAGCTTGTTGAGTCATAAGCGAGGAGAGCAATTTTTGAACTTGCTCTTCGGTATAGGTATAGTCATGGTGGTACGGGCACGCTGATTCTCCGCAATGCGAGCACTTCTTCGTAGATCCAATTCGAATATTATTTCCTATTGCGTGGTTGGTACGTGAAACGTGGTATCTCCCAAAATTCTGGCCCCACGTTGGGCGCCAATTTAATAGTGTAGTTGTTGTGGTGTGGTACTCAATGAGAGACGAGTTGACTGTCGCTGATGCGTCGTGCGCCGCTTCCCTTCTTACACGCTGCAGAGGCTGAGGCATTCTACCGTACTGCAGGCGTAAGTAAGAAAACGAAACGAAAAACGAGCCAACGAGGTGACGAGTCCTGGGTTGCGCAGAGTCTGTTATGGGAAAAATAAAACGCTGACGCATTGGGTTATTTAACAAACAAGTCGTTCTTGGTGGTGGAACAGAGGCTGAGGTACTCTACCGTGCTGCTCACGTCGCAAGTTCAACTACTTTATTATACATTTTCAACTTCCTTATAGGTATACTAATTTACAAAAGAGCTTTTGTTTGTTTATTTATTATGATCGACCGTGAAAGAGATTTGAGATTCGAAGATTTATTTATTTTATCAACAGCGTTGCCAGATCTTACAAAATTAGCATTATTAATCTAAATGTGGTATTGCCAGAAGGGCTTGATTACACGATAATACTTGTTTAATTATTCCTTATTATGATAACTAAAAAAATAGATTATATTATGTTGATTAGGTGCTTGCTACAGCGTTACTTTACTCTCGCTATCTAACTTCTCAACTGACGATCTTTTTTATACGCCTAAGTTTTTCGTGCAAAAACAGTGAATGCACCATCTAACGAA
This sequence comes from Cheilosia urbana, assembly GCA_946477585.1. Classification (NCBI taxonomy): domain Eukaryota; kingdom Metazoa; phylum Arthropoda; class Insecta; order Diptera; family Syrphidae; genus Cheilosia; species Cheilosia urbana. The sequence continues at coordinate 41,674,301 of OX297853.1, forward strand.
TTATGGATGGCGTATAACAAAAGATCCATCCATAATTCGTTGGATAACGGTCAGTTGCAGAGTTAGATAGCGAGAGTATTAGCATAGCAGCATAGGTGATTTCCACAATGAAATGGTAAATTATAGGAACAAACTCAGGAATACTTTTCCGCTAAACAATTTGGAGGAATTAAAAACACAAATGAAATTGGTGAGGGAAGAGCTTACTGAAGAAAACCACTTTTATAGATTGACTAGTAGCCCGGAGCTTTTGTTCACAATATGCTGTGAAAAACCGAGAAATACTTTGCTTCAGCCGTGCAAAGTGCAATCATCAAAAACTATGTTCCGGCTGCAATGCAAATATTTGCGAAAAAACAAAAACAATGAATGCAGATGGGCAGAAAAACATTTTGTGTCCTTTGTAGGCAGATTGTTTTAAATTCTTCCAAAGTTTTTCTTTAATTATAAGTATTGTATTAACAATATAGTTTACATAAGTGCCTAATGAATTCCAAAAATTAAAATTAAGTTTTTCGACAAAATCGACAAAAGGACATAATTTCCACACAGCATTGATAGATTGTTTTTATGTACATAGGTGTATGTGAAAAGAAAGGGATTATCTGAGTGGGAAAGCGAGGAGTAACAACGATTCTCGCTAGCTCTTGGGTTTTAACCCTGACAATTTCTTTAAGGAAATTTTGTCGAATTTCGAAATTAATTGTTTGAGAGAACGCATTTTAACAACAACTCGTAAACACAGTCACGAGTATAAATTCTCCGTATATACTTGTAATTCCACTTATGAAGACATTTCTGTTTTCCCCTGTCAGAAAATGAACTTGCATTACGATTTTTTCTTCAATTGACCAAGTGACTACAGACTACCACTTGCGCCAACTAAGCGAGGAGTACGAGCCCGCCAACTGGTTATTAAGAGCCCAACCCATAGAATCCGTCGCATCCTTTGCGGCAATTTTTTCAGTAGCTTATGGAAGGTGACCCATAAGCAGCGCACGTGCCGGATGCGACAAATAAAGTAGGTTTACTTTCTAATTTTCTGTCCGTCGCACCCGTTGACAGTTGGCACAGCGTGAGAGGATGCCTTTTCATTGGTGGAAATATTGAGAGCGTAAGCGAAACTGTCATCGGCTGTCACCAGTGCTCTTATATCGTGGAAATTCTTCCTCTTTTCGGTAATTTCGATGTCCGAAAAGCCTTCCGTGAGAAAAAAGAAAAAGCTGCAATAAACAATCAAACTAGAATTTTTTTTTTTTAATTTCATCAAAATATGTGTCGATATTTAACAATGATAAACACCACATAAATGTACATAAAAAAGAGCTTATTTAAATCGCCTTTTAGCAAGATTTTGTAGTACCTATCAAATTTTTCTAGTACGAAAAGGTAATCATAATAATATTAACTAACTGTGATTTTTATACCAAAGGTAATTTAATGTGATAATCTTTCCATAAAATATGAATTTTATCTACTTTTAAAAGTTCCATTTTTTTACAAAAAAAAAAAGCACCTATCAAGGGAATTACATATGTAAAAAGGAATTTTAGTATGGTGGAAAGGGAAAAATTACCATGTGTCGTGGGACAAATGGGAAAAACACTGCCTGTCACCGTATGCGACGGATTCTATGGGACTGCTCGTTCCATCGAGTACGTCAATATTGACGGATGCAAGGGATTCTATGGGCTGGGCCGCCCTCTAGCACGGAGGAGAAGACGAAACTCTCTGCGTTGTTGTTGCTCCGAGGTATTTTTGTGTCAGTTGTCGTTCTCTCGGGTTTTCTTCGCCTATTCCTCTCTTTTTTCTGCAAACTGTGACCTGTGCTGTGACCTGTGAACTGTGAGGTTTCAACAGATTCATACGAGATACGAATAGAGAGGCTTATTATTTGTTGTTAAGAGTTATTCTCTCAAACAATAATTCGAAAAAGATTATCATTAATGGGGAGGACATACAAATATGAGTAAAACAAACAACATAAAGGGTGAACTGAAACGATCAACAATGAGTGCTCTGCTTTCTGCAAGTGCAGTGGCTATGGTTCCCGAATGTAAGCAAGGTATTCGAAAAAGTCGTCAATAGATCTCTTTTTAGATGCGGGTTGAATAAAATAAGATTATTCCGCAAAATCAGCGGGGCATGGCATTATTCATGCCGCATCGAAAAAAACATGGGGCCAGATTCTGTAAGGCGAAATGATCAAACGTTCGCACGAATGAATTGCCCTATATTACACAAGCAAATTTCTTCGTGCACACGAAAACGTTCGAACGTTTCGCCTTACAGAATCTGACCCCTGGGCCGGCATTCTGTAAGGCGAAAACGTCTACACGTTTTCGTGCGCACGAACGGTTTGCTTCATGTAACATCAAAAACGAAAGAAATTCTCGTGGCCGCGAAAAAAAACAAACGAACACATTTTTTTTGACGTTTTCGCTTTTCTTGCTTCATGTAACCCTAAAAACGAACAGATTTTATCGTCTCCACGAAAGAAAACAAACGACAGCTATTTTGTTGACGTTTATCATTTTCGTTTTTATTCTAATTGAATTTGGTGGTTTTAAGATTGTGCTGAATATTTTATTAGATATGTTAGCAAATTATTATTTTCTGACCAGCGACAGCGAAGAAAGTAAAGTTGAAATTGAACATGTGAACTTAAGAAAAATTAGAAAAAGTTTGCGGGATTGTTCAAATCCTCTCACATTACCTGACAAAAGGTTGGTGTATTTTGATTAAAAAGTTAGTTAATAAGTTAGTTAAAAAGTTCGTTTTTCTATTTAGTTTTGTGCAACGTTTTTGATTGAACAAAGTCGCCTTTAAGTATGTGCTGGACAATATTAATTTGCATACAGGTACACGAACGACAAACGTGCCTCCTATTTTAAAACTTTCCGCAACATTAGAAGTACTGGCTGGAGGAGGATCCGCTTCGTAAACAATCAAATTCCACTTTAAAAATATTTTCAATTGTCAGCTGTTCGTTGTCAAAACAACTTATCGAAAATAAAACGACATACTGAGACTGCCAAACTATAATTTTGCTGTCACACAGTTTCTCAAACCTAAACGAATGTGAAGAAAAAAACGTAAGGAGTTACATGAAGCAAATTTTCGCTATCGTGTGATTTCTATCGTTTCTTGAAAAGCGAAATCGTTTTTCGTTTCGTTTTTTACAGAATCTGGCCCCTGGTCTCCGCCATAAAATGAAAAAGCAATGCACGGGTGCCTGCCTGGTGCCTGGTCGACTTTGAGAAGGCCTTCGATACCGTATGGTTGGATTGGCTCTTGTAAATATAAGCTAACCAGAATGGGCATTCATAAACCTCTACATGCTGGCATATGCACGGACGTAGCTCGTCGTGAGGTGGGGTCTTATGCCAGTCTATCGGACTTCCGTATTTTTTCACATGCAAAAAAAAAAATATTATGCACCCCCTGAAGGCGAACCGTACTCTTCCTCGCTTCTCTCACAATTCGGTAAGTAGGATGATTCCGTTACCGACGGGCTACCCTCCCCTCTACCCATCCTAATAAATAGATTGAATTCCATAGTTGCCATTCGCCCTGTGTGTACGGCAACCACTAACCATAGTACATAAACAGGCTCACCTTAAATACCGTCTTCCGCGGTCACTTGTTCAGCGCTTATGTAACCCATTGCGTACATAAATTTACCAAGTCATTATGGCTTACATCTGCTGATCTAAAATGGATTTGAACTCATTTCTCCAATAATCAAATCACAACAACCACAATTAGCACCAACAGAAGATATGTAGTTCCTTATAACAAAGTTGACTTTATTTCCATATTCAACAATTTACTATCGCTAAATGATAAATCCCTAACAAACTTATCGCAATTCCTTTTTTTTTTCTTTTTTCTTTTCTTTTTTTTTGGTTGCGTGCCCAAGGGGATGTAAAGTAAATTGCGCACCGCACTTTTAGAACTTTAAAGCTGGCTTTTTATTGGTCTTGGTTCACGCATTACGGAGATCGTCAATTAATAACACAATATTTATTTTTATACATATCCCTTTTTTACATTTTAAACTCGAAATTAATACGTTTTAAGACACGATCCCTGGAGTCAAGGAATCTTTCTTTCACACCTTCTTTTAACATTGTTATGCCCAAGATAATTATTTTCCATCAGCGAAAAGGATCCATTCTGGATTCAGATTAACTGGACGCGAAACATCGCGATAATATAATGGGTGGTAGGTATAATGGCCACAGGCAATGATTTGTATAAGGAACGCTAATTAGTATCCTGACACAGTATAGCATTTTCACTTTTCTTTTTTTTCCTGGATTATTCTACGTCTCAAATGAACCTAAACTAAGTAACTCCGAGGTACTTTCACAGTTAGTCGCATAAAGGACTGAAAATATCAAAATATGGGGGCAAAGCTGTAGATTCAGACTGAGTTATGGCATAGCATCCTTCGCTTCATGGTAATACAACTCCCGCAGAGTTGTTTCGACCGCCAAAGCATTAATGTAAATTAATTTAACAATATATTGCCCAGCGCTGGTCGTTATAATATTTTGTTTACAATTTTCAAAGCTTGTGAAAATTAATGCCACAGAAAAAAATATATGTTTCGCTGTTGGTGGAGAGGCAGATACTTTTATGATTAAAGCAAGTAAACCAATGAGTACCTACGGATACGGATGTAGATGTATAGGCGACAAGAAGAGATATGGTGTAGCTATGCTTACACCATATAATCGTATATTAAGGTAAATGCTAAGGATTAGGATCCTTTTTCTGTAACCTGAATCTTTTAAAAAATGTTTATGGGCTTAGGTTTTCAATCCGCCAACAGTAAATTACTAGCACATCATTTTTACATTAGAAATTTTATCAGACTTTAGGGTATTGTGGGCAATAAACTCGAAACTAACTACAGTAGGTTGTAGGAAACGCGCCCTAAACATGTAAAAAAATGAACAACCAGTAAACTTCCATCATTAGTGTACGCTGAATTAGCGATTCCCGACTTCGAACCCATGGCAAGGATCAACGCCACTATCTGCCCACAGATGGCATCGTTTTGTTTTTCTCTTTTGCTATGAAAAAATAAACCACAAGAAAAAAAAAAAAACCAAACACACAAAGGCATAACAGGGACAAGGTATGGCGTGATAGATTTTTTTTTGTATGGCCATGAAAGGTACCGTAGAAACTCCAATGCAGCTTGTCAACGACTCTGCTGAGGTATGAGCCAGGGTGCGCAAACCTTTTTAAACGCGCGTACCACCGGTGGTTTGTCGCCCAGAGTGCTCCTCTGGTGCGCAACCCTTGGGTTGTCGATCCCGTGTACACGCAGTGTGAGCATGTGCATCCGCCAATCACAGCAGAAAAGGGGTTGAAGTATTATTTTTTTTGTTGTTCGCATACCCGTTGACCGAGAATCATACGATGCGACACTCAGTACTTTTCCATGATCTTTTCTTTGTTCTGCGAAAATTACGGTTGGCGAGATGACGCCGTGGTAGTTTTGTTAGGTATAATTTTTGGCTTGGGTAGTCAGTTGAATTTTGGCATCGGAGTGGCTCGGACACCACTCTTCCGCGGGAAGGAAAAAGTATTAATAGTAATTAGAACATGTTGTTCAGTGGTGCGCGTAATGGTGGGCGAGGAAAACTAGTGAAGTTTTAGAAGAAAAAAAAAAAATTTCGTGGGATTTAATAATATTGTGCGGTATCAGTTTCAACTAAACAAAATTGTGTGCATAGCGAGTGCCGATCGGGCGAATGCGCTGAAAAACGACGATTCTGAGTTACATGCGACACACCCATGAACCCCTCGGAGTGACACGTGAAAACCAAAAAAAAAAAAAAAAAAAAAGTAATAATACTTCGTTTCCCCCCCCCATTCAACCACAGTGCAAAAAATTGAATAGTGGTGCGCGCCCAGTTTAATATCTTTACGGTGACTTCCCTGCGAACCCCGAAAATTTTTTTGTCCCGACCACGTGCGGTAAAAGTACCAAATCAAAAATAACGCCCAGCGACTCTGATCTGATCGGGAATCGCTAATTAGTGCAGTGCTACGCAAATATATTTCCACCTGCCCCCCCCCAATCAGTGTATTACGCAGTGCTAGCGATTTGTACCGCCTGACCTCAGTGACGTGGTGAACTCAATCTCCTGCCAAGCGGCCACGCTCGAGCCCCACGCTGCCGCGCACGTGCGTGCCAAATGAGCACCCCCTGCCGACCGCCCCATCAACTCCATTCCCGTTGGACAGTACCGTCAAACAAATCAGCCTCCGCATGAGAAGATACAGGCCACCGAAGCAGCCCCATCATCCGAGTCAACGGCGAAAGAACATCGACGGCGTCTTAGTTTTCCTATATCTTTTTTTTTACCCTTCCCCAAACTGTACAATTTTTCTCCCCCCCCCCCCTTAAGTCATTCTTTTATAAATTGGAAAAAAATAACATTATCTCGTAACTAAATAAATAACAAGAAGAAAAAAAAAAAAAAAAAAAAAAAATATATATATATATACCAAAAGAAACTATACATCATAACGTATGTACGTATAATTTCTAGTACTCGATAACGAGGAAATTTACAAATTAATTAAGTCATTGAAGTTTCGTTTGTGAATATACTTAGAATTAATTGATCAAATTCTGTTTTGCTATCCATAAATAAAATTAAATTACACTTAGGGATATTATTGTCTACTTACTCGGTAACTAGGAAAGGAAATCAACAATATCTTATAAATTTATCAGCCTCCTAAGGCTGTAATTTTTGGCATATACCCCCCCCTTCTTTCTTTTTTTTGATATAGACGACCTGGTAATGCTGTGCACACCATTCTCCGGCTGTCATCGCTACGATCCCCTAAAAGAGTGGGACATACTGAATTCTTGGGGTAAGTCTTTGTTAAGAATCTATGTTGATATTGCATATTGTTGATTGATTTTTCGTTTCATAGTTTAATAACATTTATAAAACATTTTTTTTTTGATATACGGTTAAACGTCAATTGTATGGATTAGTTTTACCTTGCCCCTATGGCCTAGGTGTAAATATCTATTGTTTACATTATCGTTGCCTGTATTATTTCATTTTACAGTATCTACTTTTATTCTCGAGGGTGTAGTTATATGAAGGTATGTGAAGAAAAGACACTACCCCGAATACAAACATTTTTTTTTTTATTATTATTAATCGTATGTTTCTCGTAATAATCCCTGCTTGGGAATTTTCCTTTTTTTTTCTCCTTGGTTGAGATAATAAATACTATTTTCTCTGGCTATCAGTCCAGGTTTCATCAGAATGTCATGGTTTACCGTAAATACGTTAATAAAGTCAATATGTTGATATGTTTGGATTGAATTCCGTTTACTTTTATTCTTTTTTGGAAGTTGGTTCCGAATCTTATTGCTCATGCAGAGAGATTCCATCATGAACAGTAAGTAGGTACCAGTGTTGGATGTGTTGAGGTTCATGGACGAGGCAGACGTGGATTAGACCTAAGAGGGTAGGTCCTCTTCTTTTTTTCATAGGGGTGACTATAGAATATTTTTAGTAGTGGCCTAGTCACCAATGGTGGTTGATGGCCGCACCGCGTGCACCATCAATCATAGGGGTGGGTTTACACTACGTGAGAATACCGACACCTTGTTCTCACTCCCGCGTATATTATATATAACGAGCCAAATGGAAACCATTGATTGAACAATGATTCCAAATATTCGTAACTGGCAAGACATTTTCGGGTCCTTCTTTTTTGAAATAATTTCTTCTCAACGACACCGCGAGACAGGCATGATTTAACATGTAACACAGTTCGACGATTAGGTAGCAAGATCCCCCCCCATTCCGACGAGCCAAGCACGGAGCACGACTAGCATGCCTGACGCTGCTGAACGTTCGAACACCCTCCGCCATACAGCTCAGTTGGACCATAGAAGTTCCTGTAGTGATATGGGCAGTTGAGTTGTCAGGTTGGCTGGAGGTTTTGGAAACTTTGAGGTATATATATATATATACTCCCGCGCCGTATTGTGTATTAGCTACATATGTAATCAGGTACAGGGCAGGATAGCGTCACGCGATCGGCCCGATGGTTCCGTGATCATAGTGGCGACTCTTTTGGTCCTTGGTATGGAATTTTTTTTTTTGTCTCTATCTTTACATTCGGCGGGTAGTTTTGTATGCTGAGTGTATGTATATGTATATCTACTTCTTAAAATCTATAAGATTAGATTTAAATTTGATAGATTATGTTACAGGATGGCGCCCAACGTGGGGCCCGAAAATGATCTTAATCTATCTGCAGTCCACATCCTATGGCTTGTTGTTAACATAATATCGATGTTGACGATGAAGAGAATTCCTTTCTACTGATGTTTTAACTTTTGTTCTGCTTTTTATTACTCTCGATTGAGCTTGCTCTCGAGTTGTTCATTAATCCTCTTTCCACTCTTGGGATTAGTATCTAATCCCTCGAGTCACCTTTTGGTGGTCCGTTTAGTTCGTGGTGTATGACCCAGACTAACGCTTTGCTACCCTTAGAGTAAGAGTTGTTTTCCCATCGATAGTCGTTACGCATCATTGCGGGACTGGAAGCAAGTGCTTTACGAGGCTTGCAATGGCGCGTCAACGCTTATGATCCTTTTGTTTTTTTTAACGCCGTATCTCAGGATTGAGATAAGTGCTATGTCCGGTAGATTAGTGGAGGTTTCCCCGATCTACGACAGTTGCAGAGTACTGGCCTCATCCTTGATATGTATGGCATGGTCATAAGATGATCTAGTTGACTGAAGAAGGAACTCAAGTTTTTTTTTTTGTAAAATATCGGATCCCGTAGTACATCAACGAGGTTATTCGAAGTGGTAGGCGCACTGTCCGATAAGTGAGACCCATAGTTCTGACTTATGTCCGTTGCTTTCGCGCTTGGTTCTGGGTTTGTTTCGGCACCGCATAAGGTAGTGGGAATCAGCTTCAGAACCCCGTCGTAAGACGGAACCCATTTCAGACCTAACTCCGCAAGCATTGTAGATGAGTTTTGTCCTCGTCCAACCTCCCCGGGAATATCATAATCAATTTTTTTTTGTAATTAATTATAGTCTGCTCGTTATTGTCCTAAAGGACGTCAACACATCCAAACCTCTTATGTATTAAGTCTAAATCTTTTTCCAGTCTGAAGTTAGGAAAAATTGTTTAGGCAGTTTGTAGTGTAGTCGGATTTCCGTATAAGTACTAGTCTTTGATAGACCCTTTTTATTTTTTTTTGATAGTCCGCCCCTTGAGTATTGGGTGGAAACATTTTCTTTAAAAATTTCTTTATTTCTTTTTATCAATTGCTGACCCAAATCGGAATATGCCTTTCCCTAACGTGACCGCTGATAGGCTTTTACGTCCAAAGCGAGATCGCAGGACCAAGGATACTCGGTTGTCCTTAGGAACGAAGACCTCTCGTTCGAAACCCCGTCCTCTCATCGATGACCCGGTTCCATCTACTTCCAGAGAAGCGCTGGCTTCGCACACGGACAATCGTCCGAGTGATTCACAACCAATGGTGGATCACGTGAATCTTCGGGAAGATTCCGAGGCAGAAGTCGAGGGCGAAAATACGGAAAGAAATAATAATATGGCACAGTATGTACAAGAGATAGTTACGGCCACCGTTGGTCTAAGTCGCACTGAAGATTTGCGAGTAATCAGGGAAGAGCTAGAGAGAAATCGAGAGACCACCAGAAATGATATAACCCTACTGTTCCAAGATTTATTGAACTCACAAACTCCACCTAGAAGAATTCCGGTTCGTACCAGTGCAGCGGTAGGTCAACAGCCAGCACCACCCCCAGCTTTACCTCTAAGATTACCTGACATGTCTGTTCCCCCTCCCAACGCTAACGTTCGTAGTGAGAACGTAGATAGCTTTCTCAACCAATTACATAATTTGACTCTTCACCAACCCGTTACGCCACCCACTGTAGACAGAATACAAACTCCTGCGTCAACCATTTCTAATGCTCACCATTTTCACAAATGGGGCATTAAGTTCGATAACCAAAAGATGTCCGTGGACGATTTCCTCTTCCGGTTGGAGCGAGTCAAAGAAGGTTATGGAGCCTCCTGGGATGAGGTGGTGTTGAATTTTCACCAATTTATTACCGGCCCCGTGGAAAATTGGTTTTGGGTCTATTTGAAGTCCAATCCAAACGTCACGTGGCCCCGTCTTAAGAATGCCTTGATAGAACAATTCCGAAGTTTGGAAACTGACTCCGAACTATCACGCAAGATGTCAGATCGACGCCAAGGCCCTGTAGAACCTTTCGACGAATTCTACAACGACATCCTACAGTTGAACACTCGTTTGCGAAACCCTAAGCCGAACCGCGAACTCATTGAAATTATAAAGCAAAACGTAGGCAAGCGTATGGGTGAGCTTTTAATTACTTTCAATACTCACAGCCTGCCCGAAATGGTGTATGTTTGTCGCACGATTGAAAAGTACCTCGGGGACCATGAGCCTTCTAGGGGTCGTGCAATTCAAACTCCCGCCGGTAGACGACAGGTAGGTGAGCTAGTCGTCAGAGAGGAGGAGCCCCCTCACAGCAGCGTAGGCTTCCCTGTCGACGCTTTCGAAAGCCGCCGAAATCAAAGCACACTTATGTGCTGGAATTGTAAAACCATTGGACATACATTTTATGAATGTGATAGTCCCCAAAGAAACTTATTCTGTTTCAAGTGTGGGAAGGAAAATACCACCACACCCCGATGTTCGCGTTGCTCGGTAAACTCCCAGACGAACAGGTCATCAACCGGGACGAACTGTTCGCAAGACAGGAACCCGGCTCAAATTTAAAATCCAATACCCTTACCACCGCAGCAGTATTACCTGACTCCACCTGCTCCAATGCAATGAAAATTCTCAAACGAGAAGTACCCCTTCCACCACTGAGCGCTAAAGATCTGATCACCTCACGCAGCTCATTACATGATCGTTTGCACACTTACTATGCAACTCGACGTAGAATATTTAATGCCACTTCATCCGGTGTGCCGAACAAGATTCTTCGCCTTCGTAATAAATTTAAAGAAAAAAGGCACTACTATCGGTCTATAGCAGCAACATCTCTCTGTAGTCCCGAACATGATCCACGACCATATGCCGTAGTAACTATCGCCGGTCAAACTATCTTAGGACTCCTAGATAGCGGGGCCGCAATCAGTTGTCTTGGACAAGAAGGATGTAAGCTGCTCGAATTGAATAACACCCCCTCCAAAAATTTCCGTTCGCTAGTTAAAACTGCTGACGGCAAAACCCAGCCGATCACCGGACAAGTTACGATTGACATTAGTTACAAAGGCACAGTCAAGCCAATCACTCTATTTCTAGTACCCTCCTTAAAACAACCCCTGTATCTGGGAGTGGATTTCTGGAAAACATTCCAGTTAGCGCCTCATCTCATCTCCGAATTAACGGTAAATCGACAAGATTATCCCAGTAAGGAACCGAAGTGTAAATTGTCACCTGAAGAGTCCAATAGACTAAGCATAACCCTGAGTTTGTTCCCCTCCTTTGCCACTGTTGGCCTAGGAAAGACACACTTAGAGGAACATTGGATAGATACCGGTGACGCTGAACCCATCAAGCAGCGTCATTATCCCGTTTCTCCGGCGGTACAGACCCTATTGTATGAGGAGTTGGATCGTATGCTCGATCTGGGGATCATAGAAGAGAGTTCAAGCGCCTGGAGTTCACCAGTCGTATTGGTACGAAAACCTGGTAAAAATCGCCTGTGCTTGGACTTTCGAAAAGTGAACCAGATCACAAAAAAGGATGCGTATCCTCTTCCTCAAATAGAGGGGCTGCTGGGGCGTCTGTCAGACACGCATTTTATCTCAAGTGTGGATCTGAAGGACGCCTTCTGGCAGATACCACTGGAGCAAAGGTCAAGGGAGAAGACTGCGTTCACCGTCCCCGGTAGGCCACTTTATCATTTCCGAGTCATGCCATTTGGCCTCTGCAATGCGCCCCAGCGTATGTGCAGACTAATGGACAAAGTGGTACCTCATGAACTAAGAGAAAACGTGTTTGTCTATTTGGATGATCTCTTGATAGTTTCACGGACGTTCGAAGAGCATCTGAACATGCTGTCATGCGTAGCTAAAAGGTTAAGAGAGGCAGGATTAACCATCAACCTGCAAAAGTCTTGTTTTTGTTTCCGGCAATTAAAATACTTAGGTTTTATCGTAGGTGAAGGGTGTCTTAAAACAGATCCCGAGAAAGTAGCAGCGATTGACGATTTCCCGGTGCCCAAAACGCCTCGTCAAGTCCGCCGATTCCTCGGTATGGCGGGATGGTACCGAAGGTTTGTGAAAGACTTCGCCACAATCGCTACGCCCATTACAAATACTCTCAAAAAGGGAGTAAAATTCTGTTTCACTCCCGAAGCTCGTATGGCTTTCAATCGACTTAAGAGCATGTTGACGACGGCCCCAATTTTGGTAAATCCAGACTATGAACGAGAATTCGTAATAATCTGCGATGCTTCTGCCACTGGCATTGGTTGTGTCCTGTGCCAATGTGATGAGCATGGTTCCGAGCGACCCATCTTTTATTACTCCCACAAGTTAAACGCGGCCCAACGAAACTATAGCGTCACGGAACGTGAATGCTTAGCAGCTGTCATGGGAGTGCAAAAGTTTAGGGCATATGTGGAAGGGCATAAATTCAAAATCATCACCGACCACGCGAGCCTGAGATGGCTCATGAATAAGAAGGACTTAGACGGAAGATTGGCCCGATGGAGCTTGAAATTACAAAGTTTTGACTTTGAGATTGAGCACCGAAAAGGTTCACTTAACGTGGTACCCGATGCCCTGTCCCGAGTTTTCAGTGTGGATTCGTTAAGCCCCGACTCCTCGATTCCAGGTGTTAATGACTTCGATGTACTAAAGGTGAATCTTTCTGACCCGGGTTTTAAATCGGAAGAGTATCGCGCTTTGATCGACACCATTCAGCATAACCAGTCCAGTCTACCCGACCTTACAGTCTCTGGTCAGTTTGTCTATAAAAAGGTTAAACACAGCTCAGGGAACCCGTTGCAAGACGACCTGACCTGGAAGTTGTGGATCCCGTCGTCGCTAACCGAAAGCCTTATAGCTCTAGCTCATCGCCCCCCTCGAGCCTCACATGGAGGTATAGCTAAAACCTTGCACCGCTTACGTGACCAATTTTATTGGCCAAACATGGCTTCTCAAGTAAACACCTTTATTAGCAGTGCGAGGAATGCAAAGCCTCTAAAGCTCCAAACGCTATTCTGCGAACACCCATGGGAAAGGCGTTTGTGGTGGAACGACCATTTCAGCACTTGTTTATTGATTTTTTAGGTCCCTACCCCCGTTCGAAAAGAGGCAACACCCATATTCTTATAGCGCTGGACCAGCTAACCAAATTTGTGCTTTTGCAACCCTTGCGGAAGGCAACTACTGATAATACAACCCGATTTTTACGCGACCAGATCTTCTTACTCTTTGGAGTCCCCGAAACCATTTTGTCCGATAATGGTAAACAGTTTACTAGTCAGAATTTTAGTAAGTTCCTAACCAGTTTTGGCATACGGCATGTAAAGACCGCATCTTATGCCCCGCAATCCAACGCAAGTGAGCGGGTAAATCGCTCAATTTTGGCAGCCATACGATCGTATCTCTCGAAGGATCAGACTAGATGGGATGAACAACTTCCGTCCATAAGTTGCGCCCTGCGCACCGCAGTTCATTCGGCCATTGGTGTTTCCCCTTATGAAGCCTTGTTCGGGCAATCCATGGTTGAACATGGAACCTCCTATGAATTACTGCGAGCGCTCGGTGGTTTAAATCACTCTGACCTGCAAGTGCTAGCGAAACCCGATAGGATGAATATTCTGCATGCTCATCTCAAAAGGTCGTTGTCAGAGGCCCACGACAAATACGAGAAAGTATACAACCTTCGAAGTACCAACCGAGCATTTAAAGTGGGTGATATCGTGTATAAACGAAATTTCATCCTTAGCGATGCCTCGAAGAAATTGAGTGCCAAGCTTTGCCCTAAATTCGTGAAAATGCAAGTCCAAAAAGCTGTAGGATCAAATTTGTATGCCTTACAAGACATGGATGGAAAACCCGTCGGAGTATTCCATGCAAAAGACATTCGCGCCTGAAGAAATGCGATAGGCGGAGGTCCGGCTGGCTCACTCGTAACAGGAGAGTTCGTAAATGACTCGTCAACATAAGCGGTTTCTTTTCTTAACCCTTGTGCTCCTTTGCACTTGCAAAAGTGATAAGGTTTGTAGGAAACGCGCCCTAAACATGTAAAAAAATGAACAACCAGTAAACTTCCATCATTAGTGTACGCTGAATTAGCGATTCCCGACTTCGAACCCATGGCAAGGATCAACGCCACTATCTGCCCACAGATGGCATCGTTTTGTTTTTCTCTTTTGCTATGAAAAAATAAACCACAAGAAAAAAAAAAACCAAACACACAAAGGCATAACAGGGACAAGGTATGGCGTGATAGATTTTTTTTTGTATGGCCATGAAAGGTACCGTAGAAACTCCAATGCAGCTTGTCAACGACTCTGCTGAGGTATGAGCCAGGGTGCGCAAACCTTTTTAAACGCGCGTACCACCGGTGGTTTGTCGCCCAGAGTGCTCCTCTGGTGCGCAACCCTTGGGTTGTCGATCCCGTGTACACGCAGTGTGAGCATGTGCATCCGCCAATCACAGCAGAAAAGGGGTTGAAGTATTATTTTTTTTGTTGTTCGCATACCCGTTGACCGAGAATCATACGATGCGACACTCAGTACTTTTCCATGATCTTTTCTTTGTTCTGCGAAAATTACGGTTGGCGAGATGACGCCGTGGTAGTTTTGTTAGGTATAATTTTTGGCTTGGGTAGTCAGTTGAATTTTGGCATCGGAGTGGCTCGGACACCACTCTTCCGCGGGAAGGAAAAAGTATTAATAGTAATTAGAACATGTTGTTCAGTGGTGCGCGTAATGGTGGGCGAGGAAAACTAGTGAAGTTTTAGAAGAAAAAAAAAAAATTTCGTGGGATTTAATAATATTGTGCGGTATCAGTTTCAACTAAACAAAATTGTGTGCATAGCGAGTGCCGATCGGGCGAATGCGCTGAAAAACGACGATTCTGAGTTACATGCGACACACCCATGAACCCCTCGGAGTGACACGTGAAAACCAAAAAAAAAAAAAAAAAAAAAGTAATAATACTTCGTTTCCCCCCCCCATTCAACCACAGTGCAAAAAATTGAATAGTGGTGCGCGCCCAGTTTAATATCTTTACGGTGACTTCCCTGCGAACCCCGAAAATTTTTTTGTCCCGACCACGTGCGGTAAAAGTACCAAATCAAAAATAACGCCCAGCGACTCTGATCTGATCGGGAATCGCTAATTAGTGCAGTGCTACGCAAATATATTTCCACCTGCCCCCCCCCAATCAGTGTATTACGCAGTGCTAGCGATTTGTACCGCCTGACCTCAGTGACGTGGTGAACTCAATCTCCTGCCAAGCGGCCACGCTCGAGCCCCACGCTGCCGCGCACGTGCGTGCCAAATGAGCACCCCCTGCCGACCGCCCCATCAACTCCATTCCCGTTGGACAGTACCGTCAAACAAATCAGCCTCCGCATGAGAAGATACAGGCCACCGAAGCAGCCCCATCATCCGAGTCAACGGCGAAAGAACATCGACGGCGTCTTAGTTTTCCTATATCTTTTTTTTTACCCTTCCCCAAACTGTACAATTTTTCTCCCCCCCCCCCTTAAGTCATTCTTTTATAAATTGGAAAAAAATAACATTATCTCGTAACTAAATAAATAACAAGAAGAAAAAAAAAAAAAAAAAAAAAAAAATATATATATATATACCAAAAGAAACTATACATCATAACGTATGTACGTATAATTTCTAGTACTCGATAACGAGGAAATTTACAAATTAATTAAGTCATTGAAGTTTCGTTTGTGAATATACTTAGAATTAATTGATCAAATTCTGTTTTGCTATCCATAAATAAAATTAAATTACACTTAGGGATATTATTGTCTACTTACTCGGTAACTAGGAAAGGAAATCAACAATATCTTATAAATTTATCAGCCTCCTAAGGCTGTAATTTTTGGCATATACCCCCCCCTTCTTTCTTTTTTTTGATATAGACGACCTGGTAATGCTGTGCACACCATTCTCCGGCTGTCATCGCTACGATCCCCTAAAAGAGTGGGACATACTGAATTCTTGGGGTAAGTCTTTGTTAAGAATCTATGTTGATATTGCATATTGTTGATTGATTTTTCGTTTCATAGTTTAATAACATTTATAAAACATTTTTTTTTTGATATACGGTTAAACGTCAATTGTATGGATTAGTTTTACCTTGCCCCTATGGCCTAGGTGTAAATATCTATTGTTTACATTATCGTTGCCTGTATTATTTCATTTTACAGTATCTACTTTTATTCTCGAGGGTGTAGTTATATGAAGGTATGTGAAGAAAAGACACTACCCCGAATACAAACATTTTTTTTTTTATTATTATTAATCGTATGTTTCTCGTAATAATCCCTGCTTGGGAATTTTCCTTTTTTTTTCTCCTTGGTTGAGATAATAAATACTATTTTCTCTGGCTATCAGTCCAGGTTTCATCAGAATGTCATGGTTTACCGTAAATACGTTAATAAAGTCAATATGTTGATATGTTTGGATTGAATTCCGTTTACTTTTATTCTTTTTTGGAAGTTGGTTCCGAATCTTATTGCTCATGCAGAGAGATTCCATCATGAACAGTAAGTAGGTACCAGTGTTGGATGTGTTGAGGTTCATGGACGAGGCAGACGTGGATTAGACCTAAGAGGGTAGGTCCTCTTCTTTTTTTCATAGGGGTGACTATAGAATATTTTTAGTAGTGGCCTAGTCACCAATGGTGGTTGATGGCCGCACCGCGTGCACCATCAAT
Organism: Cheilosia urbana; assembly: GCA_946477585.1. Lineage (NCBI taxonomy): Eukaryota > Metazoa > Arthropoda > Insecta > Diptera > Syrphidae > Cheilosia > Cheilosia urbana. Next base: position 41,691,310 of record OX297853.1, read on the forward strand.
CATAGGGGTGGGTTTACACTACGTGAGAATACCGACACCTTGTTCTCACTCCCGCGTATATTATATATAACGAGCCAAATGGAAACCATTGATTGAACAATGATTCCAAATATTCGTAACTGGCAAGACATTTTCGGGTCCTTCTTTTTTGAAATAATTTCTTCTCAACGACACCGCGAGACAGGCATGATTTAACATGTAACACAGTTCGACGATTAGGTAGCAAGATCCCCCCCCATTCCGACGAGCCAAGCACGGAGCACGACTAGCATGCCTGACGCTGCTGAACGTTCGAACACCCTCCGCCATACAGCTCAGTTGGACCATAGAAGTTCCTGTAGTGATATGGGCAGTTGAGTTGTCAGGTTGGCTGGAGGTTTTGGAAACTTTGAGGTATATATATATATATACTCCCGCGCCGTATTGTGTATTAGCTACATATGTAATCAGGTACAGGGCAGGATAGCGTCACGCGATCGGCCCGATGGTTCCGTGATCATAGTGGCGACTCTTTTGGTCCTTGGTATGGAATTTTTTTTTTTGTCTCTATCTTTACATTCGGCGGGTAGTTTTGTATGCTGAGTGTATGTATATGTATATCTACTTCTTAAAATCTATAAGATTAGATTTAAATTTGATAGATTATGTTACAAGGTACCTATAAAATGTTTCTTCTAAAGGCACTTAAAAATATAATGCACGACTGGGTCGGACGAAACTTTCTCGTTCATCACACCTTTGGTTGAATGTTTTCTTATTTTATTAGGTAGTTAGGTAAAAATCTGAGAAGCAATGCTAGATAAAAGAAACGATTTACGAAATATAGAAAACGGAATAGTTAGTAAAGTAAAGTATGAAGATTCGAGAGATATTCGAATCAGACCACCATTGTCGGGTCTTTTTTCGTCTCTCAAACCTAGGCCTAGCTTCTCACAACCATTCGTTTTGTGTGAGTTTTTCAAATTTGAAACGAATGGAAGGGATCTACAATTTTATGCCGACTCCAAACGGCCAATTGAGAAGCTATTTCAAGACAGTTATACTCTCGGATGTTTGTCAGACGTTCGCGAGAGGTGGCGCAGTGGAAAAAACCTTAAGTTGCAATTTGGTTTTTTGCGGGATAGTTAAATAAAATTCACTTTTGAGTTTTTCATCTGCTATAGCAGAAAACAATGTAAAAAAAAAAAGAAAATAGTTGGCGCAACAGGTCAGGAGGGACCCTAGGCCTAGCTTCTCACAACCATTCGTTTTGTGTGCGTTTTCATTTTTGGCACGAATGGAAGGGATCTACAATTTTATGCCGACTCCAAACGGCTAATTGAAAAGCTTTTTCAATACAGTCATACTCTCGGATATTTGTCAGACGTTCGCGAGAGGTGGCGCAGTGAAAAAAAAACCCAAACTTGGAATTGGAAAAAAAAAAGTATTTAGAAATCCATTGTACAATACCTAATATAGAGAAAAACTGAATTTGTAACAACTTTCTAACAACAACATCTTTATCATCACCACCATCATCATTATCATCATCATCATCATCATAATATTTATCATATCTTTACGTAATATTTATTTCAGTGAATTGTAGCAGTTAACTTAAATTTTCTCTCTTAAATATTTTGAATATAAATATAATAATTTTCTTGTAATATAATTCAATATGGCAACACCCTGCAAAAGCTCATGTATAACTAATGTAAACAACAACAACTATTGCAAACAACTTAAATGCATTCATAATTTACTGTAACGAACTAGTATGCATTACGAAAGCTCTTCTCCTAACAAGTATAAAAGGAGCACGCACGCTAATAACATCTACCAATTTTGTCTGCTTGCTTATTGACGAAGGTTCTCTACCGTCTCAATTGGAAAGCATACACAATTCGATGCGCTTCTCGCCTACGCCTTTTTGTTGACATTTTGCTCCATTGCCTTTATGCGCTACTGTAGTCCCACGGACAGCATAACGTTAGAGAGATTCGGAGCAGAGCGTTCGCAAATTTTGATAAGCCATTTATAGACATTGTTACTAATTCTTTCTTTGCAATAAACATTTTTTGTAATTATTTTTAAAATATTTTACTGCGCATTTTATTTTTTTTTTTCTAAACGGAATAAAGTTGGTGGTTTGCCTATTCAAAGGCTACTGTTGTCAACGGAAAGCATAACCGTGGTAGAGAAATCCCCAACTCTTTTTTCTACGTTGCCATCCGCTCCTGCTGAGCTCACTTCCCTCCAAACCAAACTAAGTCTTACATTGGCACCCAACTAGTGGCCCGACTCAACCCAAACGTGCATTCCGACTAATATTTGCCACGGACAACCTAAGGAGAAGCAGTCGTATCGCCGCATTGCGAAACCCAGACGAAATGGCTCTTTCTACCGACCAACTGAAGGAACTCTTGGAGGCAATGTCCACTAACTCCAGAGGTACAGGCAGTTTTAGCCACTGCACGGCACGCTTTCAAGGAGAACGAGATCCTGCTGTTGTTGAGGGTTTCATCGCAACGATTAATATATATAAAGACATAGAGCGAATTAGCGAGGATGATGCAATAAAAGGTTTTCCCATACTTCTTCAAGATGGTGCTATTACTTGGTGGCAAGGCGTTTAAAAAGAAGCAACCAAATGGGAAGACGTACTTACGCTTTTACGCAATGCTTATGCACCTGCTAAGCCGGATTACAGAATATATTATGTGGATCTTTTAGAGCAAAGACAGAAACCTAAAGAGTCAACGGATGATTTCATCTTTACTAAACGTGCACTGTTCTCTCAACTTTCCCAACCTATCCACAGAAGCCATGATTATAGACATGATCTATGGATTATTGAGTCTTCATATACGTGGGGTTTCCCGAAGTGACGTCAAAACTTTTAAGGAATTTTTAAATAAGGCAATAGCGGTTGAGCTCTCAATGTCTGAAAGAAATGTCCAACGAGCCCCACGAGAAGATTCATTTACGAAAAAGAGATGCAACTATTACAAACATGGTGGTCATGTAATTGACGAATGCCGCAAAAAAGAGCGAGATGAACAAACCAATGCAAAGAACAAAATTGTCGAGCCAAAGATCCATTGCTAAAAATGCAAAGCTCCAGGATTTGTTCGCTCGAATTGCCCAAGCTGCAAGGATTTGCCAAAAGGACCCGCTACAGTTTCTTTCAACTGTATGAGGACTACGTTGGGAACAGACTTGCCCACAATTCCTATTATAGCGCAAGTTGAAAGCGGAATGGAATATCTTGACACCGCAGCCCGAACTAGTGTCAAAAAGGATTTTACCCCGGAAATTGCTACTCTTATTGGTAACATCGGAAAGTTCTGTCCTATCTATCCACTCTCTAGAACACCTACGGTTAGCATCAACAAGTTAACAACCCCAGAGGCACGAGGCACCGAACTGGTAGATTACTCAAGCTCCCAAGACTCGCCACAAACTAGAAAGAAGCTTGCAGAAAGGAATTCAGCTTTTCTCACTTGGTTTGAGGAAATCGAAATGGTTTCCCCGACTACTACAACGCTAATATCAGAGGAACACATTGGTCCGGAACCACACTTTTAAAAAAAGAAAAGAATTAACAACTACTCTCCTCACTCTATCCAGCATAATTTCCAAAGCGCGCTTATAAGCCATGAGGTAACACCTGAGCGGAAACAAAAGAAAGAAAACTTTTTTCCAGCCTTAAGACGCGTCAAAAAAGAAAAAAAGGAGAAGTTGTATTTACTAGAGCCTTACTACACACAGATTCTTTCTATCGACATTAATTTACGCGACGATGAAGCCATGGAACTTAGCGCAACAGATAGAGATCGATTGAATAAATTGCTGAAAGCTCACAAGAATGTGTTTGGCGCTCTAGCTGAACCTACTCTATTTGCTGTTCAAAAGAATAATACTGGCGACCATAACTTAGTTGCAACAACTCCGTATCGACTCTCAACTTAAAATGGAACTGGAAAAGTTACTCGACAATAAGATAATCGAGAAATGTGAATCTCCTTGAGATAGCTCAACAGCGTCACAGTGCCTGATCCATACCCGTTGCCTAGAATCGATGATCTCTTGCACTCTACAAAGAAAACGTAGTATAAGAGCACACTTGATCTACAATCTAGCTACTACCAAATTAAGGTAACCGAGGAGGACATGAAAAAAAGGGCATTTATAACGCCATTTGGAATGTTTCGTTTTAAACGCATGCCTTTTGGACTACGAAACGCACCAGCCACCTTTCAACGGCTCATCGATAGATTCCGAAATGGTCTTCCAAAAATCCTTCTTCTAATGTACGAGTATCTTGATGATCTAATAATATGCTCTAGCAATTTTGAATAACACCTTACGCTCTTAGACCAAATTTTCCAACGTCTAGAAATATTCAAACTAAAGGTATAGGAAGAAATCAAATTTCTGTTGCTCAAATGTGAAATATCTTGGACATCTAATTACAAATCAAAGTATTCAGGTAGATCCGGATAAAACTGCTGCAATTCTTAAACGATCAGAACCCAAAAATCCTATGGAAGTTTTATCGTTTCTACAAACCTGCTTTTGGTACCGTCGTTTCAGAAACAATTTTGCTGACATCTCTAAGCCACTGAGCAACCTCGCAAAAAAAAAAAAACTTTATAGAAATGAGGCAAGGAAGAGCAGAAGTCATTTGACACATCATTACTTACCAGCGCACCAATACTGCAGCAAGCCTGTGACGAGAAACCGTTTCGACTCAAAACTGAAGCAAGTAATTATGCCATAGGTGCTGTATTAGTCCAGGGGGAGAACAAGGATGAACATCCCATCGAATACACTTCCAGACTTTTATCAGCTGCTGAACGCAACTATTCCACTACTGAGCGTGAGGCACTAGCCATAGTCTGGGCGGCGAACACATTCCGAGGTTATAAGGAGGTGAGGTGAAGTAACCCTAATTACCGATCATCAACCACTTAAATGGCTTATGAGCCTAAAATCGCCAACGGGTAGACTTGCACGATGGTCACTTCAACTACAACCCTACAATTTCAAAATCGAATACACTCCGGGAAGAACAAATACAGTCGCTGACATGTTATCGAGACCTTGCTGTAACACCGAAGAGCACAAAGCAAATAATTGCGAAATTTGCAGCTTTCACGTCGATATGCCTACAAGAAACCCAAAAGAAATTCGAGAAGCCCAGCTAAAAGATGACCAACTGAAAACTATAATTGAATCATTCGAAAGCAACAATGAAAATGTCAGTCGCTGGACAACTCGTGGGTACCTTCTTAATGAGGGGATCCTCTACAGGTTCTCATCCGAATCTGACGCCGAAGATGCTCAATTGGTTATACCGGTGCAAGAACGAGAAACAATTCTCCATGAGTACCACGATGCTGCCACCGCCGGCCACTATGGTGTAGATGGCACCATCGCAGAGATCGCTTCCAGGTATTTTTGGCCGGGAATGAGGGCCGACATAACAAAACACATTTCCAGCTGCCTTGCATGTCAAAGATATAAGCCTAGTAACTTGAAACCGGCTGGATTACTTCAAACAGTTTCTAGAAATTAGCGGTACAAGCAGTCGATTTATTTGCACCTCTACCAGAGACACCGGATGGGTTCCACTGGATTCTAATAGCAGAAGATATTGCCAGCAGATGGGTTGAAATATTTCCATTAAAGGAGGCAACTGCTAACGGCAACATTGCTAAACGAAATATTTTTTCGCTACGGAATACCGAGACGATTATTAACTGATAACGGTTCACAATTTATTTCGTCATTGATGCAACAACTTACTCATTGTTTGGGGGTACAGTACAACAAACCATTACCCCTGTTTACCATCCCGAAGCTAACCCGGTCGAACGTAAAAATAGGGACATGAAGACACAGCTCGCTGTATAAGTTGCCAACAGCCATACAACTTGGGCACAGGATCTACCTTCCATTAGATTTGCTATGAACACCGCGAAATGCCAAAGTACGGGCTACTCACCTTCATACCTCATATTTCGAAGAGAGCTCCGTACCATTAACGATGTCAACCATGATCTTCGAGCGATATTAGAATATGAAAATTTTATACCGGCAATCACGCCTGTTTTGCTGAAACTATCAGACACCCTCAAAAACGCCAAAGAAACAACAAGATCATAACAAAAAATATGCGGACCAGAAACGACGTCCACAACCAACTTTCAAAGTAGGTGATTTAGTATTAATAACCTCCCACTCAGCAAAGCCTCGAAGAACGTGACATCAAAGTTAATGCCAAGACGAGATGGTCCATATGTCATTACCAAACTTATTGGGGCCTCAACATACCAAGTAGCTGCCAGAGATGACCTCAGCATGCCATTAGGGACTTACCACGTATTATCGATTACAAAATACTCCAATCAAGATGCAAGTCAAAAGATAATCGAAAACCCAGTTCAACCTCTTCGAAGATGTGGGCGACCCAAGAAGACATCCAACACTGCCGCATCATCGAGAAGATATCAGCGCCAGAGGGGGAGAATGCAACAACCTCCTAACAACAACATCATTATCACCACCATCATCATTATCATCATCATCATATTTATCATATCTTTATGTAATAATTATTTCAATGAATTGTAGTAGTTAATTTTAATTTTCTCTCTTAAATATTTTCAATATAAATATAATAATTTTCTTGTAATATAACTCAATATGGCATCACCCTACAAATAAAAAGCTCATGTATAACTAATGTAAACAACAACAACAACAATTGTAAACAACTTAAATGCATTCATAATTTACTGTAAACAACAAAAACTATTGAAACCAACTAATATGCATTACGAAAGCTCTTCTCCTAACAAGCAAAAAAGGGGCACGCACGCTAAGAACAATTGCCAATTTTGTCTGCTCGCTTAAGCGGCCCATAAACAGCACACTTGTGTGCACACCGGTGCGCGGTGTACGGAAATGTGTGCCGTGTGTGGGGTAGTGTGCACACCGATTCTTGGTGTCACACACGGTGCGAGTAATGCCCAATTCACAATATCGCTTGACGCGCACGTGCGTTGACAGAATATACAACTTCAGGCGTTGACTCGACTTTAGATCGTAAATATCGTAAATTTCAACAAGACGCCTGAGTAGAGCTTCTTTTTTATGCCCAATTCACAATTCGGCGTTGCACGCGTGCGTGCGTCGGCGCGCTTTGACACGCTTTATCGAAATTTTACGATTTTAAATGCCAAAGCGCGCGAGCAACAATTTTGTAAAACAAAATGCTGCTTTGAAGCGACTACGCGTTAACAGGGAAAATTTTGACAAACTAAAAGTTCTGTTTGTTTTTTGGCTGGAAAATACAAATTCAGAGCAGAATTCAAATTTCAAGTCTACTCTCTTTTTTCTTGAAGCTGTAATTTTTATGCACGAATTGAAAAACGATTCTCCAAAATACAAGAAAATCATATTTAACAATATATCAAAGCACACAACAACCTTAATACGGATACAAGACTCTTGATTAATATTTTTCGTCCAAAACATCTAAAGAAATTAGTAGTTGCCCTACAAAAAAAAATGTTATTCCTCATTTCCACACACTGGATTAATTAATTATGCTTTGAAAAAACATTATATAGCTTTTTAAAAGTTGTGTGTAATAAACATTAGCGGATCTGTACCACTCCATCTATAAACGACATGTTCTATGACTTCAAATCGAACAATTCGAAATTCTAAAGTTGTCAAACGCGCGTGATAGTAGAAAGTAGCTCTACTCAGGCGTCGCGTTGAACTTTACGATATTTACGATCTAAATTCGAGTCAACGCCTGAAGTTGTATTTTGTGTGGCACCATATGAACGCTTTGTTTCTACATATTCTGTCAACGCACGCACGCGTCAACGCGACATTGTGAATTGGGCATTACTATCACGCGCGTTTGACAACTTTAGAATTTCGAATTGTTCGATTTGAAGTCATAGAATGTGCCGTTTATAGATGGAGTGGCACAGATCCGCTAATGTTTACTCAACACAACTTTTAAAAAGATATATGATGTGAAAAGATATGATTTTTCAAAGCATAATTAATTAATTCAGTGTGTGGAAATGAGGAATAACATTTTTTTATAGGGCAACTACTAATTTCTTTAGATTTTTTGGAGGAAAAATATGAATCTAGGGTCTTATATCCGTATTAAGGTTGTTGTGTGCTTTGATATATTGTTAAATATGATTTTCTTGTATTTTGGAGAATCGTTTTTCAATTCGTGCATAAAAATAACAGCTTCAAGAAAAAAGGGAGTAGACTTGAAATTTTAATTCTTTTTCAGCCAAAAAACAAACAGAACTTTTAGTTTGTCAAACTTTTCCCTGTTAACGCGTATTCGCTTCAAAGCAGCATTTTGTTTTACAAAATTGTTGCTCGCGCGCTTTGGCATTTAAAATCGTAAAATTTCGATAAAGCCGTTTCGGCCGTTGTATAATAAAGTAAAATGGCAATTCGTGATTGCGAATTTTGGCGATCCTTTATAGATATGTATTAAAAACCATCCCTTCGACCAAATTTTTTTTTTAATTTTTATTTTTATTTAAACACGAAGCGATTGCAATTTATGCGCAAACCTCATCGTCCAGCGTCCACATCACTCACAGTCATGGTTTGATCTGTTCTCGTTGAGATCACTTGCATAACTAAAGTGTGAACGATTTGGTGTGGCGTGTGTGGCGGAATGCCACACCGGTGTGGTGTCAGTACATCCGTGTGCACACAAGTGTGCTGTCTATGGACCGCTTTATTGACAAAGGTTCTCTACCGTCTCAATTGGAAAGCATACACAAATCGATGCGTTTCTCGCCTACGCATTTTTGTTGACTTTTTGCTCCCACGGACAGCTTAACGTTAGAGAGATTGGGAGCAGAGCGTTCGCAAATTTTGATAAGCCATTTCTAGACATTGTGACTAGTTCTTTCTTTGCAATAAACAATTTTTGTAATTATTTTTAAAATATTTTACTGCGCGTTTAATTTTTTTTTTTTTAAACGGAATAAAGTTGGTGGTTTGCCTATTCAACGTCTACTGTAGTCTACGGACAGCATAACTGTGGTAGAGAAATCCCCAACTCTCTTTTCTACGTTGCCATCCGCTCCTGCTTAGCTCACTTCGCTCGAAACCAAAGTAAGTCTTACAAGTTTGCTATTAAGTTAGAATTGACCTTAGAACTCAATTTTTGTTACAATCGTATGGACCGTTCACATATTCACAATTTAAGTGTTTCTTTAAGAGTCAATACCGTACCTTAAAATTCAAATTGCAACGTACATTAAAAGTGCAATAACTGCAACGCAAAACCCCGTAGTCAAAAACTTGTAAAGTGTAAAAGCTAATAAGATAGTAGGTACATTAGTTGATTATAACTCTCTTACGATAACTTGCGACAATTGTCTGTTTCTAGAGCTTCAACTTTTAAACACTAAAAGTGAATTTTTTTTTAACTTTATTATTCCTTTTTCTATATTTTATGAACCCTTTCTTTTACCTACCATTGCTTCTCAGATCTTTACCTACTTATCTAATAAAATAGAAAAACAACCAACAAAACTCGTGCGATTTATTTTTTTTTTTTTTTTGGGGGTTCGCTGGAAGGAAAAATCATCGAAAGACATTGCAGAGCAAGTACGCGAGGGATGCTTCTGCAATAGTGAGGGACTCGAACAACCTCTAAAAAAGAGGGACTGACTTTCGTCATCCCGAATGGGATTGCACCTAGTCGTTCGACTAATCGGCAATTTATTTTTAAAATATTTGGAAAATTCAGAAGAAGAATCCGCCGTTTGTCGGATTTCGAAACTTTTTTGTTTGAAGACATTACATAATCTCTTGGCCTTGGCTAAATCTTATAGATCAAGGGGTTTTACCTGCCTCAATCTTCTTATTACATTGTCAGTATTTAATAGTTCTGTAAGTTCAACGTTAACGTGGTTATGAAGCCTACTTCTGTGCCTTTGGGCAACCTTTTTAACTTCATCTTCAACCATTTCAATATGTAGATCTCTATGTAGATCAGCGTTTCGTATGTATCAAGGTGCATTAACTATGTTCCTTAGTACTTTATTTTGGAAGACTTGAATTTTTTGTAAATTTGAAGGGCATGTGCATGCCCACAATTGGAGCCCGTAGGTCCATACTGGTTTCAAGACTTGCTTATATAGCAGTAATTTATTGTAGTTGGACAGTGATGAATATCTCCCAATAAGCCAATACATTTTACTGTATCGCATGTTCAGCTCATCTCTCTTTTTCTTTACATGCGCTTTCCAACGCAGTTTAGCGTCTAGGGTCATGCCCAGATATTTAGCTGTATTTGAGTATTCCACTACATTGTTATTAATGTATACTGGAATGTGTGGTACGTTTTTATACGTAAAATTAATATGGACTGACTTTAGGTCATTCAATCTAATCTGCCACTTTTTGGTCCATTCTGCAATACCGTTTATTGCCATTTGGAGCTTTTCTGTTGCAATTTCGACAGTTGCTCCAACAGCAAGCACAGTCAGTGTCATCAGCAGTGTCATCTGCAAAAGTTGCTATAGTAGTTTCTTCACTTTCAGGTAGATCACTAGTAAACAGAAGGTATAGCACTGGACCTAGCACACTACCTTGTGGAACACCAGCTTTAATTCCTCTTAATGTTGAGTACTCTGTCTCTTGTTTAATTCTGAAGAATCGATATGTTATATATGACTCCAGAATTGTTGAATACTGCTCCGGCAGTTGCCTTTGTAATTTAGGGATCAGTCCCTTATGCCAGACTTTATCGAAAGCTTGTGCTATATCAAGAAATATTGTAGAGCACACATTTTTCTCTTCGAATGCTTTTTCGATCTTATCTGTGATTCTATGCGCTTGATCAATTGTAGAGTGCTTGTTTCTAAACCCAAATTGATGAATTGGAACTAGCAATTTTTCATCAATTATTATTTGCGGACGTTTTGCCAGCATTTTTTCGAATAGCTTGGACAACATTGGTAATATCGATATTGGGCGATATGAGGTTACTTCGCTAGGTGGTTTACCTGGTTTTAGTATCATTATTACCTTCGCGACCTTCCACATGCTTGGCACATATCTCAAATTAAATGCAGCAGCTTTTTTAAACCTTTTCGAGGAAATTGTTTTAAAACTTCCCCTGTGATTAAATCGAACCCTGGGGCTTTTTTTATGTTTATGCCCTCTTTGATTTCTTTGGCAAGTTCTTTAGCTATTACCGGCCTAATAGGTCTGCCTTCTTCGCACCTTTCTTCGTTTTCTTGATAATCTTTATCTTCATAAGGTTTGAAGACGTTTTCAAGGTACTCTGCAAAAGTATTTGCTTTTTCTTGACTGCTTTTTGCCCAGTTACCTTCTTTGGTTTTTAGTGGCGGAATGTGAGCTATTGGCCTGTTCATTTTCTTTGTTGCCTTCCAGAGCGAGTAGTCGGTACTAGCATCATTTGTCAGGCTGGTAAGATACGTTTTTAAAGACTCGTTATTAAATTCCCTTATAGATTTTCTGAGCTTATTATTTAAGTTGTTCAGTGTGGTTTTATCGCTTGGCGCCCTTGTCTATTGCCAACGTTTTCTAGATTTCCTCTTTTCTCTAATAATTTCACATATTTCACGAGGATAAGAGTTTTTAATCTTCTTTGTTCTTTTGGGAGTTGCAGCCCATGCAGCTTTTTGTATATCCAGTGTAAATATTTGCACTGCTTCTTCTAGTTGATCTTCCGTTTGAATAGCTGATGATAGTTGTATATATTCTTCCATCTTCTGCCTGAAGTGGTTCCAATCAGTCAGTCTATTAACTAGTTTAGGGCTATGTTCTTTTATTATTATGCTATCGCCAAGTGTAAGAAGTATTGAGGAATGGTTTGATTGAAGATCAGGACCTTCTTCTATATTTATTTTATTTGAAGATATATTTTTGATTATAAAGAAGTCAACAAGATCTGCGGTTTTATTCCAATCTGTGGGCCAGTAGGTAGGTTTCCCCGTTGAGTGATATTTGGCGCCGAATTCTTTAATAGTTTTATATAATTCTCTGCCTCTAGTATTTGTTAACCTAGATCCCCAGTATTTATTCTTGGCATTAAAATCCCCTCCCGCGATTAATCTATTGTGAAATATGCGGAAAAGACTTTTAAAATCATTTTTCTTTAGTCTATAGCTAGGAGAGCAGTATACTGCTGCAACAGATATTTGTCCACTGCTCGTTTTTATACTTATGGAAATTCCTTGGATAGCGCATGATTGGAATTTTGCTTCTAAATGGTGTTCAATCGTATTCTTTATTAACACTGCAGCTCCACCTTTTGCACAGTTGTGAGGATGTGGGGAGTGATATAATTCATATCCCTGCAGTTTAAAGTCAGTAGTAAATTTGAAGTGTGTCTCAGAAATGAGACATATATCTGTCTGGTTTATGTCGAGAATGACTTGTATCTCGTCCTTTCGATTCTCGATACCATTAGCATTCCATTCAAGAATTTTTATTCTGTTCATCATGTTTGTCTTTTTGGCACAGCTTTTTTGTTGCTGTTCTGTCTCTCTAAGCAATGATATTCTATCTAATATCGATTTATTGCATTTTTCCGTGGAACCAATCCTGTTAAGCATTTGTTTCATGAGGATTTCCATCGCAGTGTTTGGCTCTGCTTTGTGTTTTACAGCTTTCTCTGCTGGTATTCCAGTTGATTTTGATGCTGCCTGAGCATACGTCATTTTGGGACCTGTTGGCTTTTGTCTTGGGTCTTTTTTGATGATCACTTGGTCTTCGGTTTTTTCTTTTTGTGGGCTTCTTTTGTTTTTTATCTTTTGCAAGTTGTATTTCTTTTGCAACTGAACATCCTCTATAGTTAGCAGGATGGTTTTCATTGCAGTTTGCACATTTAGGGTGCTCAACTTTTTCCTTCATGCATTCTTAAGTGTGGTGACTTCCTGCACACTTTACACATCTTGGGTTTGAGCTGCAATATTTATGCGTATGCCCATACCTTTGACAATTTTTGCATTGGGGCACTAATTTCGATTTTCTTAAGGTATGAATTTGAACTTTCATCCCAAGTATGTTCTTGATGCCATATATTTATGACATCCAATATTTTAAAATGTCGATTAACTCTTTTTTTATGCTTTCGGGTGAGCATGAGTCATGCAGTTTTTTCACTACAACCTTTAATGGTCTGGTTTGCTTATTCTCATACGAATACCATTGCATTTTTTTCTGGTTCAGAATTTTAGTGAGGTTTCTGTATCCCTCTTCTTCAACCACATTAATTTTAATGTCGTTTTTGTTAACCCTAGAATGGTAAACATATTTTTTAACTCTTCATTGGTAAACTTCGCCTGTGAGGCGACTTTTATAAAAAATGCATATTTCACCGTTAAGAAACAACAAAATATTTAAACTGAAAGAAAAACGTATTTATTACATATTTGGTTACAAGAATTGACAAAAGAACAATTGCATATAAAATATCTTAGAAATATTATAGGAATATTTGGAGATCACATATTTCAATCTATGGTATGAAGAGATCTTTTACAAACAATTCAAAATAAAAATAAAAATCAGTTCGAAATGAAAAAAAAAGTCAGTTTCTTACAGCCCTTAAATCGAATTAACATATTAAAAAAAAAATATGAGGCGTATAAAATCATAAACTTGTGCAGGTCAAGTTAAATTTTGTGAATTTTGCATCTACTTTTTTACGTCATATTGCCAACAGTTGGGTGATCTATGTTCTAAGTAAACAGTAAGTTTTCTTACATTTTGCTCAGAAATAAACGCTCATACGTCTCAATTTCGGCGGACAGAAATCGCATATTGATCTTTTGCCCTTTTTTATAACTGGCTCATCTGTATCATCGTCAGTCTCAGTATTATGATCAATCACGTTACTAATTGCTGCACGTACTTTTTTCTGCATACGAGGCCTTTCTTGCAAACGGATGGAGCACAAGTCTCTACAAAGGTCCTTGCTCAATTTTTTAAGGAATTCTCTTCTTAACATACGCCTTACTTTTAAAACTTCGCAATTGGATACGTAAATTACATAGCTGTTTAGTAGAGCCATATTCAACATTCCATAGAATAAGCAAAGTGGCCAACGCTCGTCTTCAAGTTCACTTCCATCTAGTGATATCTCCTCCAGCCATTTTTCTAGAAGCGCTTCGGAAGTAGTCATCTCAAAAAACTAAAAAAGTTTGTGCAAACACTATCTTTTAGCAAAAAAGCAAAAAAATATGTACAAACAAATATGTTCAAGAAAATTACCTCTTTTGGTAAACTTCGCCTCACAGGCGACACATGTGTGTATATATCGGCAATGCAATGGAGAAAAACAAAACACGTTTGCGCCCAAGTACGTACAAGACTCAATTGAGTTGGCACGAGCGCATCCTTTAATACGAGTAACCGATTGGGAAATATCGCAAAAAAAAAAATTGTTTCGCCTCACAGGCGATGTTTACCGTTCTAGGGTTAATTAGAGCTGTACTAGCTTTAATTTTATTTTCCTCCAATATTTTGGCCAGGCTTTCATACTTATTAACCTGCAGTGCAATAATTGGCGGAGGCTTGGTTGAGTTTAGTATTTTGTTTTCTTTATTTGAAGCATACACTGTGATTGTGCTGCTCTCTTTTGCGGATGAGATTTTTGGGGATATACTCATCTTGTTTTTTTTATTTTTATTCCCCGTGTGACGCTGTCCTTCTGTCTCTTTTTAAGTTCTTCTTCATCTGTTGAGAACTCGGCAGGTTGGACATTCACTTTTTTTTGGTTGTTGAATTCTTCCTTCGACAATTGCAACTCTTTCTTAAGGTTGTTTATTTCCTTAAGCAGTGTCTCATTGAGTTGCTTATACCCATCTCTTTCTTCTAAATATTTAGCCTTCAGTATTTTATTACTTTCTTATTTTTTAGATGGGGGTGTTCTCTCTACCCTTCTACTTCTCCCAAACGGGTCGTTGCTTAGCAATAAATGGTCCCCCCCAGAATCCATGGAACCGACCTCCGAAGAGAGTGGATTTACCAGTGTAACTGGCATACTGGGGTATTACTATCTTTTGTTTTATTCATTGCATTTCCATATTTATTTTAACTTTTGTGAAAAGTTTAAACTGTTGGATGCACAGCCGCTCCTAACATGGAGAACAGACGCTGACCAGGGAGCCGCCTTATATGGGTCAGACGCTTCTGGGTTTTAATGACTAGGGTCCGCGCCTCCGCGGGGTCGCTAAGCCCGTTACCTCTCTCTCTCTCTCCAGAGAAGAAGAGAAGAGAGAAGTACCCTTGCAACAGGAACGACCATAAAGAAGCCGTCGAGAGATATCGAAAGAGTTTTCTTTTCTGTTTTATAATCGTACTACCATGGAAGTCTTTCGAAGAGAGATATGGTATTTGGACTAGAAGAGCATGACATTTACTGTTGTGTCGATATTTTCTCCTCGGACCTTGAAAATTTATGGTGGGATTACGCAAACTTCTCAACAGGCCGTACCGATATCCGCAGCTGGTCTCCAAGGTGAAGAGTCTCTAGTCGATAGAATAATGTAGGTAAGGGAAGTCGGCGAATTAGATCCGTAACTTCGGGATAAGGATTGGCTCTGAAGATTGAGATAGTCGGGCTTGAATTGGAAGCAATAACATGGTTTATGTACTCGTTCTGGGTAAATAAAAATGTTCGGATTTTGTTCCCCGGATAGTAGTTTACGTAACCAATTGTGGAATTTTCTTGCTAAAAATCTTGAGATATATCGCAAGGTATTTTCTTTTGATTTATAACGACTATCAATTAACAATCAATTCAGAACTGGCACGGACTTGGGGAATCCGACTGTCTAATTAAAACAAAGCATTGTGATGGCCCTAACGGTTGTTGACACAATGTGATTTCTGCCCAGTGCTCTGAATGTCAAAGTGAAGAAATTCAAGTAAGCGCGGGTAAACGGCGGAAGTAACTATGACTCTCTTGGATAAATTACAACAGCCTGTTTTCATCTCTAGACCCATTGCTCCAAGCGACATTCAGACCGCCTTACTCACCACCACATCCAATTGTCCAGGACCCGATGGAATAACATTAAAAATACTCCGCCGTATTCCCTTGGGCAAACTAACACTCCTCTACAACGCAATGCTTCTCTTAGAACATACCCCCGATTCTCTTAAAAATAGTCGAACAACGCTGATTCCCAAAACAACATCACCATCCAGCATAAGAGACTGGAGACCGATTACCATCTCCTCCATTATCGTGAGGGTAATGCACCGAATACTCACAGGCAGACTTCAAGGAATACAACTTCATCGTAACCAACGTGGCTTCAAAAGGCTAGATGGATGCTTTGCTAACACCATCACACTGCATACACTCATCAAACAACACAGAAGGAAAGCGAGACCCCTCTTTGTAGCTTCCCTAGATGTCCAGAAAGCCTTTGACACGGTGTCACATCACAGCATCAAAAGGGCCCTAGAACGAGCAAATATCGACGAAAAGGCTCGAAACTATATAGCCAGCAATCTTCAAGGAGGAGCAACAACTTTCAGCTGCAGCCATGCCCCACTAAACATTTCGATAAAGCGCGGGGTTAAACAAGGAGACTCCATCTCCCCCTCATTGTTTAATATAGTAATCGACGAATTGATATGCCAACTAGATCCATTCACTGGCATTGAAATCAGCCCAGACAGAAGACTACGATGCCTAGCCTACGCAGATGACCTCCTCCTATTCGCACAATCTCCTGAAGATGGACAACGGATGCTGGAAGCAGTAAAACACTTTTTTGCCTCAGAGGAATGCGGATCAACGCTCAAAAAAGCTGCATTCTTAACCTGAAAACGGTCCCGAGCCTCAAAAAGTTGTACGCCGACACTACGCCAATCACCTTCGACGACTCCAACATCCCCGCTTTAGGAGTAGAAGACCACCTAAGGTATCTGGGAAGCACCTTCTCGCCCTTCGGCGAACACGAATGCAACTCAGAAAACCTCTTCGTAGAGCTGCAACGGCTGAAAAGGTCTCCACTCAAACCACAGCAGAAACTTTTGATGCTCAAACAGTTCCTCATCCCACGGTACATACCATACTACCAGCGTCCCAACGTCAACAGAAAAACGCTGAAAGAAGTTGACAGGAAGATCCGACACTTCATAAGGACCACAATCCACTTGCATCAACATTGCCACAATTCGATACTGTACTCCCCGGTCTCACATGGAGGACTTGGTATGTTCGAGTTTGGACCACGTATACCAGTCATAATTAATGAAAGGACAAGACGCCTACAAGAGGCCGACGAACTCTTCGCAGACATTTTCAGGATGGGTCAAGCATGGATCACGCGCATCCAAACGATGATACCTATTGGACGAGAAACAAAATCCCTCCTACACCAACACCATACCAGATGTCTGGAAGCTTCCTTCTCTGGGAATGGGATCACCCAGGTATCCAACCACAAAGCGTGCACCAACTTTGTGTACAACGCACCACGCTTTTGGACCGGGAAAGAGTACATTAAAGCCATCCACTTGCGATACAACTTACTACCAACGGTGGGAATACCATCCAACCCACCTGCAGCCCGTCAATGCAGGGCCAACTGCAACAAAATCGAAAGCCTCTCTCACGTTCTACAAGGCTGCCCCTTCACCCACTGGCAGCGAATACAACGTCACAACTTCGTGCAAAAGAGATTGGTTACAGCAGCAAGACGCAATGGTTGGCGAGCCAAAATTGAGCCAAGAATTCGGGGCGACGACGGTCTACTCAAAAAACCAGACCTCGTTCTACATAGCAGAGAAACCGTAATCGTATGTGACATTGGAATCCACTGGGAAGGGCCGGAACAACTGTCCCAACAATACGCTCACAAAACAGCGACGTATAGCACCCCAGCCTTCATCAGGAAGATCCAACAAAAATATCCTGGAAAGACCATCCTCATTCTTCCCCTAATAATGGGAGCGCGTGGCATATGGTGCGCACTAAACCGCTTTATAAGCAACCACCTACGCCTCTCCTTTGGTGACATGCAAGATCTAGTCACCACCACCATCAGAGGAAGCTGGATGATCCACTCCCTATTCATGCAAAACATCTGGCGACAGCGCAACAACAACAATCAGGGTACGACTGCCCAACATCCCAGTCGAAACTAAGCTGCTTTTAATTGCTATTATTGTATTGTATTGTTAAATAATTAATGTACTTATATGAGAAAAAGGAAAATAAAAGACAATTTTCTAGCCAAACAGGCACGGTAATTCTACTAAGATCAGTACTTGTACTTGTACTTGAACTGGCCTTGGGACGCTTTGTCAGCGTCTTTCTCAGTGACTCTAATGTGGGTATGCCCACCGTGAAATTAAGCCGTCAAGGCAGGTGTTCACGTAAAGCATGACTTTCATTTTCTGTCCCTATCTAGTATCTACTATCTAGCGAAACCACAGCTAAGGGAACGGGCTTGGAATAATTAGCGGGGAAAGAAGACCCTGTTGAAGTGTAAGGAGACATAAGAGGTGTAGCATAAGTGGGAGATATTTAATTTAATTATCAACAATGAAATACCACTACTCTTATTGTTTCCTTACTTACTTGATTAAATGGAACGTGTATCATTTCCTAGCCACTATACGGATATATTTATTTTTTATTGCAATTTATTTTGTATAGCTTTTGCAAAAAACGCTGTTACGCAAAAAATGTGGAATATTTAGCATTTCGCCCTAAATGCAAAGTCAAAAATTTTGTAATTACTTGCACTCTTCAAATGAGGAATGAAGTAAAGCAGCCAAGGGTAGTAGATAATCATTTGTGACCCTGCAAGCTGCAAATGCAATAGACTCGTTAAATGCGTTCATTACACTAGTCGCTATAGTGGACAATAAATACATTTTCGAAGAACCGCTCCACGCTTGTTTACATATGTGTAGGTACATTTTTATGCTTTAAATATGGAATACCCCTTAAGCGGTATATACTCGTTTACTGCCCAAAAAATCAGCAAGCATGTGAGAGGAAATTAGTAAATTTTTTTCGAAGTTGCATTTATGTACTTCAGTACTGTACACACATCATGCATGGCATGGAGCATGCTGCATGCAGCATGAGGATGTGCCTTTATACATTAATTCATCATTTTACGGTTGCTTGCGAAATCAGCATTCAAAAGAAAATATTGGTGCATTAACAATTGATGCGAGAGTTGAAAAAAAGTAGAAAGGTTTGCAAGAAACGGGTTTGGATGAAAGATTGGCTGAAAAACAGAAAGAAGTTTTCACAGGAAAATCTCCTTAACGAAATGTAATTTCGAAAACCAAATTACTTGGGATGTTAAATTGTCATTTAATCGCTTTTAATTGCTCTATTCTTCATTTTGCCGATCGTCAGGATGTGGTATATTTTGTGGCGGACTTTTGAAGGATTTTTGATCGTACCTAATGCCCATCATGGATTTAATCGCTGTGGGAAAATGTACAAATGTTTTTAATCTGACAAGCCATTCGCCATTACCATTTGATTTTTTTTTTCAATCCCTAGTTCGCAGAAAAATTCTTTTCTTTTTCAGAAAAAGGATAACAATTGGAAAAATTAACAAAAAAAAAAAAGATAATTAATCGGTTCGAATTTTACTACACCATATCTTGTCGTTTAAAAGTTTTAAAATTAAAAAAAAAAAATAAGCGCCTATTCATTAACTATCAACTCATATAAAACAAAATTGTCGCTCTGGTACCTACTCCATTAAATGGAATATATTGTCGTTTAAAAATTTTAATATTTTTAAAAAATACGCGTCTATTCATTAACTATCAACTCATATAGTAAAAAAAATTTGTCGCTCTTCTCTAAATGTGTCCATAAGTAAAAAGACCAAATACATAGTAAGCTAAGTCTACGAAAATAAAAAAATTGGGAAAAAAAATGTATGCATAGATACGTTTACCATATTTCAGAATTCCAAATAATGAGTAGGTAATAGAAAAAGACAAAAATTTCAACACAACTTTCAACTCTTTTTCATAGTCATTAACTCATGTGCGATGTGTAACTTCACATTATTGTGCAAAATATACTAGATACGTTTGTGAATAAGTACCTAATAAAATAAATAAAATAATAATAATAATAATTATGAATCAAACCAAACCTCGAATTCAATTTTTCCGGATGGATATGAACAAAATTATGTTTGATTTTATAACTAGCTATTTAAAAAAAAACACTGCTCCCCTAAAGTACATACACACCACTGTTGAAAAAAGGCTTAATATTGTACCGATTTAGGTACAATTTGACTTTCCCGAGTACGCAAGTACCACTTCTCAATTTTGAGTTCTATTTGTACTATTTTTAATTTTTGAAATAAATCGAACATGTATAAAGTTATTTTGACTTACGGATATATTATTCACTTCAAAAATTAAACAAAAGTCTAACGACTCAGTTATTAAACTCGAACATAAACTGAGTTCTTAGAATTCGTCGGCATTTAAGTATTTAAACTCGAGTAAAAACTCAATTTCATAACATTGACATTTCTTCGTACGCAGTAGACATAATTAAGTAAAAGTGAAAAAGAACACAAAAAGTAGCGATATGATAACGATTAATTCGTGGATTTTCGGAAATATTTCCGGCTAAAAAAGAGGCATTTTGGAGGCTAAATTCATAATTAATACAATAGAAATGAAACTCAGCACACAACAAATCAAATCGATTTCACAAAAATAAACGTCACAAACAAAAAAATTAAACGTCATTTTATGTGAAATTTTACGTTACGTAAGTTTAAATCGGATTAAACTCCGCGTTTAAATACATCTTTATCCAGCTGGTTTAATGCATGTTTTCGAGTGATTAATTTAAACATAGAATTCATTTTTAAACCCAATGATCGGGTTTAGAAAACGCGGATGAAATGTTCGTGTAAAATTAACTAAAACCTAATTAGCAATCGGAGTGAATAATATGGCCGTTAGATTCATTAAAATATCATGTATTTTGCTTGAATGAAATAGTTATGTTATGTCCTTAAAAAAAAAGTATGTATGTAGTACCTACACTTCTTTTCAGTTTTAAGTACAATTGAGAAAAGTCGATTTGCATCCCTGATACACACATCTACATGGATACCTCTAAATTGTAAATTCATCGAAATCCATTTGGAGCTCAAGTAGGACACTCAATATTTTCAATTGCGAGCGAATTCTTTAATATACTCCTACCTATGCAGCTGAATGTGTGATTTGTTTTCAATGCTCTTGCACGAAGTTTACAGTCCATTGATTAGAGTTCTTTGAGTTCGTGGACTCCAGCATAAAAAAAAATATATTTCAATTACATCTCACAATTTAACAGCAATTTCAATTTGTATGGGTGAATGGTGAGATTCACGCAACACAGATGAAATAGAAACGAAATGAAATAGAAAATATTCAAATCAAAAGGGATACCTACCTAATAACGGCACTCACGTATTGACAACATTAAAAACTGATATGACAAACTCAAGTGCATTCACTCGAAGTCTAAATACATATGTTCAGACTAGGTAGCTGTACATATTTTTATACGACGAAAAGCCATCATTGTCTGATATGAAAAGCAAAGTAGTAATGTATGTCCTCATTGTGCTATGATGGCAGTATATCAGGACTGCCGGAAGCCGGACCCTGGACTCAGATGAGGTGGAGGCGCTTATGTGTGGTTACGAGATGTATAATGTACGTACATCACTCAATTTTCTGCATCAATGAATGCGGAATATCGGAATAATTTAATTTGAATGCATATATGAGAATCCATACGGGTGAAACCGACTTCCCGGCTGAATGTCACTATGGTGAAATGCGGTTGGATGGAATATGTCATGTTCATTGAGTTTACAGGCGGAAGAGCGAATGATACGTTTGCTTATCATGAAGTGAATCAATTGTATGTTAGTTGGTGCGCTAGCAATTATATTTATACAACTGTATGTTGGTAGGTCATTTACGAAGCCTGTGTTTAAAATACTACTGCCCAAGAAATTTATTTTTGTTGTTTTTCGTTAAAATTTAAGTTTTGTGCATTTCCTTATCGTTTTTATTTTCAAGCAAAACAGGATACATAATTTGAAAAAAAAAAAAAATTAGCATGGCTGGGAACTAACAAGTACCAATTTTTTGTTTAAGTTTTCTTTGAGCTTTATTATAACAAAATCTATACGCTCTCACGGATGCAACTTTGTGTTTTGAAATTCGGTCAATTCAAATTCTTTATTCAAAATTTATATTAAATACTATAGAAATAACTGAAGTATTGCAATGTCCATATGTTTCAATCAAACCGCAATGATTGACGTGTCCGCCAACCTTCTTCTTTTGAAAAATGTGAAAAAATGTGAATTCAAGATTGATGCCACAAATGCACAAATATTCAGCGATTATCCTTGCGAAAAATTGTTTTTCATATCGAAAGCGAATAAGCGGAATCCGCGGAATGAAAAAATAAATAGTTGGCGCAACAGGCCCGGAGAGACCCTAGGGCCTAGGCCTAGATTTTCACAACCATTCGTTTTGTGTGAGTTTTCATTTTTTGGAACGAATGGAAGGGATTTACAATTTTATGCCGACTCCAAACGGCTAATTGAGAAGCTCTTTGGACCCGCGTGACCGTTGTGCGAAAATTTGACACTTTTTTCGAGGACTCTAATACAATTTTTTGGTACTTTTTCGCTTTTTTTAGTTGAAAAAGGAACTTCGCAAATTCTTTAAACAGCTGCGATTTCCAAATAAATATGTTTAAAATGTAACGAGGTTGCATATCACAATGCTATTATAACGTCAAGTGAGCCTATACTTGTTAAATATCGTACGAAAATTCTAAATTTGTAGAGTAGCTTTAGGCCCCAGTTATAGTCATACGTAAGACAGAGCCGTAATTTTCTTTTGCTTTTTTTGACCACTTAAAATTGATAGTTGACCTCAATCTTGGTCTTAAAATGTTGCTTATGAATTATAAAATTAGTTTATCAAATTCGTTTTTCTAAAATAAGAATTTATAAATTTTTCCGTACGAAAAACGTTTTCCGATCACAGAAAAATTAATAAATTCTTTTTCTATAAAATTGAAAGATAATTTGCTTATTTTTTGATAAACTATCTTAATAATTCATAAGCAACATTTAAAGATCAAGATTGAGGTCAACCATCCAGTTTAGGTGGTCAAAAAAAACAAAAGAAAATTGGAATAGTTTCGTTTTACGTATGGCATTTTGTACCTTAGTAATATTTCCCTTTACTGTTTCATGGCCCTGGGTGTTAGAGAAAGGTTATACATTAAGTTTAAAAAAAAAATTGATAATTTTCATAGAAATTTTCATATAGTATAAAAAAAAACTTAAACAAAAAAAACAAATTGTAGATTTTTTTAAGATAGTTCAAAAAATAGATGCAATTCGTTTTCGAATGACAAATTTTAAAATGAAAACCTTAAAGCCTTGATTTTGAATGGCTGTAAATATATCAACTCATATTTATATCCACATTCTAAGATCTCGTTCAATTAATTTTAAAAAGTTGCACAGAAAAAAAACATGCAAGAAAAAAATTCTTCTGAAGCTCTTCTGTAAATTTAGAATTTTCTCACAGTATTTAACAAGTATTGACTCCTTTTAACCGAAAATAGTGTTTTGATAGGGAACAGCGTTATATCTTAAACATATTTTTTTTTTTTTTGAAAACTCTCCGAAGTGTTTTTTCCAACTAACAAAAAGGAACAAATTAGGAACAAATTGTATCAGGCTCCTCGAAAAAAGTACCAAATTGTCGCACAACGGTCACGCTGTTGTCAGTTTTTCTCATCCGACATCCTTCTCGCAACCTAAATAGGTTGCGTATGGGAAAGCGCGCCTGGAATTTTCAGGAACAATGCTACAATAGAACAGGAAATATTGGAAGCTGTCAGTTCTCGACATCACGCACACATTTATAGAATCCGCCCTACACGTGAACCCTTTCCGCAACCGCAATTGCGACAAAAACCGCACAAAATCAAGGCACTGGTTTTTGCGGGATTCGAACCTCGACCCCTAGCGTAGTAGTTCAACACATTAACCACTAAGCCACTGCGCCTACAATGAGAATGTTTAAAAACGCCTATTTTCTTGACAACAATGCAGTTCCTACATTGTCCTTAATGAGCGCTAGATACCAGCTGTAGTTTTTTGTTTTATTTGGACATTTTTTACTTTGTTTAGTTAATTGTGTAATTATGTATATTCGATTTTGAAATTATTAATTTGCTATAATGAATTATCTGTTTTTTGTTTTTGTTTTGTAAAATTTTGATAATTTTTAAACTATGTAAAAAAAATCTCGAATTTACTCCTTATTTTCGAGATATTTTAGTCTTTTGAGATTTTTGTACGTTTGAAATGTTTGCATTCGAAATTAAAAGAAAAGAAAAGATGGAGATTTTTAGCTTTCGAGATCTTTGTCGTTCGAGATTACGTCATGATACCGCATTTATCCCTCTAGAAATAAAGTCCGTAATTCCTTTCCCTTCAATGCTTTAAAAAGCACAACATTTGTTAAGACTCTTGGTTTTTGTTACTGAACTACTAAATTCGTTGAATGTTTTTATGACGATATTTTCTTTTTAACCGATAATGACTTAAGGACACATTTTACACAATTGTTTATTACATGAACGTTACAATTCGTCCTTTGAATCGAATTGTGAATTCAATAGTTTACAGATGCATTATCTGCACTGTAGGCGCAAACATCTGTTACTTTTAAGTTATTACATTCTGATATGCGATTGATATTTTCAAAAAGATCCTTGGAAGCTTCGAATGGGTCTTCATAAAAATCAAAAATGTTTTTGCTAATACCCGATACTGGATACAAAAATATTGGACAGCATAAGGATATGTTTTTAAGTTTCCAATATTTTAAGCGTTGAGCATAACTTCAGTTGGCAATCGCGACTGTTACAACTTATTCCATGCGTTACATTGTGGAATACGCTTACAAACTCAGCGGTTGAGATCAATGTTTCAATATGCGTAGGTATATCTTTTTGAATCACAAAATCCTTGAGGCCGACAAATGATTTCTGGAGGTGGCGCAGTAAAAAAAAATACCCTAAGTAGGCATTTTGGATCAATTTTGTTTTTTAGTGACAGTTTGGATGGCTCCGACAAATAGTCGCCGAATTTATTTACGATTTGTGAAGTGTCAAATGCTGCAGATTCTCTTTCTGTTTAGAATATTCCGCGATCAAACTACTATTGAACGAATTCAATTGGCGAAACAAAACGAAAAAGAGTAAATAGCGCCGTCGCCACCGCCCGAAGGAAATTATCGAATGGGATAAATGACACAGGCCGGAATCGGCCAAAAAGAGATCGCGAACAAATTTCTGTAACTACAGCCACTGGGATGGCTGCGTTCAGCTTAGCTCAGCGAAGGGATGGGTTCGTCGTACTCAATTAAATTTTGATTGGTATTTGCTCGTGTGGATTTTGTTGTTACGAAAATGGACGCCGCAGAACCCGTTATAACGGGTCGCGTGTCCCGCTTTTCCGGGAGTTTAATCGAAACAGGAGCCTTCCGAAAGCTACTTTAAAAATGCACTGAACAAACGAATTATGCACATCACAAAACTTATCTTTTATTAGATTTCCTGATGGATTCCCTGTTTCATCTGTCCTGGGATTTAGTTTTTTTGTATGCCCCTTTCTGACACCTTTTTGCTTCCCTCTGTCCACTATCCTGTCTTCCTTTCTGTCTGGCCTTCGTCTCAACGCTTCCTTCAATGCTACTTTGCTTCTTCTATATTTTTACTCCACGAACTTGTTTCTCTAGTTAATAAAAAAAAAACAAAAAAAAGGCTATTAAAACTCCTTTAAAGCATCTAGCTTTAATACTGGTTGGCCAAAAAGTGACTTCCAGGGCCTTTGACTTAGTTCGAAGTCGCTCGGCTTCCTCACACACACTCTCATTCATACGCTGGTATTAGGCCACAATTGTGGGATCTTAAGTTGGCATTCATCAATGCCTCCCACGACCATTTACCACCACATTCAACATATTAACGGGCTAAACGGTCAATTTTTGTGCGATACCAATACGCTGCCGTAACCCGCTAATCCTCTCAAAATTTCCAATCGTTACTCTCTTTATATACTGAAATTCGCCTTGGGAGGGTCCTTCTAGTATATTTGAGATTAGCCAGCCGACTTGGAACTCTCTTCTCTTATTATCAGAGTTAGCCTTCTTTTTATGTGTTACCTCTGCTATTTAGCCAGAGATGATCAAAAATGTAAACAAAAGAGTAATTCGTGGAGGAATTTGTAGATCCGTCATTTTCCACACTTTTTATAAAAAAGTAAATATAAAGTATAACAAAAAAAAAAAAAAAAGGAAGAAAGGATGCAAGCGGACGCTACTAGTGTTATACCCCACCGGACTTGGACTTTCCCCCTTATTGGATATGGTATATCCCCCGGCAGAGGTGACAGGGAATCCACAGGTATAGTTGGAATATGTTTTGTTTTCGCGAATAATTAATCTCGTTCGGTGGACTCTCGCGCAGATTAGGGGGATGAGACTTGCGGGTAGTAGGCCATCCCTTACAATTGAATTTCATTTAGGGTGGGCTCTCGGCCATCGTTTTACGGTAGACATGAGTATGGCGAGGCTGACCTTCGTTCGATCTTTAGTTGTTTTGCAACAGTGATCTCTGCCTGCTCCTCGGTTATCACAGTTCAGTGCTAGTGAATTATTGTTCTTTTGCTTTGAGGTCCCATCGTTCGTAGCCTTTTTTCTTCTGTCGGTGCTGCGTTCTGTGCTAGTTTTCCGTGCCATGGGTTCCAATTTTCTCACGCACTTTCTGTGCGGGTGGTATTTGTGAGTGCATGATTTCGTTTGGCCGTCTGCCCACGCTATCTGCTGCTCCTTCGTTGCTCCATCGTCGGGGCATTGACTTAGGGATCGTCTTCCCTATGCCCATCGAACGAGACACCCTACCGAGGTGTGGTAGTTCTAACAGATTGCGTTGAAGAGTGTCTATTTGGCGGCGGGGTGATTCAATAAAAAGGGAGCGTCGTCCATCCACCCATCGATCATAATGTTTTCGTCACATGCGTTGTCATGTGACGTTCGTTAGGGGTGTTTTGGTGTTGGATGTCCGCCACCCCCGGCAGCTATACATAGTGTTTTGTGTATAGTGGTCCCACGATGGACTGTTTGTTAAGCGGATCGTCTTCCCCCCCACTCATCCTCATCGACAGGCCGCCCGTCTGTTTGCCAATGTGCCTTAGGGTCAGTGGGAGTCTCCTGGGCACTCATTCCGTATGTCGATTATCGCCAGACGATAGCGTTTCGACGATAGCTTTGCTTCACGTAACTTTAATAATCGTTTATCGTCCAGACGATATCGTTTTGACGGTTGAACATTTGCTTCACGTAAGTCAATAATCGTCGAAACGCTATCGCTCAGACGATACAATTTGAGCGATACCTAATGAGGTGTCGTTTTGCATTGATTTGTGTGTTTTGCAATCAGTTTAAGATTTTTTTTATCGAATTTCATGAATTTTATTGTGAACAATTGACTTCGTGATTGTTTCAATGATTCCAAATACATTATATATGTAATATATCCGACATTTAAAATCATAAATTTTTTTTATTATAACGAGCTAATTTTGTGGCTGACTGTAATTGACATATTCCGTGAGCACTTTGTATGTGAGTGTAATTTGATTAAATGCTTTGTGTCACTTTGAAAAGTAAATAATTACAAAATGTTTCGAAGCTACAATTTTATTTTTCTGCAACACGAAAATGAAAATTATAAAAAATTACACACCATACGAAGACGGAGACAATTAAGAGACGCATCCGATCCATTATCTCTTCCAACGGAAATGTAAGTACATTTGTTAAAAACCAAAGTTAAAAACCAAAACCAAACGCCAAAAGTTTCCGATTTAAAATTTGATCTTTATTGAATGAGTTCTTGAGTAAAACTAACTTTGAAGATCGCTGCTATGCACCACGAAGGGTCCCATGCTTATCTTCTGCGTAAGCATATCGCGACGTTCGCAGAGAATGTTTATTTGGTTATGGTCAGCATATCGCGACGTTCGCAGAGTATGTTTATTTGGTTATGATATTACCCCTTGGTCGACGTTGAATACTTGAATAAACATACGCTGCAACATAGTATAAGACAAAGGAATATGGTCGATGTTGAACACTCGAACAAACATTCTCCGCAACAAAGTATATTAGAAAAGAAATATTAATGACGCCTTATCGTTATGCATAACACCTCCCTTCATAAAAATAAACAATATGTTTACAAAATTATTGTTTATATCTAATAAACACAATTAATATTGCATAACGAATATATGCACGACATTTACACTTTATATATTCATCGATTTAATTTAGTTTTCCATTAATTTTCTTCTCTATCGAAATTATTAACTTTAAAAACGTTGGAATTGGGTCTTTTCATAACCGTTCTCCTTTTCTCATCATCATAGTAATGAACAATTTTTTCCCTTTCTTTAATAGGGTTTCTTATTTTCTTATTAAAACAATTTCGGAAAATAGTTATCCCTTTTCCTTTTATTAATTTAAAAGCAAAGTAGGTTATGATTACAATAATAAGGATTCCACTTATTCCTAACACTGCACCTTGAGCGTGAGGTGGTATATTTCTTAATTTTCTAGTAATATAACTTTCTTGATTTCTTATTTCAATTGTTAAATCTTGTAATTCCTTTAAATTTTCAAGTTTTAATTTAGGCATATTAATGTTTTCTTCATTTATATCATTCAATTTTACATTTAAACAACAATCCTTTGGAGCGAAACGGTATATATCTTTATTTTCAATTAATAACTCCGAGTCATCTGTTACAATTCTGGATTCAATTGTTTCAAAAGTACAATTTGCGTTTAAATTTAAAATGCCAATATCATTAATAAGACCTTCTTCATTATCTTCTTCTTTTCTGCATTTACATTTATATTTAGTTTCTTCGCTTAACGCGTATAAATATTTGTTATCCGAAATTTTGTGAAATATTTCAACATGATTTAATACTTGTTTAAGTTTACAATTATAATTATCATTTCCTTTGTTCATGAAAATGATGAGTTCACAATCTTTAGTCATTACACTGTTTTTGAGTTCAATTTGGTTGCATATAAAATATTTATAAATTTTCTTACAATCTTTCATAAGATCATTACTTAAAAAATATTCTTCTTTATTTTCTTTAATTACGAAAAATTTCTTACTTTGTTCAATGACATACAAAATTCCCCTTGCTCTATATGGCACATTGATCATTTCATATACATCTGATTTTGTGTATTCAAGTAAAGGAACCGGTAAAATTACTACTAATCTTCCTTTCTTTATGTAAGCGATCGGTACTATTTCCTTCATTATGTGACTATAGGATTCTAAGTTCGGAGTAAATAACATTAAATGTTCTTTATTACTAGCCTGCAATAGTTCTATAAAATGTTTAGGTTTAATAATTATAGGATGTATAATATTATCCTGTAGAAAAAGTATTGCTTCAGTTACTTGATTAATGAGTATTTCAGTATGACTTATAAGAAAGTATATTTTAATTTTGAACTCGATAAAATATTCTCTTAAAATAGACCGTTTTCTGTCTTTATTTATTGAATTCATAGCTCTTTCTAATGTATTCGTTAAACCATTGGTTAGGTTACCTAATTTAAAATATGTTTCCTTTAGTATCAAACTTTGTTATTTAAACCATCTAAAATCTTAATTTCTCCTTGTTGACTTTTATGAACATACTCATTATTTTCTTTTGTAATTCTTATAGCTTCTTCGTATTGTTTAGCGTCTTCGTTATCTAATGTTCCAAACAACAATTTTAAGCCTGATCCAACAATATTTAAAAGTCCTCTTCTATATCTTCTATCAACTCCTAGTAAATGATAAATGACTTCTAAGTCTCTCCTTAATCCTGAAATTTGTATTTTTGCTTTCTTGATGAATTCTACACATTCTGGAATTTCTATTAAACACTCATCATTTATGTTTGCTATAAAACTAGTTATTACATCTATCTGGTCATTTATTTGGTTGAGGTCAGTATTGATAACTATGGAAATCTTTCCCGTTATTTGCCGTAATTCTCCGATGTTCTTGTAGTATATACCGTTGGGTGGTATGTTTTCCCATTGTATAGAACTAACGTAGTTTATTAATGTGATTCTGTGAATAATATTATTTGTTAAACGGTTTAATTTTTCTTTTATTATATTTCATAGGTTTATTGTTACGTTTAACTATGACACAATCGTCTAGAACCTTGATAATTTTGTAAGGACCTACATATTTTTCTGCGGACTTGTCCCGTTTATCGTTTTCTACTAAAACTTTATCATTAGCTTTATATTCCTTTATTCTAGAACCTAATCTCTTATCGTATCTTAATTTAGCTTTTTTCCTCATATTCAACATATTCCTTTTCACATCTACCTCTAGTCTAATAAGTTTCAACTGCAATTCCTGTACATAATCACTAAAAGTTCTTATTTTTAAACTCGATTCGGATGGTACATTTGCTTTTCTTCCAAATATTAATTCATGTGGAGTAAATCCAGTACTATTATGAACTGTTGTGTTGTGACAAAACGCAGCATACCTAAATAATTTAGCATATTCTGGTTTTGATTTATCTTTTATCATTAATCGTAAGTATTCTCCCAATCTAGCGTGCGATCTTTCAGCAGATCCATTTGCTTGTGGATAAGCATTGCTGGTTCTTAAATGTTTAATTCGGAATAATTTACATAATTCTTTCATTAAATCGTTTACGAATTCTCCTCCATTGTCAGTTAAGATAAATTTTGGAATACCAAAATAAAGTATCCAATTGTCAGTAAAAGCTCTTGCGACTGTTTCGCATTTTTTATCATTAATTGGAATATAGCTTATGTACTTACTCAAGTCATCTTGAATAGTTAGACTATATATAGTTTTGTTCCCTTCCTTATAAGGACCTGTCAAATCCATTGACACCTTTTCTAAACTGTGATCGGCACTTGATACAATTTTCATTGGATTTTTTCCTGGATGCCTATTTATTTTCTGCTTTTGACATTCTGGACATTTGTTAACAAACTTAATTACGTCACTATTTAAACCCTTCCAATAATATTTTTCCCTGATTCTGGAAATCGTGGCTTTTTGTCCTGCATGACCCCCAATCAAACCATCATGATTCTCTTTGATGATTCGTTGCTGATCATCTCTATCATTGATAACTTCGACATCCGTTTCAGATTCATTTTCTGAGACCTCTTCGTCTTCGATTTCATTCGTAGTCATATTTTGGTTGCTAGTATGACTCGTATTTGGTAAATTCCTACATTCTTCGTCATAAATGTTTCTCAACAGAGTTTCATCCTCTTCTTCTTCATCATAGAAATCACTACCAAAAATATCTTTAATATTTCTTCGAACTTCTGTGTCAACAGTGTGTGCTTCTATAGGGTATACGTTCCTACTTAATTCGTCAGCTACTACGTTATCTACACCTTTTTTATATTTTATCTCATACTCATACTCTTCTAATTTCAATCGCCATCTAATCAGACGAGAACCTGGATCCTTAACGTTGAATAACCAAGTCAATGGTCTGTGATCAGTTTTTATGATAAATTTCTGCCCATATAAATAAGATCTAAGCTGTTGTATCGCCCAAACTATAGCTAGACATTCTTTTTCAGTTGTGCAGTAATTAATTTCTGCTTTATTTAATGTTCTACTCACGAAGTGTATTGGTAATTCTTTACCTAAATGTTCCTGTGATAAAACTGCGCCTATTCCTAAATTACTAGCGTCCGTAGTTATAACGAATGGTTTATCATACTTGGGATATTGTAATAGAGTAAATTCTTTCAGTAATCTTTTTAATTCGTTGAAGCTTTGAGATTGTTCTTTGCTCCATACAAACTCGATATTTTTCTTTAATAGCTTAAATAAAGGTGAAGCAATAATGCTGAAGTTTCGTATGAATTTCCTATAATAACCTATCATTCCCAAAAAACTTTTTATTTCCTTTGGATTCTTAGGCTCTTGTAACTTGTCAATTGATTTGACCTTTTCTACATTAGGGAGTAAACCTTTACTTGTAATGATATGTCCTAAATACTCGACCTCCTCCTTTAGAAATTCGGACTTGTCGATTTGTATCTTTAAATTAGCTTTTTTCAGTCTATCGAATACGTTCTTAAGTCTTTCATTGTGTTCCTGTAAACTACTACCATATACTACTATATCATCTATATAAACAAAACATTGTTTACCTAATAGGTCTGATAAAACAGTATTCATCATTCTTTGGAAGCAAGACGGAGCATTTTTGAGACCAAAAGGCATCCGAGTATATTCGAAATGACCGTAAGGTGTCGAAAAAGCCGTCTTTTCCATGCTATCTTCGCTGAGTGGTATTTGGTGAAATCCAGATTTCAGATCTAGGGTGGTAAAATACTTCGCATCTCCTAGCTGATCTAGTATTTCATTTATGTTCGGAATCGGATAACAATCTGAGATTGTAACATCATTTAATTTTCTAAAATCAATGACCATTCTCCATTTACGTTTGCCACTAGCATCTACCTTCTTCGGTACAACCCATAGGGGACTAGACCACGGTGATTGGCTGTGTCTTATGATTCCTTCTTTTAATAGTTTCTTTATTTGCGTATTCACTTCCTCCTCATGTACCTTTGGGTACCTATACGTTTTTGCATTTATCGGTATATCGTTTATAGTGCGTATATGATGCTTGATGACAGATGTTTCTGTCAGCTTTTCGTCTTCTAATCCGAAAATATTAACATTTTCCTTTATTAATTCACTAAGCATTTTTAATTCAAATTCGTTTTTTATATGGTCAACTCTCAGTTGGTTCCATAATTTATTGAACTTTTCAATACTTTCAAATGCTTTATTTGAAGTAACGTTTCGTTGATTTTTATATGATTGATTTTTTGTCATACATCCTTGACTTTTTACTAAACTAGTATGTCTCGGGTGACAATTATTATCAATGAAATCTTGTTTATATTCAGTACTTTGATTCTTTCCTAATTTATTAGAAACGGTAAGAGCTCTATTTTCTTGAAGTTTATCTTCATCCTCATTGAAAACCAAAACCATTATAATTTGATCATTATACATGATTTTCCGCTTTAAATTTATACAGAATTCTGATTCCTTTAAGAAATCAATTCCGAGAATTCCGTCGTAATGACCTATAACATCATCCGTTACTACGTGAAAATATATATCAATCAAAAATATATCGCTGTTTTCCTTATCTTCATACTCTGCTGTAATATTCGTACTGCCTATGCTGCATCTATTGGACTTACCAATACCTTTAAAATTCATTGTGTCTTCAAAATTTACATCATTTTCAAATATACATTTCGTTTTTATTAGGCTAATGCAAGCACCCGTATCCACTAAGAATCTAAAATTTTTATTATTATATCTCAAATTTACATGAGGGCTTTCATTATAACTGGAGACAATGCCCTCGTTCATTGCTCCTTTTGTCGAAAATTTATATTTTTCCTTGTGCTATTGTTCGAATCTTTTTTTGTTTCTATTCTATCTTCATTATTTACTCTTGTAGTATAACCTTTAGGATCCGAATATTTATTCCTATTTTGATTACCTTGATTTTCTCTTCGATCTACCTGTTGTCTTTTAGGTAATTTGCAATCCCTACTAATATGACCAAGTTTATTACAGTTATAACATTTTATTGCATTATAATTAATTTTTATTAGGTTTTTGGCAGTGTACTCTCGGTTGTTATAACCGTATGTTGCTCTTTTCCCTATCAATCTAGTTTCTTCCTGTATGGCTAAAGATGAAGCCTCGGCTAGTGATGATGGTCTTTGGCTATTAACAAATGTTCCTATTTCTTCTTTTAAACCATTTACAAATGCGTTTAGAACATCTTTTTCTATCATATATAGTTGTCCGTCAAACAACCTATCGTTTTCATTGTTTAGAAATACATCTTGAATGCGTCGTCTTTGAAGAGTTTCGACTCTTTGAATATACTGAATGACCGTTTCGTTCTTGCTTTGTTGCAAGCGGGTCATTTCTAAATGCAATTGCATGGGGGAGTATATCTCCTTGAACATTCGGTTCAATTCGATTTTCAATTCCATCCATGAATTAAATTTCTTGTTCATTAGTATTGTTTCAGCATTTCCCGAAATCTTACTTTTTATGAACGATAAAAGATAATACTTTTGTCCAGCCGTTGCTAAGGACATGGCGTTGTCAACATTTGCTAAAAAATGATGGAGTTTATTTGGATCACTATCAAACGGCGTTATTAATTTGCTAAGCAAGTCTAAGCTCATTTGTGGTGCGCTTTCCATAATTTCTCTTTCTTGATTGTTTACAGTTATTTGACGTGTATCATCAATTGATAATAATTTAATATTATCGTCATTATTAAATGTTTTCTTTTTCGGAATTGTTCCTGTTGTATTTAAATTCCCATTTCTATTAATTTCATCTCCTAATCTATCCGTATGTTTATCGTTTTGTTTGTGCATCCTACTAGTTTGAATCTCATAGTCCCTAAGCTTCTTAATAGTTTCCTCTACTGATGGTAATTGTTCATTACCTTCACATTCCTCTTCTAATACGTGTAAAAGTAATCGTCTACTATAAGTTCTATTTTCATAATACACTAAGTAATCTTCCTCAACATTGTCTACACTAATTCGGTAGTTATCTAATATCTGTGATAATGAAAGTTCTATTACTTTTCCGCTTTTACTTCCGATACACTTAAACATTTTGCATAACACTTTTTCATTGAATTGAAATTCACTTACATCCGTTACTACGGTTGCCATTGTTATATTTAATTATAATATTATTTGTATTGGGTATATAACCTATTTAAAAGTACATAATTTTAATGCATCGCTTACAATATAATGTTGTTCAGCTGTTGATTCCGCATGCTGTCTTCTGATCGCCTTCGTCTTAGAGATGATTAATGGTTGAATGAACGTTGTATATGCTTTTAGGCACTTTTTTCTGAACGTTGTAAATACTTCTAGGCACTTTATTTTTTTTGTGAATGTTGTAAATACTTTTAGGCACTTTTTTCTGAACGTTGTAAATACTTCTAGGCACTTTATTTTTTTTGTGAATGTTGTAAATACTTTTAGGCACTTTTTTCTGAACGTTGTAAATACTTCTAGGCACTTTATTTTTCTTTTGTGAATGTTGTAACTATGATAAAACCACACTTTCGTATTATTCGACTATCTTCATGTAGTGATTATATGTTACTTGGCGTTGTTTTTTTTTTCTATTTTTTTTTTTCGACTTACTGACATAAAAGAGAGCAATTTACTTTTATGTCTCGAATATTTTTGATTCTACCGCTTTTCGAATTATTAACGTAAAAGAGGGTAAATTACTTTGTACGTCTCGAATATATTTAATTTTACCGCTTTTCGAATTATTAACGTAAAAGAGGGTATATTACTTTGTACGTCTCGAATATATTTAATTCTGCCGCTGCCACCAATGTTAAAAACCAAAGTTAAAAACCAAAACCAAACGCCAAAAGTTTCCGATTTAAAATTTGATCTTTATTGAATGAGTTCTTGAGTAAAACTAACTTTGAAGATCGCTGCTATGCACCACGAAGGGTCCCATGCTTATCTTCTGCGTAAGCATATCGCGACGTTCGCAGAGAATGTTTATTTGGTTATGGTCAGCATATCGCGACGTTCGCAGAGTATGTTTATTTGGTTATGATATTACCCCTTGGTCGACGTTGAATACTTGAATAAACATACGCTGCAACATAGTATAAGACAAAGGAATATGGTCGATGTTGAACACTCGAACAAACATTCTCCGCAACAAAGTATATTAGAAAAGAAATATTAATGACGCCTTATCGTTATGCATAACACATTCATTACGAACTTCATTTTTTGTTATTCCAATATTTAATTTATCTTCGAAGTTTTGTTCAACGCTTTCGTCTGTCAAAAGAAGCATTTTTGATGGTATTGAACACCATAAACCTGCCAGGCGGCTGCCGTTCAACCTACATTCCCCCAAAAATAAGGCTCGCGGCTACACTGGAGACTCTTGGTGGAGGTGGCTATCAGTGGCTGACAGGTAACGATTTTGGAGTTGCTATCGCCCAAAGTACACTATCAAAAATTTTAACGGAGACTGCAAGAGTTCTAGAGGCTGAACTTTGTCCTTTATTGATAAAATGGGGTCTTTCCACGGATGCTGAAAAGGCTGCCATAAAACAATGGTTTCATCGAAAATTTTCAATACCAGGAGGTAAGTTCAACACCCGCATTTGTCTATATAAATTATGAGCTACAGTTTTATTCCCTCTACATTTAGTTGTTGGATGCATAGACGGCACACATATATTTTTACAAAGGCCACGACGGGATGAACAAATGTTTTTCAATAGAAAGGGTAAACATAGTCTGAATGTGATGGTTGTAAGTAATTTATCTAATATATACCAAACGTTTAGTAGAAAATATGTTTTCCTTTAGATCTGTGACCACAAAATGCGGATAATGGCAATTAATGCTAGATATGCTGGATCTGCCCACGACTCCCTAGTTTGGAAACATTCCAATGAAAGGGCATTTTTTGAAAATGGTTTTAATGAACAAAACCACAACTGTTGGCTTCTGGGTGAGTAATTGAAATCAAAGGTATTGTATACCTACAGTGAACCAAGAATTTTTACAATTTCTAGGTGATAGTGGATATCCTCTAGAGCCTTGGCTGCTTTCACCATATAGGAGTTCTACCGATCCAATGAAAACACATTTCAACGAAATACACGCAAAAGCGAGGAATATAGTTGAAAGGTGCATTGGTGTGTACAAAGGTAGGAAATTTCCCTCGTTAACTTTCTATAAAGATAAAATATTTAGTATTATAATCCTAAGGCCGCTGGAGAATTCTGCTTGAGGAACGGAAGAGCAGCTACGACCCCAGTAAAATGGCTGTTTTCGCAAATGTTTGCGCTGCCCTCCATAACATTTGTATTCATTATAATGTTACGGATTACATTCCGGAAATAGAAAACGAAGACTTGGCGATGACAACTAGCATAATGAACAATTTGCAAGTTGAAAGTGGAAACAACCGGATGAAGGAGTTGGCGCTAAAAATAAGGGATGAATTAAAAAATGCACTATTCAGATAGTAATTTCCTTATGATGTATTTACACAAAAAAGAAAAAAAAAAACAATGTACTCCAATGTACTAAGAAAAAATATAAATTTGTACATAATAATAAAAAACAAATATCACATTCAGTGGGTTATTCAATATTAATAATAAAAAAAAACAATGTACTCCAATGTACATACTAAGAAATATAAATAATAATAAAAAACAAATATCACATTCTGTGGGTTATTCAATATTAATAATAAAAAAAAAACAATGTACTCCAATGTACTTACTAAGAAATATAAATAATAATAAAAAACAAATATCACATTCAGTGGGTTATTCAATATTAATAATAAAAAAAAACAATGTACTCCAATGTACTTACTAAGAAATATAAATAATAATAAAAAACAAATATCACATTCAGTGGGTTATTCAATATTAATAATAAAAAAAAAAACAATGTAGGTACTCCAATGTACTTACTAAGATATATAAATAATAATAAAAAACAAAAATCGCATTCAATAATCATATTCATGCTTATTTTGAGATCACTTTTTTAATTGCTTTTCAGCAATCTCATTACGTTTTTCAAGCAAAGAAATAACTTTTTCATGAAAAACTTTGTCCTGCTGATTCCTCTCCTTTAATAAAGATGTTACTTCAGTTTGGAATAAAGTATCCCTATCAATCTGTTGTTTTAGTATTTGCTCAATTGTAGCTTCATTTTCTTTTGCACGTTTGGAACTACCAGCTCTAGCAGGATTGTACGGAGTTGAATTTCTGTAAACGAACGATAAACGCAATTATTTTATATTCTGAGTATGCTTGTATAAATACAACATACCTCTTGCGGGCTACTGGACTTTCGACAAGACCTCTTATGTTGCCTTCCAGTTCGTCTTCTTCGTCTTCTTCGTATTCTCGATCGACTTCGACTTCAATAGGTTCCTGTTTAGCTGGAGCACCAAAAATGTTTGACGAGCTGCCCGAAACTGCTGAACGGAGTGAAGTCATCTGTATCACCTTTTCTTCTTGTTCCGAGATGTATATGACTTCAGCAGGTCCACCCCCTGTTTTTTGCATGGACAGCAAATTTTGACTGCACTTTTTTTTGGCCCTATACTTGTAGTCAGTCCATTCCTTAAAATAATAGACATAAAGTCATTAATACTAAACGAAACAGCAATAAGTTTTTCCAAATACCTTCCTCCAAGCAGTCACGCTTTTTGTGGGCAGGCTATCGGCATTTAAAATTGCCGCCAACTCATCCCACATTTTATTTATTTCGTGCTTCCCTTGCACAGAATTGGGCTTGTATCCTTTGGCCAATTCCGGATGAAGTTCCATAAATTCTATCAATGTTGCTATTTGCTTCGGCGTAGCTGACCTTAATAAAAATATGTTAGACGTCTATTGTTATTAATCCAAAATTAAGAAAGATTAATTTTTTACTTACATTTTACAATTTATGGTTCAATTCGCCGGCACCAAACACTAAAACCGAAATCGTTTAAAGAAATGTCATTTATGACAGTTACGATGACGTCTTGCGAGAATTCCAATTACAGTTTGTGAGCTTCTGGGAGATACCGAAAGTTCTCAAACTTTGTGTAAAATAAACGATGGACGACACGATAGTAGTAGAGTTATGTGAAGCAAATTAATAACGAGATCGTTGACTACTATCGCGCAAACGATTATCGTTCTCAGAGTTACGGAATGAGTGCCCTGGCGGCCTGCCAGGTTCACCAACTGACAGGTCTCGACGCTAATCGACGGAAGTGAGTCTCCCTTCCGTCCGAAGGGCTCCACAACCGGATCTTGTGGCTAAATAGACCGTCTATTGGGTAAATGGTCATGGCCATTTTCACTCGTATGAAAACCTGCTCGGGTGCACGCTTATGGCTCCGGGGATGTGATCCAGAGGTTGATGGGACCTCGGATGCCCATCCACGTCCCAGGACCTTATATGGTTTACCCAAATAAATGAGGAACAGGGGTGGAGCGAAGAAGGAATGAAGAGAACGGGTAATCCGTACCGGTTCCAATCGAGCCCCGACGCTCCAATAATCGCGATGCCCTTAAAGACTTCCTCATGTCGCTTACTGTGCCTGTTGGCAGTCTTCGGGCTTCCATTTCGTAAGCTAACTCCTCTGCGGAAAGTCGGTTTATCTCCATTTTATTAACTAACTAACTAAACAAAACCACAGGAGAAGCTAAAGAAACCCAATGCAAAATTTACTTCTTATTGATTAAAAAAAACACGAAAATCGAAGCAAAACAAATGAAAAAAAGTGTTAAAAAATCGTAAGACAATGTAAAAAAAACTTCCGGTTGAAACCGCGAAAATAAATCAAAATTATTTGGAAGATAGAATAAAAGCCCTAGTAAAACAAAGCGATAATCACGGAAAACCAAACACCAAAAAAAAAAAAAATAATAATAATTATACCAAACGCTTGAGTTAATCGAAAACAAAAAAAAAATTAAATAAAAATACAACTCAATTTTCAAAAATGACCAAAGGTAACCCTATGAACACTAGTTGCACCAGAGATAATAATTATACGAAGACGAACTACTGGTTTGAGAACCACGAATTGTTATACATAATGTGTGAAAGGGACGACTATCAACCAAAAACCCGGTACGAAATCACAGCAATATAATATCGGTATATATGTATGAATTGATAGAATTACTTTTGTAAAATGAAATGATTTATATATATGTATATATGGGTATTATGTATTTTATAGTAGTTAATATAATGGAAAAGAAACCACCTACTTGAATATTCCCGCCACTCGGAGAAATCTTACTCCTTTGTGTTTCCAATGTACTTTTTGAGTTAAAGCACTCCAGAACTCTGGAACTGAAACACTCCCGAAGACTTTCTCCAAGGTTATTCCACACAAATTTTCCACCGCAACTAATCACTGACCTAAAAATAGCAAGAAAAGTAAAAAGATCTTTGCAAAAAAAACGACATTTCCCTAAACACAAGAAAAGCCCCACGTCGGGTGCCAAATGTATTATTAATAAGCAAAACTTTTTTTTTATTTATTGATTCAATTTGTATTTCCAGTGCAATATCAAGCAAAGAAACAAGCATCAAAAACTAGCAAAATGTTTGATTGAAATTTTATATGGATACTCCCTATACTCCCTAAAACGAAAATCATAAAGTATGCTTTGTCTATGACGAAAATGACGGCCGAAATATAAATGAATTGAATAGACATAATGGCCGCGTTCCACTGCCCGCTAGATGACTAGCGTCATGTCAAACTCCATATAAAAAAAATAGACATTTCACCAAAAGTGCTAGACGCCTAGCACTTTTTGTGAAATATCCCTTTCAGGGAAATTTCTCAATCTAGCGCAAAACTACCCGCTGGCTGTTTTCGCAAATGTTTGCGCTGCCCTCCATAACATTTGTATTCATTATAATGTTACGGATTACATTCCGGAAATAGAAAACGAAGACTTGGCGATGACAACTAGCATAATGAACAATTTGCAAGTTGGAAGTGGAAACAACCGGATGAAGGAGTTGGCGCTAAAAATAAGGGATGAATTAAAAAATGCACTATTCAGATAGTAATTTCCTTATGATGTATTTACACAAAAAAGAAAAAAAAAAACAATGTACTCCAATGTACTAAGAAAAAATATAAATTTGTACATAATAATAAAAAACAAATATCACATTCAGTGGGTTATTCAATATTAATAATAAAAAAAAACAATGTACTCCAATGTACATACTAAGAAATATAAATAATAATAAAAAACAAATATCACATTCTGTGGGTTATTCAATATTAATAATAAAAAAAAAACAATGTACTCCAATGTACTTACTAAGAAATATAAATAATAATAAAAAACAAATATCACATTCAGTGGGTTATTCAATATTAATAATAAAAAAAAACAATGTACTCCAATGTACTTACTAAGAAATATAAATAATAATAAAAAACAAATATCACATTCAGTGGGTTATTCAATATTAATAATAAAAAAAAAACAATGTAGGTACTCCAATGTACTTACTAAGATATATAAATAATAATAAAAAACAAAAATCGCATTCAATAATCATATTCATGCTTATTTTGAGATCACTTTTTTAATTGCTTTTCAGCAATCTCATTACGTTTTTCAAGCAAAGAAATAACTTTTTCATGAAAAACTTTGTCCTGCTGATTCCTCTCCTTTAATAAAGATGTTACTTCAGTTTGGAATAAAGTATCCCTATCAATCTGTTGTTTTAGTATTTGCTCAATTGTAGCTTCATTTTCTTTTGCACGTTTGGAACTACCAGCTCTAGCAGGATTGTACGGAGTTGAATTTCTGTAAACGAACGATAAACGCAATTATTTTATATTCTGAGTATGCTTGTATAAATACAACATACCTCTTGCGGGCTACTGGACTTTCGACAAGACCTCTTATGTTGCCTTCCAGTTCGTCTTCTTCGTCTTCTTCGTATTCTCGATCGACTTCGACTTCAATAGGTTCCTGTTTAGCTGGAGCACCAAAAATGTTTGACGAGCTGCCCGAAACTGCTGAACGGAGTGAAGTCATCTGTATCACCTTTTCTTCTTGTTCCGAGATGTATATGACTTCAGCAGGTCCACCCCCTGTTTTTTGCATGGACAGCAAATTTTGACTGCACTTTTTTTTGGCCCTATACTTGTAGTCAGTCCATTCCTTAAAATAATAGACATAAAGTCATTAATACTAAACGAAACAGCAATAAGTTTTTCCAAATACCTTCCTCCAAGCAGTCACGCTTTTTGTGGGCAGGCTCTCGGCATTTAAAATTGCCGCCAACTCATCCCACATTTTATTTATTTCGTGCTTCCCTTGCACAGAATTGGGCTTGTATCCTTTGGCCAATTCCGGATGAAGTTCCATAAATTCTATCAATGTTGCTATTTGCTTCGGCGTAGCTGACCTTAATAAAAATATGTTAGACGTCTATTGTTATTAATCCAAAATTAAGAAAGATTAATTTTTTACTTACATTTTACAATTTATGGTTCAATTCGCCGGCACCAAACACTAAAACCGAAATCGTTTAAAGAAATGTCATTTATGACAGTTACGATGACGTCTTGCGAGAATTCCAATTACAGTTTGTGAGCTTCTGGGAGATACCGAAAGTTCTCAAACTTTGTGTAAAATAAACGATGGACGACACGATAGTAGTAGAGTTATGTGAAGCAAATTAATAACGAGATCGTTGACTACTATCGCGCAAACGATTATCGTTCTCAGAGTTACGGAATGAGTGCCCTGGCGGCCTGCCAGGTTCACCAACTGACAGGTCTCGACGCTAATCGACGGAAGTGAGTCTCCCTTCCGTCCGAAGGGCTCCACAACCGGATCTTGTGGCTAAATAGACCGTCTATTGGGTAAATGGTCATGGCCATTTTCACTCGTATGAAAACCTGCTCGGGTGCACGCTTATGGCTCCGGGGATGTGATCCAGAGGTTGATGGGACCTCGGATGCCCATCCACGTCCCAGGACCTTATATGGTTTACCCAAATAAATGAGGAACAGGGGTGGAGCGAAGAAGGAATGAAGAGAACGGGTAATCCGTACCGGTTCCAATCGAGCCCCGACGCTCCAATAATCGCGATGCCCTTAAAGACTTCCTCATGTCGCTTACTGTGCCTGTTGGCAGTCTTCGGGCTTCCATTTCGTAAGCTAACTCCTCTGCGGAAAGTCGGTTTATCTCCATTTTATTAACTAACTAACTAAACAAAACCACAGGAGAAGCTAAAGAAACCCAATGCAAAATTTACTTCTTATTGATTAAAAAAAACACGAAAATCGAAGCAAAACAAATGAAAAAAAGTGTTAAAAAATCGTAAGACAATGTAAAAAAAACTTCCGGTTGAAACCGCGAAAATAAATCAAAATTATTTGGAAGATAGAATAAAAGCCCTAGTAAAACAAAGCGATAATCACGGAAAACCAAACACCAAAAAAAAAAAAAAATAATAATAATTATACCAAACGCTTGAGTTAATCGAAAACAAAAAAAAAATTAAATAAAAATACAACTCAATTTTCAAAAATGACCAAAGGTAACCCTATGAACACTAGTTGCACCAGAGATAATAATTATACGAAGACGAACTACTGGTTTGAGAACCACGAATTGTTATACATAATGTGTGAAAGGGACGACTATCAACCAAAAACCCGGTACGAAATCACAGCAATATAATATCGGTATATATGTATGAATTGATAGAATTACTTTTGTAAAATGAAATGATTTATATATATGTATATATGGGTATTATGTATTTTATAGTAGTTAATATAATGGAAAAGAAACCACCTACTTGAATATTCCCGCCACTCGGAGAAATCTTACTCCTTTGTGTTTCCAATGTACTTTTTGAGTTAAAGCACTCCAGAACTCTGGAACTGAAACACTCCCGAAGACTTTCTCCAAGGTTATTCCACACAAATTTTCCACCGCAACTAATCACTGACCTAAAAATAGCAAGAAAAGTAAAAAGATCTTTGCAAAAAAAACGACATTTCCCTAAACACAAGAAAAGCCCCACGTCGGGTGCCAAATGTATTATTAATAAGCAAAACTTTTTTTTTATTTATTGATTCAATTTGTATTTCCAGTGCAATATCAAGCAAAGAAACAAGCATCAAAAACTAGCAAAATGTTTGATTGAAATTTTATATGGATACTCCCTATACTCCCTAAAACGAAAATCATAAAGTATGCTTTGTCTATGACGAAAATGACGGCCGAAATATAAATGAATTGAATAGACATAATGGCCGCGTTCCACTGCCCGCTAGATGACTAGCGTCATGTCAAACTCCATATAAAAAAAATAGACATTTCACCAAAAGTGCTAGACGCCTAGCACTTTTTGTGAAATATCCCTTTCAGGGAAATTTCTCAATCTAGCGCAAAACTACCCGCTGCATTGAAAAAAAAAAAAAAAAAAAACAACGACCTGTCAAAGGAAATCGTTCAAACGTGTACAAAATAAAAGTAAATACGAAGCCGAGCAAATGTAATTGTGATAAAATTGGTAGTAATGTAAATAAAATAGCAATTCAGATATTATTTTTATAATATTTGTATTATTTCTTTAATTGTAGTGGGGACTTTGCCGCTGCCGCTATTGTTCTAGCGCGAGCGTTCCTTCATCTGGGAAATTTTCTGCTAGA
Organism: Cheilosia urbana; assembly: GCA_946477585.1. Lineage (NCBI taxonomy): Eukaryota > Metazoa > Arthropoda > Insecta > Diptera > Syrphidae > Cheilosia > Cheilosia urbana. The sequence goes on from OX297853.1 coordinate 41,735,873, forward strand.
CGTCTAGCGGGCAGTGGAACCCGGCCATTTTGTCTCATGTGTCACAAATATCCCAGGGATATTTCGGAAACAGCTAGTACGACAACTTTTGAATTTCAATTGAGGAGTTGGTAGTTGGATTCAAAAGCTCGTTAAAGTAAGTTTTCAACATTCCCGGGCTTACGTCTCTGGTAGTAGCGTTCTTTTTTTTCTGAAGAGCTATTACATTGCCCCAATCTCATTTCAAAGTAAATCCTCTTTTTTTCAGCAAAGTGCCTTAAACTCGCTGTTGACTTTGATGTAAGTGCTTTTTATTTTAATTTGATTTAAAGTGCGGAATATTGTGACCCAGCCGAATAATAGCTTTCTAACCTTCATGCACTCCTTACATCAAGCCACGGTTCCTTAAATTGTTTTCTTCTATTCGTCTGTTGATTATTGGTTGGACACAATAATTCCTTTATAATTTCCTCGATTCTAGTAAGGTCTATTTTCTGTTGGCCTTTAAGTCTCTCATCTAGGAAGCACGATGCTTCCAAATCTTAATAGTCGGTTAATATTATTTGTAATAATATTGTAGGTACTCGTATTTTCAGCTACCATGATCTCAAGAGTATGAAGCATGCTTTACTTCCAAGTTAGTTATGTAGGCGTTCCATTCCCCGCCTTTAGACAGTAGTTATTGACGGGACCTCCCACAAATGTAAACTCACTATGTTTGTCACTCAATATTGTACCATTTATAATTCGTAGCCCAAAAGAATCACAGAAATCCAGCAGTTTCGTGGATGGGACACAAAAGCCATGATGCAAATTCCTGAGATAAAGAATTCCGGAGGTAAACTAGTCTCCCGGATCTCGACATAATATGGCTAAAGGTCGTTCTACAAAGTTGTACCAAATTCGTTTGCTGCCTGTACCGCTCACCAAACGATAACGAACCATCTAAATTATTTCATTATTTATCCGATAAGGTAGACTGGATACAAATTCATCATCCAACCGCTGAAGTTATTATACTTGGTGACTTCAATGCCCATAACATGGATTGGCTACGATATTCTAACCGAACGGACGAGGCAGGGAAACAAGCTGAAGACTTCGCCATTTTTTGCTGCAATTTCACTCAGCTCGTTGATGAGCCCACGCGAATTCCAGACAATCCAACAAATTATGGAAACACTCTCGATCTGTTTCTCACAACAGAGCCAGATAATTATGAAATAAAAGTGTCTGCTCCCTTAGGGAATTCGGATCATGCTCTAATATCTGCTATCCTCTCTATACCGATACCAATAGGAACGAAAAAGGATCGTTATCGTTCGATTTGGAATTATAGTAAATCTAACTGGGACGAGCTGCGTAATTTCTTCGCTTCGTTGCCATGGGCTGATATGTGCTTTAGAGATACTGATGTCAATATGTGCGCAGAAGCCGTAACCGAAATTATTTTACTCGGTATGGAACTTTATATTCCAAATTGCATCAAAAAAATAGCTTCAAATAAACCGTGGTTTAACAAAGAATGCAAGCGAGCTACCGCAGCGAAAAACAAGGCTTTCCGTGAATGGCGGTCAGAACTAAAAAGATCTGAATTTACAATTCTTCGAAATAGATGCAATCTAATTATTGAATCGGCGAAGACAACTTACAGCGAAAGAGTCACTAACAAAGTGATTGGATGTCCTAGCGGCTCACGCGCATTCTGGTCCATGGCAAAGGCAATCAGTAATAACTTTAGTTGCTCTTCTTTTCCAACTCTAGTAAAAGAAGACGGCACGCTAGCAACAACACCTAAAGAAAAGGCAGATCTTTTCGCTAGCATGTTTTCAAAGAATTCCACCCTAGATTCTGCACAGCTAGAGCCACCAAATATCCCGAGGATACAATCATCGATGGCAGAAGTGAAACTTCGGCCTCGAATAATTCAACGCATCCTTAAAGAACTAGATTGCAATAAGGCAACGGGACCAGATGGAATCCCGGCTATAGTACTCAAGAACTGTGCACCAGAACTTGCACCTTTACTCTGTAAGCTGTTTAGCATGTCGTCGTTTCCTTCTTGCTGGAAGACCGCTCGCATTCAACCTATTCCAAAGAAAGGGAAGAAATGTCTGCCACAAAACTATCGTCCAATAGCGTTACTTTCAATGCTCTCTAAAGTAATGGAAAAGGCAATAAATGTCAAAATAATCAAATATCTAGAAGGCCATCGATTAATAAGCGACAGGCAATACGGATTTCGGAGCCGTCGTTCCACTGGTGATCTGTTAAGCTACGTAACGCACTTATGGACACAATCAATTGAACAACACGGCGAATCCAGAGCCGTAGCCTTGGACATATCAAAGGCATTTGACCGAGTCTGGCATAGAGTCCTATTAGGCAAGTTAGAGTCTTACGGATTACCACAACAACTCTGCGGATGGATGCAAAATTTTCTTCTGGGAAGATCGATCCAAGTTGTTGTAGATGGTGTATCATCCAATTCGTTTGCCATAAATGCAGGAGTGCCCCAAGGATCTATTCTTTCTCCAACTCTATTTCTTCTCCACATCAACGATTTGCTTGGATCGACAAATAATAATATCTACAGCTTTGCAGATGACAGCACTCTTATATCCTCCATCTCGAACAGTGGGCCTGTGAATACGGCTACATCACACAACCAGAGATGTGAACAAATAAATTCACTAAATGATGATCTGGACAAAATCTTGAAGTGGGGAAATGACAACTTGGTTGTATTTAATGCAAACAAGACACAGTTCACAACATTTTCCAGAAAAAATGCATCAACAGTTCCTCAGATCCAAATGGATGACCATCCAATCCGTCACAAGGACTCAATGCACCTTCTAGGAGTCACAGTCAATTCAGGAATCACATGGCAGAACCACATATCCTATATCGCAAAATCGGCCTCCGCAAAGTTGAGCTACCTATTTAGAGCAAAGAGGTACTTTAGCCCCAAGCAACTTCTCCTTCTCTTCAAAGCACAGGTTAGACCAGGCTTGGAATATTGTTCCCATATATGGAGCTCGGCCCCGAAACATTCACTTAACCTGCTTGATAGCATACAGATACGAGCAGTTCGACTCATTGGAGACAATACACTCACATCGAATCTACAACCGTTGGTGCACAGAAGACAAGTCGCTGACCTATACTTGTTCTATAGGTACTTCCATGGTAGATGTTCTGAGGAACTCAAAGACATTATCCCTCGAAATGCAACTTTTGGGCGCCCAACAAGACAGGCTGCTAATGCTCATGACCATACAGTACACTTGACAACCGCGAGGACATCAACTTTCAAAAACTCCATCTGTTACAGGACAAGCAAACTTTGGAACTCGCTTCCTGGGGATATATTTCCAGAAGACTACAATTTGCAGCAATTTAAGTGCAGAACAAACATACATCTGCAGGCATCTCGGGGCGCTGTTGAAGCGTTATAGGTTCGCCTTTCCCGGGAGAAGTATATAAAAAAAAAAAAAAAAAAACTTGATAGATAATAATAAATGATTCCAGTGCTTGTTTAGGATCACTCTATCTTTCAATTGATGATGTTCTGCAAGGCATACAACATATGAACTCATCCCAAAGCGCTGTTCCTGACTGTATTCCTTTTGGCGTTCTTAAACAATGTAATTTGTCCTTGTCTTTTCCCTTAAAATTAATCTTCAATTTGTTCTTAGCTTCTGGTGTATAACACCCATATTAAAAGCCGGATCCCGACAGAAAATTGAAAACAATCGTGGAATATCTAAGCTTTCCACTATTCCAAAACTTGTTGAGTCGATTGTTACAAAAAACTTGATTTTACGATCAAGGAACAAATATAACTGCAACAACATGGATTTGTATCTGGTAGATCCACATTAACCAACTTGACGCTTTTTACGAAATGTCTTTTTGATTCTGTTGAGTCGGGATATCATGTTGATGTAATTTTTACTGATTTCAAGAAAGCTTTTGACACGGTATGTCATGGCATTCTTACAAACATATTAAGATAATTTGGCATTCATTCGATGCTACTTTAGTGGTTAACAAGTTACCTCATGAACAGAAAGCAGTATGTAAAGATTGGTTCTTCTCAATCTAGAATAATTGAGGTCTCTTCTGGTGTCCCCCAAGGTAGTCACTTAGGACCTTTACTGTTTAATATATATGTATGTATATGCTAACTGTTTGATGTATGGCGACGACCTAAAGATATTTATTCGTGTTAAAAATATTTTTGATTGTGAAAATTTACAAAATGATTTAAACACAATAGTTCAATGGTGTAACCTTAATCGACTTACCTTGAACATAAATAAATGAAAGTCTTTTTCTGTGTACCATGCGTTAGTGACCGGGAACAGACTTTCTCGAAAAACCGAAATTAAAGACCTTGGTGTGAATTTTGACACGAAACTTGCATTTTTGTTTCACATTGATTGGGTCGTATGAACAAAAACTAGCATTTGCTTTGAGTAAAAGGTTTTAGCAAAGTAAAAGCCCTTAGCAATTGCTTTGAATCGGTATGGATAAAAACCTAGTTTGCTAAAGTAAGTTCGAAAATTCGAACATAGCTTTTACTTCGCTGCTTTTGTGGACATTGAAATTAAAAAAATTAAATTCAGAAATATGATTGCAATCTATAGCTCCAATTGCACCTGGAAATATGATTTTTGTTTGCTAAATAAGTTGTAGATGTTTTATTTCTTCTTCAGATGCCCATGACACGAAATAATTGTTTTTTTTTACAGGTATTTTGTTTGTTTTCCTGCACGAACAAAACATAATTCAACTATTTATAGGCCAACCATCGAAAATTCATATTGCTTACTTTTTTGTGTAAAAAATGTGTGTACAAAATATTTAGCAAAAGGCCTGAGTCAACTAAAGAGCAGACTCAGGATTTGCATAGCATTTGCTTTGTTTATTCATACCGATCTGAGTAAAAGGTCAGTGCTGCCGCGTTTCGAACATATCAAAAGTTGGAACTAACTCAAATTTGTTTGTATTCATACGAAACGTAGCAAATGCTTCGACTTTGACATTTCTCTTGAGTAAAAGCAATTGCTACGCTTTATTCATACGACCCATTATGTTATCAAAAAAATAAACTCGATGCTTGGATTTCTTAAGCGAACATTTGCTGAATTTTCGAACCCGTATGTTCTAAAGTATGTCTATATGTCTCTAGTACGACCTTTTCTTGAATATTGCTCTTTAGTATGGTGTCCTATATATGCAAGTTTAAAAAGGATAAAAAGGATAAAAAGTCATTTACAAGATTTTTTATAAGGCAAATGATATAATGCCCTCTAATCCAACAAGATGTGCTTTAATAGGGTTAGATGCTTTAGAAAAAAAGGCGAAGTGTTCATTGTATGCTGTTTATTCATGATTTTTTTCTCTTATCGTATAGTATGTCCCGATGTACTTCAACATGTCAAGTTTTGTGCACCAGAAAGAATTCTTCGAACAAGGAACAATTTTTTTTCGAGCCCTAAACATTCTTACAACTACGGCCTTAATGAACCAATAGCGAAGTGTATAAAAAAGTTTAAAAGTTTATTCTACGATTTATGTGATGATATATCGAAATTTAAATTATCCTTATTGAATATAAATATATCCTAAATGATAACACTACTGAACATTTTAATTTAATTTTTTTGAACTGCTAAAATATTTAAACCTATCAATAAGATTGCTCACCACCCTGCTTATAAGTAATGTAGTCTAAGTAGATAAGGTAGTTGTAAGGAAAACAAATAATAAAGAATTCAAGTTTTCTAAAGTTTTTTGAAAATTAAAAAACAAAACAAATTAAATATAGACAGATTTAAGGCCGAAAGGCAATCATTTTAAGGATATTGTTAAATTTAGAGAGCTCGCTTAGAGCCAGTAAGTTAGAACAAGATAAATATTAGCTTTAAATTAGATTTAATCGTTTTTGTCTAGTATGTAAGTATAATTCAAGATATCAATAAAAATGAATTTAAAATATAAAAAAATTAAAAATTAATTTCGAAAGGGCTGGCAGGAAGGAGTTATTATAATTAACCTACATGTATAGCAAAGCAAATCAGCAATCAAACGAAACACAGAATCAGGGGAAAGTAGACAAAAGCGAAAGTGTTGCTTCATGAGGCCAAAATATTAGCTGTAACTTATTTTCTAGCAGCTTCCCATCCCGGACAGAGCTTTGATATTGGTATGTTTTTAAAAATTGTTAATCAAAAATAAATGTACGGGCTACAGGCATAGGCTAAAGTATGAGATCGTCTTGCAGGTGGACATTTTTAGCCTTTTAAATTTAAACAAGATTTCGAGCTCTTTTTATACTTAGCTAGATAAAACTGACAAATACAATGCCATGCAGTAAATAGAGTTCCATTATTTGCATAATATCAACCAGCAGAATGAGAAATCCAATACCTATAGGGGAAAAATGTTCAAGTGGTAAAATTCCATTTACTATCCATCTATCATCAGACTTCAGAAACCACACATCGACTTGAGGTTGACCCAGCTTACTGCATAACTAAATACCAATCCCAGTCGATTAGATTGAATTCCAATCGTACTTGAATTCGCATTAGTGGACAATGGGTATTTGCATTCTAATAGAAAATGTTTTGTCGTATAGTGCAAGTGTGCGACGAATGCTATCTGCTGTTGCCACAACTGCCCTCAAGTTTAATACAGATAGATATTCGTAGATAAACAGAAGGTAGTGTTTGGCTGAAATCTGATGGTTAAAGCAGCCATATGAGTACATCAGCACTCAATTCCTAATCGTATTTATTCTCCCCCATTTCCACTGTAGAAATGCTCACTTTATACGTATCTACCTACGTACTATACCTATATTCACCATCGAGAATCGATGTCTGATGTGACTGGTGGTGATTGCTATACTGAGTTGAGTATGGTAATTTTATTAAGAATTGTAATATCATACAAATCATGTTAAATGCACTTTAAGACCTTAGCATGGATGGAAGTTTTTAAGTACCCGCATGAATAGTATCTACCCGGACACAAATACATTCGATTTTTATTTTATTCTTATACTAATTTATATTTTTTTAGTTTTTTTTTTTTAAATAAGTTAGCGAAGCTGATCTTCGTTTGCCTTACAGAGTCTGGGCCCCGGATTTCATTAAGTCAGTCAGCTGTCAGACTCACAGAACTAGAAATCCGAACGCCCAATATAATATATAGGTACACCGGCGCCGACTGTCAAACAAACATTTTAAATTGTACAACCTGACGAGTTTGACATGGACAGGCATATCTTGTAGCTGAAATCAAGTAAAGCATTTAATTTTCCATCAATCGATTTTGTAATTTGAAAAATTTTCATTGATGATGCGATAGAACAAGCATAGGTCAGCGACTTGTCTTCTGAGCACCAACGGTTGTAGATTCGATGTGAGTCTAGGGTCTCCAATGAGTCGAACTGCTCGTCTCTGTATGCTATCAAGCAGGTTAAGTGAATGTTTCGGGGCCGAGCTCCATATATGGGAACAATATTCCAAGCCTGGTCTAACCTGTGCTTTGAAGAGAAGGAGAAGTTGCTTGGGGCTAAAGTACCTCTTTGCTCTAAATAGGTAGCTCAACTTTGCGGAGGCCGATTTTGCGATATAGGATATGTGGTTCTGCCATGTGATTCCTGAATTGACTGTGACTCCTAGAAGGTGCATTGAGTCCTTGTGACGGATTGGATGGTCATCCATTTGGATCTGAGAAACTGTTGATGCATTTTTTCTGGAAAATGTTGTGAACTGTGTCTTGCTTGCATTAAATACAACCAAGTTGTCATTTCCCCACTTCAAGATTTTGTCCAGATCATCATTTAGTGAATTTATTTGTTCACATCTCTGGTTGTGTGATGTAGCCGTATTCACAGGCCCACTGTTCGAGATGGAGGATATAAGAGTGCTGTCATCTGCAAAGCTGTAGATATTATTATTTGTCGATCCAAGCAAATCGTTGATGTGGAGAAGAAATAGAGTTGGAGAAAGAATAGATCCTTGGGGCACTCCTGCATTTATGGCAAACGAATTGGATGATACACCATCTACAACAACTTGGATCGATCTTCCCAGAAGAAAATTTTGCATCCATCCGCAGAGTTGTTGTGGTAATCCGTAAGACTCTAACTTGCCTAATAGGACTCTATGCCAGACTCGGTCAAATGTCTTTGATATGTCCAAGGCTACGGCTCTGGATTCGCCGTGTTGTTCAATTGATTGTGTCCATAAGTGCGTTACGTAGCTTAACAGATCACCAGTGGAACGACGGCTCCGAAATCCGTATTGCCTGTCGCTTATTAATCGATGGCCTTCTAGATATTTGATTATTTTGACATTTATTGCCTTTTCCATTACTTTAGAGAGCATTGAAAGTAACGCTATTGGACGATAGTTTTGTGGCAGACATTTCTTCCCTTTCTTTGGAATAGGTTGAATGCGAGCGGTCTTCCAGCAAGAAGGAAACGACGACATGCTAAACAGCTTACAGAGTAAAGGTGCAAGTTCTGGTGCACAGTTCTTGAGTACTATAGCCGGGATTCCATCTGGTCCCGTTGCCTTATTGCAATCTAGTTCTTTAAGGATGCGTTGAATTATTCGAGGCCGAAGTTTCACTTCTGCCATCGATGATTGTATCCTCGGGATATTTGGTGGCTCTAGCTGTGCAGAATCTAGGGTGGAATTCTTTGAAAACATGCTAGCGAAAAGATCTGCCTTTTCTTTAGGTGTTGTTGCTAGCGTGCCGTCTTCTTTTACTAGAGTTGGAAAAGAAGAGCAACTAAAGTTATTACTGATTGCCTTTGCCATGGACCAGAATGCGCGTGAGCCGCTAGGACATCCAATCACTTTGTTAGTGACTCTTTCGCTGTAAGTTGTCTTCGCCGATTCAATAATTAGATTGCATCTATTTCGAAGAATTGTAAATTCAGATCTTTTTAGTTCTGACCGCCATTCACGGAAAGCCTTGTTTTTCGCTGCGGTAGCTCGCTTGCATTCTTTGTTAAACCACGGTTTATTTGAAGCTATTTTTTTGATGCAATTTGGAATATAAAGTTCCATACCGAGTAAAATAATTTCGGTTACGGCTTCTGCGCACATATTGACATCAGTATCTCTAAAGCACATATCAGCCCATGGCAACGAAGCGAAGAAATTACGCAGCTCGTCCCAGTTAGATTTACTATATTTCCAAATCGAACGATATCGATCCTTTTTCGTTCCTATTGGTATCGGTATAGAGAGGATAGCATTATATTAGAGCATGATCCGAATTCCCTAAGGGAGCAGACACTTTTATTTCATAATTATCTGGCTCTGTTGTGAGAAACAGATCGAGAGTGTTTCCATAATTTGTTGGATTTTTTGGAATTCGCGTGGGCTCATCAACGAGCTGAGTGAAATTGCAGCAAAAAATGGCGAAGTCTTCAGCTTGTTTCCCTGCCTCGTCCGTTCGGTTAGAATATCGTAGCCAATCCATGTTATGGGCATTAAAGTCACCAAGTATAATAACTTCAGCGGTTGGATGATGAATTTGTATCCAGTCTACCTTATCGGATAAATGATGAAATAATTTAGATGGTTCGTTATCGTTTGGTGAGCGGTACAGGCAGCAAACGAATTTGGTTCAACTTTGTAGAACGACCTTTAGCCATATTATGTCGAGATCCGTAGGTTCCATCTCTTCTTCTCTTCCACTAGCCAGATCTTCTCGGGCAAACACACAAAGTGTCTTTACTTACAACTGGCTTGCACCGTATTTACAGGACCGCAAACAAAGAGTGAAAATGGGTCTATTTCTTAGCAACACTAACACTAAAGTCTGGTGTACCACAGAGGGTCTGTCTTGGGTCCCATTCTGTTCTTAGTTTTCATAAACTCCTTATTTTCCCTGCCTTTTGCGGTAAGGTCACGGCTTTTGCAGATGATCTTGGCATTGCATATGGATCAACGGGCTCTTTGAATTTAATAGCTGAATTAAACCATGATATTCACTTGTTAAGATTATGGTTCGCTTCACATAGGCTAATTGTAAGTAGCAAAACAAGATTAATGTTTTTTAGATTGGGCCTGCCTGATCCTACGTATGCTGATTTCAATTTCCACTCATTTGATTGTACACGTTTCAACTTAATTGACTGTGCCTGTTCTTCAACTACAGGTGTAATATTTAATAGAAATGCCTCATGCAAGTCAAAATGTTTTCAAATTCAAATTGTTAAAAATTATAAATATCTCGGTATTACTTTTGATCAAAACATGAATTGGACACAACTCATTTCGATATTGAAACAGTACCTACGCTCGGGCCCAAGTAGAAATTTGTGACTCTTATCCACATTTACTTTAAACTATAGTCACCAAACGGTATATTCGACTCGGTTTTGTGTCGCTTAACTCCATTCCAATAAGATGGTAACGATTTGACATTTTTGTGACCATTACGTGTCTCAAAGATACAAATGTCCTTTACTGTAACATTTCAAACACACAAAAACTGTGAGGTTACTATTTAATGTTACCACCTGGTTACCACTGAACAGCTACGCAAATCGACTGCGCACAGTCGAAATTGTGACCACTGATTGTTACCAACCAGGCGTGCACGGATAATTCTATAACTATGGCGCATCAAGCGTAAAAGGGAATATAGGGTGGCATGAAAAAAAAAACACCGCGAATGGTTTTATGATGGACAATGAATCTATCTAAAAAGAATGGAAATATGTAAATTAGAGACTTCATTATTTTGGAAAACGTATATCTTTTCATGAGTTTTCCTCCTAAAGTATTATTTTTCATTTTAAAAGGTGTATTAAAAATTGTTTGCCGCTGTAGTGCAACATCGAATAAACTTTTCATTGTACTTTTAGTTTGTGCGCTACGCTGCTTTCCGACGTTTCAATAGTATTGTAGGAGAAAAATGAGAATGCTCTCCGATTTTACTACACATTAACTCCAGCAGATTGAATTGGAAACAATTAATGAAGTGCGAGATAATAAAATAGTTATATTTGATTTGAAAAAGTTTAAAAAAAAAAAACAATATTCTAACTTCTATCATTCACATTATATCAAATGGTACCAATATTTTTGAATAAATAGCATGTTATACATATAAAAAATGAAATAATGGTAGAAATATCATAACCTTCTGCAGCGATTTAGTACAACAATTTTAAACCATCCAAGTGAATGCGTATGAGGGGTGGGTTTTGTAAGAAAATATTCCCATATATGGACAACAAACGTTGTATACATTCAATTGTATTTCCTACATGTAGGTAAACATGTTAACTTTATTATGTCGGTCTTAGCAAACCAGAATAGCAGTATAAAAATAAGAAGCGAAAATATTTTAAAATTTGCAAATCCGTTTCTTATTATTCCCCCCAAACTTTTGTGCATGTTCTCATATACTCTAAAAGGTAGAATTCAAAAGAATGAATCATTTAAATATTACGATTTAATAATAATAAACGCAAAAAAAAAAAAGTTTCCTCAATGTATGTGCATGCACCCTGTGCTCCCTCCTAAAGAAATGCAAATGGCAAGTGGTCGCTTTCTGATTCTAATTGGGATTCATTTAAAAAAAATAAAATAAATAGTCCATGGAAAAATGAAAGTACCTAGCTTCGAAATAAAATTAATTTCTTAAATACTCAATATTTCTTGAGCGCGTGAGTTTTTGCCACTACAACTTATTGATATTTGTAGTGAAACTGATTTTCGTTTGAATATTTAGCATTCTGGTACCAAGAAATGCAATAATTATCAAATTCTCATAATATTACATGCTTTACCATTTTCATGACATATGCTCGTTTAGGTATTTTAGCATCCCCATTTAAGAGGATAGGTTATGTGTGCACGTTTTATATTGCTATCGCAGTATTTCTATTTCACATTTTCTTTTTCTTGTGAAGCAACATACAAACACATGAAAACAAATTTGACAGCTCACTAAGATTCGGTCACACTTTGGTTACAAAGCATAGCCGAAATACCATTATGTGTGTTTCCCGAAATAGTAATTTAAAGAGGTAAAACTGATTCCCCACTTTGGTCAGCGTTACACCCTGCAGTGGAAACAGTACCTACGCACATTGAGAGCCTATACACACTGTTACTGTTACGGAAACATTCCGAAATGTAGGATCAGCGCCTCCACTATAACCATCAATTTCTACTTGTCGTCCTGCCGAAATGTGCCATAAGAAGAATAAGTAATGTCCGTCGCCTGGCTCATTCTATGATCTTGTTTGGGTCTTTGAAAATACTACCAATATAGAAACACCTATCCAGTTGTATCTTGTAAACAGTATAATCGCCTTCCTCCTGATATAAGACTCATAACATCTCAGAACAAGTTTTTGTATAAACTAAAGTCATGGTTACTTTACTTTGATCATGATGAAATTTAAGTTTTGTTCACCTATATTGCATTAACATTGTTCCTTTTCTGGTATGCTTTGTTCTTAACTTTTGATAAATTTAAAAAATATATATATAAATATGTACTATGTCACCCCACAATAATCAATAATCAGTGACTAAAAAACTATTCACTATTCACTGCTTTGCAGAATAAAAAAGTGTCACTAACTGTTTTCTATTGTACAAAATTAGTTATTAAACAGAACTGTTAGGTAGGTACTTGTTTATATAAGTAAATAAAGAAAGAATTACTTACTTAAAAAAACATGAATACCCTTTTTTTTCTGGCCTGGAATAAACTGTAAATTTACTGAATAAATAAATATTTTCCATATTGATCTTCACAAATCAATGATAAACATGCGACTGAGGCAATACGAGAAAAATTCAGCCAATTTTCCGACAACCCAAATACTAGGTTGGCGTGACTGTTTACAAAAACTCTAACAGCGTTATTTATAAACCCAGCGTAGAGTCTGCTTATATTGACGCACCAAACAAAACAAAAAAGTGAAACTAATTTTAGTTTGTGCATTCATTTCGCATGTTGTGTAAATTTGCGCAAAACGAAATTCGTTGCAAATGGAATTATAAAATATATATTTTATATAATAAATAAAAAATATCAAATAATCGTTCGTGTGTAATACTATTTCTTCTGCTTCAGTTTTGTTGTTTGTAGAGAATGTTTTAGGATTTGTAATGCGAATGTCTATCTATGGCCAGGTATTAAATTTGGTGGTGGTTGGTGGAATGGGACGGAAAATAATTGGATTTATTGACATACATTTGTATATTTTTTCACTTTTTATTATATAAAATAAAGCAAATCTGTCAAAAACAGCTGGTTTCGGTTTCGGAGCAAACATTAGGTAATCCATTTTTCTGTAAAAGTTAGTTTTCTGTAATAGTTTATCGAAACTCCTACCTTTTTAGACACAACCTCGTTTCGTAAATCCACCTAGAGGTGCGAAAATGTTTACGCCATGTTTAATTAAACAACATCATAGAGCCATTGTAAGGGTATCTAAAAAATCCGGCTGTAAATAAATAACATAATTGTATAAATAGGGTAGGGTGGGACAGATTCAGCACTTTTTTTCGCAGATTTTAAATAACTTCTTTCGCAAATAAATATTTGAAATATTTTTTTGTTTTGAAAGCAAATCTTAAATGAATAAACATAAAAATTTAGTGAAATCAGAAATTCACTTTTTAACTAAAATTTAATTAAAAAAAAAAAAGGAAAATCGCATTCTATAGTTTTGAGATCAGAAAAAAAAGTAAAGGGTAAATGTAGAACAAAGGGATTTGTTAAAAAAAAAATCATTGCACCTTGTATTGACCCATGTCCCCAAAAAATAAAAGATTCGAATTAATAACCGGTCCAACCACCGAAAATGCTGCAGAAGAACAGACATATTCAGCGTGACTGCTGCAGACTTATATAAAGTCAATTATGAAAGCATTTCTGAAGCCATTCTGCACATTTCGTAATTTTTAACTATCGGGTCTATCACAGAATCCGTCGTATTCGGAATTTTGCTACTATCACAGAATCCGTCGTATGGTAAATTTTTGGCTTTCGAAATTCGTAGAACGTGGTATATTCAGTGATAGCACTTTCTACGAATTTCGAAATTCCCCTACGACGGATTCTGTAACAGTTCTTTCGGGGTTCGTAGCAAAATTCCGAATACGACGGATTCTGTGATAGACCCGTATATTTAACGAGCACTATCTCGCTATGCACTATAGTAATGTTGTGATAGGCAACTGCGTTGCATTTTAAATATCTTTATTTGAAAATAACATGAATGCGACAAATTCAATGGCCGTATTATCTCACGTGGTGTCGATGTCAATTGGCCGCCAAGATCATGTGATTTGACACCGTTGGACTTCTTTCTTTGGGGTTATTTGAAAGAAAAGGTGTACGTCGATAAGCCAGCAACAATTCAAGAGCTAAAGGAATTCGGCACATTAACGGCATAGAACCTCAATTATGCCTCAGCGTCATCGAAAATTTGGACCATCGGATGGAGGTGTGCCGCTTTTTTTTGTTTGCAGATGAGGTACACCTGATGAATGGAATATGAAAGAGTAGAGAACACGGTTTAATGAATGGAGAATTGTAGATGACCGAGAACAAAAACACTAGTGTGGAGTTGTGGACGGGGAAGTGGACTGTGAACGGTGAAGTCCAGAATCTAGATGGAGTGTGTTATCCTTGTCGGTGTGTGAAAGAGGATGAGTAGAGTCGAGTATGCATTACAAGTTCCAATTGGATTCGATTAAGAGAACACATCAATAGCGAATGAAAAATGGTTAAAAGGAGCGTACTTTATATAGTGATTGACTGTTTTTTGTAAATATCTTTAAACATATTGACTTTTCAACAAAACATTATTCGGCACAAATATATCTACGAGCATTAATTAGGGTGTCCCTTATTTTTCGACTTTTCTTTTAACGCATATGTTCTTATTTTACTCATTTTATTATAAAACGCAACCAAAAACAAATTAGGTCATTTGGAGCATGTTAACGTGTCAGTACAAGTTACACTGAAACAGTAGCAAGTGCCTAACAAATTTTTATTGCATTTTTAGTCTTTAAACGGTAAACACGTATTTTTAAATTAGTTAAAGATACCACTGCAATTAAGAAGCAATACAAAATGCATTTACTTAGTAGGAGATGTAAAACACCCAATAAAAGGTGCTAGGTTACCATCAAATCGACAAGTTCTTGCAGTTTTCTTTTTTAATATGCGGGAATTTAAATTGACAATCAGCGAAAGTGCAAATCTTGTTATTCGCGAGTGTACTATTTTTTGGGAAAAGGCAAGAATCCCTACTAAATCACTACTCAACTCTGTGAAGAAGCTTATAAGTTGTTATCAAACTTGGAGAGAATTGCAAAAAAATCAAAGACCCCAGGAGTTGCATAAACGACGAGCATCAGATTTTCAGAACGATTTGGATAACATATTTGCCATCGCTCATAGTGAGCTCTTCAAAAAGCTAAAATAGAAGAGAACAGAGTCTTTTTATATCATCAGAGATAGCCAGGACGGAAAAGGAAAAAGAAGTTAGGATAAGACAAAGGCGATTAGAAGAAAAACAAAAACGTAGTAAGTACATCATGTCATCGGTAGACACGAACCAATTGTTAGAAATGAATTCTACCACGAACTAACTGAACTTTCAATAATATTCTTAGGAGGAGATGTCGATAAGCAACTAAAAATCAGGCCCCCAGATGCAATGTATCAAGCGAGATGGATGGCAAGAGCAATTTATGCGTTAAATAAATTTTTGCTACGCTCGTAACTTTAATTGACAAAAAAGATAGTGGCGGATTGAAGGAGGTCTGT
The DNA here is from genome assembly GCA_946477585.1 of Cheilosia urbana. NCBI lineage: Eukaryota > Metazoa > Arthropoda > Insecta > Diptera > Syrphidae > Cheilosia > Cheilosia urbana. The sequence continues at coordinate 41,751,707 of OX297853.1, forward strand.
GTTGTTATTGTTATGGTTTATGTTAAACCATGGTTGCAGTGTAGCTCGGCACTAAAAGCACCATTTCGGTATTTATGCTTTCTGAAAAAAAAAAAAAATTTAAAATTATGAAAAAGTAGACAAGTCGATTTCGAAAGCAGCAAAGAATCGTTCAGCAGAAGAATAGCAAAAACAATTCCTTCTCCGTTGTGTGAAAGAACACAGGAAGTTATATCCTGATTCAGGAAAGAAGTTTTGAACAGAAAGTATCCGTAATAATTTCTTTTTGCTACCAATTATTCTTTTTTAAGTTATTAATATAGTTATTTAATAAAAAAGTTGAAACTGAAATGAAATATTTGCATGTCAAAAAAAAAATTGTACGTATAGATTTTCAATGTTAACTTTGCTGTCTAGTCGGCACGTGTTAACATCATCCCAAGATCAAAATATTTTGCGTCGAAGTTAGTATTGGCATTTAGAAAAAAAAAAATAAAGGGTATGCGTGAAAAAATTAAAAAAAAAAAAAAAAACAATATAAGGGACACCCTAACGAGCATGATCTACAAAAAAGTATGTATCCATATTTTTGTAAATCAAGAAATAACCAGTTTTTCTTCATCAAATTACTAATTTCTCTAAAACTAGTCAATATATCGCCACCATTGGTATTTGTCGTTTAACTAGAGGTTATACCGGATGTCGAGTGCAAATTACAGTCAATTAGTTATTGAGATAGACGATTTTGGTACGAAATTGTTACTTTAGTCGCAAATGGTCACCCTGGTCATATTTCGTGCACGATCTGAGAGAACAGTGTGGCACGAGTTTCCTCCAAACATATTATTAAAAAATTAACCGCCTTTCTCTAATATCGAAAGCCAAAAGTTCCCCACCGTCGGAAGTACCCCACCCTACATGGGCCATATGGATATTAGTCTTTCCGAAATACGCCCATAATAATTCAAATGGACATTATGTCTTCTTTAAATTTGAATACGCTATTGGAAACGGACATAATGTCTAAACAGTGGACATTGTGTCTTTTTGAAACGGACATAAGGTCCTTGGACGTTGTGACCGTTTTAGATTGGACATTAAATCTGTTCTAAATAAAACCTAATGTAGAACTTGCTTAGATTATTTTCGTATTCCATATTATCTGCGTAACTAAACCCACTTACTTATATTCCAATTAAAAAGAAACCAAATTCCGTTTTTTCTTTGTAATTACAGGATTTTGCACCCTAATTGCACATGAACTATAATGCGCTTATATCAGAAACCCCGTAATATAAATTCCATCGTCTGCTTTCCACAGAAGATGTTAGACTATCCTGTATCTTTCTTCGCATAATCTCACGGATTTATAACACACACCTACTACAACTTACATTCATCTTCACCCTACATTTTGTAGAAAATTGTGATGCTGCAGTAAACGCATAAAAAGGCAATTCATTCACCCATTTCCCCCTTAGCACTAAAAAACACACACAAACACAGCCAAACACATTTATTGATTCAGTAATGCCACTAAATAAAAAAACAAGTAAGGGGCTCTCATGCTTATGCAAGCATGCATGGTGCATGGAGGCAATTAAATATAGCAAAAAAACGGAGGCTCTATGACTCCACTTCACAGGGCCCACCTTGTTGCGGAAACCGAGGCAGCGTTTTTCGCTATAGCGCTAATTCCAATGAAAGCTTTCAATTAAACATAAGAAGAAGGAAAATATTTAAACTTTAACACATTGCTGTTTGCTGGTGCTGCTATGGGAGAAGCTGCTTCCATCCCTTCTGCACCTACTGAACGGAACTAATCACACTTTCTCAAAGGTACACTTTCACTGTGTAATTAAAAATGCCAGTGAAAATTTCAGGCGCTTCTCGTTGCTTCTTTCATTATAGGTGGGTTGAAAACTTGCAAATAAAAGCACAGGATGCAACAGGAAGTGCCATCAGCAGGTTGACGACCCATTTTCGTGAGTTGTGGATTGTGGAAGCCCGGAAGTATACTAGTTGAGCTGATGATGAGGTGAGGTTTGTTAACTACTGCAACGGAGGTGGAAAACAAAAACATGGCCCAAATGTAACTGCACTTGTTTTCAATTTCTGTTTAATTTTTGTAACCCTTCCTTTTTGGCATACAGGCATTGACAAGGTGATTTTCTGGCTTGTGCATTTGAACGCGGAAAAGTACTAAGCTTAAGTAGAATTCCAGAACTCTACTTACTCTTATTGGTGTAAGTTTCCTTGGAAATGGAGGACTTTTACGTCAACCATTAGTGAAATTCCAATAGGTGACAGAGTGAACTGGAAGCGCCATAATTGGGGATGGCCAATTTGCCTAGCCTTATGGAAAGGAGGGGCTGAATGCGATATTTTTTTGATATCCTAATATCCACGGCAAAGAATTTTTATACGTTCTACCGTATATAGAGCTGAACAGATTATGTTTTTATTTTGTAAAAAAAAAAAAAACCTTTAAGAGTACAATAGGCAATAGGCAAGGCAATATTTAAAAAAAAAAATATGAAGTTTTGCGAAAAATCTGATAGTTATTAAATAACTACAAGATACAATCTAAAAGAGGGAGAAAAATACTTCAATTGTATGTAAACGCACTTTGTATAGGTATTGTTTTTAATTAACTAAAAAACAATTTTTTGTGTGGGGAAAAACTTTAAACATCGCTCCTGAAAATCATACATTTTGGACTTATGGCACTTTGCCGTGAAAGCGACGATATGTCAATACTGCAAACATAAAGCCAACGACTTTCTTCTGGTGGTTTATAGAAAGTTTCTTATCATGTCGAAGATAGCGATTTGGCAGTCTATCTCGCCAAATAGTTCACCAAAACAAATAACTTTCTTCGTCAATTCGCCAATTTTTTTTTTTTTTTTTGTAAATTCCAATATGTTCTACACGACGAGTATATAATTAAGTAAAAATAAAAATTAAAAGATCTCTCTATACATTCAGCTACTTAATAATAAAAATAATATATATAGATAAAAATCTTACAATTAATGAAAGCCTTAAGTTGAATAATAAACTATTTTTTGTTCTCGGTGTTTTATTTTCAACTGGTCTTATAACGGGTGATTTTTTAGCTGGTTTGGTTTTGGCAACACTGGTTTTGACAGCTGACGTGTGTTTAGTACCTTGTGTCACTGTCAAACAGCTTCAGTTTGGTTTGCAATTTAACCATGGATCGTCTTACAAATGAACAACGCTTGCAAATTATTGAATTTTACTATCAAAATTCGTGCTCGGTTCGAAATGTTCATCGCGCGCTGCTTCCATTTTATGATCGGCATTCTCGACCTTCTGAGCAGTCTATTCGGAAGATTGTGACCAAATTTCGCACCAAATTTACTTTGTTGGACATTAAACCACCAACACGTTTACGTACTGTGCGTAGTGAAGAAAATATTGCGGCCGTATCAGCTAGTGTGACAGAAGACCGCGAAATGTCGATTCGGCGCCGTTCCCAGCAGTTAGGCCTTTGTTACAGCACTACGTGGAAAATTTTGCGGAAGGATTTGTGCGTAAAGCCTTTTAAGATACAGCTTGTGCAAGAACTAAAGCCAGCCGACCTACCACAACGCCGAATTTTTGGTGAATAGGCTCTTGGAAAGCTGGCCGAGGATCCGCTTTTTTATCGAAGAATTGTGTTCAGCGATGAGGCTCATTTTTGGTTGAATGGGTACGTAAATAAGCAAAATTGCCGCATTTGGAGTGAAGATCAGCCAGAAGCATTGCAACAGCTACCAATGCATCCCGAAAAAGCCACTGTTTGGTGCGGTTTATGGGCCGGCGGCATTATTGGGCCATATTTCTTCAAAGATGATGCGAATCGCAGCGTTACTGTCAATGGTGAACGCTACCGAGCGATGATAACAAACTTTTTTTTGCCCGAAATGGAAGTTCTTGACTTGCATGATATGTGGTTTCAACAAGACGGTGCCACATGCCACAAAGCACGCGAAACAATGGCGCAATTGCGAGGCGAGTTTGGTGAACAGTTAATTTCACGTTTCGTGCCGGTCAATTGGCCGCCTAGATCGTGCGATTTGACACCATTAGATTATTTTTTGTGGGGGTATGTCAAGGCTTATGTGTATAGGGACAAGCCCGCTTCGATTGACGTACTGGAAGCCAACATCCATGCATTCATTCGTGAGATACCGGCCGATATGTGTGAAAGAGTATGCCAAAATTGGACTCAGCGGATGGACTACCTGAGACGCAGCCGCGGTCAACATTTGCATGAAATTATCTTTAAACATTAAATTGCAAGGTTCAAACTATCGATTCAAATAAATATTTCATTCATTTTTTCGAATTTTTTGTGTTTTTTTTTTTTTAAAGTTCTAAACCTCTTAAAAAATCACCCGTTATAAGCTTGGTCTCTTGCACGTTTGGTTTCTTTTGTACCTGCTTTTTATGGTTACTTTCCTTGATTATTTCCTTTTATATCTAATTCCTCCAAATTGTCAGATTTTGCGTCAATACGCCTCTGCGCGTTGCATTTAGTGCTTAATTTTTTCAGTAAAATAAATACATGAATAATCCGCTTAAAATTTACTTACTTACTTACTTAAGGTGGCGCTACAGTCCGGGGTGGACCTGGGCCTCAACCAATACGCCACTCCAGCTAGCGCGATCTTTGGCTAACTGCCTCCAGTTGCGCACTCCAAGTTTGTTGAGGTCCCCTTCCACTTAAGCGCGCCACCTAAGGCGAGGTCTTCCTCTACTGCGTTGTCCCTCCAGGTTGGAATCGAAGACTCTCCGGGCCGGAGCGTTGGTTTCCATTCGCTCTACATGTCCTAACCATCTTAGACGACTAATGCGTACTTCTCTGACCAAGTCGATGTCGCTGTACAGCTCGTAGAGTTCGCTGTTAAGTCTTCTCCTCCAAATCCCGTCAACGCAAAAGGGACCAAAAATCACTCCAAGAATTTTGCGTTTGAAGCGACCAAGAAGATCCTCATCCGTTTTTGCTAGGGTACAAGCTTCTGCGCCATAGAGCAGGACAGGAATGATGAGAGTCTTATATAGAATCTCCTTAGTGCTTCTTGACAAGGCCTTACTAATCAATTGCCGTCTTAGGCCAAAGAAACAGCGGTTGGCAAGTGTGATTCTTCGCTTGATTTCTGAGGTGATGTGAGTTTCAGAGTTAATAGCGGATCCGAGGTAAACAAAGTCCCTAACTACCTCAAAGTTATAGCTGTCTATCGTGACGTTCTGTCCGATTCGTCGATGTTGTGTGTCCCTTCTTGTTGACAGAATATATTTTGTTTTACCCTCATTCACCACTAAACCCATTTTTGCCGCTTCTGTACTAATACTAGCAAACGCTCCAGTAAACGCTCGCTGTGTTCTGCCAACAATGTCAATGTCGTCAGCGTATGCCAGTAGTTGCACAGACTTATGGAAAATTGTGCCTCTGGTGTTGGCTTGTGAGTTTCGCACAATTTTCTCAAGAATGATGTTGAAGAAGTCACATGACAGCGCGTCGCCTTGTCTAAACCCTTTTTTGACATCAAAGGTCTCGGTGAGATTGTTTCCGACCTTTACGGAGCAGCGAGCGTTCTCAATCGTCATTCTGCACAATCTGACATGTTTGGCAGGGATGCCAAAACTAGACATGGCTGTGTATAGCTCGTCTCTATAAACGCTGTCATATGCGGCCTTAAAATCGATAAAAAGATGGTGAGTATCGATCTGGTATTCTTGGGTTTTTTCCAGGATCTGCCGTAGTGTGAATATTTGATCGGTCGTGGACTTACCGGGCCTAAAACCGCACTGATAGGGACCTATCAGATCGTTGACGAATGGTTTCAGGCGTTCACACAATACAGCAGACATGATCTTATACGCAGTGTTCAGGAGACTGATGCCTCTGTAGTTGGCGCAGTTTAGAGGGTCTCCTTTCTTGTGGATCGGGCAAACAATGCTGAGGTTCCATTCATCAGGCATACTTTCCTCTAACCAAATCTTGGAGATGAGTTGGTGTATGCACTCTACCAAGTCATCTCCGGCTGCCTTGAAGAGCTCGGCAGGTAAGCCGTCTGGACCAGCAGCCTTGTTGGATTTAAGCTTAGATATTGCTATCCTCACTTCATTTTGGTCAGGTGGACGGAAATCTTGGCTGTCATCGTCCAGGTTGAATGGTTCGTTCTGCCTAACAGCGGAATTTGTATCGTCTTCGCCGTTTAACAGTCTGCAGAAATGGTTTTTCCATGTCCTCAGCACCGACTGTGACTCTACTACAAGGTTTCCTTGTTCGTCTCTACAGGTCTCCGTTCGGGTCTTGTTGGCATGACACGTTCTTTTTACCTTTTGGTAAAACTTCCGAACATTGTTCCTGGAGTAACACCTCTCTATATCCTCGATCGCTCTCCTCTTTTTTCTCCGGAGAAGCCGATGTTCTTCCCTCCTTTTTTGCTCGTAAAGCTGATGAGCTGCTCTCGTCCTTCTATGCAGCGACGCTTCGTATGCACTTTGTTTTGCTGCATGTGCTTGCCGGCACTCTTCGTCAAACCAGGGGTTTCGAGGGGGTGGGCTGGTGAAACCGAGCACATCAGTTGCGGCGGTTTTGATGGCTTCTTGGCATCGGCGCCACTGGTCTTCGGCACTTGATGCTGGCAGTATAGGACTTCTCAAGAGGTTGAGGGATACGCGATCGGCAAAGGTTCTGGCAGTTTGTTGCGTTTGTAGCCGTCCAACGTTAAATCTCCTCACAGTATTTTCTCGCTGTTGTGGCGTCTGGGATATCCGCATCCGTATCTTGGCTACAACAAGGTAGTGGTCCGAGTCTATCTTGGCCGCTCGGAAAGTTCGGACATCTAGAATACTGGAGGAGTGCCTTGCGTCGATCGCAACGTGATCAATTTGGTTGACGGTTTGATGATCAGGTGACCGCCATGTTCCTTTGTATATATTGAGGTGAGGAAACCGTGAGCTAGCTATGGTAACATTACGTCCCGCAGCAAAATCAATCAGCCTAAGTCCGTTTCCAGACGTGGTGTCGTGTAGGCTATGTTTTCCGATTGTGCTACCAAAGATGTCCTCCTTTCCTATTTTGGCGTTAAAATCACCCAAGACGATTTTAACGTCATGCTTAGGACATTGCTCATATGTTTTGTCGAGGAGCTCGTAGAAACACTCTTTGGTAGCATCGTCTTTTTCTTCTGTGGTATCAGGCTGATGTTGGCGAATTTAGCCTTTATGCGGATCATTGTAAGGCGTTCACTTACGTGTCGAAAGCTCAAGACTTCTTGCCTAAGTCTGCCGCTTACAACAAATCCGCATCCAAATAGACGCTGCTTTTGTTCCCTATAGCAGTCACCGTAGTAAAGGTCACATTTTTTCATCCTTCTTTTGCCCGGCCCAGCCCATCGCACTTCCTGGATGGCGGTGATACCTGCTTCGTAGCAGTCTAGGGCCTCCGCTAGTTGTTCGGCTGCACGCGGTCTGTTCAGAGTTGGAACATTCCACGTGCAGATCCGAACGTCATTGTCCTTTTTCCGTCTTCCAGGGTCGTCAACAGTGAATCCGTCCTTATCCGAGGCTTTTGGTTGCTTCGCAACATAGTGTTTTTTTTTCGTGGTAGGGTAGTTAACCCCACGCACAACCCCCAACCTGGAGGACTCTTGTGATTATTGATTATTATTCCAGATACCATGAAATTACAAGTTAAGGATGTCCTTCCGGGGACATATAAAAAAAACGCGAATGCGAGCCCGAAGGCCCGCCCACTATTCGACTTACAAATGAAACACCGGTGTATCTACGTTATAACAATTATATTCTTAGTTCCGTACTGCTCGTTACCAAGTCACACTTAAGACTAACTTATCAAATAAATGTTTCCCGTTGGGAAACCGCTGGTCCCACGATGCGAATTGCTGATTCGTCAAATATGCCTTTGCACACGCAATCCGGTGGCAGGTAGAGAATAGAGATGTGAAAGTGATGACACAGCTAATCATATACGATTAGATGTTGTACTTTTTCGCTCTAGACCTTGGACGATGGTGTTAGCTTACATTTTTTAAAAGGACTACATCAAATATAATAATTGGTGCCGTGACATATGGCCAAACGTCATAAGGCAAAATCTAGAAATTTGGCCTTATGTCGCTTTGTGAAAGTGACATAAAGCCAAATTCTAGCATTTGGTGTTTAAGTTTTGTCAAAATTTCATTTATAAAAAATTAAATGCATACATTTCATATGCTTGTGTAATGTAAGTATGTCGTAAGTATATTTAACAAAATATTTTTGTGCTGTTTTCAACAATTTGTCTGCAAATTGGGCACAGAATTGGGTTATTATGTTTCATGTATTTCTCCGACAACTGTGTATAGCAATTTAAACATAATTTAAAATGATTACACGGTTGTAGGAGAATAGTATGAGCGTTTTCACAACAAATAACGCAAAGGATTTCTGTTTCGTCCGCATTTGTTATTTCTTCATCAGTATCATCATCCTCTCCTTCACTTCCATCATATTCATGGCAATACGCAACATTTGCAGTTGCAGTCTCTTCGGTAATAAGGTTGTTGTGCTCGTTTGTCATCTGATTAAGAAAATCGTTGAGGGAAATGATTTTCTTATCGAGTTTCTTTAAGGCTGCTTCAACTTGTCCCTGCTTGTCCTTATATCGCTTTTTTGGAGGTTCAAAAATGTCGAAAATGTCGTTCTGTTTAAGGACATGATTAACTCCCTTGATTTTACTCGATCCTCATCCAACAAACAATCAAGAAGTTTGTAAAAATATCCATGCTTTGTGAGCTTTCGACCAAGGCGGCTGTTATAGCCTTCAAGAGCACTTGTTGTCCTCATTTGGGCGTTAAATACGGAGACAACTAAAGGGGTTTCCTAAAAATTTATCTTTTTATTTCTTTCTCTATAAAGTTCCTTAAAAACGAATAGGTGAATTATTACCTTCTCCATCCATTGCCATCGAAAGTACGTCAAAAACTCCTTGAAAACACTTTCGCCATTTTTTTTATAATTTGTAGCATTCGATTCTGTATTCAGAATTTGAAAAGCTGAGTACATCGTCAGGCCTCAAGAGCGGAAGTACCAAAAACTTCCGGAAAAGTCGATTCGCTTCCTTGCTTTTGTTGAGGAAGCTGACAAAAGATAATATTTTTGAAGCTTTTCTCCTTAAAGCTTGGCAATAATGAAACCAACATGTGGTACACTTTGCTATTGGATAAACTATTTCCAAGCTGTTTCTTATGGCCTTCTCATAATCCGTGACAAAAGAATTTGCTTCGAGTTGAAACAAATTTGCTTCAATGTATTGAAATACATAACAATATATATGTTCGGATTTATGAGTCATAAGTATATAAATGAACGGAATAACCTGAAATTAACAGGGATTAGTACAATGTGTAATCATTCGTAAAACTCGCGAGAATTTAAGAAATGGTGTAAGGTACTTTTTTAATTTATAAGAAAATTTATCTATCACTTTTCATGCTCTGTAATAAAAAAATTTACTTTTTTAATTTATAAGAAAGGTGTAAGGTACTTTTTTAATTTATAAGAAAATATATCTACTTGATTGTTTGGGCATTTAGTTCTGCAATAAAATATTTTGACTTTTTCTTTGAGAAAATGACAGTAAAAAATGTTATTACAGAACTAAATTCCCAAACAATCGAGTAAAATATTTTGACTTTTTCTTTGAAAAAATCAAAGTAAAAAATTTTATTACAGAACTAAATGCCCAAACAATCGAGTAGATATATTTTCTTATAAATTAAAAAAGTAATTTTTTTTATTACAGAGGATGAGAACGCTATGGGAGACTGATTAGAAAGTCACATGACACGTAATTATTTTTTTTACTTACATGGTCATTGTGAGAAAATTGTACAATTAATAATTGCTAATAACCACAAGAAGGCACAACATTGAAAGTACCAACCAAAAGGTAGTTTCGTTGCGATGTGTCGGGTAGATTTTGGATTGCGGTTGCAATAGCTGGGGACAAGAATATGGAGTAACTAAAGTTTTCCTCCAGTACTCCTATAAAAGGATCGCTATTTTGGTATCTGGACATACCAAATTTATCCATGACACTACCAATTTTAAATATATCCGACACATCCTTAGGAGTAATGGGAGTTTTTGGAAATACCTGGTTTCGAATGCGTAAGAGCTGCCTTCGTACTTTGCCGAATTGTAACTGCGAATAGAGTACCCAGATTTGTACAATAAAAACCAAAAATGTAACATAAATTAGGCTTGGGAAAGTCCACGGAATTTTCCAAGCAACAATGTACACTGAAGACAAAGAACGCGAATAACTTATGTGTAATAAGGACTTCAAGTAGATTAAAAAAAATAAGTTCAAGTATATGTACATGGTACAGTTACGGATTAACTAAAATATCGACTGGACCCTTGAATAGATCTGTTTAACCAACTTACCTGCTGAGCACTTGCATTGTCCTTTGCACATACTTCGTCGAAAACTTCCCGAATGCCACTTCTTTTCAGTGAAGCATTTGCGCATTCATTTTTCACTTCACTTATCACTTTCATTTTTGCTCTTATTGTTTCATTTGTTCCATTATGCACGGCACTTTTTTCCGGAATTCTGGCTAATGTTTGGTTCTCAAAATCTACAACTGCACATGCCACTGCATGTTTTATTGTAACAAATATATCGCTTGGACAGTTTTGAATTACTTTTAAACTTATATAGTTGCTTTATTTCGGGAATATAGAGTAACATACTTCCTCTTCTTAAACCCTCACAAAACTCGAAGTTGTAAATTGCATCACCTGAATTTTCCATCTTATCACGCTTTAAGCGATGTAATACGAATGAGAAGCGGGCCGGTTTGCTGCATGCCATTGAACAAATATTCGTCATGTTCTTACGTTAAAAGCAGTTATTACAAGTAAATAACAATTTGAACAGTAATTTTTTCTAGCCAAATACAATGTGCAGTGTGATTTGAGTAACATTTGGCTTAATGTCACTTTAGCAAAGCGACATAAGACCAAATTCTACGATTCGGCTTTATGTCACTTTCCGGATTTGGCTTTATGACGCTTTCTCAAAGTGTCATAATACCAAATGTTAGAATTTGGCTTTATGTCACTTTCGCAAAGCGACATAAGGCCAAATTTCTAGATTTGGCTTTATGACGCTTGGCCTTATGTCACGGCACCATAATAATTGTTATACTTGAAGAAATGTTTTCAAGGCTGGGTTATCCTAAATCTATAACAGCTGATAATGGACGTCAGTTTGTTAGCGAAGAATTTAAAAACTATTGCAAAAATAATGCTATAGAACTTGTAACGTCTCCACCTTATTGGCCACAAGCCAATGGAGAAGTGGAAAATATGAATAGATCGCTTGTTAAACAGCTTCAGATAGCAAATGCTAAGGGCATTGATTACAAAGAAGAAATATGAAAATTTATTCTTATGTATAACGTTACTCCACATGGCACTACAGGAAAGGCTCCTTCTGAACTCTTATTTAATCGGCTGATTCGCGATAAAGTCCCTTCCATTAATGACATCGGTGAGAATATTTTGGACTCAGAGGCAAAAGATTTAGATAAACTCAACAAAGAAAAAGGTAGAAAACGAGGAGATAATGATCGCGGAGCAAAGGAGTGATAAATATAGGAGACAAGGTTCTTCTTCGAAATGTAGTGGTTCCGAACAAACTTACTCCAAAGATCGGTGAGGAAGAATATGAAGTAGTTGAACGTAGGGAAACGATTTCACTGTTCGTGGCAATAACAAATTAATCAGACGGAACATTAGTCACCTGAAGAAAATTGCAACGTCCACTCAGATTGATTCAAAGAAGACTTTCGAAGCTAAACAATATTCACTTAACAGTACTGAATCTACACCTCTAAAAGAACAAACAATGAATAAGGAGAAATTAATTTTGAAGCTGAAAAACATCGGAGGGATGTAGAGTAGGGTGTCCCGTAAAGTTTTTTTTTTTTTTGTTGTATCTTAACAAAAGACCCCGCAAAAGTTGCGTATTGCTGAGCTCATTACAGGAAAAATAACATAAAAAATATTCAAGGGTACTTTTGGGCCTCTACCGGCCGTTGAAGTTTTGGAAACAAAATTTTGTTTTCCCTAAATTTTTCTTTTTCAATATTTTTTAATAATGCTTACATTTTGTTAAGTTATAGCATATTCCCTCAAATCAAATGTGTTTTTGGTAGCATTTGAGCACTTGAGAGGTTATTTTGATATCTCTTAAATGCTGGAATCAAAAAATACATTTGTTTTGCCTTAACCACAAAATTCTATATGTTCACAAAAAATAAGTAAATTCGAATTTTTTAATTTTAATATTAAAACATGTAAGCAAAATGAGTTCCGGACTCCATCTCCGAGAGCTATTCTGTCCTCTTTTCGATCCCTTTATAGTGAATTAAAAAAAATCATTTACCGTCTGTAAGAGATGTAAAAAAGTATACCTATGCTTTTGATCCAAAGAAACAGAATACGGTGAAAAATCCCTCTAATTCCGAATTGCTTATTATAGTGAAATTACTTTACAACATGTCCTTTAACAACCTTCTTCGCTATAGATCTCTTGTTTTACTGTCTAATATTATTCAAACTAATCAGCCTAGTTATCTCTTTACCAAGGTGAGTTTTAGTGCGTCAAACAGATCCTTTAAACTCATACACCCGCGTTTCTCTTGTCTTACGTCCGAACGACAGTTCTTTGTAAACTCCATCCGCTTATGGAATTCCTTGCCACGGCATGTTAGAAGGTTAGGCGGCACAAAACGGTTCGGAACCGAGCTAAGGTCTTTTTTCCTCAACGAGCCTGACTAGAGGTTTAGCTATGTGAAATTTTTTTTTTTGTTTCTCTATAAGTTTTTAAAAAGGAGATATATAGCTAAGTATATTGTAAGCTTTCTCAAAATTTTTGTAAATTTTTTTTTTTTTCAACTCTTTCTATTTTTTTTTTTTTTTTATTATTTCTTACCTATCATAATAACGTTTGTTATGTAGCTCGAAATTTAAAGAATTGTAATCTTCACTATTTTATAAGACTGTATTGTCTTAAATTGTAAGTTTCAAAGAAAATAAATAAACAAAACTAAAACTAAAACTAAGTGCATGCAGATATCGAACAGATTTTCAAGAGGGCTTCAATTCCAATTGTGTGCCACATTCAAATACTAGAACTTATTAAAATTAACTTCCATAAATACATGACTCTAAAAAGATACCCAAGTATGAAAAAATGCAAACTATCACAATAGAGTACAAGATTTCATAACATTTTCTTGTACAAAATTGTTTGACATTGCCTCATGTAAATTTGATAACTGCCACTGTACAAAGAAAAAAAGTGCCTAGTAATGAAAGGGTATTTTTGGAGGATAAGTGTTGATTACCTAGAGACGATTAAAATGCAAAAGCGTCTAGATCGAAAAGAACGTAGTGCATTGAATAATCTTGCCCCTCCAAGTTTACTCCAGAGAGTAGATCCAAACGAAACAGACGAAAGAGTGGAGCCAGTCAAGATAGTAAGGTCACTACTTTGTTCTTCAGAACTTTCAAAGTCTTCTTCAGATCCTTCCACGTGTTCAGATAAGCTCAAATTGCTGGTCCAACCATCTGTAGCAAGGGTTTTTGATCGATATGCAGTATCGGTACGATCTGCCCCAACAGTCGCTTCAGCGGTTTTGCACGATGCTGGACTCGCAAATAACACTGACACAAGGCTTGTTATCGACAAAAACAAAATATAGATACCGAGCTTTGCCAAAATCAAGAGAGCATCTTAGAAGCCAAAACAATGATGCCATTCCTAAGAATATTTATTTTGACGGACAGAAAGACAAAACCCTTGTTTCAGATCAAAAATATAAACTTCATTTTAGCAAGGAGCTTCTAGAAGAACATAACAATATTTCTCCGATATATTATACAGAGGAAGAAGTTTGCAATTCAAAGATTCGTTTTATAAATTTTAAGGGCTAAATACCGGGATACTAATAATCATTTTTAGTGTCCAGGCTATATTATTTAACTCACAATAGTGAAATTTTCGAAATACAAAATTGCACATTGTGACCTACAAAATATTCAGCCTCAATGTTAAAAATGATTGTTAGTAAGGTCTATACCATAGACATTATTTTTTTAAATGAACGTCAGACAACTCCTCCACCTATCTTAAAAGATCTGCCTGATATTGAACTTCCATTGCTTGCAAATGCAACAGAGCTCAGAATACCAGATATAAAACAAAATTGAATCTAGAAATCGGATGCCATCTCTTAATTTCAAAAGCCAATTTTCAATGTAAAATTTGTATTTATGCCTTAATAGCTTCTTTTAAATTAATAGTTTCAAATTGTTGATTATACGCAAATGAATATTTATTATTTTAACTAGCTGACCCGGCAAACTTCGTTCCGCCCAAATTTGTTAATGTAATAAAAATAATAATTCCGAGCATGTAAAATGCACTTGATAATTTATGTAATTCGGCGAATTAAAATTCTTTATTCAAAAGTTATATTAAATGGAATAGAAATAAATGACAAATAGAAGTGTTGATTTGTTTCAATCAAACAGCAATGATTTTGACGTGTCGGCCAACCTTCCGCTTTTTCTCTAAGTTGACCATGTGAGAAATATTGGAATTCAATATTGATGCCACAAATGCACAAACATCCATCGATTATCCTTGCAAATAAATTATTTGTCATAGTGAAAGCGAGACGCACGGGAAATTGAAGTCGCACGAATGGTAAATCGTTCTGAATAAGCGAAATCTGCGGAATAAGGGTGTTTGCCTTTGAATTTTCCCCTCAAAATCATCACTTGCATGATATTTGATGTGAGATCCTTCACCATAAATCAAATGCGATCCGTTACAAAGTTTCGGTACATTGATGTTGCGCAACAACATTTTAACTGAGGCGACTTTCTAATCCAAATTATGAAGAGGTAAGCCCGCAACATCCAAAGAATTGAAAAATTCAACTAATCTCCATAACGTTTTTTTTTTTTTCACAACAAAAGATAGCATTATGCCCTTCCTTCCAACCAAAAATCATAAAAATCGAACGATCCGGACGTCAGTCTCTTTTATATGTAACTGTACCCACCCGTCTTTGCCCGTACCTTTCGTATTAAGTCTTGCTCAAAAGTATCCTATACTTCAAGCGGGAATGAAGAATATAAATCTACAAAATTTCATTGAAATCGGGTGACTGGGTTCGGAGATCGACAACAACGCCATATAGCGGGTCAAAAATCCTATCTTTTAAGTTTGCGTTAACCTGAAATACAACAATACGAACAAAACCCGAAAGAATTATAGGTATAAATTAAGAAGATTATTATTAAAGAAAATTTAATTGAACTGAAAAACGGCATATACGCCTACATTTATTATATTTAAATCGGTCTAGCCGTTCTGGAGCCTTTCCCCGACTAACGCACAGCAATTAATATGTTACTCTAACCAAACTGTGAACGCCGACCAATGTTACCATGACCTCTTTTTGGCATCGTAACAAATATCGAACTGTAAATGATCACAACTTTTTATAAATCGCACGCAGTTTTCACAAATCACTAACTTACCTTTGAAATAGCCAATATACAGAAAGCAAACGAACGAAAAGGGTGCAATTGAAATTTTTTGAATACAACTGGAAAAACAGAACAAAACACTTAACGATCTAACAAAACAATAATAATAATAATAAATTTAAAAATTTTATTTAAAATTAATTTGACTTTCTTTCAAATGTTGTTTTATTTTTCTTTCTTGATTTACAAAAGGGTACAACTTCTTTATCAGTATATTAGTTAATGTCATTGCAATGTTTTGAAATATTGTTCTGTTCTAAAAAATACTTTATAATTTATTATTATTATTATTTATTACTATTAATGATCACAGAAGCGATAGCTTGGAATAAAATGAAATAAAATACTCTTCTATAAAAAGATTAGGTATTTATAAAGAATTTATCGGTCTTTACATTATATAATGTAGGTACCTACGCTAGATATGATTATCAATAAGACAAAAAAAAAGTAATTGATTTGTACCTAGCATTCTTGAGTTACCTAATTGACTATGTAAACAAAATATAAAAATGGCTTAAATGAGCTAAATAAACTACAAACTAACTAACTTTGTACTGCAACATGATGCATTTTTATTTATGTAAATATGCAAAAATATGCACTAACGGTTATATGAAATTTTAAAGTAAATCAAATTTGAAGATTATTATATTAAACTTAAATAACTAAACAATTAATGGAATCAAAATAAATTTAAACACGCACAAGCGAATCCGTCAGTTGACTTTTGACAGCCTGACATTTATACTTAGACTCGATGTTTTGCGTATCGAAAATAACAGCATCGATTAACTTAAAGTCCAAGATAAATTGATTATGGCTACCTACAGAACGGTAAGTAGGGACCATTAACTCTTAATTTCACAAGCACTAATAGCAATTTACCGCAATTTTTCCCACTTATGCTAACATCGCTGACAAATTGCAGCATAATAAATCTTTTATAATCATCAAATCATGTATAACGACTTCATTTCCATGAAAGCCCTAACTCATAACCAAAACGAATACATTTCTGTTGCGATATTTTCACATTCTTTTAAGAAGCCGACAACCCCGAACTCAGCTTTCCTGCTGCGGCCGTTTACTTAAGAATACTAATCCTCTTGAAGGGCGCAACAAAAGCACTCAAAAGGACTTTATGAATAAAATCAAAAAAGCAACTCTGAAGGCGATGAACGTAATCTACAAACACATATTATATTCACGAGTCAGAGAAACAAAGACGGCAAACTTTGTGATGTGTCAACGTAAATCATAAACATCGACCTGGATTTTGCTTCAGCACAAAATTCTCTACTTTTATCCTCGCGAACATTTTAGTAGTGCGTGACTGCATGCTGAAGCAGGTATATTCACAATAGCGCGTGTTGTGTTAGCTACCCACATTACAATGTACCTTACCTATGCATGCCAGAATGTAAACTACTTAAACCAGTAGGTATACGTGTGTCATAGCCTCATAGGACAACCGCGCAAGCAAACAACGCAATAAATCCCTCGAAACGTTGAACGCTTTGCCCCCAACGTCTAGTAAAATCATAAATTTAAAATAAAAAAAAAAGACAAACTTTTCACTTTCCACAGAAACTCAAAGCCGCATGTAATCCGCGATATAGCAAAATGGAACAAAAACAGACTACATAACAGAGGGGAAGGGGTTGGGCTTTCTTTATTCTTAGTTTACCAGTATCTGCATGTATTCTTAACCTGCAATCAACCACATCAGCAGCAACGTACAATGTACAAGCATAAGTCAGTGCAAAGAAGGAAGGAAGTTCTCGCTTAAAAACAAGCTCATCAGCTCCCCAAACACCCTTTAATGTTTCGAGCGTAAACATGCGAAGGGTACGTTCTATATATATGCAGTGTAAGCAAACAATGGAGGTCTTTCAGGTTCATCGTAATGTATGAAAATTATGTGCCATAAATCTTAACCCTTGTTTGCCATCTAGAAAACGGCCTTTTATTAAAATCTTCCAGGCAACAACAAAAAATAAAACAAAAAACTTTGAAACTTACCGCACAATATGGGGTTAGACTGAGGAATCGCTTGACAAAACCGGGAATTGGATCTAGATGAGTTTTTTTTTTTTTTTCTTTTATATGGACATAAAACTTGCCGGAAAAATATGTTGTCAATTATTTGAGTAAGTAGCTATAGTGAATAATCTCATACCGCTGGCCTGGGATATATTCAAATTCGTTGGCGCCGATAGTGACACGAAAAAAAAAAAAAAAAAAAAAAACCCTTCCAATTCTGTTGGCATATCGGGCTCTGGCTGTCTACGTACAAGAAAATACTTCGTCGGCTGAATTATACTGAAATCATACGCAATTGGACACTTTTGATTTAAATCAAACTGAGTATCTAAAAAATTCAGAACTCTCAAATTATGCATTCAAATTGCTTACAAGCTACGCAGAGATCACAAAGTAAAACACGTCAACAGGATATGTGTATTACAAAATTCTGGTTTCGCTTGTGGTCGAAAATCGACCCTTACTTTTACAAGTATATCGAATCAATACTTATTCTTTTGGTGGACCCCGGGCCGTTGTAGGCCATCGCCATACCGGTGCCCTTGGGCACACAAGAATTTGATGTCCTTTTGGAAAGACAATATAGAGAATGACAAAAACATTTTTCATATTTGAAAAAGCTTGCATATATTCAGTTGGAATGGAGTGAATATCTAGAAAAGCCAATAAAAGTTTTCTAAAAATTCTGAGAAGGAACGCGAGCACGGGTAAGATGTAACTATAATATATTGAATAAAAATAATGTGGCCATAAATAATAACTAGTATTCATGAAGCTTTAGTTTAAGAAAAGATTATTTAAATAAAAATTGTAAGAGCCATAATACGAAATAATATGTTATTGAAAATCTAAATATTTTCAGTAGTTTCAGAGGCTAAACTATTTTTTTTCTGCCATGATGTTCAGCAGCTATAATAAATTCTGTCAGAAGGTTCAGGGTCTCAAATATATTTTTTCATTAGCGGCAAAAGCAGTTTTTTTTTTTACTGGGGGTTTAGCAGTTCAGCAGCAAAACAAAGAACATTTTTCGCCTTGACCTAGCAGATTTTTCCAATTTGTAATATATGGAGGCCAAAAAGGAATTTAAAGAAATTCAATTTGAACGTTAAAATTCTAAATTTGTATTTAAAATAAGTTAAAAGAAACCATAATTTTTCCTTAAGCTAATTTCTTTATCTTCAAATACTGGTGAAGGAAATACTACAAATATATACAGAAAACTGTATTTCTAAAGAAATCATCTATATAAATAAAAATGAAATGATGTTCGTTGGTAAGGGCATCACGAGAGAACGGCTGGACCGATTTCGCTAATTCTTTTTTTGTTGTGTTTGTTATTGTCAGGAGAACAAAGTTATGAAAGAAAAAATTAAGAAAATTGCGCGGAAAATTAGAAAATTAAAGTTTGTATGGGGAAATACACTTTGAAAAAAAATTAACTGGATAGAAATCAAGAAGTGACACTTCAAATAAAAAAAAAAATATTTTGAATTTTAAAAACAATTGTTGTTGTCAATTATTTTAATTATTTTCCAAGCAAATTGTTGTTGTCAACAATTTTGAAGTTTTTTTTTTTTTTTAAATATAGGTAGATATACCCAAAAAGTTTGTTCTAATAAATTATGTTTACTATGTTACATCAAGTAACTTTTTGAAATGAAGTAGATAAGTACTTTGATTATATAAAGATGATATTATGGCCGACGATATTTTGCATCGAATTCGCACTGTGACATCGGATAATGAACTGGAGATGTCAGATGAAATGCGCAACAAAGCTTTGATTTGCCGCATTTAATCGAGAATTGGAGCGAGAAATGGACTTCGAACGAATCGCATTGAGTCAAGCTGTTCGAACAAATGTGCCAATGTTGAATCTATATATATAAAAATGAATCCCTATTTCCCTTGGTCACGGCATCACGCGTGAACGGCTGGACCGATTTCGCTAATTTTTTTTTTGTTGTGTTTGTTATTGTCAGGAGAAGAATCTTATGAAAGAAAAAGTTAAGAAAATTTCGCGGAAAATTAGAAAATTTAAGAATACTAAGCCACCATATTAAATTATATCTAATGTAACCATAGCGCTTTTACAATTCAAACTTTTTTGATGTAACCTTATGGCGTTGGCATAGCATTGACAGAATGCGTGCTGCAAATATCGTCAACGAGGATGTAAACAAAATAAATATCGTTTAAAACAGATGCTTCGATCGGAGTTATTATATTGATAAAATACATATAAAATAATTAATTTATTATTTTTTACAAAAACTGAATTTCTTAGTGCAAATCGTCGGAAAATCCTCTACATGTGGCGTTGTAGGCGTATATGTCGTTTTTCAATTCAATTAAATTTTCTTTAATAATAATCTTCTTAATTTAAACCTATAGGTAATTCTTTTGGGATGAAACTCGATGATGATGATATTGACGCAGTGGTTAGGGTCAATTTTTATGATTCTTTTGTTTTGTTCGTATTGTTGTATTTCAGGTTAACGCAAACTTAAAATATAGGATTTTTAGCCCACTATATGGCGTTGTAATCGATCTCCGAAACCACTCACCCGATTTCAATGAAATTTTATAGATTTATATTCTTCGTTCGATAGGTGGCGCTGTTTCCGATAGTTGAAACAGCGCTACCAAGTTGATTGAAATTTTGTAGATGGATATGGTTGCTTCCAGTTTTAAATTTCGGATAGACCTATAGGTGGTACTTTGAAAAACACAAGCGGGATAAGAAAACGTATTGTGGCACGTCCCATTCAAAAATAAAATCAAACGCTATTTCTAAAGTTGTATAATGAAAATTATTAATGGACGCTGTCCAAAAAAAGCAATTTGCGAAATGTGAGCAAGATTTAATACGAAAGGTACGGGCAAAGCCGGGTGGGTACAGTTACATATAAAAGAGAGTATAAAAGAGTCCGTATGTGCACTCATAACTCGGACGGATCGTTCGATTTTTATAATTTTTATAATTTATATATTTATCTACATAATTCGGATTTGAAAGTTGGTTCATTTAAAATTTTGTTGCGCAACATCAATGTACCGAAACTTTGTAACGGATCGCATTTGATTCGTGGTGAAGGATCTCATATCAAATATCATGCAAGTGATGAATTTGAGGGGAAAATTCAAAGGCAAACACTCTTATTCCGCCGATTTCGCTTATTCAGAACGATTTACCATTCGTTCGACTTCAATTTCCCGTGCGTCTCGCTTTCACTATGACAAATAATTTATTGCAAGGATAATCGATGGACGTTTGTAGCATCAGTCTTGATTCCCCATGTTTCTCACATTGTCAATTTAGTGAAAAAGCGGATGGTTGGACGACACGTCAACATCATTGCCGAATTACATAAATTAGTAAGTGCATTGTGCATGCTCGGAATTATTATTTTCATTACATTAACAAATTTGGGCGGAACGAAGTTTGCCGGGTCAGCTAGTAGTTTATAAGTTTAAACAATTTAAATGAGTATAAAAATGTTCACTGTATAGAACAATCATGTCAAACTCGCGGCCGAATAATTTTGCGGTCCAGCCGGTGGTATTTATAATTTTGAGGTTAAGTTTATAATTTGCATTTTAAGTTTTCAGATTTTGACACATATTAATTTTTTTTTAATGAGAAATAACCATCCATTATCCATACCAGTAATTAATTAATTAATATATACAAAAAAAAAAAAAAAACGGAAATTCAATTGTTTTCAATTTCTCCATTTCAATGTCATACACAAAAACAAATTTCGAGAGCGCTTAAACGGTCCTCTCTTTTATGTTTATTATTATTGTGTTTTTTTTTTTATTGTTTTCGTCGGAACGGAAAAAAAATCAAGCGAATAAAGTAACCTCATAAATAAGAAAAAAAGTAAAAGTGCTTGGCTTAGAAACACGATAATACATAGAATTCCTACCTGGCAATCGCATAAGATTGAACCGCAAATGGTTTCACTCAGAAGAACTTTTTGTATTGTACGTCTGGCTTTTATTGGTCGTCTGACTTTGTAATAGTCGATGTGTAGGTACCTCTACAAAATGAATGATTTATTTTGCATAATTAATTTGTCAACCGATTTGTATGTGGTTGTTGCAGACGGCAGCTTGTTAATAGAGATAAAAGAAAGAATATCATGCTGTCATCGAGATATGAGTTTCAGCATCGAGAACTCCGACTAAACGTCACGATGGACATATAAATAGATATAACATCGAAGTTGCAAATAATAATTTTACTATACATACATAATATACTATATACTAGGGTGGCGCAAAAAAAACGACTATTTTTTTTTTAATCTCGAGTGAAAAAATGTTGGTTTTCGATGTTTTAAGAACCCCCTCCAAAGGAGAACTCAAAAATAAAATAAAAATTTAAGATGTCGCTTCAATTTTTTTAAGATTTTAAGAATCGCCAATAACCGAATTTTTTTTTTATTCAAATTTTTTCACTCGTTACGGTATAATTTTATAGACCACAAAATAATAAGTTTCTGAAAGTTTCAAATCAAGGTCGCTCATAATTTTTTTTAATTTAGGGGAGAGTGGGGCACATTTAAACACTGCTTATAAAATGTTACCTTTTTACTCTCTTTTAAAAGTAATTCAATATTTTAACCCGACGATACCATATCCGTAAACGTCATTTACTTTCCTTGATTTTCTCAGTTGCCTCTCAAATTAAGAGGTGAAAGGTGCTTTTTTATAGTGTAGTGCATTATTTTCGTTTTTTAGTTGTAAGAGTACAAACAAAATTTGGTGCGCTATTTTAAAACGGAAGAACATTTTTGTGAAGATTAAACAAATTTGGAATTAAATCACGGTAAGTTTTTGAATGAATATATTAAAGTTTAATATTTATGCAACATTTTATGTCGCTGTAACAGTTGGGGCAGATTTGAACAAGTGTGTTGGGGCACATTTGAACATGTTCGAAACTGCCCCCATCAGTTGTTTTTTTTTTTAATACATATTTTAGACATTTTAAAGAATCTTTATGTCTTTAATTAAATAAATCAGTTGCTCATTATTATTTTTTTTTTTAAGTGAATAATGGTGCGCACTTACAAAAGAACAAAATCAACGTAAATCAATGATGATGACGTGAAAAGTGCCATAACAGCAGTTTTGGAAAAACAATGACGTTAAGAGGGGTAGCCGCTGCCTTCAGAATATTGCCAAATACATTGTTTTACCGAATTAAGAACTACAAAAATAATAAGGATCCGCAAAATGTAAAATTTCAAGCAAATATTCAACACAGCAAGTTTTTACCACTGATGAGGAAAAAATTCTTGAAGACTATTTGATCCGAAGCTCGAAGATGAATTACGGATTAACCAAAATTAAAGATCGATTATTAGCATTTGAGTACGCCACATTGCTAAAGAAATGTCCCGACTCCTGGAGTGCAAATAAAATTACTGGAATTGAATGGATGCATGGCTTTATGAAGCGACACTCAAGACTTTAAATACGTAAACCAGAGAACACAAGTTTGTCAATGGCGACTAGTTTTAACAAGAAGAATCTTGAAGAATTTCATATAAATTATCAGAGAGCACTCGGCAAGTTCAACTTTACTGGTGATCGGATTTTTAATTTGGATGAAACAGGTGTTACCACAGTAGTTCAAGCCCCAAACGTGATTGCACAAAAAGGGTTAAAACAGGTTGGGCAAACTGTTTCTGCTGAGAGAGGCCAACTAATTACAATGTGTGCTATTGTAAGTGCATTTGGAAATACAATACCTCCCGTGTTCATATTTCCGAGGGCTAGATTTCATGATACAATGCTTAATGGAGCACCAGTTGGTAGCTTAGGTTATGCTAATAGCCCAACGTGTGGTTGGATGACTGGAGTGCTTTTTATTAAAGTTCTGGAGCATATTCAAGGCATGATATTACTTTTATTAGATAATAACGAAAGCCATTGCTCAATTGAGGCAATAAACTTTTGCCGTGATCATGGTATCGTCCTTGTTACTTTTCCTCCCCATTGCACTCATCGCCTTCAGCCACTTGATGTTGCTGTCCTAGGACCCTTTAAGCAAAAACTAGCAATAGCACAAAATGACTGGCTACTTAACAACCCTGGCAAAACAATAAGAATACACGACCTTCCGTCACTACTTATATGACTGCGTTCACTCAAAAAAATATAACTTCTGGGTTTGCCAAGCCAGGCATTTTTCCATTTTCAAGGAATGTATTCACCGAAGAAAACTTTCAATGTTCAGAGGTCACAAACCGAACGATTACTGAGTTTGCTGAAGTTGCTGCGAATGAAATCACTAATGAGAATATTGATCCAGAAGCTGATGAAGCTAATCTGCCACCTGACGAACTTATTATAACACCAACTTACATCGTTTCACCTGAAATAGCAAGACCTTATCCGAAAGCTGCGGCAAGGAAAACCAAAACTGGAGGGCGAAAGAAAGGAAAGTCGCGGATACTTACCGAAACCCCTGAAAAAATGAGATTGAAAACGCATATTTAAAACGAACGCTGTAAAAACAAAAATTCCAAACTGCAAACCAAAGCTAAACACTTAATGGAATCCAGCTCCGGCTCAGATGAAGGCTTCTCAGTAAATGATGACACCGATCTTTATTTTGATTTTGCTGACGATTCTTCCTTTGAAGAAGGACATGTAACGGAACCAGTAGCAAACGAAGAATCATATGACTTGAGTTATGACAATTTTAATCAAGGCGACTTCATTTTGGCCGAATGTTCTAATAAAAAGAGCAATACAAATCTGGCTTTTGTTGGCAAAATTAAAGAAAAAAATGGAAATATGTACAACATAAGCTTTTTAAAAAACATGCCTGAATCCTTCAAGTTCTTCTTTCCTGATCTAGAAGACAATTCATTTATAAGCGCGATAAAAATTAAAGCCAAGCTGAATACACCAATTAACACACCAGGTACATCAAGAACATCCGCTTTGCTAACTTTTGCGTTTGATTTCTCGAAATACCGATTAGGTTGAATACAAACAAATCTTACTTACTCTAGTACTCTAAGAAGATAAAAAAGTATTAATTATAATTGTTCTATGGTATGATTTTTATGAATCTTTGTCTTTTTTTTTTATTTTGTTCTACAAAAATGAATTTGATATAACCAAAGAATGAATTTTGAGGGTTATTTTTTATCTTGGCTGTTTTTGTATCGAGTATGAATTTTAGGTTTGTGATTGTTAAGTTTCTTAAATGTTTTTATAAAAAAAATTAAATTAAGTGTTATTTAAAAAAAAAAAAAATTAAAATTGTTGTTCAAAAGTGCCCCTTCCAAGTTCAAAACTGCCCCATATATGGGACACTTTTGAACATTGGAGCCAATATTGGTTGAGAATAAAAATTTAATATAAATATTCCGGTAAATTAACCGAATATTATTTGAAATCAAAGTTCAATACCACTGTTCAATGTGAGTAAAATTCACGGACCAAAGTTTCGAAAGCAAAAAGTGTTCAAATGTGCCCCACTCTCCCCTATTAGTGCATTACTTAAGATTTTTTCGTTCATAAATTAATATTGCACACATTTTTTTTTTCTTTTATCTAGTAAAATAATCAATGAAATAACACTACGAGATGAAATAAAAATCAAACACAATACAGAAAATTTTACCAGCAAAAAGTAATGTTACGATTAGATGTTTTTCCTCCGAGTTCTTAATGTTTCGTTGAGTTATGGTTAGTTTCGTATTTTATAATTTAAAATTACAGCTGTTCCATTTTGTTTAGACAGACATTTTTTTTACCGACGCAGCGAAGTATAGTCCACTATTTTAATACTATAATAAGCCAGCGCTTTTTCCACTTCACTTCCAAATACAGAATTTGTTTGTAAACAATTACTTCATGATTTTCTATTGTTTAACTTTTCATGCTGAATAAAGTATCTCATAGATGATTGTTAAATAAATATATCAAATATTGTAGTATTGAGACAAATTACGAACTGACAAATTAGAATGTAATAATCAAACAGGTATGTTTGCAGCGTATTAAAATCAATACACCCTACAATTCAAACTTCCCGCTTCATCGCGTTCCACAATAAGTAATACCGTACTTCCAAATTCCAAGCAGTAGCCATTGTTTAACGCCAAGTCGTCAAGTGAAATAGACGCGGGTTAGTTAGTTGCTGTAGTGGTGAGGTACCTACACGGCGTTGGTGACGCGTTATCATGCATCTCGTCTTATACCTAAGTACATTTAATTTTTATAGTAGTTAAGAAATACATTTAAAAGTTGATAAATAAAGTGAAGTTTGTATTTAAAAGTTCACAAACTCCTTTAATAATATCTACATGTTCAATTGATATTTATGTTGTTTCTGTCATCTTTTTGTCCTAACCTCAATATAGTTCAATGCATCTAATGGTCTCATAAGCATTTCATTTTTTATTCAGAATTTTTATCTAACCTATTTTTTGGTTTTTGACTATGTTTTACGTATATTATTTTTTTGTAGATTAAAAATGTGCCTTAAACGACAATAGACAACTGAGGCCAACCAAACCATCTGGTCCTGGTGAATGGTTAATTGGCGAATACAAAAGAACTAACAACTACTAAAATTCATTCTCGTCGTGAAGTAGTCAGCTATTTCTTATTTCATCACTGTGAAAATAAATTGTAAGTAGTTCGAAATTGGCTACTCAAAAAATGCAAGAATGCGTGGAACCGACAGTAATTATTAGAGACTTTCATATTAAATAAAAAAAAAAAAAATATTTGACACTTCTTCTTGGCAAAAATTAAAAAAGAATCGTTTGAGAGTTACGTAAATCCAGCGTTACAAAGAAAAAACGTTTCTAAATTTTTTAGATGATATGTTTGAATGTAAACTTCAAACAGAAAAAAGTAATTCAACAACGAAGTCTCTTACACATTCCAAAAAAAAGTCATTAAATAATTCAGAACCAGCTGTACTATTTTCTCAAAAAAGTAATGCATCAGGTTGTAGTGTGTCATCACACGAATTTTATCCTTCTTCGCAAAAAAAAAAAAAAAAGAAAAACAAGTGAACCATGTAAAGAAAATATTATACAACCCCGGCATTGTCAATTATGTTAGATCGAAAAAAAAACTTCAAACTGTAATGCAACACTTATCGTAGCTGCTACATCTGTATCTTTGAAAAAAGATTTATCAAAAGTTAGCGTCGATAAAGATACCATCCGTCGTACACGTCAAAAACAGAAGACGCCTGTAAATATATCTTTGACGTTAGGTAAAAAGGTCTTAAGTCAGAAACTGCAGTTTTGCGTAAAACCAAATTAAAAGTAGTTCAGTTTAGTCTTAACTTAGCTACGATGGGAAGGAGTTGTAGACTTAAGTCGTTAATA
Source organism: Cheilosia urbana (assembly GCA_946477585.1). Taxonomy (NCBI): domain Eukaryota; kingdom Metazoa; phylum Arthropoda; class Insecta; order Diptera; family Syrphidae; genus Cheilosia; species Cheilosia urbana. Next base: position 41,778,769 of record OX297853.1, read on the forward strand.
GCAAACGAAATTTTAAAAAAAATTGATTTAAGCCCAATACAAAACCCAAAATCCATTTTTTGACTTAAGACCAGTGCTGCCATATTCTTGTACATGAATTATCATACAATTACCTCCGGGGGGGGGGGGGGGGGGGGGGGTTGACCGCACTTACTGAAAAAAGAAAAAGAAAAAAGCTGAACATTCTATTTCCACAATTCCAATGTCAAATGCTAAGATAGATTACAGTTTAAATCCGCCACGTTACATTTTCAACCAGTTGAGGGGGGAACATTGTAAGGAACAGTATGAAAATGATTTTTTTTTTCGTTTCGGCGGTCATAGCGAAAAATCTGTCAGAAAAAAAGTTTCCGTACTAAGGACCGGTCTATTCACAGCTGGTTAAGCCTTTAGCTTATAAATCAGTGATAACCAATGAGTGTCTTGAAAGTTTTTTCACTTCGGTCACCAAACCATAGCTTTGCAGAAAATTAGTGATTGACCGAATCCATGGTTATATTTTTTTGTTTTTCGGGTCCGTTTGTTTTTGATAAGTAATTTATTTAGGTAGGTATTTTATTATTGTATTTATTTTTACTAAGCTTAATAAACACAAAAATTAATATCATAACCAAATTATACAGGAATTTCTTAAGAACTAAAGAATGAAACTTTGTATTTGTTAGTCAATGATTTTTTGAGAACAAAACCGAAATAAAGCTAAATCCAATAAAATGTATTACAAATTAACAGGCCTCATGTTAATTTATTCAACGACAATCGCAATTTCCTCGTTCTCTCAATACCTATATAAAAAATCTTGAACAAACGAAATTACAGATAATCAGTGCTTAAATCTCATTAACCGCTCAAAATCAGCTGGTTATCGATTTCACTGGTTAACTAACCAAACTACTGATTCTCTGGTTAATATTTTGCTGAACAAACGCATTCGATGGTTATCAGCTGGAATAAACGATAATTACAGATAACCAAAATTGAAGAAACCGGGCCTAAGACAATTACCTACAACAAACCAACCCCCTATGATTGGATTCCATCAGAAAAAAAGTTCCTGACAGATGGAACAGTAAAGAAATGAAATACTTCAGTGGAATGATTCGGTTTTCTTTAGGGGAATTGACTGAGAAGTTGATCAGTAAAAGTTTTTCGTACGCAAAAATGAATAAATTATTTTTCTAGAAAATTTAAAGATCATTTACATACTTTTTTTTGATAATCTAACTTTATAATTCATAAGCAACATTTTAAGACCAAGATTGAGTTAAACCAGCAAGTTTAGTGGTCAAAAAAAGCAAAAGAAAATTTTTACGGTTTGGTTTTACGGATTGCTATAACTGGGGCCTTAGGTAGGTACCATATTAAAATGAACTTTACTATATGTAAGAAAGAGAAAGAGGTAGAAAAAAGGTATGTGGGTGGGCTTGTGTTGCTCCTGCACAGAGGACAGGTATTCAGAATTCAGGCAACAAGTCAGTTCAGTGCCGCAGTGTGCTAAGTACTAGGTTGGTAAGTGATGACAAGTTTCACTTTTATTGAAAAGTGTAATTTTTATACCTTTAATGAGTAACAATAGATTTTTGTGAGAATAATTATGCTACAATTTTTAAAGAATGTGCAAATTATCATACATTTTGCGTATGATAATGGGTTGCTATCATAATCATACAAGACCTGAAATTATCATACATGTAGCATAATTATCATACGGTTGGTATCGCTGCTTAAGACCTTTTTACACAACGTCAAAGATATAAGAGAGTCAATTTAACCAGATACATGTCACACTGTGCTGCACTGGGACTCGAAATTGATGAAAACGTCAAAATGTTCCGAAGCTGAAGATAGGTTAGCAATATTAGTTACAGGAGAAGGAGGAGGAGGAGGAGGAGTTGCAAAACACCTTTTTTGAAGTCGGATATTGCTGATCGAGATCGGTCACTGAGCTTTGACACGACTGCAAGTAACACAGGAGACAGGACTACATTAAGGAGCTTCTGTTCATTTAGAAACAATTTTGAAGAGAAAAATGCTTCATTTCGCTTGTAGGCACCACATGTTAGAGCTGATATTAATAGCAACATTTTCGTCTCAATTAGAATCCGTTACTAGTGGTCCCCAGATAAAATTATTTGAGCGGTTTAAGAAAGAATGGCCGAAACTTGATAAAAAAAAAATTTGAAGCGGGAAACATTAAAGATTATAACGGAATTAAAGAGTTTATTTTGGATCAACTGAAAAATCAACATCCAAGACACGATTATAAGGAGTTATTGACTTTATCTCTAATTTATCTAGGTGAACCTACTAAATTTTCAATAAATAGGCTGGGGCATATCATCGAGCTAGATGGATGTCCAAAACAATCTATTGTTTGAAAATATGTCTTTTTTGGAGTCAATTTAAAGTCTCAGATAGTCTTGAAAGAACTTAAAGAATTTAACGCATTTGTAATTAAAATATATCTAAAAGCCTGGTTTCTTTGTCAAGAGCAAAGAGCAAAATCAAGTGTTAGGTTCAGCAGCATTGAAAAGATTTTCCTTAGTGACTATTTAATTGGATTAGCATTTTTTGATTGTGAAATTTTTATTGAAACAAAGATTAAAATGGTGTCAGCTTTAAGAACCCAATCTGGACGGCAGCCATTAAACCTAATTCGAGTTGAAGAATGTGATATAATGAATAAGGAAATCCACCATTTCGTAAATCAAAACACACGATATATTTTCGAAGCCTTAAACTTGAGTGACGATTTCTTAGAAAGTCATCCTGCGACCTGGAATTCGAATCAGTCCTATTTAAGAAGTTTAAATACAGTTCGCGCATTGCATATAGTTAATGACACTGCTCAGCGTGGTGTTTCATTGATGAAAGAGTATCTACAATTTGTAAAAAAGTGAAGATGTACTGCAAAGAGTATTACAAGTGGTCGAAGAAAATCGTAAGTTATATCCCAATGCCAATGCAAACAAAATGAATTTAATACGTACTTTGAATAAATTAATAATAAATGATTTTAATCTAGGTAAAGCTAAAACCTGTAAAAAAAATTAAATTTAGGTTCAGAATTCACAACAAAGTTTATTTAAATATTGTTAAAATATTGAAGTTGATTAAATAAAATTGGCGATTTTTAAAAAATATTTTCTTTATTGTGTTTGATTTTTAGTTCATCACGTAGTGTTTTTTTTTTTCGATTATTGTACTAGATGAAAGAAAAAAATATATCCAATATTAGAATGAATATTCAAAGGTCACTCGAAAAAATCTAAAGTAATGCTCTAGTAAATTATTTAATTCAAATTTTGATTTGAAACTTTCAGAAACTTATTATTTTGTGGTCTATGAAATTATACCATAACGAGTGAACAAATTTTAATAAAAAAAAAATCTGTTTTTTGGGCGATTTATAAAATCTTCAAAGATTTGGAGCGCAATATTAAACAATTTTTTTTGAGTTGTCCTTCGGAGGGTGTTCTTAAAACATCGAAAACTAACATTTTTTCACTCAAGATTAAAAAAAAATAGTCGGTTTTTTTGCGCCACCCTACTAGTTATATACTCCTGCACGCTGCACAGATCGGCGCCAGCGTTGCCGCAAAGAAGAAAGCAGTGACGGCCATTTTGAAATTTTTTGCGGGCCAAATGACAAAAGTTGTGGCCAAATATTTTACATAAAAAACCTTCATTAAAACATAAAACTACAATTTATTTATATTTGTATTTATTTTTATTATTTCATTGGATTTCTTACATTTAGATAAAAAAAAACACAGATGTATTCCTTTTTTGTTTATAATTCACAGATACTTTTGGCTTTGAACCACTTAATATAAGTAACTTAAATTTAATAATATTTTAAGGCAATCGTTTAACAAGATCTGTTTTAGGAATAAAATTACCAGTTATTCAAGTTGCCATGCATAAAGTCTTAAAGGCTCATTATCTGTTTTTATGTTGTTGAGAGACGAAAAAACACGATCAGCAGATGCGCTGATATGTGGAAGACTTAATAAGTTAATTGCTAAAGAAGAAATACTTTTATGTAAAGGATCACCAACAAAATTTTTCATTTCGTCAATTGAACCCACCATTTAACAGTGTTAATATCATGATCTTCTTTATTTATTTTTTTCCAAACAATTTTGTAGCTCTTCAGCTATTATATTTTCAGGGCAACTGAATATGTTTTGAAATTTTATTAACAGAGTTGTCAAAGGATCAGAAATCAGTCTAAATTTGTCACTTTTTTTTTTTTAATAATTAACATCTAAAATTTGAAAAGCTGTTAACAAATTGTCACACAAATTCAATCTCATTTTTAATTGTTTAAAAAAGTTCTATATAATAGTTTTGAAGATCTTCCCAGTTTTTTATGAAGTAATTTACCACCTCATAAAAAGATAACCATCGAGTTGCTACTACTTTTTAGGGTTCCGTAGCCAAATGGCAAAAATCGGAACCCTATTAGATTCGTCATGTCTGTCTATCTGTCTGTCTGTCTGTCTGTCCGTCCGTATGTCACAGCCACTTTTTTTCGAAACTATAAGAGCTATACCCGCATTAAGATTTTACACAAAAATAGAAAAAAAAAAACAGTAAATTTTGGGGGTCCCCATACATAAAACTGAAACTAAAAAAAAAATTTTTCATCAAACCCATACGTGTGGGGTATCTATGGATAGGTCTTCAAAAATGATATTTAGGTTTCTAATATCATTTTTTTCTAAAGTGAATAGTTTGCGCGAGAGACACTTCCAAAGTCGTAAAATGTTGGTCCCCCCCCCCCCCCCCACCTAACTTCTAAAATAAGAGAACGATAAAACTAAAAAAAAATATATGATGTACATTACCATGTAAACTTCAAATGAAAATTTTTTGAACGAGATCTAGAGAGTAGTTTTTTTTTTATACGTCATAAATTGTAGACCTCAATTTACCTTTAATAAAATCAACTCAAAAAAAAAAAAAAAAAAATAATTTCATAAACATAAACCTTATACATAAGCCCTGAACCATTATTTCCTAATAATAAATGATATAAAAATACACTATTATTAAAATAGGTATCGATCAAAGTTACAACGAACTACAAGAACTTTTATGTTATGTAGCTTGCTGTTTCGGAACCCTTCATGAGCGAGTCCAACTCGCACTTGTCTTACTTTTTTTATTTTATTTTGTTTAAGATCGAAATATTCCTGAAAATTTTTTAGTTCGTCCTGCCTTTTCGGAAATGTCTCGAGGAAAAGAGCACACTTCTTTTGGAATATTTATTATTGTATATTTTGCGCACTTGTGCATGGAATGCGAATTACAGACAATTGGATACAGATAGCCATTCAGTGTTTTTAGTTTTGCTTGCATCCCATTTCGTTCACCCTGCATTACACTAGCTCCATCTGAGCCAAAACCAATCATATTTTCATAAGGAACTTTCATTTTGTCTAAATAGTCTTTAGTTGTATTAAAAATGCCTTCAGCGGAAGAATCTTTTGTTTCCAAAATACACAAAAACCTATCCACTATTTTTTTCATAAAATGTTACCACAAATCATAGAAACATCTGTAGATCATCTACTTTAAGAGAAAACTTTATTTATCTTAACTTCTGGGCGATTTCTTCACAGCAAAATGGTTCAACAACATCTTTCAAAATAGTGCTTGCTTTTGTTCTGCCACACATCAAATTTTGGGAAATTTTTGAATCACGAAAAATTATTGCGAAGAAAACCGGGAAGATGATCCATAAACCATAAGTGAAATCGGTAGATTGTGCTCTGTAACAAAAGCCAAGCAGTTAAGAATTGCAATGTTTGACGCATTTGTTTTTTTTTTTTTTTTTTGCCGTGGTGGACTTTTCAAATGCACCCTTGAGTTTCTTTTTATTTGCGAATTTGTTAAACTTAATTTTGTGGAGATTTCCTTCCTGGTGTCTTTTTAAATTATACTTCTTTTTAATTATGAGCTGTTTACAAAATTTGCAAAAGGTTTTTTTTTTTGTTTCTTTTATTTCCAGCCAGGGAAACAAAACTAACCATTCTAATCGTGATAGAGTAAAACCCAGATAAGTACTTTATGCTTAAGTACCCAACACGCTTAAATGCCCACAAATCTCAAATCTATACATTTTTTAGACATTTATGTGTACATTTACGCGGACAAGTACCTCCCGCTTAAGTACCTTATTCGGTTTAACGCCCTCTATTTGCCAATTATATTTGCTGATTTGTTCAGGTTACACTCGTTTAAGTACCTCAATCAAAACGCACATGATTTCATCGCAGCAAACTTTGTCTTACACGCCAAAAATTACATTTTCTCTCCTTCTCATTCTCGTTCTTAATTGTGGAAATATATAAAAACGTATGTCTTCATTTTTCACTGCGTTGTTCGTACAGTTTTTAATGCAACAATTTGTCGGCATTTTTTATTTTATTATGTTCATTGCCGCAAACACTTTTAGCAAACACAATATTAATTCCGCAGTGTTTCAATATAGTATTTTGCACTTTATCATAAAATTTTAATCATACAAAAAACAATTTATTTTATTTTGTTATTGCCGCCGCCACAACACGCGCAATAAGGTTGTTTTTTTTTAACTATAACTCTTCCATAACTTTTAGCAAACACAATATTAATTCTGCAATGTTTTTAGGTAGTATTTTGCACTTTATTATAAACTTTTAATCATCAAACGAAACAAATCATATCTCCCGCCATATAAAATTTGGTTTGTTTTCCTACAAGTTGGTTTGACGTTTAAGTGAAAGAGAAAGCAAAGTTTTGAAAGGGATAGCTTCGCGAATACCCTATAAAATAACATACTAAAGGAAGTACGAGTTTTCTAGTTAAATTTAAAATAAATCTCTGAAAAACTTTCCAGCGTATGGCACGCTGGACTACTGTTATAACTAGAAATTCTTCTACCATCGGACTTCTATCTAATGATTAAAAGCTACTTAACTGATCGACATTTTTATGTCAAGTATAAAGACGATCACTCAGAACTATACAAAACACGAGCTGGGGTCCCACAAGACAGTGTATTAGGACCACTATTGTACAATCTCTATACCAGAGACATACCTCTTCCAACCACGGTTGCCAACTTGAAACATAACTTCGGACAAATATACCGAAAGAATGGGACGGAGAAATAAACATTGGGACAAAGATTTAATTTTCCAACTGAAATAACAAATTTTATAAATTGCACATCCAACTCGTATTTTAGTACTTCCTACCTAAAAATAACCTGTAAGTTCTGTACATTTCCCTTTTTCCATTACGTAGTAAAAGAAAGATATTGTGTTCGTCAATCAATCACGTTAATCAATTCTGACATTACGATGATACACGAACTCAAAAAAGTGGGTCGCAAAATTCTGTCCGGTCTGTCTGTATGTCTGTCTGTCCGTCCTTCCACAGGCCTGCAGCCTAAACGGCTACCCGGATTTCGCTTAAACTTCGGATTTGAAGTTTGTGGGATTACAGTTCGGGGTCGTTTCTTATTTTGGATTTTTGAAAAAAGTATTTTTTTTTTAATTTAGTTTTCCTTAGTTTACTAGAGAACGGCAATAACAATTTTGACCAAAATGCAAACTTAGAGTAACATTGATGTTCTTAAATTGTTGCGTCCTTAATTTTCAATTCGAATCATCGAAAATGCTAATTTTAAAAACTGCTCATATCTCGAAAACCCCATTTTTGATTTCGATAAAACTTAAAAAAACAAGTAATGCTTGTATCGCGAACAAGAACTTGTAATCAGTTTTTATATAGTTAAGAAATAGTATTTTTCAAACTAAACATTGCAATACCTGGTACAGTTTTGTCTGCCAAATTTTACAAAACCGCTCTAACGATTTTGATAATAATACATATTCACGATAATATCAGTATTCTTATTAAGATCCCGTACTTGGTATTTCTGAAAAAAAAAATTCTAAGAAATCTGTTTTTTTTTTTAATATTTCTCAAAAATGACTACCCAAAAGCCGACCTCTGTTCATATATACACATTTTTAAAGCTCAATATCGCACTTTAAAATTAAAATTGCAACAGCCATTAGAAATGCAACAGCAACGCAAAACTTATTTTCAGCAAATATTACCTACTTCTGCTTTTTTCATACTTTTTGAATATGCACCTTAAAATGGGTAATTCCAACAATCAGAATATCCCACTTCATTTACACACCCACCCACTTTCATCGTGATATATACAAATTCAAACAAATGTCTGAATTCTTGCAAATACATATTTATATGTAAAGATATCGATCTATATGGAAGTAATCAATTATTGACAACTTAAATCAGCGTCATTTACCTATTCCAGTCAAAAAGAAAATCATTCCCAAATAGATCAAATTCAGAAACTCTTACTACACTTGTTCTCGTACTCTAAAACTTGTAAAGTGTAAAAGCTATAAAATAGAATAGTAGGCGCTTATTACAATTCTCTAACAGGAACTTGCAAAAATTGTGTGGTGCTAGAGCTTTAACGTTTAAAAACTAAAAGTGAATTTTATTTAACCCTATATATTCCTTTTTCTGACCGCGTAGAATATTAGCAATCAAATTTGTTAAGGTGTATATATTTAAACATACAAGGTTTATCTAGTAATTTTAATGAGATCCAATATCTAGTCGAAAAAGAAAATATAGATTTTATAGCCCTTTCTGAAACACATATAACTAAAAATTTTTTAAAAGATCGTTCTTACGAAATCGAATTGGATGGCTATCATTTATTAAACAGTGATCCCACTCCCTCTCAAAAAGAGAATTCTGTGTAGAACTTGAAGAAATAATTGAAGTGATGCAGAACCGTAATAGTAGTTTTGTTTTATTCGGTGACTTTAATATTGATTGGCTGGAATACACTGATACGTATCGACGTCGACTTGCATCAATTCTAAATGATACAAATATTTCGACTGTTATATCTGAACCTACAAGAATAACACCGAACTCTAAAACCCAAATTGACTATATATTGACAAACAATATACAATCGGTAAGCGCAAGTGTTGTCCAGTATTTAAATGTGAGTGACCATGAGACAATAGAAGTTTTAGTAAGAACTGAAAATGAAATCAAAAAAAGTAAAAAGCAAATCAAATACTGTAAATATGAAGAATCCCTTTTTCTCTCGAAATTGAGATTGACTCCATTATTTACAAGTTTTAGAACTAATCAAATATATAATATAAATGACCTAAGTAGAGAGTTTGCAGTAGAACTAAAAAGTGTAGTAGCCTCAATGATGAAAACTAAGTCCATACCATCCCAAAATGCAGAATGGTTTAACTTTGACCTTCAACAGGCAAAATTAATAAAAATACAATTGTATAGAAAGGCTGTGATAACCAATAGTATGTCTGACTGGATTAACTACCGTAATTGTAGAAACCATTACAAAAATAAATTAAAATCAGTGAAGTCTTCCTACATCTCTACGAAAATTGACAATGCTAACACTCAAAAAGACATGTGGAGGCAGTTAAAAAAATATGTTCTTAAAACTAGTAAAGACACTATAATAGAAGTGCAATTCGAAAACGGGATCAATATAAATGGTAGTGCAATATTGTGTGAAAAATTTAATCACTTTTTTCTACAAAGTGTAGTTAACCTGAGCCAATCTGTGATATATTTAGAATACGAAAATTTAATTGAACAGTGCAATATAGACTTTAAGTTCCGTGCAATAGATGTCCGTGACATAAAAAGTGCAATAAATTTGATAAACAAAAAGAATGACTTTAGCTTTATAAACACTCGTATGATTAGTGATGCCATTGATGTGATTGGTCCTGTCCTTGTCCATATTATCAATTCGTCGTTTAGTGTTGGAGTCTTTCCAGAATCATGGAAGAAATCATTAATAGTACCTATCCAGAAAATTACTGATGCTAAAACATGCCACGAATACCGCCCAATAAACATGATGCCAACCTACGAAAAGATTATTGAAAAAATAGTTCAAATACAATTAAATGAACACCTTTCAAACCAAAATATACTAACAGTGTACCAATCAGGTTTTAGAGAAAAGCATTCTTGTGAAACATGTGTTAATTATGTGTATAGTGACTGGAAAGAAAATGTAGATAAAAAAAATGTTGTTGTAGCCGTATTCCTGGATTTAAGACGAGCATTCGAAACGGTGAATCATGAAATACTGATCAGTAAACTATCGAAGATGGGTATAAAATCCATGGAACAAAACTGGTTCAGATCGTTTATCCATGGGCGAACACAACGAACCAGGGTTAATGATAACGTGTCGTCACCGTTAGCAGTCAACATAGGTCTACCACAAGGAACAATTCTTGGTGTTATTCTTTTCCTGTTATATGTAAACGACATGGTAAAAGTTGTGGTACATTCAAAGTTAGTGCTTTTTGCGGACGACGGTCTTTTGTATATTTGTGGAAGTGACTTAATTACATGTATAGAACATATAAACTCTGATTTAAGAGATATAAGTGAATGGTTAAAAATGAATCAGCTTATACTAAATACGGATAAGACTAAGTGTATCATTATTAATAATATCTTGTCTCATGTGCCCCCCGTCCTTGTTGATAATGTGCAAATTGAAATTGTGCAAAAAGTGAAATATCTCGGCATCTTCCTTGACAATAAGCTTACACTATGTGACCATATTGATTACATATGTAAAAAGATATCTAAAAAAATTGGTGTACTAAGAAGAATAAGACAATGTGTATCACTAAACTGTGCCGTCAAAGTGTATAATGTTATTATAAAACCTCATTTCGAGTATTGTGGTAGTGTTTTGTTTGTATGTCCACAATACCAAAAAAACAGACTTCAAGTCTTACAAAACAAAGCAATGCGGATAGTGCTAAAAAGAAATCGGTACACCCCAATAACATTAATGCTGAACTCCCTAAATTGGCTAAGTGTAAACCAACAACTATTTGTGAACGCTATGATTCTCGTCTACAAAATTAAGAACGGTACTTGTCCAATTTATCTGAGTGAAAATGTCACAACAAGAGACAATACAACATACAACCTAAGGAGTGTCGGAGATTTCAGAATCCATAGAGCTAGAACAATAAGAGGACAACGAACAATTAACTTCATAGGATTTCAAAGATTCAACAGTTTGCCAACAGAAATTAAGAATGAATCAAACTTTCAATTATTTAAAAGACAAATTTGCGAATAGTCAAGGAATAATATAATTCAATAAAAATATATAAACTTTACAAGAAAACACCAAATTAATTAAAATAAACTAAAATGTAAATTATGAATGTACATAATATTAGTAGAAACCAAACCAAACCATGTAAAAATTGTACAAAATGAAAAATGGCTTACTTTAAGCTAAATAAATATATATCTATCTATCTATCTATTTCATAAACCGTTTATTTTACCTAGCATTGCTTCTCAGTTCTTTACCTACCTATCTAATAAAACAAGAAAACAACCAACAAAACTTTTGACCAACGAGAAAGTTTTGTTCGACCCAGTCGTGCACTTTATTTTTAGTTATTTGTTGAATTAATTTTCTTTTTCATAAATTAAGTTTGGGACTGAGAAATCGTCGGGAAGGACAAAGGGCAAAGAAACATTGGGAAAGACAAAGACTTTGTCCCAAATGTACCGTGTTGGCAACCGTGCTTCCAGACAGAGACAATACTGAGACCCCCAACTTCGACCGATTAACAGTTATTTGCCTACAAGCTAAATTTTACGCTCCCAAAAAGTTTAGGTGCGCTAGTATTGTTGCATAGAAATTCGTATTGACAAATGTCAAAAATCCTCTCAACCAACACATTCGCACTTAATCTTTTTACATTTCACTGTGGGCAAAGCAAAACGGATAGGAATTGGCGTACACGGATAGGACAACAAAATGGCGGAATCCTGGCAAAAATTGAGGGGGCCAGCGGCAAGAGGATTGTGAGTTGGGGGTCTCAGTATGATTTGTTTATGCTTCCAGACAGACAACATCGATGATTGCCACTTTTGCCGATGACACCATACTGCTTTACTCCCACAAATACTGACAAACAGCGACTAGGCAACTAAAAACAATTCTAGACTACACTTCCAAATGGTTTGATGACTGGCGCATTAAAATAAATGAAGACAAAACAGTCCAGGTTATATTTACTACAAAAAACAAATTTGCACCCCAACCACTAAAAATCAACAACAAAAACATCTCTATCGACACGGTAGCCAAATATCTAGGAATATATCGTCGGCTTTCTTTCAAAACCTCGTAAGTCCGAATTTTATGAAAAAATGACATTTAATGGAATCTTGAGGAAAAAAAATTACTGAATTTAAATATCAATACCTCATAGCTCCATCATAATTCCTTTTGCCTCTATCAACCGGTTTCAAAACCTCCTAAGTCTAAAATTTCCATTTAAAAGCTCGTATGTCCCTCGTACGTCTTACTTTAACAGTTTCCTTTTTCAATTTTTTAAATCGGTTTTTTGCGCCTCCTCAAAAATTTTCTATTTTCGACTTACGAGTTTTTGAAAGAAAGCCGACAATATTTAGACAGCAAGCTAATTTGGAAGCACCACATACAACAGAAGCGAAACCAAATGAAGAACAAATTAAGACAACTATACCTGCTACTAAAACGACATTCACCATTATCCAAAAACAACAAAATCCTAATATATAAAGCTATCATCAAACCAATTTGGACTTATGGAGCTCAAATCTGGGACACAGCAAAGAAATCAAACACAAACATAATCCAAAGCCAACAATCTAAAATACTACGAACAATATTTGACCTTGAATGGTGTATAACAAACAACGATATTCACGAAGATCTTAAAATTCTCACTGTAGAGCAAGAAATATCTATCACGATAGGTATAGGATGGCCGAGAAGAAGGTAAATTCGGTGAGTAGAGGAGGAGGAGGAGAGGAGCTCTTGCGTGAGAAGGTATTAGACTGACATTTGGAGACATTCAGTTCTAAACAGTTTTTAAGGCACCAGGTGGAAAAACTATTCAGATCTTTTTGAAGGAGACTGGAGTCATTTTGTGAGGTAATGGGTTTGAAAAATTTGGTGTCGTCAGCATAGAGAGAGACTGCTGAGTGTTGAATCACCCTTTCAAGATCGTTAATTGTTAAGATGAAGAGAAAAGGACCTAAGTGGCTACCATGAGGAACACCCGAGCTGGATAAGATAGGGGCCGAGAAAACGCACTTGAAGCGGAATCTGTAAACACGGTTTTCCAGGTATGAAAATATCCATTTCAGTAATATGGGTTCGAAGCCGAGGGCAGACAATTTGAAAAGTATTAATTTATGGGAAATCTTATCAAAAGCCTTACTGAAATCTATTGTAATAACGTCGACTTCTTTACCGCTTTCAACACCAGAGAGTGTAGAGAATATGAATTCGATAAGGTTAGGGGTTGTTGATCTACCTTTGAGAAAACCGTGATGGTTGGTGGAAATGAGGGACTTGCACTTTAAGCTTAAGGCTTCATGCTTCAAGTTTTGCTATGGGACGGTAATTAGTTACTTCGCTCTTTGATACATTTTTTTGCGTTGCGTTGGTGTTATGAAAGAGGACTTCCACATCTGAGGAAATTCCCCCTGAGAAAACGATAGTCGAAAGAGATATGAAAGGGGGAGCGAAAGATTAGAGGAGCATTTTTTAAGAAATGTTGCAGGAAGGCCATCTGGGCCGGAGAAGTATTCATCATTAAGATTTTGTAATTTACTTCCTATTTTTGTACGATCAAATCTTTGAGATATAAAAGGACCAAATGAGAATTTAAGAAGACATTCGAAATAAGAGGGATCCGGAACGAACGTTGCTTAAGTTCGAAAAATGTTTATAAATCACATTTTCCTTTGTAAGGGCATTTTAGAGGGTGCGTAAAGATTAGCAGACTCTACGGTGAATTCATAAATAGGGCTATAATATATAAAACAAAGTAGCAGGAAGTTTATGTTTCCCTCTGTCGTCCGTAATTTTCAACCACTTTAGTTAATTTCGTTTTAAAATGTCAGTAATAAAGATGATCAATTGATATGAAAAATAAAAAAAAAAACGCTTAATTTCTATCAGTGCCTGGCGAAGCCGGCGGTGTTCAGCTAGTATAATTATATTTCAAGTCTTTGTAGCGCTTAATTAATAATTAATAATAGCTGCACTTATAGTTTTCCGGTTGAATTCCGTTTCCACCTTGTGGCAATCAATTAAGGTTTTCATTGATTCACTTACTTACAAATCAATTTAAAGCGAATCTCCATTTCACTGAAAACAGTGAAAGAAAAAGGTAAAAGGAATTTTATTTTTCTGTATCAACGCATTAGCAATCTGGCTTTCACTTCAATCCAATTAAAATTCAAATGATTCTCTTGTTCTCACCCCGTTTCGAGAGCATACAAGTTGTCTTCGTTTCCCATAGCCACCAATTAAAAAAATCGCCAAAGCAATTGAATGCGAACATTTTTTGGAAAACCTCCAATTATCGGCTAATGGCTTTCAGAGACATGGCGACCAAACTGATGATAAAATTGTATTTTCCTCAATTATCTACGAAGAAGCAAGGATTTGTCCCACGACTTCATAATGATGATGATGATAGTTTCAATGCGAGTCCTGTTTGTATTCTCTATAGTAACGTTGTATGAAGTGAATTCCAGTTAGACAATTGGCTTGGAATATCTACCACTTCTGAGCCTCTTGGAGATGAAAACCAGTGTTCGGCCCTAAAATCAGAATTAATTATGCAAATTGCTGGCTGGTCCTTAAAAGGAGATTGCTTTCAGTGGATTTTGGTTGAAATCCGAATGGAGATAATGTTCACTTATTGGAGTGGAAAATTTTAATAAATTTGTTGCTGCGGTATGTTGGTGTAGCTGATTGGATGTTTTGTGTGGTACACTGAGTCCATGTTTTGTTTAACATTTTGTATTTATAGGTAACCAGCGTTGTTATGTGATCGAATTTATTGTAAATGTTACGATTTTCGAAGGTTAATACGGCGCTCCGATTTTTGCCTTTTTCGCCCCATTTTCTAGGATTTTGAAAATATTTTGTAAATGTTTCTATACTTACACAAAATTTAGAATTGCATTTAATATGACTTTACCTTAGCAACACATCCCTTTGCAATTAGCCGGCATCGAAGATCGAATTCCGACCATACTCTTTTGCATTTTACGTTAGTAGGTAGGCTGCTCGAGCTAAATCGCTCGCATACAAAATTCTCATTTAGCTGAGTGATACGAAGCTCGAGCTAAATAATCAAACTTTAGTTTCAGAAATCAGAATGTCTTTTATGTATTTGTCGAAATCTAACGCGCCCATTTAATAGTTCGCGAGATTTTCTCAAGCTAAATTTTGACAGATCGCTCTGCTCTGTTTTTTGTCATCAAAAGATTGCTGATTTTAATGAATATATGGACGAGGAGTATTTAGAGCTAGAGTATTTCATTCAAATAACAGAGAAGTCCTCGAAATTCATTAAGAAAAAAAGAAGAAGGAGAAAAGAAGATGGTGATGCTGGTGGAGCAACATCCATCAATATAGAGCCTTGCAGATGGATACCGCAGAATTTGTTGTTATTTTCTTGCAGCTGCTGCAATAACTTGCACTCATTTGTGTTATACCTGGTACTTACATTAATAAAATTAAAATTGTTGCTAAATTGAATTGAATAATTGTTATGTTAGGAAGTAGTTTTCAAAGAACAGCTGTTTTTTGTGACATTTATCCACATCCCCCTCTATGTCAAAATGTAGGTAGAATCTTAGGTGATGTTTGGAGAGAAAAGTTGAAGACCAGATAAAATATAGTCTAGCTCGAGCAGCGTACTAAGTTTTATGTATGGATATGAACGAAAGTCGAAAACGGCACCGTAAGACATTGTTTTCAATAACGCAGCAACAAGAAAAATAAGCGAAGGTTACCACGTTATAAAAAATCTCTAATACTTATTCTATCTTTAAAGTTGTTACCCTTCCTGTGGTCTAAATCCAAGTGACCGAGCAAGGAATAATCTCACATTTGCTTATCTGTATAATACTTTGCATTGCAATCATATGAGATCGAGAGAACAATGATAAGAGAATAGCAGCTAACTTTACCAATACTCAATAGTCAATACATAATAGGTATTTCCAAGTACAATTGTATAAAGAACTTGTTTAATAGAGATTATGAAACTGTTACTTGATAATGAAACGATCATGTACTACTCAAGAAGAATTATAGGGTAGATTATGAATAATAGCAAAATGTAACACATTAAATGAATTAATAAGAAAATAGGAAAAATACAAAATAATAACAAAATTAAGTGAATTCATTCTCCAATTACACATTGCATTACATTACGTATTAATATTTTAACTTGTATGTATGCATTATGTTATTTAATCAATTATCAAATAGAGCTGAAAATACTGATATGAAGGGAATATAATCAAATGTATTTATTTTGTTTTGTATACTTACTTGCAGATTAGTTGATAAAAATGATTAAAATTGGTTTGTTTACGTTTTCCTGAACTTTTTTTTATATATAACAGGCATAGTTTACAGTAGGGATGATACGGAGCTTCGACTCCGAATCCAGTATGTCGAAACTTCCGGTTTTAATTGCACCTCCGAATCCGGCTTCGGTTCCGATATAATCACATCGGAGGTTTATCGGAGCACCATACACGAGGCGACCGATGAACATGAACAACAAAGAATTATCGAGCTGCGACATTTTACAATACGACTGTCTTTTCACTCTTTTATGTATTTTACATATAACTAGGCGAGATTTGCATTGAAGTTGAGAGTGCGTGCGTCAATTTTATATTTTCAAATTATATATATTAACTAGCTGGCCCGGCGAACTTCGTTCCGCCCAAATTGATTAATGTAGGTAATGAAGTTAATAATTCCGTGCTTTCGCTTCATTCTATTCAAAAGGCATATTAAAATTAAGTAAATAAATAAAATAAAATCCTTGTCGGCCAACCTACCGCTTTCTACTGAAAGGATTAATGGTACACAACATTTTTTGTTCTATTTCTATTATCGGGTGTGTACACGTACAAAGCGAGAGCTTTGCCGACACGTTAAATTCAAGATTTATTCCACACACATCCAGCGATTGTCCTTGCGACTTATTAATTGTCTTAGCAAAAGCGAGACGTACGGGAAATTGAAGACGCTTACATAAATACGAACGGCAAATCGTTCTGAATTAATGGAATCCGCGAAATAACAACACCTTTGCCTATGAATTTTCCAATCAAAATCGTTGCTTTTTTTTTTTTTTTTTTTTTTTTTTTTCTCCGAGGTAGGTGGAAATCTTCTAGAAGACACTATGAGGACACTCGGCGCGTGCTCACTGCTCATAGTAGTGTGAGATTTTTACTCACTAAAACCACCTCCTGCAAATTCATTTTGTACTGCAACTAAGTTATGACTTATCAAGCAATTTTTTTATCACGAAGTTACACGTTTGGCAGGCAACATTCCGGCGAAAGTTCCTGCTCGTTCCGCAATTTTAACGCGGTTGATAATTATCGGGCTAAGTCCGAAGGTTTAGTTCGTTGTAGTCGCCGCAATAAATTTGTTTCATCGAGAATTTCACGGACCGAGCTATTAATATGTCCTAATAATCGATTTCTATGCTTTCGAGCGCATATTTTCGTTTCGTCCTTAACGGTGGAAATTCCGAGGTCTCTATGGAGATCTTCATTTCTAATGTACCACGGTGCACTGACGAATGATCTTAGCACTTTATTTTGAAAAGTTTGTAAAATGTTTAGATTTGAATCGCTGGTACAGCCCCATAACTGTATACCATATGTCCATACAGGCTTCATCACTTGCTTATATAATAAAAGCTTGTTCTCGAGGGTAAGCTTGGAATATTTTCCGAGTAACCAATAAAGTTCTCTATATTTGATTTTAAGTTCTTCGCATTTTTTCTTTACATGCGGTTTCCATTTTAATTTTGTGTCGAGAGTCATTCCAAGATATTTGGCCTCGTTCGCAAAAGGAACTTGTACCGTATTTATAAATACAGGCAAATTATTTGTATTTTTATATGTAAAATCCACGTGGACCGATTTCGTTTCGTTAAGAGCGATCCTCCATGAATTTGTCCATTCATAGACCCGGTTAAGCGCGCCTTGTAATATTTTGTTTGTTTCTTTGGTCGTTGAACCAACTGCTAGTATAGCAGTGTCATCGGCAAAGGTGGCTACGGTAGTACCTTCTGTTTGCGGAATATCTCGCGTAAATAACAGGTACAGGAGTGGCCCAAGGACGCTTCCTTGCGGCACACCTGCCCTTATTTCCTTAAATTCCGAATATTCGTTTCCGTGTTTGACACGAAAGAGTCTATTCTCCAGATACGATTCTAGAATTTTCCATAACCGTTCGGGGAGAACTTGTCTTAATTTGCACTTGAGGCCTTCATGCCAAACCTTATCAAATGCTTGCGAGACGTCCAAGAACACGGCAGAGCAAATTTTATTTTCTTCTAGAGCTTTCTCTATTACGTCAGTTATCCGATGCACCTGATCGATCGTCGAATGTTTGCTTCTGAACCCGAACTGATGATCGGGTATAAGGCGGTTTTCTTCTATAATTGGTTGTAAGCGTCTGAGTAATATCCTCTCAAAAACTTTGGAAATAATTGGAAGAAGCGAGATGGGTCTATAAGACTTTTTTTCATTCGGTGGTTTGCCTGGTTTTAGAACCATTATGACTTCCGCGACTTTCCTCGGAATGTATTGTAATCTGATCGCAGCGTTTATAATGTGAAGAAGCTTAGTCAATGCTTTCCGAGGTAGCATTTTTAGGAGTTCACCCGTGATCAGGTCGTATCCCGGAGCTTTTTTGGGCTTAAGTTTCTTTATAACTTGCCCGAGCTCGGTGAGTGTAGCGTTTACAACTATATTATTTTCAGATGTTCGTCTGTCTGATGCATAAGTATAACGATTAAGCGCTTGACCATCGAACGGCTTAAAAGTTTCCTCTAAATGAGCTGCGAAAACGTCCGCCTTCTCTTTGTCGTTTTTTGCCCAAACATCTCGGGTTATCTTAATAGGCGGCTCTGCGATCTTCGGCCTTTTTGTGGCTTTAATAGCCTTCCAAAGCGAGTAATTGGATTCTTTTTCAGCTGTTAGGCTTTCGAGGTAATTTCTGGCCTCTTCACTTTTAAAATCTTTAATAGACTTTGTAAGCAAGTTAGTAAGTCGATTTAAGTTCGCTTTATCTTGCGGGGCTCGAGTTTGTTGCCATCTTTTTCGCGCTTTTCGTTTTGTTCTGACCATATTAATTATTTCCTGCGGGTATTTGACGCAGTTATAGTTCGACGTTCTCTGCTGGTGAGGAGTATTATTCCATGCAGCTTTCTGTACGATACTGACGAAGCGGTCGACCGCAACTTCTAGTTCGTAAGGCGTCTTGAGTGATTCACGCAGTTCAGTATTGTTCTGGACATCTTTTTTGAAGCCTTCCCAGTCTGTTTTGCCATTTGTTAGCCTTGGCGGTATTTCATTTTTTATAAATGTCTCAGTCGTTGTTAAAATTACCGGAGAATGATCAGAAGAAAGATCAAAACATTCTTCAACTTTAATACGATTGGCGGGTAGTCCTTTTGTAATAAAGAAATCAATCAAATCAGGTATTTTAGCGACATCAGTCGGCCAGTACGTTGGTTTGCCTGTCGAATGAGAATCGCAATTGTACTGCATGCACACTTCGTAAAGTATTCTTCCCTTTCGCGATATGCATCTAGATCCCCAGAAACTATGTTTGGCGTTAAAATCACCTCCAATTATAAAATGTTGTCCGAGGGAATTGATTAGGTTCAAATAATCATTTTTCTCTATCTTGCATCGTGGTGGGCAGTAGATAGAAGATATTTTTAAAAGTGCGTTTCGATATTGGACCTGTACAGAGCTCACTTGCATTGTTTCGAGTTCTAATTGTAAATCGATTGAGTGGCCGATACACTCCTTTATATACAAGGATGCTCCACCTCTAGCCTTATTCGACGGGTGAACGGCGTGGTAGTCAATGTAACCTTTGATCTTTAGATTTGATTTCTCCTTTATATGGGTTTCTGATATCAAACATATATCGATATCTTTTTCCCTTAAGAACAATTCTAGCTCTCCGAGTTTTTGCCAAAGACCGTTGGCATTCCACGTAAGTATTTTAAGCATCCGCTTCATATTTGGTTGTTTTTCTGTCTCGAAATATTACTTTCGAGCTTAACTAGCCTGTCGACAATTAGCTTATTCGTTTTGCTTTGTTCCTCAAGTCTCGAAAGAATAATCGAAAAGACATTGGAAACAGTGTCTGGTGGATTATTAGTTTGTCCACTACACGATGCTGCAGCTTGCGCGTATGTTAGGATATCTGTTTTTTTATGTACGATGTCCGATGGCGTTTCTGTTGCCCGTTTTCCTTTTTTATTGTTGGGCTTATCTAACTTTGCCGGTTTCGAGGTACTGATTGGCCTTGGGTGGTTTCGTTGCTTCTGTGGCTTCATGGATTGCATCCGTCTTTTTTGCAGCTCCTTAGCTACTTCGCAGCCCCGATAATTTGCAGGATGGTTACCATTACAGTTAATACACTGCGCGGGAGCTTTATTATTTGAATTGCAGTCACTCGTGAAATGACTACCGGCGCATTTTACACACCGTGGCTCTTTCTGGCAGTAGGTTTGCGTGTGGTTATATCCTTGGCACCGTTTACACTGTGGAACCAATTTTTTGTTCTTACGCATAGGTTCAATTTTAACAACAATATTAAGGATTGTTTTTATGTCATAAATTTTGTTTAAGTCCTCAGTCTTATCAAAAGTTAGTATAAAGAGCGGGAGACCACGGTTTACCATAGCTTCATTTCCCTCTTTATTCTGTTTTTCTCGTTTGACGATATTAACGGCATCCATAATTTTAAAGTGCCTGTCTCTTAAGTCATTTACTACATCATTTTTCGAACATGACGTGTGTAACCCTCTTGCCACGACACGTATAGGTCTTTCTGACTTATTCTCATAAGAATACCATTCTACTTTGTCTGTATTTAATTTACGAGACAGTAGACGGTAACTTTCAGGGTCCTTGACGTTGACTTTCCACGCATTGTTTCTAAGTGACGTTACTTTGTAGTCTGTTGGCAACAAATTCTTTAACATGGTATGCAACTTGTTATAGTCCGCTATACCGATTACATTAATTGGCGGAGGTGGCCGCTGTTTTGGTTGTATGGCTTCAATATTTGATAATTTCTCCCGACTCATTATTTCAGGAGAGGATACAGCTTTCCTTTTTTTGCCCGGTCTTTTTTTTAGCAACCAATCGGTTTCGTGACGAAGTTCTTCTTCATCCGTTTGGTAGTCAGTTTTTTTGGGATTGCTAGAGTTAGGGTTGGACTCGTCCCGTACTTTTGTTGAGTTCTTAATAGCCATATTTTCGGCCTTAAGTTGACTAATTTCTTTCCGAAGCTCGTCGCATAGCCGTTCCATGTTTGAAAGCCTTGTTTTAAGTTCGTCGTTTTCGTCCTTAAGGCTTTTATTTTGCTCTGGGTCTCTATCTTCTGGAGTAGGCACTTTTGTTGCCGTTGAGCTCCTAGAGACGCACGGATAAGTTTGAGATGCTGATGGTGGTGATCTCGTTACCCTTCGGCTTTTTCCGAAAGGGTTACATGAACGCAATAAATGGCTCTCCCCAGAATCCGTAGAGCCGACCTCCGAAGAGAGTGGATTTTCCAGTAAATCTGGAGTACCACCTGGGGTATTATTTCCTCTAGTTTTGTTCATTGCATAAGTTTCATAAAATAACTTTTTTGTAGAAAGTTAAGGAAAACTAATCTTTGGTTATTTCAGCCGCCCCTCTGGAGTCAGACGCTGACCGGTGTGCCGCACAATGTGCATCAGACGCTCCTGGATTTAAACTTTAGTTTCATCTTTCAGCTATGAACTTGCTGCCAAGGGTGGCCCTACCAGGAGTACAAAACTCCAGAAAGTATCGCTCATAACGTCATTAAGACTACTTCTTCGGCTGGATTTTAGTCGCCTTCTACGACAGGCATGCCTTACCTCAGGGCTATGCTATCCCCGTCCCTGCAACAGAATTATTACTGAGACGATTTTAAGTGTCAAATTGTGTGGAGGCAAGCCCGAAGCATCCAAAGAATTTAAAAATTCCGTGGGATAGTAGGTGGTTTCGTTTTCATCCATCACGGAGTCGACTGATTTGTATGAATGCAACTCACCAGCGATTTGGTTTTGAATGGCGAAATTCAAATGTTCGACGTTCTTGTTTTTCGCAGCCAAAATCACTCTCCTCTTACACTCAGCCAATCACGGTCAATATTATTCTGAGCGATATTTGGGAAAACATTCATGATTAGTTCTTCCGGTGTCGTTGTAAGGTTGCAAAAATTTTGTGGAATCTCAATCAGGCCAGTGATCATTGCTCCACCGAAAGGTCATTACGAAAACGATTCAGGGCCTCCAATGCGCGTTTGTAAGCCATTGTGCAATCGTCCCATATAATAATCTTACATTGCTGCAGTACTTTCGCCATCGCAGTGTTCTTTGAAATGTTGCATGTAGGTTCTTCTTCCACTTGCAGATTCAATGGCAATTTCAATGCAGGATGAACTGTTTGACCGCCTTCTAACAAAGTAGCCGCTATCCCAGAAGAGGCTAGGGCCAAAGCGATCTCAGATCTCGAACGAATTGTAGCCAAAATAAGTGAAATCATGAATGTATTTCCAGTTCCGCAATTTTCATTATCGACTGCTTGTATCAATTCATCGTACACTTTCTTTTATTCTTGATTCAACATTGGCACATTTGTTCGAACAGCTTAACTCAATGCGATTCGACCGAAGTCCATTTCTCGCTCCAATTCTGCATTAAATGCGTCTTGGCTGTGGCATCCCTAATTTGCATATATCCTCGATCAAAATCAAAGCTTTGTTGCGCATTCCATCTGACATCTCCAGTTCATTATCCGATGTCACAGTACGAATTCGATGCAACTGACATCTCCAGTTCATTATCCGATGTCACAGTACGAATTCGATGCAACTGACATCTCCAGTTCATTATCCGATATCACAGTACGAATTCGATGCAAAATATCGTCGGCCATATCATCTTTGTATAATCAAAGTATCTACTTCATTTAAAAAAGTTACTTAATGTAACATAGTAAACATAATTTATTAGAACAAACTTTTTAGGTACCTATAGGTATTTAAAAAAAAAAAAACTTTCAAAATTGTTGACAACAACAATTTGGTTGGAAAATAATTAAAATAATTGACAACAACAATTGCTTTTAAAATTTAAAATATTTTTTTTTTTGTAGGTATTTGAAGTGTCACTACTCGATTTCTATCCAGTTTCTTTTTTTCTTTTTTTTTCAAAGTGTACAAAAATGAATTTATTGGAATAAAAAAATCAGCGACTATAAATTGAAGTATAAACTATCCTATCTCTCAAGTGGGACAAAACTGCACACAATGTGCAAAATGAGTTAAAATCGGTTCAGTAGTTTAGGATTCCATCGCGGAGCAACCTGTGACACGTGATTTTTATATATAAGATAATTTGTGTCTGCGTGCGACCTCCGCCTCCGACTCCGATTCAACTCCGACTCCGCGGAGGTTGGTATGACGCTTCCGACTCCGACTCCGCTAAAACCACCTCAGAAACATCCCTAGATTACAGGTATCATCCTCTCTGCTCGTACAACCCGCATCTCTTAAACGGGCTGTTTGTGGATTACAATCGAGGGGTAGACTGCTTCGGTCACCCTTTGTATGTCCGAAACAGAAACAAACCGTCATTCGGTCAAACTCTCCTTTTGACCAAGTTGAAGCACCTCGCAATATGCATAGTAAACAGGCTGATTGCTGCAATCGCCACTACTACTACGCTTCTTTACCACATCCACATAAGTCAAAGAAGTTATCTGAGGATTACAGGCGAGGGGAAGACTGTTTCGGGTTACTTTTCCCCTATCTGAGGATAAACTGTCCCGAGACGAAGATAAATTGCCATAAGCACAAAGACAGCAATAAATAATGCGCCCACTACCCTGTACGGCCTAGAAAGCACTAGCATTCCTTCTCAGATCTTTACCTACCTTTCTAATAAAATAAGAAAACAACCAACCAAACTTTTGAATTAATTTTTTTTTTTTTTTTATTTATACTGCGAAATAATTCTTTAAAGCCGCAAATTAAAAATTGCATTGGTTCGATAACTCGCGGTAATTTGCGGAACATAAATTGTTGTCGATCACAAGATAATAATATTGTCTGCATTCTCTCAGATTTCTAAAAAGTCAGTTTTAGGGTAGGTGTCTTAGAATCCAATTTGAGCAAATTCGAATATTTTTGCTGGTAGATTTTACCTACATTAATTTGGGTTTCGTACCCTTTTCGCGTTATACTTACGCTGATAGAATTTTGTTTTTGTTTCTGGAGAATAATGTCAACCTAAATATCGGAAGATATAAGAAAAACGAATTCATTGGGGATATGTATAAAAGAAAGACAATGAAATGAAAACAGCATTAAAATGGATTTGATAACATGTCTGTCAGAAGTTCCGGTGTTGTTTTTTCAACTTCAATGATGTTTGAAAAATAGAGAACATATTCACAGTTCCATGGATATTCTTTAGGGAAATTTATCAAAATAAGGGAAATGGTTTTAGAATATTTCGAAGATTATGAACTGTAAATTTGTATATACATATATATTTTTTTTTCTCATATTTGAGTTAAAATTTAGTCATTTCTTTTTGTATTGATATTTTAAGATTCGATTTAAATATTCGATATTGTTGGGCAGAAATTCCTAAATTCCCTATAATATATTTATAAGTAGTTGACAGAAAATCGTAAAGTATAGAGCTTAGTTTGAATATTTTTAAAAGTCATGGCTAACTCGGATACAAACGATATAAGGCATTCTTATGATTCCTTCACCCCCGGGTGGGGCATAGGGCGGCGACAAACTTCTTTTAACCTTCTCGGTCAGCTGCCAGATACTTCAGTTGCTGCTTCGGCTTCGGCCAATACTGTTGATTTCCAAGTAGTTCTTGGTCTACCAACTCGCCGTGTACCATGAGGATTCCATTCGAAACACTGCTTTGCGATGTTGTCGTTTGGTCTTCTCCATTCAACAGCTTTTGATGCGTTATATCCTATATGCCACAATTCTTGGTTCGATATAATTTGCGGCCAACTAATCTTAAGAATGTATCGCAGGCAGTGCTTTACGTATGCCTGCAGTCTTCTCGATATGGATGTATAGACTTTCCAGGTTTCACAGGCATACAGCAGACAGCAGTATGGACTTGATGTTGGATTCGAAGAGCCTTAACTTGGTGCGTAGAGAAATTTGACTGGAGTTCCATACTGAGGACAGCATTCTATAGGCGCTGCGAGTTTTACTCATTCTGCTGTATCTGTCTCACAATAAGAGCTGATGTGCTGATCGGCCAGTGTGCTTAATTTTGGTCTTGTTCCAATTGATCCTAAGACCAGCCATCTCTCCATTCACTTGCAGTGATTGACACCTCTTGCTCATCCCTCTGTTGGTTTTTGCCAGGAAACAAATATCGTCGACATAATCCAGGTGGTGTAGCCTCTGAAACGGTCTTCACTGGATATCATGTCTCTCGGATGTACCTACGGTGGCATTCAGTACATCGTCTATCGCCAGTAAAAAGAGGATCGGCGACAGAATATCGCCTTGTCTCAATCCTTGACGCACTTGCAAAGAGTCGGAAAGCTGTCCATTATGAAGAAAGAATCATCCTGAGGCATGATAGGACTCCTTTATAACAGCAATAATATTCGGGGGAATTCCTTTCCTATCTAAGGATCTCCAGATAGATTCGCGGTTGACTGGATCAAAGGAATTCTCAAAGTCTAGGAACAATAGGTAGATATGTGACAATACCCTCCACTACGGAAGCCCGCTTGATGCCACTTGGGCGTATTTTCGATCCTGTCATTTGTCCGTTCAAGAATGATGCCCAATTCACAACGTCGCGTTGACGCGCGCGTGCATTGACATATTCTGTAGAAACAAAGCTTTCATATGGTGCCACACAAAATACAACTTCAGGCGTTGACTCGACTTTAGATCGTAAATATCGTAAAGTTTAACGCGACGCCTGAGTAGAGCTACTTTCTACTATCACGCGCGTTTGACAACTTTAGAAATTTGAATCGTTCGATTTGAAGTCATAGAATGTGCCGTTTATAGATGGAGTGGCACAGATCCGCTAATGTTTATTACACACAACTTTTAAAAAGCTATATGATGTTTATTCAAAGCATAATTAATTAATTCAGTGTGTGGAGATGAGGAATATCATTTTTTTTTTGGAGTTAAAATATTAACCAAGGGTCTTGTATCCGCATTAAGGTTGTTGTGTGCTTTGATATATTGTTGAATATGATTTTCTTGTATTTTGTAGAATCGTTATAAAAATTACAGCTTCAAGAAAAAGGTGAGTGGACTTGAAATTTTAATTCTGCTCTGAATTTGTATTTTTCAGCCAAAAAACAAACAGAACTTTTAGTTTGTCAAACTTTTCCCTGTTAACGCGTATTCGCTTCAAAACAGCATTTTGTTTTATAAAATTGTTGCTCGCGCGCTTTGGCATTTAAAATCGTAAGATTTCGATAAAGCGTGTCAAAGCGCGCCGAAGCACGCGCGCGTGCAACGCCGAATTGTGAATTGGGCATGATAGTTGCCATTATTTTCGGGATAACAGACAAAACGGTAATACCTCGGTTATTGCAGGTTGCAGCTCTTAATTCTTAAGGTTTGCCCTTCTTGAGTATCTTAACAATAACTCCATCCTTCCTTTTCCCTGGGATATTTTTCATTTTCCTATATAGCCTGTACTAGTAGTAGCATACAGATACAGGTACATTTTACTCACAAATACCAGATATAGACGGAACATTCGTATTAAAAAATAATTTTAGTGCATTGTGAACTTTTTCGTATACAGTTTTCTATACATAAAAACAGGGGTCATACAAGCAAAATTGGTAACACACTTTTTACCAAATAAGTGAGCATTTCAAAGTGGGATGATTAAAAAGAAAATAAACTGGAAAAAAAAATTAAGGAAAAATATTGGGAACACTAACAATAAAATACTATAACATTTATGAAAGCTTACATATAATTTTTAAATCAAGTTATATCTGATAACTCCTGACTGGGAAAGCGAGGAATAACAACGATTCTCGCTTGTTTGGGCGTTACTCTGACAATTTCTTGTTTTTGAGGGAACAACTCCTAAAAACCGTATACAGTCACTTTGGTAGGAATGGTAGCTATTTCGAATTACACCACCAATTCATCATCAGATTCCTTGAAGTGATTTTTTGTTTGAATAGTTTGAATACTGACCTTGAATTCTCCGTATATAATTCCACTTGGGAAGACTTTTATGTTTTCCCCTGTCAGGAAATGAATTTGAATTCTGATTTTCTCAATTGACCATGTGACTACCACTTGCGCCAATTGATCGACGAGTACAAGCCCATAATTATAATGGGAGGAGAATGTGCTCGTAAACTCTTTCGGAAAACCCATATTCACAGATGGCTCAAAAATGAACTGTGGAGTGGGATCGAGCGTTTTTTCATCAGAATTATATAAATCTGAGACTTTCAAATTCTATCGCCTTTCCAACGCAGAAAGTGTGTTTCAAGCAGAAGTACTGGCAATAAGGGAGACGCGTAGACTAATTATGACATCGTGGATTGCAGGGAGACTTTGCCCCGGACCTGTCATCAGTTTGAAATTACTCCCATCCCGGCCATAGGAACATAGGAGGAAATGAGAAAGCTGATAGTTTTTCCAGACGTGCGTATCCCTAGCGAAGAATGTTTTCCATGTGCTGGGATACATAAAGAGAGAAATCCTCCTGCACTTCACTCCAAAGGTGGGTGAACCTGCGTCATTCTAAAGGAAATTTGGCCAACCTGCGATGATGCCAGAATAAATAACTTACTACCCAGAACGCGTGCTAGACTAACGTAATTGGCACAGGCCACTGGCCTTTGAGAACTCAGGCAGCCATGCTTGGCATCCCCCACAATACCCACTTTTTCTCTCCGTCACGGAGAGAAAAAAAAATTGTATATTCAACAACTCAAAGTTGTCAAACGCGAATCGGTAACATTTTTTTTTTTTTTTTCACAAAATTTGTGTCAAGAGCAAAAACTGTTGTAATTGCCGATTTTAGGTAAATTTAGCCGATGAATTGGTTGATTTGGGACATTTTTCAATAACTATAGGCTCAGTAAAAGCAACAGAGAGTTTGTTGATTTTACCGAAATACTATTTCCGCCAAAACGATGTTTCAACTTATTTTTCAGTTGCTTTTAGTTCAGACTTAATTATGGATGACTATTCCTGCAGCTGCAGCGTGCAAGAAATTTGTTGATTTTACTGATTTTGTCACGTGCATCGGCAGTATCTACAGATATGTCAGTTGTTGCTGCCGAAGTATCCGTAGATATTTATAAAATCACCGTTTCTTGTTTGTAGTTATATCACTTTACGAAGCGCTTAAAGAGCTCGGTCGTGTTTGTGGATGAATAAATACCTAAATAAATTCTAAAAATAGTAAAAAAGTTTGAATGGATCCCAAATCAGCTGGTAACGAAGAACCATTGCAAAGTAATGTGCTAACATGTTAGTACCTAATCTTTATAAATAAATTACTTATAATATCGTCGGTCTGCTGCAAATATTTTCATCAGGATATTGAAGTAATTCTGAAAGGACATTATTTGGCATTACGAAAAAAATATGCACTTAAAAAATGAGCAAAGAAAGGATATTATAAGTGCTATTTGCGATCATATTATCCAAAAAAAAACATCTGCTGCAGCACTGAAGACTTTTCCATTATAGCAGAGAAGATTATAAACCTTTTCTGAAATGAAAATGAGGCATCATATTTTATTGAAAGAACAGAGACTTCTCATCCAAGAAGAGCAAACTTTGGCTATTGTATATTAAGAAACTTGGCCAATTGTGGAAAGCAAGTGGAAACTAACAGACCCTTAAACAATATTGAATTTGGTTTGTTTTTTTAACTTAAAATTACAGTAATAACATAAGCTTGAATCTAGTGGCTACTTACTACTTTTACATAGCATGTTTTCTTATAACTACTGAATTTATAATTTTACTTCATTAACTTAATCTATGTAGATATATATTATGTAGATCATAAAAATAAAAAATAAATTGGATTAAACAAATATTTGGATGTGTGTGTTTTATAGTTCCTTTTTTAGATATAATATGCAACAGATTTTGGGTAAAATGTTTCCCAAAAAGGGCTGCAAAAAGGGTCGACAAACAACAAAAATGGTTGCTGAATCTATCTATCAACATTTATGACATAGTTAATTTTACAAGAAAAGCTGTTTTATCAACACACAAGTATGTTGAAACAACTGCTAATATATTGAGCTTACTACGCAGTTTGCAATTGCACTGCAAATTCAACAAACTGTATGTTGATTTTGAGACAAGCGAATAGTTGATTTTACTGAAATAGTCTTAGTATCAACATATAATTATGTTAAGATAACCATTATTATTCTTATCTTCCAATGCACTTTACACGATAAATTCAACAGATTCGTAGTTGATTCAACGATTCAGTTTGTAAATTCAACATTTTATGCTATTAGCTGAAAATCAAGACCGGAAAACGTTGAACTGACTGTCGTTTTCGGTAGTTTCTGTTAGGTTTTGCTTTTATATAACATACTAGCTGACCCGGCGAACTTCGTTCCGCCCAAATCTAAATATATAAAAATTGAGCCTTAAAATTGTGTTCGTTTGTCGCCAATACACGTCTTAACGCATTTACCGATTTTAACCAAACTTCCATACATCTTTGGTATTGGTCTTTATATGATTTTTGTGAAGTTTGGTTGCAAATGGTAAACGTATGTTTGTGTAATTTGTTTACAAAAAACGGTGCAAAAAAAAATATATTTGTGGCGCTGTTGTCGATCTCCTAAACCACTCAACCAATTTCAATGGAATTTTGTGGCTGTGTTTGGTTGGTTACAGTTTGAAAGATATGACTATTTTGGGCGCTGTGTTCAATCTCCTAACCCACTTAACCGATTTCAATGAAATTTCGGGGCTGTGTATGGTTGGTTACAGTTTGAAAAAGAGGATACTATTTTGGTGTGGTGGGTACGGCTATATGTAAAAGAGACTGACGTCCGTATGTGCACTCATAACTCGGGAATGGATCGTAGTTCGGTGAAGATTTGGTGTTAAACATAATTTTTGATGCCAAATCTAAAAAACTAAAAAAAAAATGTTTCGTCAAAAATAAAAAGCAAAAATGTTGTGGACAACTTAATCACTATTATTTTTATTTAAAGTATGTGTTTTTTTAACTATCGCAGAATGCCCTGAGAAGTAGTATAAATAAACATAACTGATGGCTTTCCTACACGTGAACATGATACATATAATTGTCCGTGGGAGAAGCATGGATACTCTAGGTCGATTCCACACAATTCCAACGATTGTCCTTGCGCCTTTTTTATTGTCATAGCGAACGCAAGACGTATCGGAAATTGCAATCTTTTGAATTCAAAAGTTAAATCTGGTGGAATCATTGGAATACGCGGAATCAATACATCTTCATCTTTAAATTTTCCTTTTAAATTCGTTGCTTCAATAAGATTGTTCATAACCTTTTTTACTGCTAATCTTGTTTCGTTGCACAATCGAGGATGATTTATATTCCGAAGAAGAATAATTGGTGCACCAACTTTCAATTGTAAACGATGAGGCGGCAATCCAGGTAAATCCAACGAATTCAGAAATTCCGTCGGATAATTGACAGCGTCATCTTGATTTGTGACCGTGTCTACTGATTGATACGTTACAATCTCACCAGGCACATCAGTTAAAATATCCGCATTCAATTGGCCGACGTCCTTATTTTTGGCAGCCAATATTGCTCTTTCAGCTAACCAATTGTGATTTTTATAATTTTGCGCAATGTTTGGAAAAACACTTGAAACCAATTGTTGTTCTGTTTGTGAGAAATTACCAAAATTATCTGGCAAAGTGATTAATCCAGTGTTATCAATAGGAATTTGTCCATTTCCTATCGACAGAATTTGCCTAGAAAATTCTTCAGCCGATGAGTCATTTTGTATTTGTACTCTCACATTTGTTGTTAAAGTGAGTGTTTGTACATTTCTCCATAAATTTTATGACTTTAAATATGCCTTTAATTCATCTGCTGGAGTTGCACGGGGTATCACTGGCAGTGTTTGACGGAAATCACCAACCAATAATATTAAAGCGCCACCAAATATTTCTTGATTATTACGTAAATCTTTCAAAGTCCTATCCAAAGCTTCCACCGATCTCTTATGTGACATTGTACATTCATCCCATACTATTAATTTGCATTGTTGCAAAACTCTTCCCATTCCAGAATTTTTAGAAATATTACACGTTGGATTTTCATTAATTTGAATATTCAATGGTAGGTAATTTAAGTGCGGAGTGCGCTGTACGACCACCATCCAATGTAGCAGCTATTCCAGACGATGCAAGTGTTAATGCTATATTCTTCGGTGACCTTATAGTAGCTAGTAGCATGGAAATCAAAAACGTTTTTCCGGTACCACCTGGCGCGTATAAAAAAAAACATTCCCCCGCTTTTCTTTGTTCTCGGTTCAATTTCGGCAGATTAAAATTTATAAATATGTTCAGTTCATTTATATCGTATTGTTGTTCATGTTGCATTTCTTGATTGAATACGTTATGCCATGGTCGATTAGGAGCTGGCAAACCTAATTGTGACAATGTTTTATTTGCAATTGCTAAGCACATATCTTCAATTATAACTAATGCCTCATTATAAATTTCGAGTGTAATGATTAATTTCTGATAAAAAAAAAATTGTCAAAATCTTCCAACTCGTAGTTTTTAACTTCTCGAACGACATCTTGAGACGTCAAATCACTATAAAAGGCCATATAATATTGATGAACGCCAAAACCATCTAGATTTCCTGAAAATATCTTTGTGTCATCATTTTAAACCAAAAATTGCCACTCATGAGCAGACACATATCCTCGATCAAAATCAAAGCTTTGTTGCGCTTTTCATCTCACATCAGATGATTATCCGATTCGATCAGTTCATTATCCGATGTCACAGTGCGAATTCGATGCAAAATATCGTCGGCCATAGCACACAACACACCGTCACCAGTTCGCAACGCTTCGAACGAAGTATAGGGCCACAAACATTGACCAAAATCATTCTTAAATAGAAGCATTCGTTGTTTTTCGGGTATGAACTGTGTATGTTCTACCAATTGCATCACTTGCATAAACACCACGAAATGCGGGAACTACTTCACCTTGTTTCCGCCGCTTGAACTTCTTCGACGACGCATTCCAATATCGGGGCATTTCGCAATAAGTAAGTGTTCGTGCAAACTCGTGGCTTTGGCAAGTGTCAAAAAAATTGGTTGTTGTTGCAGGTGCAGGTGCAGAGTACCAAGATTGTTACTCGCTCATTTTTCGTAACAACCCCTACGTGAAAACTCAAAACGCTGAACAACATCTTTGTCCACGCATGTCAATCACCCCTACATTTCAACTTACTCACTCGTACTAATGCAAGGATCCTGAAAATAATGGATTTAAACACCATCAAACAAATATCAAAGTATCTACCCCACTTTAAAATGTTACATAATGTAACATAGTAAACATAATTTAATAGAACAAACTTATTAGGTAGGTAGGTACCTATATTTAAAAAAAAATTTCGAAATTGTTCACAACAACAATTTGCTCGGAAAATAATTGAAATAATTGACAACAACAATTGCTTTTAAAATTTATTTTTTTTTTTTTTTTGTATTTGAAATGTCACTACTCGATTTCTATCCATTTTTTTGTCGTTTCAAAGTGCATTTCCCCATACAAACTTTCATAGCCTTTTTCATCCCCTCAAAGTTTTGTTTTCGCGACAAAACTTCACACAAATGATATACAGACCAATAGCAAATATGTGTGAAAGTTTGGTTCAAATCGGTAAATGCGTTAAGGCGTGAATCGACGACTAACGAACACAATTTTAAGGTTTTCTTTTTATATAATATATAGATAACGTACATAATACTCTACTCTGTGTGAGAACACATTAACTAACACACTCATGTATTGTTTGCTATAAAAGGCAAAAGTTAGCCAAAACTGATCTCTTATTTTGTTCAAATAAACACAAAGGTAACTTGACTGCGCTGTCTTTAACAATTTATTTGGTTTGTTCCAACAGTGGTTATGGGCCCAGGTTTACTGCGACTGAATTGATTGCATTGAAAAGTACACGTTTTTGTTGATAAGTTGCTTTGGAGTATAAGGATGAGTTCCGGGTTGTACCAAATTGAGAAACTTGACGACAGCAATTACGATGGGTGGAAAATTCTCATGAAGTCGGTTCTGGTGCACTGCAACTTGTGGGACTACGTGTCAGGTGCAAAAGCAAAACCGACAGATGCAGCCCAGTTAGCAACATGGAATGCTGGCGACGAAAAAGCGCTAGCAACGATGGTATTGTCTGTCAAGTTAAGCCAACTACTCCATATAAAAAATGCCAAAACATCGAGAGACGCATGGATCAAGCTGTCCGAATTGCATGCTCCCAGTGGACCCGCACGTAAAGTTACAATATTTAAATCAATAATAAATTTAAAAATGTGTGAAGAAACATCAATGAGTGAGCATCTTAACAAATTTTTCGAGTTCTCTGAAAAACTTGCTGAGCTGGACTTGAAAATGAATGATGAACTGCTTGCGATTATTTTGCTATCGGGACTACCAAAAAGCTACGAAAATTTCATTGTTGCCATTGAATCGAGGGACAGTTTGCCTAGCACTATAGTGCTCAAGACAAAATTGTTAGAAGAAGAAAAAAGAAGACAGAGTGATAACAAGAGAGATGAGCTACACGAGACAGCATTTTTTGCTAAAACAGCGATCGGTGGTACAGGCGGGGAATATACGGAATCAGCAACAATTCCAAAGTAGCAAAAAGCAGAAGGGGAAATGCTTCAAATGCCAAAAAAGAGGCCACTATGCTGCATCATGTCGGAGCAACACAACAGTTAAACAAAATATAAATTGTGCTTTATTTAACCTCTCCAAATATAGCTACGAACAGCTCAATGATTTCGTTTGGATATTAGACAGTGGCTCTACTTGTCACATGTGTTGTGATAAATCTTTTTTCGTTTACATAAAAGAGCATAGAGAGGAGATTGAACTAGCGGGAAACAAATATATTTCTTCAGAAGGTATAGGCAAAGTCTGCTTAGAAACACAAACCTGTAAAGTGTATTTACATAATGTGCTCTATGTTCCTCAACTTAAAGCTAATTTTTTGTCAGTGAGCAAGATAACCGAAAACAATTGCAGAGTAGAGTTCGAACAAAATGCAGCATTTGTAAGATCAGTTAGCGGGATGGAAGCAGCTGAATAGAAGCGGTGATTTATTCGTGTAAGTGATAATGCAAAATAAGGTATTATTAGCCAAGTCAAATGATAATTGCATGGAGTGGCATCGACGATTTGGGCATTTAAATATAAACAGCCTAGAGTTACTGTGCAAAAAAAGTATGGTCCGAGGCATGGACGTAAAAAAGGTGAACAAGTTTGATTGCGACGTGTGCCTGAAAGGGAAAATATGTGTGTTATCCTTTCCTAAATGCTTAGGTAAATCAAGCACGAAGGTGTTGGACATAATCCATAGTGATGTCTGTGGCCCGATGAATACGTCGTCTCTTAGTGGTGCGAAATATTTCGTCACCTTTATAGACGACTTTAGTAGGAAAATATTCGTTTACTTTATAAAGAACAAGAGCGAAGTTTTCAAGACATTTACACCTTTTAAAGCTGCTGTGGAATTAGAAACGGGTAATAAAGTGAAGGTGCTCCGGTCAGATAATGGTGGTGAATATGCTAACCGCGAGTTCACTGACTTCCTGAGGCAAGAGGGCATGCATAAACTGACACCATATGAGGCATGGTGTGGCCGAAAACCAAATGTGTCGTATTTAGAGGTTTTTGGCAGAAAAGGTGTTGTTTTGGATAAAATGCCACGAAAATCGAAATTTGCAGCAAAGGGTAATGAGTGCTTTATGGTGGGCTACGCTGAAGAGTCAAAGGCATACCGCCTCTATGACCAAAGGCGCAGGACGGTGATTATAGCTAGAGATGTGAGGTTTATCCATTCCGACATTGTGCAGGATTCTTCCAAAGTTCTATTAGGTGACAGTTCGTGCATGATTGTCAATACTAACGACATGACGAAGCTTACCCCAAAGCCTGACCCTGTGTCGTCTGACGAAGATAATTTCAGTGACGCTGTCGAATTTAATGAAGCTGTTGTTGGTGCTGGTGCAAGATTTTGTGAATCAAAACCTTCCTTTCTTGTTAATGAGCATACAACTGAAGACACTATTTCTGTTGAAGGAAACGATGTTGCTGATGCTGATTGTGACGCGATTAATGTTGATGATCCTGCTGTTTCTTCCTTACGCCCTGTTGAGAGTGTTGCTGGCGTTGAAGCTGAAAGTGACGACGATCGTTTGGGATTTCAAATTAAGTTACGTTCCCGAAATCCGACAAGTAAACATTTTACCGGAATGATGCAACGAAACAAACGAGCAATAAATCCACAAACTGTTGAGCAGGCACTTCAAGGAGAAGATGCAGACAAGTGGAGGGCTGCAATGTTGTCGGAGTTCAACTCGCTAGTGAAAAATTAGACATGGGAACTGGTTGATGTACCCAAAAATCGTACTCCAATTAAGTCGAAGTGGGTTTTCAATGTTAAGTATGACAAGAATGGTGTTCAAGTCCGTCACAAGGCGCGGCTGCTGGCAAAAGGATGCAGCCAAAGATACGGAGTTGACTACACGGAGATTTTTTCCCCTGTGGTAAGATACTCGTCGATCCGACTAATTTTGGCGTTGGCAGCTGAGTATAAGTTGATCGTGCATCAAATGGATGTATCTTCGGCCTACCTGAATGGGAATCTGGAAGAGGAATTGTATATGTACCAGCCTGAGTATTTTGTTGACCAAGAGAATAGGAACAAAGTATGTAGACTTAAGAAAGCATTGTACGGTTTAAAGCAATCGGGCCGGAATTGGAACGAGGAGTTGAACTGTTTTCTAAGGACCCTTGGATTTGAGAAATGCCATGCAGATGCATGTGTTTATGTGTTGCGAAAACCAGGTGAGATTATCATCGTAGCAGTTTACGTTGATGACATACTGCTAGCCTGCTCCAATTTTGGGACGTTAGTGGAGATAAATAGCAAAATTGGTCGGAAATTCGATGTGGTTGACAAAGGACTGGTAGACCATTTTCTTGGCATGGAGATTACAAGTGGGCGAGATGGATTACAAATTTCCCAAAAACAACTGATTCGTAACCTACTTGATGACTTCAATATGAAAGAATGCAGAAGCAGCGCTACACCATTAGAACCAGGAACGAAGTTTGTAAAGTGTCACGATTGTTCCAAATGCAAAAAGGTGGATCAGAAGCATTACCAATCACTGATTGGGTCCTTGATTTATTTGAGTATCTGTTCGCGTCCGGACATCATGCATTCCGTCTGCAAGCTTGCTCAATTCAATACTGATCCACATCAAGAACATTTGAATGCCGCTAAACATGTGCTGAGGTACTTAAGTTCGACAATTAACTTTAAACTTAATTATTTTCAGACAGGTGGCAAATTGAAGGGTTTCGCCGATGCTGACTGGGGCGGCAATAGTGTAGATCGAAA
Source organism: Cheilosia urbana (assembly GCA_946477585.1). Taxonomy (NCBI): domain Eukaryota; kingdom Metazoa; phylum Arthropoda; class Insecta; order Diptera; family Syrphidae; genus Cheilosia; species Cheilosia urbana. Next base: position 41,815,724 of record OX297853.1, read on the forward strand.
GTCGTACACTGGTTTCGTTTTTTTCCTTGCTGGAGGTGCTATAACATGGGGATGTAAAAAGCAAAATACCATCGCATTGAGCAGTACTGAAGCAGAATATGCCGCTCTATCAACAGCATCCAAAGAGGTTGTGTACCTTCGGCGTTTCTTACAGGAACTTGGATTCAACGAGCTAGTTGATCAACCCACAGAACTTTTTGGCGACAATCTCAGTGCGCAGAAGTTGGTAAAGAATCCTGTGTTTCACAACAGAACGAAGCACATCGACATTCAGGCACATTACGTTCGAGAAGTCTACCAGAAGGGACAACTTGTGCTCAAATTTATTCCAACTGACAAAATGATCGCCGATGTGTTTACCAAAAATTCGAAGAAAGTGAGGCATAGAGAGTTCACTCATTTGCTAGGGTTAAAAATATAAAAATGAATTTCAAATATACTGAATTTAATGAATTTGTTAATATTATTTTTCTTAAATATACCTATATTGTTAGTTGTCAGTTTTTAGGGAAGGTTTGTTAGGTTTTGCTTTTATATAATAGATATATAACGTACATAATACTCTACTCTGTGTGAGAACACATTAACTAACACACTCATGTATTGTTTGCTATAAAAGGCAAAAGTTAGCCAAAACTGATCTCTTATTTTGTTCAAATAAACACAAAGGTAACTTGACTGCGCTGTCTTTAACAATTTATTTGGTTTGTTCCAACAATTTCAACAACTTTTTTTTCTCCATGTAAAATTCTCAACTCCACAGGAAGATTTTCAACTTCCATAGCATGTCCCTTTTATTTACAGGTTCCGCTGGTTTTTGTTATTTGTGCTTTTCGCTCATCAGGTAATAGGGAATACAGATACTTGAACCAACCAACCAACCATACATAATGTTGTGTGTTTGTCGTTCCTACTGAACGCAAAATACAACATCTATGTATTTTTTACGACAAGGAAAATAATTCTGTTAGAGAATAAGTGAATAGACGATCAGCCTATCACTATTGAAAATCAATCAAAAAGAATCTATTGGCACAGAAAAGGATCAATCTGCTTATTATCCAGTAGAATTTCTCAATTCATTGGTGCATACTCGAAAAGAACTGCACATGCTGATGTATTTCTATTGACCCTTGTGTGATTGTGCTGTGGTACCCACCCAGGTACTTCAGTAAATTTTGTATGACAATTGTTTGCTAATTTATGAATTAGAATTAAAAAAAAACTATTTTGCAAAGCTAATGTTTATAAAAATTTATTAAATATAAATTACATTTTATTTGGAAAAAAACAAGAAATAATAATCTTAATCTATATATATTAAAAGAGAGCCTCAAAATTGTGTTCGTTTGTCGCCGATTCACGCCTAAACGCATTTACCGATTTGAGCCAAACTTTCACACATATTTGCTATTGGTCCATACCCGATTTTTGTTAAGTTTTCTCGCGAAAACAAAACTTTAAGGGGATGAAAAAGGTTATAAAAGTTTGTATGGGGAAATGCACTTTGAAAAAAAAAAAAAAAAACTGTATAGGAATCGAGTAGTGACACTTCAAATACAAACAAAAATTAAATTTTAAAAATTTACAAGACAATAATCTGTATGTCAGATGTCCAAGCGTTACAAAATGATTTAAACCGTTTAAATGACTGGTGTGTTCTTAATGGCCTTTATTTAATATTAAGAAATGCTCGGTTCCTACTTTCAGTAGAAAAAAGTTCCCTATATTTTTTAATTATAGAATACAAAATACTACACCGAATAGAGTTTCAGACCAGAAGGACTTGGGGTTCATTCTTGACACTGAACTAAACTTCTCATTGCATATTGACTACATATTTGGCAGAGCTAATCAAATGCTAGGTTTCATTTTTCGAAACTCTAAAGATTTTAATAATCCATATACGCTTAAAACTCTCTATAGCACTTTAACTCGTTCGATATTAGAATACTGCTGTGTTGTTTGGAATCCCTTTTACCGCAATGCTGAATCGCGCATGGAGAAAATTCAAAGGAGGTTTACTAGGTATGCTCTAAGAAAATTCGACTGGAATAATCTTCCAGCCTACGAAGATAGATATTCCTTAATAAATTTGAAACTTCTTTCTTAAAGAAGGATATATTCGGCCCTAGCGAGGTATCCGTCGGAACGGAAAATTCTCCGCAACGCACACTCTTTCGGAGGCTCAAATTCCATTCGAGGTGTCCGATTTCGGAAGAGAAATAAACTATTGCGATGGCGCACCGCACCGCACTCCAAATCGTAAACAAATTCCGCAACCAATTTCTGTCGGAGGATATCGGAACCTAGCTGTCAAAAATTAAAAAAAAAAAAAATGCACTTCATCGCACTTCAACGTAATTCGCCGATATGCGTTACAAAATGTCGGAACAAATCTCCGAACAGTTGTTCCGAAGAATACCTCGCAGCAAAAATCTTCCGAATCGTATAAAATCGGAGAATTTTCCGTTCCGACGGATACATCGCTAGGGCCGATTATTCCGCAATGTTTGCTAATGACTTCTTAACTGGCCACATTGATTGTTCGTTTTTCCTGTCATTATTTAATGTATATGCTCCTTCTCGTGTTCTTCGTCCTAGGGATAATTTTGTCTTTATGCCACCTAGACACAGAACTAATTATGGTCTTAATGATCCTATCACTATAGCTTGCGTACATTACAATAAATTCAAAAACCTAATTGATTTCAATATGAGTAGGGAACATTGTAAATCTGTAGTTTTAAGTAAATTATAATATGTAAAAATGCTTGTATAAATTATTGCAAAGTAATCTAAAATAAGTTGTACTTATAAGATGAAATAAATAAATAAATTAATAAAAAGCAATTATTATTGTCGCAATTATTTCAATTATTTTCCGAGCAAATTGTTGTGGTAAACAATTTTGATTTTTTTTTTTTAAATACTTACCTAATAAGTTTGTTCTATTAAATTATGTTTACTATGTTACATTAAGTAACATTTTGAAATGGAGTAGATTAGGTTAGGTTAGGTTAACGGGTGGATACGGCAGGGTAAACCCTGCAGTACCCCACTTAGGTCCATGTGGACCCATTGTGATGCCCTTGTTGGGGGGTAGCCGATGTTGTTGGCGATGTTGTTAGTTCCTTCTAATTACTCGACCTTGTCCAGCCATCCTGATGTATTTATGAACCTGTAAAGATTAGATAAATTAACATCTGAAAGTTCTTGTATGTCATGGAAGTGGTATCTTCCAAGTGTTCTGTTCCTCAAGTGACACAGACTTGGGCAGTGACAGAGGAAGTGAGGTGTGTCCTCATGCACCTCCTCGTCTTCGCAGCCCCTGCATATATCGTCATTCTTGAGTTTTAATTTTATTGTGTGGTTTCTCAGGAAGTTGTGCCCTGTTAGGGCACCTACCAGTTTATGCAGCGACGTTCTATCAAACCGCACAAGCTTGCTAGTCCGACCTGCATTATACTCCGGCCATAACTTCCGTGAAATTTCGCAGGTAGTTAATTCCTTCCACCTGTTGTTGGCTTTCATTCGAATCTTGTTTTCCACTCTCTCTCTGAGATTACAGAGCGGTGGATTGATCGATTTAATCGCCCGATCTTGATCCATAGCAGATCCATTTCTTGCCAGTTTATCAGCCATCTCATTGCCGGCTTTGTCCCTGTGTCCAGGGACCCAGCAGAGGCGCGTGGTATGCTGCGAGCAGAGAACCTTAAGCTCTTCACGGCAGCGGCGAACTAGCTTCGATTTTATTTCAATAGCAGACACTGCTTTTATAGCCGCCTGGCTGTCAATAAATATGGTAATATCATCATTTGGTATTGCCATCATTGACACCATATGGGCAGCTTCGGCGATTGCCAGAACCTCCGCCTGAAAAACACTACTGTGATCAGGCAGTCTGATCGAGTGGTGTATATTTAGCTCTTCGGAGAAAATTCCAGCACCTGTACCACAGTCAATCTTAGATCCATCTGTGTAGATGGATATCGATTTCCTATTTGTGGGTTCGTTTGTGTTCCATTCCTCCCTGCTGGGGAAATAGCAAGAGAATGGTTTATCAAAGTCAAAGTTGGGAGACAAATAGTCAGAAGTGACAGAGTCTCCCACGTTATTGTTCAGAATCTGTGCATGTCCCATTCTGTAGGGTTTCCAGCTTTTGGTTTGGCTGATCCTGAGGGCACTTTTGGCTGCAGATTCTTGCATGTGTAGGTCTAGGGGTACCAGGTTGAGGATTGCCTCCATTCCAGCAGTAGGTGTTGTCCTTATTGCGCCGGTTGTACCTATACATGCTAGTCTTTGTATTTTGGTCATTAGTTTTAAGTTCGATGCTTTGTTTGTGGCTTGCCACCAGACTAAGCTTCCGTATGTGAGTATTGGACGCACAACAGCCGTATACATCCACAGAATTATTTTAGGGTTTGGTCCCCACCTTTTTCCGAAGATTCGGTTGCAGGCGTAAAAAGCATTTGCAGCCTTTTTTACTCTCTCATCGACATTTAGTTTCCAATTGAGCTTCCTATCCAAGATCGTACCCAGATATTTAGCACTCTCCGCTACCCTGAGAGGTATACCCTCAATAGTTGGAGGATCGAAGTTTGGAATCACTCTTTTGTTACTGAACAAGACTAGCTCAGTTTTTTGTGGATTGACTCCAAGACCGCATTGTTTTGTCCACATATTAAGTGTTCGTAATGCGTTTTCTAGTAGTTCGCTTATGGTAGGTAGGAATTTGTCTGTAGCAAGTATTACTACGTCATTTGCATAAGCAATTACTTTGACCCCTCTGTTTTCGAATTTTAGTAGTATTTCGTTTATGACAAGGACCCAGAGTAAGGGGGAGATGACTCCTCCTTGTGGTGTACCTCTTGAGGCTGTCACTCTAAGTTGAATGTCACCTAGTTTTGCATTAATATTTCTTTCATTGAGCAAACTTTCAATCACATTGGTAAGCTTTTGGTTTACGTTGTTATTGAGTAGTGCTCTCTTCACTGCACACGTCCTAACATTATTGAATGCTCCTTCAATATCGAGGAACGCGGCCAGTGTGTATTCTTTGTCTTGTAAGGACTTTTCTATGATGCTAGTGACCTCGTGCAGCGCGGTCTCAACTCCTTTACCTTTAATGTATGCGTGCTGAGCCGTTGAGATCATTTTTTCGTCCAGTCGACTGCGGATAAAAACGTTTTAAAGTTTTTCCAAGGTCTTCAGGATAAATGATGTTAAAATTATAGGCCTGAAGTCTTTAGCAGTCGTGTGGCTGGACTTGCCTGCCTTCGGAATGAAGACAACCTTTACTTCTCGCCATGCCTTGGGAATGTGTCCACATTCTAGGCAGCGCGTGAAGAGTCTCATCAGAATTGGTACAATAATTGACCTGGCTTTCTGGAGCATGATTGGGAAAATCCCATCCAACCCAGGAGATTTGAATGGAGAAAAAGTCTCAATCGCCCAGTTAAGTTTTTCCTCGGTTATTATACCATCTGGAATTGCAACGGTAGTTGCGGTGCTTGGTGCAGACTGGATGGTTGTATTGGGGATACAACCCGGAAAGTGTGTGAGGAGAAGGAGACTTAGAGTCTCTTCCGAAGACTGTGTCCAGTTGCCATTATTGTCTTTGAGATATCCCGGAACCGCAGGTTCTTTTGATAGGATTTTTCTAAGTCTAGCTGATTCTCTAGTATCTTCTATTTCATTACAGAAGGTATGCCAGGCAGTGCGTTTAGCACTAGTGACAGCGCTTTTAAATTTTCTCTGACCGGCTTTGTATAGATCCCAGTCTGACTGGGAGTTGGTGCGCTTGGCCAGATTGAACAAAGATCTGGCTTTCCTCCTGATTTCAAGGAGGTCCTTAGACCACCACGATGGAGAGTTTCTTTTCTTGATTGTCCGTAGAGGACAGGCTTTATCGTATGCATTACTTAGAATTTTGTTTAAACTCTCTGTGAATGCATCGATTTCGTCTGGTGTCCCTATTGCTTTATCTTTCAGGTTTTGACCATTTTCCACGGTCTCCGAGACGAATACGTCCCAGTTGGTGAGCCTTGGATTTCTGAATTTACCTATAACTATTGCTTTTTCTTCTACTAGAAATTCTATAATGGAGTAGATACTTTGATATTTGTTTGATGGTGTTTGAATACATTACTTTCAGGATCCTTGCATTAGTATAAGTGAGTAAGTTGAAATGTAGGGGTGATTGAGATGACGTGGACAATGATTTTGTTCACGACTTTGAGTTTTCAAGTAGGGGTTGTTACGAAAAATGAGCGAGGAACAATCATGATTCTCTGCTCATTCGTGAGTAGGGTCATGGCACCTGCAACAACATTAACCAATTTTTTCGACACTTGCCGAAGCCACGAGTTTGCACGAACACTTACTTATTGCGAAATGCCCCACCCCGATATTGGAATGCGTCGTCGAAGAAGTTCCAGCGGCGGAAACAAGGTGAAGTAGTTCTCGGATTCCGTGGTGTTTATGCAAGTGATGCATACACAGATATACACAGTTCACCCAAAAAACGACGAATGCGTCTATTTGTGAATGCTTTTGATCAATGTTTGTGGCCCTACTTCGTTCGAAGCGCTGCGGACTGTGGACGGTGTGTTGTGTGCTATGGCCGACGATATTTTGCATCGAATTCGCACTGTGACATCGGATAATGAATTGGAGATGTCAGATGAAAAGCGCAACAAAGCTTTGATTTTGATCGAGGATATGTGTCTGCTCATGAGTGGCAATATGTTGTCCAAAATGATGACACAAAGATATTTTCAGGAAAACTACATGGTTTTGGCTTTCATCAAGATTATATGGCCTTTTATAGGGATTTGACGTCTTAAGATGTCGTTCGAGAAGTTAAAAACTACGAGTTGGAAGATTTTGACAGTTTTTTTTACAAAAAAGTGGTGCAAAAAAAAACTTGTTGTTGTACTGCTAAATACGTTTTTTTTTTTTTCGAAAATTGGATTACCAGACTTTAAATATCCACTGAACCATTACGATCATTACTTTCTAGCACAACACCTGAATCAAACCATTTTTTGGATAACATTCAAATGTACAATTTATGCTTCCAAATGACACCTTTTGGAGCAACAAATATAATAAGGGATACTTTTATGCCAACATTTAAGGTACCAACCATACACAGCCACAAAATTTAATTAAAATCGGTTGAGTGGTTTAGAATATCGACAACCGCGCCACCGGAAAAAAACAAAAATATACTCAAATTCATGTTTTTTTTCACACACGCATAAGTTTTCTGATTCCAGCGTAGGAACCGTACAACTACAATTTTTCAAAATGTTGAAACTGAAAAAAAAAACGACTGGAAATTCGAACAAAGTGATTTTCAAAACAAAAACGTATTTTTCATAAGACAAAAAAAAAAAAACATATTTTACAGTACAAATATATATTTTTTTGCACCGTTTTTTTGTTTTTTAATCACAAAAATCATATATAGACCAATACCAAAGATGTGTGAGAGTTTGGTTAAAATCGGTAAATTTTTATATATAATATATAAATATATAGAGAGATTTGGGCGGAACGAAGTTCGCCGGATCAGTAAGTAATATGCATAAAACTGTTACGAAATCTATGGATAGGCAGGGACGCAAGCGAGGCACTTTGCAAAATTTCTGAAAAGCTGATTACACTGGCTTGGTGCACCACATACCTACAGTCCTTGCGTGTTTTGCGTTAAAAAAAAAAATAAATAAAAAAAATAAATAGTTGGCGCAACAGGTCCGGAGAGGAGTGACCCTAGGCCTAGCTTCTCGCAACCATTCGTTTTGTGTGAGTTTTTTTCTTTTTGGAACGAATGGAAGGGATCTACAATTTTATGCCGACTCAAAACGGCTAATTGAGAAGCTCTTTCGAGACATTTATACTCTCGGATGTTTGTCAGACGTCCGCGAGAGGTAGCGCAGTGGAAAAAAAAAACATAAGTTGGAATTTGGGTTTTTGTGGGATTCGAACCTGAGACCCCTCGCTTAGTAGTCCAACACACTAACACTAAGCCACTGCGACTACGCGTGTTTTGCGTTAACGACCTGAAAAGCAAAGGTGGCATGTACCTTTGAACACAAGGCGGCCATCTGATCCGCGTTCTTGTGTAGGTACAGCAGCCATTGGTGGATTTATCGGCTTAACTAGTGCTAATTGGATGCAATGCGACGTGGAGAAGTTAGCCATCGCACTCTCGGGATCTCGACCGCACTTCTATACCTGGCAGCATGAGTTGTTAAGCCATGTTGGTCAGAAATATCATCCGCTTTTAGTCGCAGTAATATCCGGGTTATTGAAAGAATACGCGACATAGCCTTCTACAGCAAGCGACCACCGTTTGATTCTGCGTTTTGCCGTGAAAAAAAATTTCATTCTGTCCATCATATTCCACTCTTCGGCGTTTATAAAACACTACCATTTCTGGTTTGTACTTACTTTACTCATAGGCGATAGAGTTATCGTGATGCATAGCATAGAAGATAAGACGATCACAGCCTTCTTTGCTGCCGGTACAAATGATAACATACTGTAGGTACCTACTTCGATATTCGATTCATGGAACCCAAACACGCTCGCCAACTCTCCACGGTTCGTGTTTTTCTTTATTTTTGGAGGAATAACATTTTTATTATGGCGAACGGTACCACCAAAGTAACATTTTTAGCAAGAATGTATTTCGCGAGCTCCAATGTAGTGAAAAAGTAATAGGCGGTTACATTTCGGCCTGATCTTTCATACCTTCGTTTCAATCGCTTACAACATTCTCTTCAACGTTTGTTTGGCGTGCTGCACCTGCCGCCTTTCCAGTATATATTTCGCCACGCAGTGGGTAATAGTTTGACGCATCGCACGCCCACCAAAATTTCATTCCACATTTGGCTGGCCTTGAAGGTATGTATTGCGTGAACTTAGTACGGCCTCTGTATGGAAACGGAAACAGCTGTTCATCCACAGTGATGTCTACCGATGGTTTGTTGTTTTTATATAGATGTTCGTTCCAAAGATCACGAATTGGGGCGGCTTTGTCAGTACAAATTCAGTATGTTATCGAAACGTACAAAGTGCGTATTGGCAGAATATCGGCAAGGATACGTTGCAGCACGCAAATGGATAACAGGTCCATCCGTATGTCACAGACACTTTTTTCGGAAATTTTAAAAACTATACTGTTCAAACTTGGTAAGTAGATAGATTATGTTAACCGCATTAAGAATTTACCAAAAAATGAAAAAAAAAAAAAAAAAAAAACAATAAATGTTGGGGGTTTCCCATAGGTACCTACATACTTAGAACTGAAACTGAAACTGAAAAATGTAGGTTTTAAATTAAATTTTTTTTTCTAAACTGAATAGTTTGCGCGAGAGACACTTCCAAAGTGGTAAAATGGGTGTTTACTGTTTACTTATCAATAACTTTTAAAATACTACACTGTTATTAAAACATCGATCAATTTCACAACGAACTATGTACAAGAACTTTTATGTTATGTTACTTGCTGCTACGGAACCCTTCATGGCCGAGTCCGACTCGCACTTGGCCGCTTTTTTCACCTATCCAGAGAGTATAAATACATTTTTTTTTCTGGTAGAAAAAGTACAAAAAAAAAAAAGACAAATCCATACACAGAAATCGTATAACACATCAATTTAAAATATGATATCGATCGTAAATGATATTTTATTCATCTCTGAGAAAATAGTTCCTTCTATAGTACAGAAATCACTAGTTTGATATGGCAGGTAGGTGAAGAGCAATGCAGATAGATATGTTCTGCGTTCAGTATCATAAAATATATCTCATAAATGTCTCGACGATACACACTCCACTCAAGCATCTACTCCAGCAACCACAGCTTGCCGTTTTTCAAAGAAAATACAAACATACTTTCCATATGTTCCTGCGTTAGCAAGACACAAAAAAAAAAAATCTTTAAAGAAATGCCGTAAAAACCTGTTTTCCCTTTTAAGGATTCGAAGTGGGGAATCCTTCCCTTATTTATTTGTACTTTTTATGGGACACTTAAGGATAAGTGCTCCATGACTCTACCTCTACTGCAGGTTTCTTACAGTTCTTTTTGAATCTCTGTAGCGAAAAAAAAAAAATCTAAAATATGCACATGGTAAAGAGGGAATATGCATGTTTCTTGTCTTCCAAAGGGGCGGCGAAAAGATTTTTCTTTCTGACAGTAAGTTTGTATATTTCATTCAAGAATCAGGTGGCTATTTGTATGGAAATTTTGCATGCGAATGTTAACAACAGCATATTATTCGCAAGCACCTAGTTACTGGGATATTGAGAATATGTGTGCATACAGACATAGAAGAGGCAGCAGCAAAATATCATAAAATGTCCTTCTGAATACTTACACCTTAGACGTTAAAATTAGACTCACGGCGGGGCTTTACATATACAGTTCAAAACGTTCCAGAAAAGTAAATATTTATACATATTACATAAAAATGTAAATTCAAGTGGAGGCTTGTTGATGTCAGTTTCATAAAAGTGGTTAAGCCTTTTACGTCCTGAAAGTCGTCTTCTACTTGTTTCTTTTTCAGATTTCAAGAGTACCAAAAATTTCAATAACCGCCCGCTACTTTGTTTCTGTAAATTTATATTGGGTGTATGTATAGCTATATGTATATACGCTATGTACCTGTATTATAGTGATTTACAGCCGTATTAATAATAGTCGCGTAACTACATGTTAGGCCTAACTAATGGCAAACACATTCGTTATATGTACTCAAATTCCTATTAATAAACATTTTTGGAAGATAACTAACGTTTCGTAACTATCATATAACTAACTTACGGTAGGAGGTCTGTTAGCGAGTTATTAGGTCTGTTCCTTTACTTTTAAATCTTACGAATTTTTACTAATTCTTACGAATTCTTACGAATTTTTACTCAATGCCGTTCCTTAACTCAAAAAATTCGGAAAAGATTGCGTCATCGAGAGAGCAAGATATTATCCCTCCACTGAGAATCTTACGAATTTTTACTCAACAAATTTCTTGGTGTCAGAAGTGAAAAAGCTGTCAGTCACCTTACAACTAACAGCTGATTTGAAATTTGTTGTCCCATTTGGCATATGCGTTGATTATTTATTCTTGCTTATTAAAATGGTATCAACAGGCGGCAAAATAAAATTGAATGATCTCTTTAAGATTCTTTTCGATATTGGCGTCGAAATTCTTCGTTGCTGTAACAAGCTACAACCTCTTCCATGTAATTCTTAATGCAGTGTCGCTTTTTCCTCTTCTCGAATGCTTGTAGTTCAATCAGTACAAACTCAGATTCATTAAAATAAAGTTTAAAATAAGTGATAGAACTAATTTTCTTAGTAAATTAACAAATTCCTCGAGTTTATCAGACATTTTAACGACTTTTTGTAGAATTTTTTGAATATTTGATTTATGTATCTGTCATTTTTCATAAATTACTACAAAAGCGTTCCTTAACTTTTTCGTAAGCGTCTCTCTCTGTGAGAGAATTTATGCCCACCACTCCCATTTTGACAGTCTTTTCCATTCTTACTACAAAAGTTAAGGAACAGACCTAATAACTCTGAAACATGGTTCCTGTCAAAATGACAAATAAATTAAATTTAAATTTGAAAAAATTGTGGAACAAAATGGCTCACGGTTATCCGGTTTTTTTGAATAATATAAATATGTAAGGGGAGGATTCTGTTACCTTCGCCCCAAATCGAAAAAAAAGTGTACAAAAAAAGAGAAAACCCTATGACAATGTTTTCAAATAAAACATTTAAAAATAAATATAGATTTTCAAAACAAAATATGAAAAAAATAATTGAACTCGTAAGGGAAGACCTGGAGGGAAGCAGAAAAGGCGGACGCATTCCAGTCGATTTGCAAGTGATGGCCGCCATAAGGTATTGGGGACGTAATGAGGTAAGGATTATATACTGTCATTAATAATATGTGTACAATATACCATCATTGGATTATAATAAGGTTCAAGATGATGTTGCTGATATGCATGGATTTAGTCAACCAACTTTGAGCAACATTTCCTCTCGTGTAGCAAAAGCATTTGCTTCAAAAAGTACTCGGTTTATCAAGATGCCTCAAACCACATCCGAGCAGATCGCTACAATTGAGAAATTTAAACAAATACGCCAATTTCCCGATGTAATTGGAGCAATAGACTGCAAGCATATTCGCGTTCAAATACAGGGTGGAGAATCTGGACAGTATTATGTTAATAGAAAGGGGTACTTTTCTGTTAACACACAGGTAAACTTTTTAAATTCCTAACACAAATCAATCCTGTAATCGTTTTTATGTTACACCTCCTCTGCTGCATAGGTAGTTTGTGATGCTCAGCTAAAAATAAGGGATATAGTTGCTCATTGGCGTGGAAGCACTCACGATTCTCGAATTTTTAGAGAAAGCGCAATAAAGGAGCGTCTGGAAAGAGGAGAATTCAGGGGACGACTTCTAGGGGATGGTGGTTATGCTTGCACCAACCATCTTTTTACGTCGGTTTTAAACCCTAGAAATTCTCCTGAAGAAAATTACAATATAGCTCAAATTGCTTCCCGTAATACCATTGAGCAAACTTTTGGAGTTTGGAAGTCCCGATTCCGTACTCTACTTACTGGAATGAGAGGATCATTGGAAAATTATGCTAAGAACAAGAACAATTTACACTTACCACGTATAAGAAACGCATACAAACAAATGCAAAAGGATATTCATGAACTTATTAGTACACAAAAAGAATTATACTACAAAAGAAAGTTTGACGAAAATAGGTTTAATCCTAAGCAACAATGGAATACTATAAATAATCTGTTAGGCAAAAAGATTGAAGACCATGACCTAAAAAATATAAAGTTTTCAGAAAATATGTTACCTGAAAATGACAAGGAATTGGGTAATGGCTTTAATATGTTTTTTAAAAATGTGGCTGAAAGTCATAGACCTAGTCCTTCAAGCAACCCTGACAATTATCATCAGGAATCTCTTCTTGACAACGGAATCTTATCGTCGTTCTTCTTTGGTGTAGTGACTGAAGCTGATATACTTCAAGTGATCTCCAATCTCAAATCGAAGAACACGTGTGGAATAGATGGCATAAGTAGCATTGTCATAAAAAATATAAGTAATTTCATCATTGAACCCTTAACATATCTTGTTAACTTTAGTTTTGAAAGCGGCATATTCCCAGAGTACTTGAAAACAGCAATTATAATTCCAATACACAAAAAAGGTAGCAAAAGTGACCCAAATAATTACAGACCAATTTCCTTACTATCAGTCTTTTCCAAAATTTTTGAAAAAATAATTACTAAAAGAATGGTGAGCTTTTGTGATAAATATCGAATCCTTAGTGCATCCCAATTTGGGTTTATGAAAGGCAAATCTACTGAAGATGCCTTACAATCATTTTTGGAAAATATAAACCTGGCATTAGATAAAAGCAAAAAGACTGCTGCTCTATTTCTTGATCTGACAAAGGCATTTGATCTCGTCAATCATAATTTGTTGTTGAAGATTCTCTGCAGTTATGGATTCAGAGATAATATTTTGAACTGGTTCTCATCCTACCTTCAAAACAGAATACAGCTTGTTCGTGCAAATTCAACCTTGAGTGATGCAATTTCTTGTCCTGATTCAGGGGTACCTCAAGGATCAGTCCTTGGACCATTGCTCTTCCTTATTTATATAAATCCCATATTTAAACTGACCCTAAACGGATGCATTATCGCCTTTGCTGACGATCTAGTTCTGTCGTATGCTGCTTCCTCTCTAGAAACGGTAAAAACCCAAATGAATACTGACCTAGCTATTTTGACAAGGTGGTTGAGGCAACATCAAATGATCCTTAGCAGCAAGTCCAAAGTAATGTGTTTCTCTCTTTCAAATGAGTTATCTATCCAAGGAGTTGGTCTACATAACGCAACTTGTGACTACCATAACTGCAATGATTCCTGCATGCAGCTAGAATCTGTTTCAGAATTTAAATATCTAGGAGTTACTCTTGATTCAAAACTAAATTGGAAAGCACATATTGGAAATTTAAAAAGATATATATATTTTGCTCTAAGTAAAATATTTCACTTACGGAAACTTTTGCCACCAACTCTACTTACATCAGTCTACTACGCGTTAGTCAATTCTCGTTTAGAATATGGTATTTCTTGCTGGGGTTGTGCTTACATCAGTACTTTGAAGCCTGTCATTACCGCCCAAAAAAAGATAATCAGAGTAATGTTGTTCAAGCCAAGATGGGAGCCATCATTTCCACTGTTTAAATCAGTTAGAGTATTGCCACTCAGGCATTTATACGTCTATAAAGTACTGAGACTGTTTTACCTGCGGGGTGGTTATAACAATTTAATTGGAAATAATGTAACTTATTCACTCAGATCAACAAATAATGTTGTAGTTCCAAGAGCTAGAACAGAACACTTTAGACGTTCCTACACTGTTATAGCGCCACACATATATAACAAACTTCCTGCTGATTTATGCAGAAATGTCGGATTTAATAAGTTCTTTAAAAATCTCAGAAATTGGCTATTATCCAGATCAGGTGTAGAGGATTTGATTCTAATAGTAGCTTAACAAGATATTTTTGCTTGCTTTAGAAATTATTGCTTTGTCTCTATGTTAAACCCATGTTAAATTCTAATTTGCCGACCAATCTAACTCAATCAAGGTTGGTTAAACTTATTTCTCAACTTAATCTCTAACTTTTTTTTTATTAGTTTGTTTTTTTTTTCTCTTTCACTCCTCAACTTTTTCCTTGGTTTTTTTTTTTTTTTTTATTATTTTCTTTTACATCGCTCTTTCTTACTTTTCTCAGTGCGGCTCTCCTTATCCTTATTTTTTTATGAATAATACACTTGAAACTGGTACTCTTACCACAAAGTGTATAAATCACTTCATTTCACTACAAAATTCATGGTTGATTTATCTGAATTTCACCTTAGAGTTTTTCTTACCAATTTTTATTGTTAAAAATCAATAATTTATATTCAGCAGATCTTCTCTTCTTCTTTTTTTTATCTGACCATTGTTTAAGAAATTGCTGTATTATATTGTTATAGGTATTTTAATATATAACATTGTAAAAATAATAGAAATTGTAAAAATAATAGAAATTGAAATGAAATAAACATTCAAACATTCAAACAAAAAAAAAAAAAAAAAAAAAAAAAAAAAAAAAAAAAAAAAAAAAAAAAAAAAAAAACGTTAAGACTACAATAGTGGCCTTAGCTGTTTTACACAATTTGGCCATTGAATATAAAGATCCAATAGGTAACGTATTTCTTTTTGGACTATGTGCAAGCAAAGATTCACAAACTAATTTTTCTTATTCTATACACAGACCAAAATTATGTCAGCGAAGTGGAAAATGAAGCTACACAAGAAGCCGATCGGCCTAACCATTCCCAAAGCCAAGAAAACTCCCGCAGAGCATTCATAGTACGCCATTTCACATAAGTTATGTAAATTAAAAAAAAAAAATTATTTAGTCTTAATAAAAAAAATATTTTTAATTCTTTATTGTTACTGATCAAAAATACGACTCAGAACTAAAAAAACTAACATGTAACTTATCGGCTATGTTCACTACTTATCTACGTGCTGAAATGTTGGATCGCACGACCCATGGTAACAAAAAGGCGCAACATAGTGCTACTTGGGTTCATGCTTGAACCGCCACCTCTACCTACATATATCTTTATCCAGACGTCCATTCTTGCTGTACCTGTTAAAGCTACACTACTGAAGTAAATATAAACAATTACAACATATACCTATTAAGACATTTCAACAGCTTTATTTAAACAGTTTGAAGGCAAATGGTGGTTTACATAATACTTTCTTCTACTTCTACTTCCTAAATCTTATGATCTCCAACTCTATTTTCGCCAGCTCTCGTTCCCGACACTCCTTTTCGATGCGCAGTATGGTCATGCGTTCCTCATGCTTCCACACCATGTGTTCTTTTGTGAGTTCATATAAGACGCGTTTGAACTTACTTTCAGTCTAAAAAGATCAATGAAAATATACTGCTTTTACATTATTAAGTATAAAGAAATCACGAAAGAAGATCTTACATTTAAAATAACTGACTTCTTATCTTGTCTTTTCTTTTTCTTGATTTTTATTGAGGAAGAACATGCAGGAGTATTGTTGTTTTCTGCAATAAATAAATAAATTTGAATTATATGTAGGTAGGGTAAGGCGAGGAGGATTTGACACAAAAATATTCTTTCACACTTCGGAACCAGCATTGACCCGATAGCTTACAATTTCGTAGTAGCAGATGTTCCTTAGTTATTTGACTTCAATATTCTCTATATTACAATAATATAATCAAAAAGGGTTTTATGATATTAAGCTCAAAACCAATATTAAGCAAGTGACAAATCCTCCTACTTTGTAGGAGGATTTGACAGATTCAAGAACCCTATCAGGATATTTTCTTTTGTAGATATTCGGCATATTTTCCTAAATAATTATGTCCAAATTTAATTCTTCAACTACTTATCTACTAAATATCGTTAAAAAAAACCGTTAGGAGGATTTGACATTTTTTCAAATCATCCTACTTTTCAGTTGTCAAATCCTTCTTTTGTCACATTGAATATTATTTTTCAACTTCCAAAATTTCTGGAACAAACTCTACCAAACCGTATACTTATTGTCAACACTGGTTTATTGAAAGATGTTATAACTTTTCGTATTATTAAGAAACTTGGCGCAGAAAGATTTTATCCGAAAAGAAAAAATAGCAAAATAACAAAAAAAAAATCACCACCAACAAAAATCACGTGTGTTTACTAAAAACGCAGAGACACAAGTGACATATTCATATGAGGGAGTCATATGACGCCAGGCACTCTTTGTTTTGATTTTTGCGCACTCTGCGCATAATGTGTCAAAGAATATTTGGAAATGACAAATCCTCCTCGCCTTACCCTACATACAAAATTGGAAATTATAATTATCATACCATCGTTACTGATGCAGATTTTCCTTATTAATACCCTCCGAACCGAATTATGAAGACCAATGTTTTCTAAGAATAAAAGAAGATAAAATGTGGCTCAAACTAATATCATTTACACTTACCTGTAATGTACTCAACTTCGTTCAAGTTTTTTTTTTTTTTTTTTATATACTTCTCCCGGGAAAGGCGAACCTATAACGCTTCAACAGCGCCCCGAGATGCCTGCAGATGTATGTTTGTTCTGCACTTAAATTGCTGCAAATTGTAGTCTTCTGGAAATATATCCCCAGGAAGCGGGTTCCAAAGTTTGCTTGTCTGTAACAGAAGGAGTTTTTGAAAGTTGATGTCCTCGCGGTTGTCAAGTGTACTGTATGGTCATGACTCATGAGCAATAGCAGCCTGTCTTGTTGGGCGCCCAAAAGTTGCATTTCGAGGGATAATGACTTTGAGTTCCTCAGAAAATCTACCATGGAAGTACCTATAGAACAAGCATAGGTCAGCGACTTGTCTTCTGTGCACCAACGGTTGTAGATTCGATGTGAGTGTAGGGTCTCCAATGAGTCGAACTGCTCGTCTCTGTATGCTATCAAGCAGGTTAAGTGAATGTTTTGGGGCCGAGCTCCATATATGGGAACAATATTCCAAGCCTGGTCTAACCTGTGCTTTGTAGAGAAGGAGAAGTTGCTTGGGGCTAAAGTACCTCTTTGCTCTAAATAGGTAGCTCAACTTTGCGGACGCCGATTTTGCGATATAGGATATGTGGTTCTGCCATGGGATTCCTGAGTAGACTGTGACTCCTAGAAGGTGCATTGAGTCCTTGTGATGGATTGGATGGTCATCCATTTGGATCTGAGGAACTGTTGGTGCATTTTTTCTGGAAAATCTTGAGAGCTGTGTCTTGTTTGCATTAAATACAACCAAGTTGTCCTTTCCCCACTTCAAGATTTTGTCCAGATCGCATCATTTAGAGAATTAATTTGTTCACATCTCTGACTGTGTGATGTAGCCGTATTCACAGGCCCATTGTTCGAGATGGAGGATATAAGAGTGCTGTCATCTGCAAAGCTGTAGATATTATTATTTGTCGATCCAAGCAAATCGTTGATGTGGAGAAGAAATAGAGTTGGAGAAAGAATAGATCCTTGGGGCACTCCTGCATCTATAGCAAACGAATTGGATGATACAACATCTACAGCAACTTGGATCGATCTTCCCAGAAGAAAATTTTGCATCCATCCGCAGAGTTGTTGTGGTAATCCGTAAGACGCTAGCTTGCCTAATAGGGCTCTATGCCAGACTCGGTCAAATGCCTTTGATATGTCCAAGGCTACGGCTCTGGATTCGCCGTGTTTTTCAATTGATTGTGTCCATAAGTGCGTTACGTAGCTTAACAGGTCACCAGTGGAACGACGGCTCCGAAATCCGTATTGCCTGTCGCTTATTAATCGATGGCCTTCTAGATATTTGATTATTTCGACATTTATTGCCTTTTCCATTACTTTAGAGAGCATTGAAAGTAACGCTATTGGACGATAGTTTTGTGGCAGACATTTCTTCCCTTTCTTTGGAATAGAATAGGTTGAATGCGAGCGGTCTTCCAGCAAGAAGGAAACGTCTTCTGGTAGTACGACATGCTAATTAGCTTACAGAGTACAGGTGCAAGTTCTGGTGCACAGTTCTTGAGAACTATAGGCGGGATTCCATCGGGTCCCGTTGCCTTATTGCAATCTAGTTCTTTAAGGATGCGTTGAATTATTCGAGGCCGAAATTTCACTTCTGCCATCGATGATTGTATCCTCGGGATATTTGGTGGCTCTAGTTGTGCAGAATCTAGGGTGGAATTCTTTGAAAACATGCTAGCGAAAAGATCTGCCTTTTCTTTAGGTGTTGTTGCTAGCGTGCCGTCTTCTTTTACTAGAGTTGGAAAAGAAGAGCAACTAAAGTTATTACTGATTGCCTTTGCCATGGACCAGAATGTGCGTGAGCCGCTAGGACATCCAATCAAGTATTCAATATCGCCATCATCATATTCATATTCGTCTTTAGGGTTCTTGAAAAATAAGAAATCAGTTAACGAAACGAGAACGAATATACCATATAAGTCTTACCTGAAGAATTCGACCATCGCTTAGGTATTTTAACCTAGGTATTTTAACCTAGATACACCTAAGGACATACGTAACTCTGCTTAAACCTAGGTGACGTTACCTCCGGTTGTCTCAATCAACCACCTTAAGTTAAAGGCATAACATTTGTTATTTATTGGTTATTGAGCGCAATGGCTTAGTGGTTAGTGTGTTGGACTACTAAGTGAGGGGTGGAGGTTCGAATCCCGCAAGAACCAAAATTCCAACTCACGGATTTTTCCACTGCGCCACCTCCCGCGATCGTCTGACAAACATTCGAGAGTATAACGAGAGTCTTGAAAGAACTTCTCAATAAGCCATTTGGAGTCGGCATAAAATTGTAAATCCCTTCCATTCGTTCCAAAACTAGCACAAAACGAATGGTTGTGAGAAGCTAGGCCTAGGGTCCGTCCTTTTTTTTTTTTTTACGGGATTCGAACCTAGACCCCTCGCTTAGTAGTTCAACACACTAACAATTAAGCTACTGCGCCTACACATTCTGGCATACCTTTACCAAAAACTAGGTAGATTTTACACATTTAAAAAAATTAAAATAGGTAAAGTTATGCATTCCTAAGGTAAAATGTTAGGCTAAATTCATCCAAGATTTAAGGTAAAACTCCTTAGACAACTTGGCATACCGTTACCAAAAACTAGGTTAATTTTACACAGGCTTCAAAAGTCCGGTTACCTAAGGTCATATTAACCTGCAGTTTTAAGGTGGTACAACAAAAAAAAAAAAAATGTGCTTCAATGACTACCTATACCCTGTTCAATTTATATTTTCAGTACAGGGAAGAAAGGCTATTTGCCTTTCACCCTTACTTTTATGGATTTTAATAAGCTGTCTCCATTTTAAAGCTCTCACATGGTTTCCATAGGGTGCCGTGACATAAGGCCATGCGACATAAGGCCATGCGACATAAGGCCATACGTTCGAATATGGCCTTATGACACTTTCACACAGCGACATACGGTCATATTCGAACGTATGGCCTTATTTCGCTTTGCAAAAGCGTCATAAGGCCATATTTTTTTGGGACATAGGGCCGTAAAATACTCTCGTCGAAACGATTCGATTAAACGATGGCTATTTTGTAATCGTTTCATCGTTTTTGGTGCATCTTATCAGTTTTAGTTAGGTCTGAGAGAAGTATAAACAAATGTTTAAAGGAAGACACGCACATATTTTCTCTTTGGAGGCGACTCGCTCCTATCCGAGTAGTAAAAAAATGCATTCTTTGCAAAAAGGAAGTGTTTATTGTAATTTAATTTCATTTGTTTGTTTCATAGTTTTTGGTGCAACTCGATCCTAAGTAATAAAAATTCTCATCTCACGAAATCCAAGATCTTTATTGGCATTTTAATTGTTTTAAGAAATAAATACATAATAAACATATATTTCAAAAACCTTTAGCATATTGTTCCAATTCTTCCTACCCGTTCGTAGACGGTTCGTCTCGTCATCCAATATAGGTTTTGGAATTTCACACCAAAGTCCATTGGACTATGGTCGGTTCCCACACTGTTGGGCATCTGCGTAGCGTATGTGCGTACACTTTCACTTAATATTTCACTTGCATCTTGATACTAGTAGAGGCGTTATTCTGTATCACCTATCCATTTTTGCGTTAAACGCACAATACCATGTCAATCAATGACAAAAAAAAAAAAAAATAAAATAAAAAAATTCAAGAAGAAAAAAAGAAAACAAAATTTCTATACATTTTTTATTTTTTAGGTTTCAAACTTTGTTTACAGTCATTTTCAAACTGTTTAAAATGAAAACGATGAACGATTCGATTGAACGATACGACGATGATGTTTCATAAATAAATAAACTGTTAGTATTCTGTCATAATTTTTCAGTATATGTAGTGTATTTCAGTTTTTAACAAACAAATTAAAAAAATATTAGACCCTTAATAAAAAATAGGCTGTTTGGTCCGTTTGCTAATACTATTCGTAGGAATTTAAGTTCTACTTAAGGACCTACCTTTTGTTCTCTTTTTTATGTCATGAACTGTCACATAAGGTTAGAAGTGGCACTTAAATCGCTATGAGTAGTGAGTATCAGCAAACGGGCCTTAGTGAATTTTTAAAGAATAGATATTGAACATAATCTTTCCCAGTTTTATTATTATAAAGGGTGGTAATGTGAACCACACCTAAACGTCAAGATTTTCTCTGCATTTCATTTGACATTTCTCAATTTCAGACTAACTCAATTTGAACCATGGAAAGATACACAATCGAGCAACGCGTTAAAGTTATTCAGGCTTATTATGAAAATGGGCGTTCAAATCAAAATGCATATCGTGCACTTCGTGATTTTTTCGGTTAATTTAATCGACCAAATGTGCGTACAATCGGAAAAATCGTGCAAAAATTTGAGCAAACCGGGTGTGTAGGAGATGTGAAAATACCAGTGCATGCTCGTACAGCTCCTACTGCAGAAAACATTGCTGCTGTTCGCGATAGTGTGGCTGAAGAGCCGTCCACCTCAACTCGTCGTCATGCCCAACAATTGCACCTCTCACGCTCGACGTTGATGAACATTCTGCATGAAGACTTGCATTTACGCGCTTACAAGGTGCAATTATTGACTCAAGAACTAAAGCCTTTTGACCATTTCAAGCGTCGTCAATGGTCAGAATGGTGGCAAGAAATGGCAACAGTGGATGATCAATTTTCGAAGAAAATTATCCAATGCACCAATGCACCCACAAAGAGTGACTGTTTGGTGCGGTTTATAAGCTGGCGGCATCATCGGGCCGTATTTTTCCAAAATGAGGCCAGTCAGGCAGTTACTGTGAATGGTGTTCGCTATCGTGAGATGATATGGAACTTTTTATGGCCCGAATTGGAAGATATGGATGTGGACGATATGTGGTTTCAACAGGACGGTGCCACTTGCAACACAGCTAACGAAACAATGGCTCTTTTGCGCGACAAATTCAATGGCCGTGTTATCTCACGTGGTGGCGATGTCAATTGGCCGCCAAGATCATGTGATTTGAAACCGTTGGACTTCTTTCTTTGGGGTTATTTGACAAAAAAGATGTACGTCGATAAGCCAGCAACAATTCAAGAGCTAAAGGATGAGATAATTCGGCACATTAACGGCATAGTACGTCAATTATTATGCCTCAGCGTCATCGAAAATTTGGACCATCGGATGGAGGTGTGCCGCCGAGGTCGCGGCGGCTATTTGTCCGATATTTTGTTCCACACATAATTGAACCATACCATTATTATCATAATAAAAATAAATGACAATAATTTCCTAAATAAATTGTGTTTTATTCAAAATCAACATCGGCCCTTAAAACTTAACCACCCTTTATTATGGTTAAATGCCCGGACTGAAATTATTTGATATGGTTGGTTGGTTTAAGTGGCTGTATTCCCTTCTTCTGACGAAGGAAAAACACAAATAACGCATTGAGCATCGTTTTGAGACCACAACCTGAAGAAAAAGGAGGAGAAGCAAGTTAAGGGAGCTCAAAACCAGCCTGTGGAGTTGAAATGACGCAGTTCGTCAGGTTCATCCATCTAGTCTCGGCCCTTGAGGTGAAGTGCAGGAGGATTTATCTCTTTATGTATCCCAACGGAGGGAAGACTTCCTCCGCACGAGACACGCATAGAGCAGAGCCTCGTCTGGCAAGTTCATCAGCTTTTATATACCCCTCAATGTTCCTAAGGCCGGGAACGCAGACGACAGTGATTTCAAACCGATGACAAGCCCTGGTGAGTGTCTCCCTGCATTCCACAACAAGCTTGGACGTTGACTTAGTCGAACCGATAGTTTTAATCGCGGCGTGACTGTCGACGAAGATGCATATTTTTTGTCTGGGTGTCGCTATGTTAAGTAGTAGTCTACACGCCTCCTTAATTGCCAGTTGTACTTCTTCTTGAAAGACGCTGGCTGCGTTGGGAAGGTCAAGAGTTTTGGATATATCTAATTCTGTTGAGAAAATGCCTGCTCCCACTCCACAGTTCATTTTGGAACCATCTGTGAAGATAGGTATGTCGAATTCGTTTACGACCGCATTTTCCTCCCATTCTGATCTAGAGGGGAATCTAACAGAGAAGTTTGTATGGACGTTGAGTTTGGGTACAGTGTAGTCCATAGATATACGACCTAAGCCGTCCGGAAGGAAAATAGGATGCTGGTGTGGCCATAAGGCCTTTCGGACCAACATTTAGATCCCTTCAATCTAACTGCACTACACGCTGCAATGTTTAATATTTGATATAACACGTTGTGTTTATTTTGTCTTTCGTGTTGGTGTTGGTCAAAATGTTCTTAGTGGAGTTATTTGGTTTGTGTGCGAACGATATGTTTTCTTTTTTTATCGTACTTACCTTTCGGTAAAACTTTAGTACATTTACATTGTACCTTGAGTAGTATTTCCCGATTTCTTCGATCGCTGGCTTTTCGTCCTTTTTCTTTTTCTGTAGAATTCTCAAGCACGGTGCACTTGGTACGCTCTTTCTTCTTCACAGTCACAGCTTTGTACATATCTTTCACGCAAGTCAATGCAAAGTCAAGTTCATACTAAAAACGGTTACTAATACAGTAATTTGATCAATATCCCAATAAATTAAATTTTCCATAACACTTCTGCTGTATCCCAGTGGGTTGCTGAATTATGAACCCACACCCAAAAAAAAAATTCGTTATATGTACGAAATAGTTATTACATTTTACGAAACCCTTTGTAGTTTTCAGCAGACGAACGCCTTTGTACAAATTACATGTGACTGTTTGTTCAATGTACGAACGACAAAAAAATATATTTTACAAACAAATTCGTCTCATTTACAAACAAACATTAATAAATGCGACGAATGCATTCGTAATATGTAGGAACTCGTTCGTGAAATATTTACGAATCCATTTGTTTGTTGGACAAATATATTTGTGATATGTACCAATAAATATTTGTAAATATTACGAATGCATTCGTAAAATGTAAAAATTCGTTCGTGAAATATTTACGAATCCATTTGTTTATTGGACAAATACTTATGTTTATGATATGTACCAATAAAGATTTGTAAATATTACGAATGCATTCGTAAAATGTAAAAATTCGTTCGTGAAATATTAACGAATCCATTTGTTCATTAGACAAATATATTTGTGATATATACCAATAAATATTTGTAAATTTTACGAATGCATTCGTAAAATGTAAAAATTCGTTCGTGAAATATTTACGAATCCATTTGTTTATTGGACAAATATATTCGTGATATGTACCAATAAATATTTGTAAATATTACGAATGCATTCGTAAAATGTAAAAATTCGTTCGTGAAATATTTACGAATCCATTTGTTTATTGTACAAATATATTCGTGATATGTACCAATAAATATTTGTGAATATTACGAATGCATTCGTAAAATGTAAAAATTCGTTCGTGAAATATTTACGAATCCATTTGTTTATTGTACAAATATATTCGTGATATGTACCAATAAATATTTGTAAATATTACGAATGCATTCGTAAAATGTAAAAATTCGTTCGTGAAATATTTACGAATCCATTTGTTTATTGTACCAATATATTCGTGATATGTACCAATAAATATTTGTGAATATTACGAATGCATTCGTAAAATGTAAAAATTCGTTCGTGAAATATTTACGAATCCATTTGTTTATTGTACAAATATATTCGTGATATGTGCCAATAAATATTTGTAAATAATACGAATGCTTTCGTAAATCGATGCGAGATTTTATATTTGCAGCCAAACATTTCCACTCAGTCTTTGGTTTGGCTTGTGACAATCCACAAAATGTATGTGGGCGACTTTAAAAATGTTTGTCCTGGGTAACGATCGGACTAGTTCTCAAAAGAACTTTTTGTGTTTTCTGAAAGATAAAAGATGGAAAGCAAACAGTAAAACATCTGTAATAACCACAATTGTTAGATTTTTACCTATTTATTTTTTTTTTTTTTATTTATTGCTGCTTCTATCAAAGCTTAAGCTGGTGCTTCGATAGTTTTGTTATTTCATGCAGCACCCATTTTCTGCTTCGCGTCTATATATATTTAATAATGATTACATTATAATGTTTATTATTATTATTTGTTGGATAAAGGGATTAAGTTACTTTTTATATTTTTTAACAATATGTGAACGACCGGACTTGGCGATTCGTCTGGCAGTTCGTAAAACTGTGAGTTTATGAACTGCCACATAAGTGGCGCAGCCGGCGAATACTCCCACCAAAACAAATTGTATGCTTTATAGCATATGTCGATTGCTCGCGGCAGGCTATCCATTTTGTACGTTATGTTTTCAAAGTCGACATAAATTTGTGTTGGTGCCAAAAGTTTGCCAATTATTGTTATGTATGGTGGAACCGATGACTGTCTTAATACTTTTGCATCAAAGTACTCCTTATAGAGAGCATGGGTTTCACATACCACTATGAATGCATCGCGCGATTCATCTATCGCGAAATTTTTCTGATGTTTTCGTTTCCTCTTTGGGTTTGAGGAGTCCGTCAGCATTTTTATGGCTTTTCCATTGGGCAACAGCGATTGGGTAAGCCTAAATACTGCGGCACAAATGGCATCTGTTCAAATAGATTAAAATTAAATAAATAAAATAGCAATGCATAATAACAGTAGTGCACACATGCAATGGACATCCTTCGGTGTAACTTCTCTTTATTTGCGTTAACTTCCCTAAGGAGGTCAATGTCTGCGGCGTTTTTCAAATCCCGAGGCAAAACTTGCGATAGCATGACGTCCACAAAATCAGTTTGACTGTCAAGAAATAGATTTTTGACGCCAAACACGTGATTGAAATCAGATTCAAGCTAATCAGAATAGTAGTAGAAAGAACAGTTAGAAAAAAAACATAAATAATATTAAAAAGAGTCACAGCCACAAGCAATTACCAATTTGTATCCAACCTTTCCAACGACTTAGCCGATCTTCAAACGACAGGTTGTCGTAAATAAGGGATCTTATATTCTCCTGTTCATTGGAAGATTCGATATATAAAGGCTGCAACTTTTTAGCCTTCTTAGCTCTTGGCTCCAAGACTTTTCCAATTTTGCTGCTTTTCCAATTATGGAATTTATTGTACAATTTTCCTAATGGAGCACCAGGTCTCTCCACATAGTAATATCCCTACATATGAGATATTTTAGTGACCGAAAATTTAATGTATAAAAGTATTATTACCAAAGCTTCATTAGGAAATGTTTCCACGATTTCTTGTGCGAGGGTCTTGCAATCGCCCTTGGAAACATTTCATATTTTCATATAACATATTTTCATATATAACATATATTATTTGCGTTTTTAAAGTTACCAACTAATCAATTTTGACGTCATTTGTAAATTTACGAACGCCATTCGTACTATTTAACAAGCCTTTGTAGAATCGACGAATGGCTGTATGTTCGTATTTCTACGAATATTATTATTTGCGTTGTTAAAGTTACCAACTAATCAATTTTGACGTCATTTGTAAATTTACGAACGCCATTCGTACTATTTAACAAGCCTTTGTACAATCGACGAATGACTGTATGTTCGTATTTCTACGAATATATTATTTGCGTTGTTAAAGTTACCAACTAATCAATTTTGACGTCATTTGTAAATTTACGAACGCCATTCGTACTATTTAACAAGCCTTTGTACAATCGACGAATGACTGTATGTTCGTATTTCTACGAATATATTATTTGCGTTGTTAAAGTTACCAACTAATCAATTTTGACGTCATTTGTAAATTTACGAACGCCATTCGTACTATTTAACAAGCCTTTGTACAATCGACGAACGGCTGTATGTTCGTATTTCTACGAATATATTATTTGCGTTGTTAAAGTTACCAACTTATCAATTTTGACGTCATTTGTAAATTTACGAACGCCATTCGTACTATTTAACAAGCCTTTGTACAATCGACGAATGACTGTATGTTCGTATTTCTACGAATATATTATTTGCGTTGTTAAAGTTACCAACTTATCAATTTTGACGTCATTTGTAAATTTACGAACGCCATTCGTACTATTTAAAAAGCCGTTGTACAGTCTACGAACGATGTTCGTACCTTTAATAATTGCGGCTTTGAACAATATTACAAAGGTGAATTCGTTGAATGTACAAAGTCAACGAATCTAATAATTTTTAGACATTTGTCAAAACAACGAATATTTGTATTACCTATGTACCAAACATTTGTGCATTCTACAAATTCTCTCTGTTCGTATTTGTACAAAGATTTCATTTGTATTTTTATACTATTTATTTTTTGAGTGGCAACACAGTTTAACCAATAATGTACACACAGTATATACCCACACCCAAACATACATAAGTATTCGAAATCAAAAAGCACTACAATGAATGCCCTGGTTTACTTCCAATTACACGGATATACTCCACTTAGACCGGGATGTTAATGTTAGTGCGGCATATCCAATCCAGTATGGTCCACACTTGAGCAAACTGTTTACTCAGTGTCCTCTTTTTTGAAGTTAATATACAAGTTGTTGGCAAATACATAAATATGCTACTCAAACAGTGGTTTTCTGCCAACTATGGTACTCACAATTGCACTGGTAGAACCTTGACTGAGGATTACGATTTAATCGAATTGGTGCAGTGAGCTCTAGAGTGTACTGTGTAGTACTTTATAAGTGTTCTGCTTGGCTTACACGAATTTATACCGACAAGCGGCGACAGAACTTAACAATGGAACGAATGTACTTTGAAGTTTATACAGAAATTGACTATCGTATATTAAAATTATAGGCAACGATTTTTGTAATCCTATTTCTGTACATTTACTTGGAAATAATTCCAATTAAACACAGCTCTTTCAGGCATTCTCTTTAGGTATATGTATCTTTGAAATTGTCCTTCCATTCATGATTTTAACTTAAATAAATTATGGGGATTCCGCGATGCCTTTTTTTAAGAAGTAAGTTTTTTTTACTTGCAGTTAGCTAGTTAGAAGCTATTCAATGAACTTAAGCTACCTCTGAGGTATATACTCCAGCGAGTTGGACTACATATGGCTCTGAGACTCCCGGACACATGCGCAGTGTGTTCTAAGCAGAGATTCTGGCCGTACTCAAGATGAGATCGATACCCAATAAGAATTATCGCCATCTAAATATGAGTCAGACTGCGCTAAAGCGCTAGAGTCACATACCACTAAATCTGAACTAACCAGGAATTGCCACACAATGCTTAAGGCATTATGAAGTAGTAGTATTAGTAGTATTTATTACTAGCTCCTTCTGAGCTACCTATTGAAATTCAAACATTACAAGTTTGCAATATTCATTTAGTACTTAATCTTAGCGAAATCCATACATATTCTTTTGAAATGTAACAAGTTTGTTTCGTTCTTTGTGGAACTCGGAAGCTCGTAAAATAATGTAAAGCCTTTTTAAATCAATGAATATTGTGAACATATATTTAACATACCTAGTAGGCAGTCTAAAATCATTACTATTATTCTTAACTTTATATAAAAATACTAGTACATTCATCACCACTCTTTTATGCTTACAGATAACCACTTTAACGAATTTAACATAACAGTGATGGATTCATAAAATATCTATTGCATTTTAAGATACAACGCGTAGTCTTATTTTGTAAAAGTTGGAGCTTTTTAATCACATTATCACTATATAGAAACAAAATAGTTGAACAGTACTCAAAATATGGTTTTACAATTACGTTATATATGTTTATTGCACTTAGAGTTGAAATATCACTTCGTATTCTTTTTAAGAAACCTACCTTTTTAGATACTTTTTTACATACCTATATAATCAATATGATTCGTAAGGCCTATAGTGTTTTAGTCGTATGTCCTCTCCTAATCTCTCGTTCATAATCATCCTTTGAGTCTTTTTGACATTGAGTTTAAGTCTATTTTGTTTTAACCACTTAAACACTGTTTTTAGATCCTCTTGTATTTTATAGTGTCACTCGGAAAAGTTCATTCCCGTCGCATAAATCACCACATCATCGGCAAATAGAGCAAGTTAGCTATTCTTAACCGCTTTCTTCATATCGGTTATATATACACAATAAATAGTAACAACGTTTCTAAAACAGAACCTTGGAGAACTCCCACTGGTACCTCCTTTGCTT
This sequence comes from Cheilosia urbana, assembly GCA_946477585.1. NCBI lineage: Eukaryota > Metazoa > Arthropoda > Insecta > Diptera > Syrphidae > Cheilosia > Cheilosia urbana. The sequence continues at coordinate 41,845,034 of OX297853.1, forward strand.
CGGATAGCTCACCATTTACCATTTTTTGATTAGCCTGCAGCCTCTCTTTCCAAGACAATCTGGATTTATTTTATTTTTAATATCTTCTTTCGTTTTTTTGTTATCTTGCGTCACTTTTAGTGAATCGCGATAATCCAAATATATATCGATAAATCGATACTTCAGTATCGAAAGGAAAATATCGATGCAAAAAAATAATCGGACCGAAAAAATCGATAATATCGATAATTTCGATATTTTTTTTAATTACAAGCTAAATATTTGTTTGCAGTTAATAATTCATACCAACAAATAGGTAACAATACAATATAAATAAAAACGTCAAAATTTCATGTTTCCTTACTTTATTGAACTTAAAATAACTTATTTTTATTAAATAAAATAGCTGACCCGGCGAACATCGTTCCGCCCAAATTCGTGAATGGAATGAAAATAACCTCCTATTGCAGTTGTCAACTAATGAACCGATTGATAGTTGGTAAAATGTATCAATCAATTGATACTTTTTTATTAGGTATTCAGTTGATAAAGGTTTTGATCATTGTGACTGAAATTTGCTGTGGATATTTTTTTGTTTTAATTTAAAAATTCCATTTTATTATGAGATGAGAATTGTGGTTTGACATTTATAAGGAAGAGGATACTTTTTTTTGGAAATAGCAAGAAAAAAGAAGCAACTAAGGGATGCTTTAAACCTCCTAGAATTAGAAGAATAATCAATTAGGTTAGCACAGTTCAAATTTTCAGTTACATATCTTTAAAGTTATTTGTTAAAAATAACTGGTTAAAAATAACTGGAAGAATGTAGGTAGTTGTTCCAAATGGTATTTGAGCCATCAAAATAGTTAAATAAGCTAGAAACTTTACAAACAATTTTTTCAGTTGAAAGAAATAGATACAAACTGAAAGAAAAGTCAACGATAATTGACACTCGCAATACCGATTTTTGTATTCATAATCAAAAATTAATGGAAATTGACAATGAAGCACCAATCCACTTTGATTGTATTAAAATACGTATTTAGTTTGTTTAAATTTATAAAGCGAAGGTTAACATACTGAAACAAGCACTTCCAAAATTATGGTTTTCTTTGAGCTTGTTTTAATGACTGCACAATGCGCTGCAGTACATAACATCCGAGTTCAGAACTTTCTAAAATAATACAAATCCATCAAGCGTAGGAGAAGAGTGACCTAGAAAAATTGGACTGAGAAAATGTCTTAAGTTTATTGAGTCGTGAGTCGTGACATGTCATTGAGGCGCGTCGTCATGTATTTTAATAAATGACCGAACAATCAAAAAACTATGAAAGTTCCAGTTGTGCTGGAGTGCAAAAAATCGGTTGCAAATCATCGATGCATCGATAATATCGAGAATATATTATCGAGTGAAATAAACGATATTTTTTTACGAAAATATCGATAAATCGAGTGATTCGATATTTATCGCGCATCACTAGTCACTTTTGGTCTAACTATTACCGACGGTTCGTTTTTCACAGATTCCGCATATGATGGCTTATTATTTTTAATATTAACTTTTTTATTCTCACTAATAACTTCCATTTTTTCATTACTAAATTTATTCATTCCAACTAAAATTCTTTCAATGTTCTCATTTTGTTTTTCCATCGCATATTTTACAGTATTGTCAATTAAATCAGGGTTTTTTTTTTCACTTTGCACATTATGTAACTTTTTTTCTATTTTGCCCACAGTTTCTTGAAGTCCCTCTCCGTCTTGCACTTCTCCATATATTCACACATCCTTCTTATATGACTTCCTGTGTTACTTTCATACTGCACAATATTTTCATATAGATATATAGCTATGGCTTCCAATAGTTTTTTTTATTTCATTTTCATTCTCCTTCAATGACTCTTCAAAACGCTTTGAAGTTTTAGGCCTGACTCCCATCTTATTGCCGTTTTGCATTGATTAGGTATATTGTTCTGGCTTTTTTTTTTAAACAAGATGTTAGGTGCAATTCTGTTCGTTCGTTCTGTCTAGTGACAGTTCACTAACAAACAATTTTCCCTTTTATTAATCGTTATTATTTACGTTTCATGAAAGTTTTCTTGACAAAAGGCTATTTTAAAACAAGCCTAGACTCTCGTCGCGTAATTTTTTAAACGATAGTCGTCGAAACGATTGAACAAAAGGATCTCGTTTTTAGTTTCCTTCGTATAGCGTCATCGTCGTATCGTTCAATCGAATCGTTCATCGTTTTCATTTTGAACAGTTTCAAAATGACTGTAAACAAAGTCTGACACCTAAAAAATAAAAAATGTATGGAAATTGTTTTTTTTTTTTTTTTTTTTTTTTTTTTTTTTTTTTTTTCTTGAATTTGTTTATTTTTCTTTGTTGTCATTGATTGACATGGGGCATTTAATTCAAAAATGGATAGGTACTAAGGAATAAGGCCTCTATTAGTATCACGAAGAAGTGCAATTTTAAGTGAATGTGAAAGTGCTTACAAGTGTTGATGATTTTGTATTGCTTAGAATTGAGTTGTAAAAAAAAATTATAAAGCAAATAAATGAAATCAAAGTGCAATAATTTATTTTTTGCAAATAATGTATTCTTTTACAACTCGGATAAGAGCGAGTCGCCTCTATAGAGATCATAGGTGTGGATCTTCCGTTAAATATTTCTTTACAGTTATTTCAGACCTAGTTTAAACTGGAAAAATGCACCAAAAAAGACGAAACGATTGCAAAATAGCCATCGTTCTATCGAATCGTTATGACGAGTGTATTTTGACGTTTGAATTAGTAACGTGAAGCAACAAAAAACGATGATCGTCGAATCGTTTCAACGATTATCGTTTTTTATTTGCTATACGATGTAGAAGCATCGTCGAGACGAAGTCGTTCAATCGTTTTGTGTTTACGCGATTAGAGCCCTGCTCGTCAAAAAACAAATATCTTTCAAATTATTTTCGTCTCAGAACCGTGTCAATCTGACAATCTGTTGGGTACATGGGTATTGTGATATTGAAGGTAACGAAAAGGCCGACGTTCTGGTCAAGGAAGGAGCGAAGCTCGCACTTAATACAATGATTGAGGGTATAAAACCACCTATGGCCTAGGCTACGGTTTCCAGAACATCTCTTTTAAAGAGAACACGTCCTATTTTTTGTCAGCGATCTATTTTACAATTTCCTTTTTCGCTTGGCTCTTTTTTTTGTCCTCTTTATTTGTATTGGGAGGTTAGGACTTTTATCGATTGATGTATATGGACACCCTAGCCTAGGCTAGAACGAATGAGGCTAGTTTTCAAAAAAAAACCTCCCATAAAGCAGCCACAAGATGGTCACAACTAGAAGATCACAGGGTCTCAAAAACACTGTGGCCCGCTTTAAATCGGAAGAAATCTGAAGAATAGATCAATCTCAGTCTTTTTTTTTTTTTTTTTTATATACTTCTCCCGGGAAAGGCGGACCTATAACGCTTCAACAGCGCCCCGAGATGTCTACAGATGTATGTTTGCTCTGCATTTAAATTGCTGCAAATTGTAGTCTTCTGGAAATATATCCCCAGGAAGCGAGTTCCAAAGTTTGCTTGTCCTGTAACAGAAGGAGTTTTGGAAAGTTGATGTCCTCGTGGTTGTCAAGTGTACTGTATGGTCATGAGCATTAGCAGCCTGTCTTGTTGGGCGCCCAAAAGTTGCATTTCGAGGGATAATGTCTTTGAGTTCCTCAGAACATCTACCATGGAAGTACCTATAGAACAAGCATAGGTCAGCGACTTGTCTTCTGAGCACCAACGGTTGTAGATTCGATGTGAGTCTAGGGTCTCCAATGAGTCGAACTGCTCGTCTCTGTATGCTATCAAGCAGGTTAAGTGAATGTTTCGGGGCCGAGCTCCATATATGGGAACAATATTCCAAGCCTGGTCTAACCTGTGCTTTGAAGAGAAGGAGAAGTTGCTTGGGGCTAAAGTACCTCTTTGCTCTAAATAGGTAGCTCAACTTTGCGGAGGCCGATTTTGCGATATAGGATATGTGGTTCTGCCATGTGATTCCTGAATTGACTGTGACTCCTAGAAGGTGCATTGAGTCCTTGTGATGGATTGGATGGTCATCCATTTGGATCTGAGGAACTGTTGAGACATTTTTTCTGGAAAATGTTGTGAGCTGTGTCTTGTTTGAATTAAATACAACCAAGTTGTCCTTTCCCCACTTCAAGATTTTGTCCAGATCATCATTTAGAGAATTAATTTGTTCACATCTTTGACTGTGTGATGTAGCCGTTCACAGGCCCATTGTTCGAGATTGAGGATATAAGAGTACTGTCATCTGCAAAGCTGTAGATATTATTATTTGTCGATCCAAGCAAATCGTTGATGTGGAGAAGAAATAGAGTTGGAGAAAGAACAGATCCTTGGGGCACTCCTGCATTTATAGCAAACGAATTGGATGATACACCATCTACAACAACTTGGATCGATCTTCCCAGAAGAAAATTTTGCATCCATCCGCAGAGTTGTTGTGGTAATCCGTAAGACGCTAACTTGCCTAATAGGACTCTATGCCAGACTCGGTCAAATGCCTTTGATATGTCCAAGGCTACGGCTCTGGATTCGCCGTGTTGTTCAATTGATTGTGTCCATAAGTGCGTTACGTAGCTTAACAGGTCACCAGTGGAACGACGGCTCCGAAATCCGTATTGCCTGTCGCTTATTAATCGATGGCCTTCTAGATATTTGATTATTTCGACATTTATTGCCTTTTCCATTAATTTAGAGAGCATTGAAAGTAACTCTAGTGGACGATAGTTTTGTGGCAGACATTTTTTCCCTTTCTTTGGAATAGGTTGAATGCGAGTGGTCTTCCAGCAAGAAGGAAACGACGACATGCTAAACAGCTTACAGAGTAAATGTGCAAGTTCTGGTGCACAGTTCTTGAGTACTATAGCCGGGATTCCATCGGGTCCCGTTGCCTTATTGCAATATAGTTCTTTAAGGATGCGTTGAATTATTCGAGCCCGAAATTTCACTTCTGCCATCGATGATTGTATCCTCGGGATATTTGGTGGCTCTAGCTGTGCAGAATCTAGGGTGGAATTCTTTGAAAACATGCTAGCGAAAAGATCTGCCTTTTCCTTAGGTGTTGTTGCTAGCGTGGCGTCTTCTTTTACTAGAGTTGGAAAAGAAGAGCAACTAAAGTTATTACTGATTGCCTTTGCCATGGACCAGAATGCGCGTGAGCCGCTAGGACATCCAATCACTTTGTTAGTGACTCTTTCGCTGTAAGTTGTCTTCGCCGATTCAATAACTAGATTGCATCTATTTCGAAGAATTGTAAATTCAGATCTTTTTAGTTCTGACCGCCATTCACGGAAAGCCTTGTTTTTCGCTGCGGTAGCTCGCTTGCATTCTTTGTTAAACCACGGTTTATTTGAAGCTATTTTTTTTGATGCAATGTGGAATATAAAGTTCCATACCGAGTAAAATAATTTCGGTTGCGGCTTCTGCGCACATATTGACATCAGTATCTCTAAAGCACATATCAGCCCATGGCGACGAAGCGAAGAAATTACGCAGCTCGTCCCAGTTAGATTTACTACAATTCCAAATCGAACGATAACGATCATTTTTCGCTCCTATTGGTATCGGTATAGAGAGGATAGCAGATATTAGAGCATGATCCGAATTCCCTAAGGGAGCAGACACTTTTATTTCATAATTATCTGGCTCTGTTGTGAGAAACAGATCGAGAGTGTTTCCGTAATTTGTTGGATTGTCTGGAATTCGCGTGGGCTCATCAACTAGCTGAATAAAATTGCAGCAAATGGCGAAGTCTTCAGCTTGTTTCCCTGCCTCGTCCGTTCGGTTAGAATATCGCAGCCAATCCATGTTATGAGCATTGAAGTCACCAAGTATAATAACTTCAGCGGTTGGATGATGAATTTGTATCCAGTCTACCTTATCGGATAAATGACGAAATTATTTAGATGGTTCGTTATCGTTTGGTTAGCGATACAGGTAGCAGACGAATTTGGTACAATTTTTTAGAACGACCTTTAGCCATATTATGTCGAGATCAGTAGGTTCCATCTCTTCTTCTCTTACACACGCCAGATCTTCTCGGGCAAACACACATAGTCCCCCCTTATATCGAAAACGAGGATGTAGTTCGTATTCTGGACATTGAAGATATGTGTAATCAGTTGCTGAGTTTATTTGAGTCTCTGTTAAAACTAGAACGTCTGGCTTTTTTTCTTGCAGATGCTGGTGCACACAGCTGACGTTGACATTGTTGAGTCCTAGACCTCGAATGTTGCAGAAATCTGTTTCTAGCTTTCTTCTGATAGTGTTTAGTCTCTTTTGTCTTTATGTTAGTTGATGTCTGACGTCATGTAAGTCTTGTGGGTGATTATTTGCATGTTGAACCCCCTTAGATATTCTCCCCCGGCGATCCGAATGGGAGACTAGTTTACCTCTGGAATTCTTTATCTCAGGAAGTTGCATCATGACTTTTGTGTCCCATCCGTGTACAACAAAGTTAAGATCACCGGTAGGAATACTCTCTGGACATTGCCTTCTAAGGAAGCATGCCATGAGACTAGCCTTAGCTTATACGGATGTATGCAGTTACTGTGATAACCTACAAGTCACGGAAGACATCTCCCCACTTCTATGCGAGTGTCAAGCGATTGCTCGTAGTAGAAGGAATCAGAGTATATAATTTCAGATGCAGAAATTCTATACGTACAGTGATCGTAGTGAGCCGTATCTATATTGAATGGTTTTTGGCGGACGAAATTTTCAACTTTCTCCATTACTTGGTAACAGAAAGATATTGTTTTCGTACAAAATTTCAAAATCGAGATTATAATCAATTCTGACATTATGATGATAGATGAACTCAAAAAAGGGGGTCGCAAAATTCTATCCGTCTGTCTGTCTGTCCGTCCTTCCACACTAATGCTCTAACGATTTTATGAAAATTCATAATATTAAAGATAATATCAGTATTCTAAATACGATCCAGTACTTAGGTTTTGCCACAAAATTCGAATAAATCCGTTTTTTTAATTATTTCTCAATACTGCACTTTAAAACAGCCATTAAAAATTCAATAACAGCAACGCAAATTTTATTTTTAGCAAATATTACCTACTTCTACTTTTTTCAACCATTTTGAATAAGCATAAGTTATATTCAGTTTATAACTGCTAATGCAAATTCAAAAACAAATCTCTGAATTCTTGCATGTACATATATATATTTATTATGTAAAGATATCGATCTACCACGAACAATACTTCCAATTATTGACAACTTAAACCAGCGTCATTAATCTATTCCAGTCAAAAAGAAAACCATTCCCAAATATATCAACAAATAGGAAAATCCTGCTACATTATTGTTCTCGTACTCAAAAACTTGTAAAGTGTAAAACACAGACAATACTGAGACCCCCAAGCCCCAACTCATAATCCTCTTGCCGCTGGCCCTCTCAGTTTTTTTTTTTTTTCAAATTCGCCATTTTGTTTTCCTATCGTCGTTATGGCAATTTGGAATCTGGTTGTGTATTTTTCGCTTTTGAATATCATTAACTTCGATTTCATGTGTATTTTTCTTAAATAACTGAGGAAAAATTGCTCAAAATTTATCAATACTAGCGCACCAAATCGAGTACAATCCGTAAAAATATAGCTTGTAGGCAAGTCCGAAGTTGGGGGTCTCAGTATTGTCTCTGGTGTAAAGGCTATAAAATAGTACAGTAGGTGGTTACAACTCTCTAACAAGAACCTGCGACAATTTTCTGTTTCTAGAGCTTCAACTTTTGAAAACTAAAATTGAATTTTATTTAACACTATATATTCATTTTTCTATATTTCATGAACAGTTTCTTTTACCTAGCATTGTTTAATTTTCGGTTGTATCGTTGTCGTTGCGAGACGACGATCTTAATGCTTCCAAAGCAACATTATTTGCTGATTGTTGTTCAACACTTTCACCATTTTTCTTGTCCTTGTCGCCTATATAGTCCATTGAACTAATTGACACGGACAAAATTCATTCCAAATAATTTATTTGAACAAAGTTATTTCACAAATATTGAATCTAACCGTGAATGATGTTCGCCAAAAAAACATAAAACGCTTATTATAGCACTTGCTTTAGATTTAAACAAAAGAAAAATCACTTAAATTGTATGGAACACGCACAGGATTGCCACAATTTTGTTTGCTTTAAGCGCAAAAACGCAATTGGCCTTTGTCGCTTGTGTGAAAAAGGCCTGCAAAATAAATTGGGGTGCGTGCAAGTTGTGGGCACAATTCGCAATACAGAGATATTAATGTTAATGTATATCTGAAAAGCGTTCGTTATATAACAATTTTGCTATATCGGTTATTCATTCGTTAAGAATGATTGTTCAAATCTCATGGATTTTCGATATATGTAAGGCCAATTTTCAAAAGTACAGTCATTCGATTTTTTAGCGTTAAACTGGGTAATCAAAATTTGTTTAAAAACGTTTCATGGGAAGTACCGTTAATAATAACGATAACGTGCAAAAAAAAGTGTCACCGAACTTTAAGCTCACAAACTCGTCAAGACGTTTAGGCGCCGACGGACAGGCGGCCAGAATTGCGAAACTCACCCCCTTATTAATAAACAAATGTACATAAGTTAGTTAGCTAGCAAACGTCAGATAGCATACAAAAATATGATATAACTGCTGAGTAACAAGTTGATAACTTTAACACAGCGTTTATTAATACGGGGGTCACTTTTTTAAGTTTCTCTATCATCTTAATGTCAGAATTCATTAAAATCTTATGTTCGAAATTTGGAAAGAATACACTATCTTTCTCTTACTACGTATAATCGAGAAAGTTGAAAATCCTCCTGAAAAGCAACGTACATGCCATGCGCTGCTAGAAATATGACCTTGTTTCTCTTTTTACGCCCAGCTCTCTTGCAAAACTAAAATTACATAATGGAAGCATTTTAACAAACTTAAGGATTTACCAAAGTTTCTTACACATAAGGTACTGAAATTGAAACTGCATAATACATCGAGTAGGAATGAAAACAATTCCCTACATACATTTCGTATCATTTCTATTAGGACTTTTAAATGGTCTCAGTGTGCTATGACAATAACAGCCTTTTCAACCTAACGTAACCTACTTTAAGTTTGTTTAATATTCATACAGTGTATTTAAGTACACGTAGGTACAATTAAACAAAGTACAGAGCTATCGCACATGTTTCCGTGAGACTTACAATACAATAGCTAGCATTCATTTACACTATCTGTATTATATATCAACAAAAATACTTGTCCATCGTTCCAATTTGTGCTAATGCACATTGTCACGAATAATATGGAATTTGCATAAACCTTGTTTCCTCCCAAACAAGCTGAGTAAGTTTTTCAGGAATCGCTCATTCCCGAGAAATTTGTTGTAAAGTACAGCCGCAATAAAGCAAGCTTATATCTCAATTTCAAATGTATCCAAAATTTGTATTTAACATAATCTTTTAATTAAAACCAATTGCTGAATATTATACTTTCATCGTGGTCGCCCTTACAAAAAAGCCCATTTTAGAAACAAAAAAAATATCTTATAGAAACCCTTTTCGACAAAGAAATTTGATGAAACAATTGTTACCAAAGGATTGAACACAGTGGATTCGCTAACAATGAACCACGGAAAAAAGCAGAGGCAACAGGCAGCCAACTGTCGCGCTACAAAAACAAGGAACAATCCTATTGAGAGGTACCACAACCAATTTGAATAATCAAAACAAAAGTTATATAAATTAAGGATCAGCATGGCTGTAGCATGATTAAAACTTAATTCACATAAAATGAAGTACTGAGAAGGTCCTATTTCACTCCACAACGAGAATGAATGAATTAATCTTCGCCATCTGTGCAAACAATAACCAATAATCCATTACGTTCCGTCGCGTCGTTTGCTTGACTACCGAATATTTGTTGGATCTCTGCGGTTGAGTTAACGTTGGTCTACCTAGCGCATACAAAGTTTTAGTTCTACTGTTTCAGCAGTGGTCTTGGTTTAATTGATGAAACAAGAAACGTAGTGCAAGGAATTAAGCAGAACTGGATTTTCACTACCCCACGTTAGTATTAGATCAAAATATGGGAGCTTGACCTAGAAATCAATAATACTCCCATCTTGGGTACAGGTAGTGGGATAGATTACAATCGAGAAAAAAAATATGAAGCACGTATCGCGATACGAGAAGTTTAACATCCAAGAGTACATGTTAGATTGAAATATCATCAATTTGAGGATTGATTTTTATAACTCTTCTTCCATGTACATTGTACAATATTAATTTCCTTAGTTGGACTATAAGTTAGAATTATCCGAGTTTTGTATTTATTTATTATTTCTTCTCTTATGCCTAGGTATGTGGTCTTGTAGGGTAAAGGTGTCAACAGTGTATCAGGTAGATACACAGTGAATAACTTGCTCTCATAATGTCTCTTTTTATTTAAAATGAATCTGGAAATTAAAAAAAAAAAAAACACATTTCACTTCCCATCGCAACAGACTATCAGTCTGCGCAATCGCTTTTTCGAAGGTGGTTATTTTCATGACTGTAATTTAACTGTGGTGGTTGGGTGTTGTATGAATAGGGTAGGCACTGATTGGCGTCAACTTGGCGATGCCCAGGCGTTGTAACTGTTCATACACATCAATTGTGCTTATTTTACCTCCGCGTGGTAGCCACCGGGTACTGGTCTTGTCCTTCCGGGCATGACTTGCTAAACTTATAAGCGCGAGTGTTGAACACGAAGAAAATAGCAACACTATAATGCTCTGTCGGAATGACTGCCTGATCGAGTCTCAGAGGTCTTACATGAGCCCCTCAGAAAGAGGACGTACGGCGGATGAATTCACATGGTTGAATCAACGGTGGCGTCAACAGTCAACATGGCAGATACCTCAATGAGCTACTTCGACGTATTTGGAGCTGAGGTCATTGAGGATTTTTCAGCACAAGTCAGGGTGTTGAAATAGAGATGGTGGCGGAAGAGCCCTTAATGGGTCAACGGCAGCTCTCACATCCCCGCAGCGGGTTACTGACTCCGGAATATTCCGGCTCCTTTTGCCCAAGGGGTTACAGAAAGGGCCTGGTCCTCCAGGTTGGGGGTTGTGCGTGGGGTTAACTACCCTACCACGGAAAAAAAGCACTGTTGCGAAGCAACCAAAAGCCTCGGATAAGGACGGATTCACTGTTGACGACCCTGGAAGACGGAAAAAGGACAATGACGTTCGGATCTGCACGTGGAATGTTCGAACTCTGAACAGACCGCGTGCAGCCGAACAACTAGCGGAGGCCCTAGACTGCTACAAAGCAGGTATCACCGCCATCCAGGAAGTGCGGTGGGATGGGCCGGGCAAAAGGAGGATGAAAAACTGTGACATTTACTACGGTGACTGCTACAGAGAACAAAAGCAGCGTCTATTTGGATGCGGATTTGTTGTAAGCGGCAGACTTAGGCAAGAAGTCTTGAGCTTTCGACACGTTAGTGAACGCCTTACAACTATACGCATCAAGGCTAAATTCGCCAACATCAGCCTGATATGCGCTCACGCCCCCACAGAAGATAAAGACGATGCTACCAAAGAATGTTTCTACGAGCTCCTCGACAAAACATATGAGCAATGTCCTAAGCATGACGTTAAAATCGTCTTGGGTGATTTTAACGCCAAAATCGGAAAGGAGGACATCTTTGGTAGCACAATCGGAAAACATAGCCTACACGACACCACGTCTGGAAACGGACTTAGGCTGATTGATTTTGCTGCGGGACGTAATGTTACCATAGCTAGCTCACGGTTTCCTCACCTCAATATACACAAAGGAACATGGCGGTCACCTGATCATCAAACCGTCAACCAAATTGATCACGTCGCGATCGACGCAAGGCACTCTTCCAGTATTCTAGATGTCCGAACTTTCCGAGCGGCCAACATAGACTCGGACCACTACCTTGTTGTAGCCAAGGTACGGATGCGGATATCCCAGACGCCACAACAGCGAGAAAATACTGTGAGGAGATTTAACGTTGGACGGCTACAAACGCAACAAACCGCCAGAACCTTTGCCGATCGCGTATCCCTCAACCTCTTGAGAAGTCCTATACTGCCAGCATCAAGTGCCGAAGACCAGTGGCGCCGATGCCAAGAACCCATCAAAACCGCCGCAACTGATGTGCTCGGTTTCACCAGCCCACCCCCTCGAAACCCCTGGTTTGACGAAGAGTGCCGGCAAGCACATGCAGCAAAACAAAGTGCATACGAAGCGTCGCTGCATAGAAGGACGAGAGCAGCTCGTCAGCTCTACGAGCAAAAAAGGAGGGAAGAACATCGGCTTCTCCGGAGAAAAAAGAGAGAGCATGAGAAGCGCGCGATCGAGGATATAGAGAGGTGTTACTCCACGAACAATGTTCGGAAGTTTTACCAAAAGGTAAAAAGAACGTGTCATGCCAACAAGACCCGAACGGAGACCTGTAGAGACGAGCAAGGAAACCTTGTAGTAGAGTCACAGTCGGTGCTGAGGACATGGAAAAACCATTTCTGCAGACTGTTAAACGGCGAAGATGACACAAATTCCGCTGTTAGGCAGAACGAACCATTCAACCTGGACGATGACAGCCAAGATTTCCGTCCACCTGACCAAAATGAAGTGAGGATAGCAATATCTAAGCTTAAATCCAACAAGGCTGCTGGTCCAGACGGCTTACCTGCCGAGCTCTTCAAGGCAGCCGGAGATGACTTGGTAGAGTGCATACACCAACTCATCTCCAAGATCTGGTTAGAGGAAAGTATGCCTGATGAATGGAACCTCAGCATTGTTTGCCCGATCCACAAGAAAGGAGACCCTCTAAACTGCGCCAACTACAGAGGCATCAGTCTCCTGAACACTGCGTATAAGATCATGTCTGCTGTATTGTGTGAACGCCTGAAACCATTCGTCAACGATCTGATAGGTCCCTATCAGTGCGGTTTTAGGCCCGGTAAGTCCACGACCGATCAAATATTCACACTACGGCAGATCCTGGAAAAAACCCAAGAAGTCCAGATCGATACTCACCATCTTTTTATCGATTTTAAGGCCGCATATGACAGCATTTATAGAGACGAGCTATACAGAGCCATGTCTAGTTTTGGCATCCCTGCCAAACTTGTCAGATTGTGCAGAATGACGATGGAGAACGCTCGCTGCTCCGTAAAGGTCGGAAACAATCTCACCGAGACCTTTGATGTCAAAAAAGGATGTAGACAAGGTGATGCGCTGTCATGTGACTTCTTCAACATCATTCTTGAGAAGATTGTGCGAAACTCACAAGCCAACACCAGAGGCACAATTTTCTATAAGTCTGTGCAACTGCTTGCATATGCTGACGACATTGACATTGTTGGTACAACACAGCGAGCTGTCACTGGTGCGTTTGCAAGTATTAGTGCAGAAGCGGCAAAAATGGGTTTAGTGGTGAATGAGGGTAAAACAAAATATATGCTGTCAACAAGAAGGGACACACGACATCGACGAATCGGGCAGAACGTCACGATAGACAGCTATAACTTTGAGGTAGTTAGGGACTTTGTCTACCTCGGCTCCGCTATAAACTCTGATAACGACATCACATCAGAAATCAAACGAAGAATCACACTTGCCAACCGCTGTTTCTTTGGCCTAAGACGGCAACTGATAAGTAAGGCCTTGTCGAGAAATACTAAGGAAACTCTGTATAAGACCCTCATCATCCCAGTCCTGCTTTATGGTGCAGAAGCATGGGCGCTATCAAAGGCGGATGAAGATCTCCTTGGTCGTTTCGAACGCAAAATTCTTCGAGTGATTTTTGGTCCCGTTTGCGTTGACGGGCTTTGGAGGAGAAGATTTAACAGCGAACTCTACGAGCTGTACAGCGACATCGACCTAGTCAGAAAAGTACGCATCAGTCGTCTAAGATGGCTGGGACATTTAGAGCGAATGGACACCAACGCTCCGGCCCAAAGAGTCTTCGATTCTAACCCGGAGGGACAACGCAGTAGAGGAAGACCTCGCCTTAGGTGGCGCGCGCAAGTGGAAGGGGACCTCAACCAACTTGAAGTGCGCAACTGGAGGCAGTTAGCCAAAGATCGCGCTAACTGGAGAGGCGTATTGGTTGAGGCCCAGGTCCACCCCGGACTGTAGCGCCACCTAAGTAAGTAAGGCTATACTATTATAAATGCGAGCTCCACGGCGCAAGAAGTAAAAAATGCATAAAATCAATAAATGGTTGAGCTTCTGGAGTTGCAAAATTGATATTGAAGTCTCCGCTTATGATCATTGGTAAAAGATGATAATCTTCCTGAGGTTTCAGATGTTTACTTGCACGTAAACGCGTCTTTCTTCGTGTTTCGGTGAGTTTTGGTATTTTTATTAAGTATATTTTAAAGTTGTTTTATTCTTGTCAGGTATGGAAATGGAAGCTGTATGACAGAGTGCATGCTATTTTTGGGCAGCTGAGGATCAATAACCTGGAGGTTATTTGATAGGTATACAATATTAAAGCATTTTTTTTTTATGTCTAGATTACAGTTCAACTGAGTTGATAATCCAGAGATGCTTGTTGAATCCACTTCAAGAGCTACACGGATACAGAAAAGGAAATCAATTAATCCGCTCCTCATGCATGTGATTTCCGTGCATCGGAAAAGCGGACTCAAAATCATTCAAATCGAAAGAAAGTACAATGCTATTCTGGAAAGATTTGTAAGTTCCTCCGATAACTTTCAAAGTGATTTGATTGCACTTTTGAATAAAAAATAAAAAGAAAAAAAAGATGAATGAAAATAAATGTGTTTTTTTTCGGAGAAGATTTCTTCTGGTGGCAAATGCAGATATAAAAATGCGTATAGGTATCATCTTTGGCTTTTTTCTGATAGATGGAAAAGATTTCCAAAGCATTTCAACTCATTTCAACTTTTGATATTGAAAGTATGACACCTAATGTCAAAGTTGACGTAAACGTCACACTAAAATACTTACAGTTCGGTGGAGACGCCTTTCGTGATTTATAAATCACTTGGCTATCACGTTGGTGGGAACATGGTTTAGGGTGCTTGCAAATATTATGTTACGCACTTTCAGCGCGGGTTCTATAGTGGGAGTGCGTTATATGTACGGTGACCACATTTTAGAATTCCAAATAATGATTTTAAATTATTCAAATAGTCATTTCTTAAAAAAAAAATGAATAAATTAAACGGAATAGATTTTTTAATCCCAGATTACTCGTGCCAGAGTACTCCAGTTTGCTCGTGCAGCAAGGTAGGCCACGTAAGCATTATCATTTTGGTTTTTGTTTATGTTTACATTAGGTCTGTTCCCTAACGATAATGCATTCGAACACATTCGCCAAATTGAGTCAAACTTCGTTGCCTTACGCAAAAGTTGGGCAGAAGAGAGCCAAAAAGAGAAAGCAAAACATTTCCCCTCCATAAAAAACCTGCAAATATTAGCCCAAGAAATTTCTTTGGGTTAGTTGGTTATTGCTGACAGATGGTTGTCAAATCGTTCAAATTCTAGTCTGTAACAGACTTTTTATTTAATTTCATTTATATTTATTGCTTGTATAGCATTAAAATAGATGTAAGTAGCAAAAGAATTGTAGGTACTTTTTAATTTCTGCAACAAAAGCAATTCTAATCCTGGTCTTAAATATAAATGTGTGCTTTTTTCTACTGAAATTTGAATATTCCCGCCTAGAAAAAAATTCACATTTTTCAAATATGTGGTTCAACGCGTTCCTTTTCTTTTTGGTTATATTTAATTTCAGTGAGCATATTCTCTCGCAATGAGAGAAATGTGACATATTGCCAAAAGTGAACCAGAAAGTAAGGGAACAGACCTATTATGATTTTTGATTTGAATGAAATACAGAACCATAAATCAACAACTTTCATAAGAAATTTAAAATTTAAATTCTAAATTCATATGTTTAGGTATAATAGTAAAAAGTTTGTGATGGTCAAAATTAGAACATTGTCATAGATTAAAATATTCTCCATCCCAAACAAAATTAAATTTTCAGAAATCCCCACAATCCACTACTGAAAGAATGCAATTTCTGGTTTCAACGGTTGCCCAACTTTTCCGTTAGAAGTTTAAAATGTTCGGGGTTGTGATACATACAAAAAATTACAGATTTAAATGTCAAAATGACGGGAAACTTCAAGTCAAGGACTTGCGCATGTAGAAGTAGCGACATCTATCATTCAACAACATAAATAACTTCTTTTTGTTTTAAAAACAACCGACGACTAAATTATTTGGATAATGTTCATACAAATATACAAAAAAATTCATAAAAATCGGTCGAGTCGTTTCGAAGGTATGTGACCACAAATAACGTGACACTAGATATTTGTACATTAGATATCTTATGATGTATGTATGTATATTTTATCTTATACACATATTTATAAATAGGCAAAGCGAAATAGTTGAGAACCACTTTCACTGCCTTAACCACGGCATATTCGCTTGATTCTTTTTTGTTGGGAAGATAGTGCAGAGATGCAACTGCCTTTTATTAGTTTTCCAATTTGTTGTGTACTATAAAGCTGGGTCAATATAATGGTAGAATTTCTACCACAGGGTGAACTTTAGTTATATTAAACTAATTTTGTCACACACATTATTATAATCAACGTGTACTATACCCATTACACACATCACGAATATTTTTTAAATTCTACAATACCTTCTAGTTTATTTCTAGCCTCTAGCCACTCTCGAAAAAGTTAAAAAGGAAAGGAAGGAACTATTAAAAATCCATTTCAATGCCTGACTGCCAATGATCCGTATAATAACTATCCACACATAGAAATAGACGCCTTTACCAATTCAGATACAATATTTCCCTTTGTCTTTCATTTCCAGAGAACACAACATTTATTAGCCATAAAAACACGGTCAGAAACTAAACCCCCTGCACAGTTTGTTCACAGTTCGTTTCATTCTATCAGAGCCATAGAGTCCCCCAGAAGGTCTGAACTGACCCATGCTGCTTAGAAGGGAAAGCTGAATGTAATAAGAAAAAAACACAAATATGTTACATCTATAAACGAAAATGTAACCTTTATCAAGGATACACACGTAGCAAGCCATTAACAAAAGAGATACGTACTGAGATAATTGTATGAGGAAGACGACAAGGACTATACTGGCAGAGTAACATGGTCGGAAAGCCCATTACATGGGTTAGAGTTACAAATCTAATTGCCATTTTCTGGTAGTCCTTTTTAAGTTAACGCTTTTTGTTACCTGTACTTTTTGGGTGGAAATCGCCCGTTTCGGCGGGTTTTGTTGCAAGGGACTTTATTATGTACTTGGGAGAGTCTTAAAGGAGTATGCTAATAACGTCTTTCTTATGATCACAGCGCTACTAATGTGAAAACAATCAATTTGGGAACGAGTTTTTATAACTCATTTTGAGCTGGGTCCCTTTTTTGTTTTATTTCTTATAACTTATTATTCCGTCTTTGCTTGGAATATCTGCATGACCCAACTTGGAAATAAAATGCATTGATGGTTCGTTTACCCCAAGTTTGGTAGAGTATTTGATTTCAGTTTAATGAATTAAATAAAAATAGAAGTAGTTGCTAAGTTGACAATAACTTTATTTATTATTCCCAAGTGCAACTATCTGTTTAGTTGGACGATACAGGCAATCGAAATGCCGAAATGATAACAAACATCACCATTCTATGCCGAATCGTACCGGTAATGTTTTTCATCCAAAACATCCTGTCATGGTAAAATGACGCCAAAGTCGCTTATTACGACTAGCTAGACGCTTACAACGTCCACTTTCCTTTCATTTGTTTGGTTTCTTTCCGTTTTTAGCTATTCTACAGTCATCGGGCCTTACCAACAACCAAACCGTAAACTCGAGTTTAACTAATTTCGAAACTAACTATAGTTTCGACTTTTAATTTGTATGTACCAACAATCAAATTGAATGAACTGCTGATATCCCTGGAGGCAGAGGGTTACAATGTGATTGCCTATGCGGACAACGTTGCTATTGCCGTCTCAGGAAAATACCTAAACACTTTAAAATAACTCCTACAACACGCTCTTAACAAGCTAATAAAATGGGCAAACAACTGTGGGTCGGCCGTAAACCCTCACAAAACTGAACTTGTCCTCTTCTCTAGCAAATACAAGATTCCACACATTGACCCTCCATCTATAAATGGCACTAGCTTGACTTTCTCAAATGAAGCTAAATACTTGGGCCTTATTTTTGATAGAAAGTTAACCTGGAAGCCTAACATCCAAGAAAGAGTGAAGAAGGCCACTGGGGCACTTTTCTCTTGCAAAAAAGCCATAGGGAACAAATGGGGTTTACAGCCCCGCGTCACTCACTGGCTATATGTCTCGGTCATAAGACCAATTTTTCTGTTTGCGAATACCTCCTTTCGACCTCAGACAAGCTTTTACTCGCAAATGATATAACATGGGGAATATCACCCTCAAATTGTAAGAGCACAGCGCCTAAAGCTACTGGGCTAGCATCTGCTATTAATGGAATACCTTCTCAGGATCTGGATTTATCCCATCTGTGGACCAAATGTGTCCCAGAAACTTCATGTTCTTAACTTTCGTGACACACTTATCCTCGATTAATACCACATTATATTCTTTGAAGACTTCCAACACCGCCTTAAGGTTAATGTCATATTCACCCTCAGTTAGACCAAAAACTACAATGTCATCTATAAAATTTAAGGCATTTTTACACCCAGCCAAAATATTTTCCATCTGCCTCTGGAAAATCTGTGGGCCGAATTAACTCCGAATAGCAATAGTTTGTATCCTTTCGACCTGATAAATGTCGTTATTTCTCGACTTCGTTCGTCTAATTCGAACTGGTGGTAAGCGCTTTCCAAATCTAAGCTCGAAAACCATTTCGCAACCTTTAACCTGGTCATAAACGAGTCAAAGGTTGGGGTTGGGTGATTTTCTATTAATATAGCGAGGTTAGCCCGCCTCATGTCAATGCATAACCTTATATCCCCGGTTTCTTTAAAAACGATTACAATAGGAGATATCCAGGGACTCGGCCCTACATAGGTGCTCCCAATCCTTCTCGCTAAGAAGGTTATAACGAGACCCTTAATCTATCAGCATCGGAACTATACGATCTCAAAAAAACAATTAATTATCTCTCCCATTTCACCTGCAAGATCTTCCCCTTTAGAAATTTTGAAAGAGTGGTGTTTCTGAAATCTATCAAACTCATCAACAGTTGTGTCACCAATCTCTTCTTCGCCCACAAAACGATCTTTTGAAGTCTGGATCCTGCGCTGTTTTGCATCTGTGTTATAAAATTCGGTGTGTTTCCGTTTATTGGCCTTAGTTTTGCATTTTAACGCAAAATGTCCTAAAAAATTGCACTTGTTGCATTTAGCGTTTTTAGCAGGGCAAATTAGAAACCTAAATATAATTTTTGAAGACCTATCCATAGATACCCCACACGTATGGGTTTGATAAAAAAAAATGTTTGAGTTTCAGTTCTATGTATGGGGAACCCCCAACATTTATTGTACTAAAAAAGACACTTAGGCTGGTTTGTGAATTGTTAAAAATTTAACAAGCTTAAATCCAAGTAGACTGTTATTCCCTATCACGAGGGAGCATTTTTATTTTCGTATTTCCACTTAGGTCGTTAATCGTTATTCCTTTTTAAAAAATATGCAATAAGATTTCGCATGTTGAGTTAGCTTGTTTTTCCTTACCAAAGACCGTGGAACTTTACTGACTTAAGCTAATTTTCTTCAGTATCCTTGGGTTTGGTTGTGTCAAATATTTTTTTTTTTTTTTAAATTTTTTTCTAACAATATTTATTTTGTATTTGAAACAAAAACAGAAGATTAACAAATAAAATTAATTTGTTTATTATTATAAATAAATTATTCTTTATTTTAGCATGTTATGTAATTAACATAACATATAAACATAAATTTTAAGGAAATAAAAATATATTTATTTCAATGTAATGTGATGTGCTTTTTCTCCGGCCGGGGTTTTGCTCGCCGGATCCAGGGTTTACCAAAGAAACACCAAAACTCTGGTTCAGAGGTACACTTTATTCGCAGTGTGTTTACTTAATATTAAAAACAATGTTTCCATACAACTCAGCGTTGCCAGACGGTCAAAATATTTCCCCCCAGATAACTCTGAAAAACCCCTACTACTACTGCTACTTTTTCAAAAAAAAAAAACTTTTATTCATTATTTTTTTAACTTTTTTTGTATGATTTAAAACAAGAAATTTCGAAATTGAAACGCCAATATGTAAGTTTGGTTTTCCGAATGCAAAAGTGTGGAAAAAAAAAACAACAACACAGTGTCAACGCATGTTGCATTTTGAAACATCTTGTAATGGATTGATTATTAAACTGCATTTTAAAATAGCATACACAGTTTTAGGTCACCAAAAAGGATATTATAACAAAGTACAAGTAAAATAGAGTTAAAAAAAAAAAACCTAAATTTCCCCCTAAACAATTTCTCCCCCCAGATTTTTCCTTGTCGATCAAAAAACCCCCAAACTGGCAACACTGATACAACTCTATGCAAACTACTTATGCCTTAACAATACTTCGATAACGTTTACAATGTTTTCTGTATAGGTTCCTCTATACAAACTACTTCTTAACAATATTTCGATAATGTCACTGTATGCCTCTCTAAAAACTACTCATACCTTAATGTTAACGTCTACACTACGTCTCTAACTACGCGGCCCGATTACAGCGTGGTTCCGGGGAAAGGAGGGGGAGAGTTCCGACTGTAGCGTGGTTTCTTAGCGGCCCGACTACTACGACGTGATTCCTAGTGGCTCGACTACAGCATGGTTCCAGGGGAAAGGAGGGGGAGAGGCCCGCTGCAACGTGGTTCCTTAGCGGCCCGACTACTACGTGGATCCTAGTGCCCCGACTATTACGTGGTTCCTTAGCGGCCCGACTACTTCGTGGATCCTAGTGGCCCGACTACTGCGTGGTTCCTTAGAGGCCCGACTACAGAGTGGTTCCAGGGGAAAGGGATAGCAAGCCAGCTGGGATTGCTGACACTGTTTAATTTAAGGCCGGTCTCCCAAAAGGGAATCCAGCCGCCAAAAATTTAGAAGCGGAACCTAAGTCGCTTTCTAAAAGGAGAGCCTTATCTGGTATGCAAGATTCTTACGGTTCACTGGCAGACAGGTCTCGCCGAATGCTTTTCTCATTCGGCTATTCATTGTTTTTCCTCTGACAGAGGGATTTCTATGTGCCAAATGTAAAATTTCATGTCACATAAGGGATTGGTGCAAAGGCCGCCAGTGGGGTGTGTGCTGTGCCGACAGTAGTGGCCATCTACACTCCACAGTAGCAGCCGTAAAAGTGTGACGAACGTTGGCGTTTCGTTACAGTAATATAAGTAGGGGAAGGTCATGTACCTTGGACCGGATTTCGTTTAACGCAAATTTTTCCAATTTTACTTTTTTTTGTATTAACATGTATTATCTATATTGGATATGAGTTGGTGTTAAAATTATTTCTAAAGAAGTTAACGTGTGCCTGGAAAGTACTTCTTCATAAGCAAACCTCGAACGGTCCGAGGTACATACAGTGAATGTACCTTGGTTTCTTAGTGTATGTACCTTGGACCGAAATCAATTGTGTTCATTATAATGCATATTTTAGTATCTTTTTCCATAAAAAAAAATGAAAATCCATTTATTAGTTAGATAAAGAAAAATTATTGAAATTGAAATGTAAGTAGGTATATAAAAAGACAACAAACAACTGGGCTCTAATCTCGTAAGCACAAAACGATTGAACGACATCGTCTCGACGATGCTTCTACGTCGTATAAAAACCAAAAAACGATAATCGTTGAAACGATTCGACTATCATCGTTTTTTGTTCACGTTACTAATTCAAACGTCAAATACCCTCGTCGAAGCGATTCGATTGAACGATGGCTATTTTGCAATCGTTTCGTCTTTTTTGGTGCATTTTTTCAGTTTAAATTAGGTCTGAAATAACTGTAAAGAAATATTTAACGGAAGATCCACACCTATGATCTCTATAGAGGCGACTCGCTCTTATCCGAGTTGTGAAAGAATTCATTATTTGCAAAAAATAAATTATTCCACTTGCATTTCATTTATTTGTTTTATGATTTTTTGCATAGCAATACAAAATTATCAACACTTGTGAACACTTTCACATTCACTTAAAATTGCACTTCTTCTTGATACTTTTTTAGGTGTCAGACTTTGTTTACAGTCATTTTCAAACTGTTCAAAATGAAAACGATAAACGATTCGATTGAACGATACGACGATGATGTTTTATGAAGCAAACTAAAAACGAGATCATTTTGTTCAATCTTTTTGCTCCCTAAATTTATTGAACTATTAACTACCTGTTTTTTCTGAAAACAGTAAAATCTGTAACCCATTACTCGCAGTTGTAAGTTACCGGTCCGAAGAACATACATAGACATAGGTTCAAGGTACATTCACTACAATTTTGTATAAATAATACATTTTAGCACTTTTTTTGCACAACTATAGCAAATAAACTATTAAATACCTTGAAATTTATATAAAAACTTACACATTAAAACCAGTAATTCGAAAGAAATATCTTAATTGAATAAGTACAACTTCACAAAAAACACAAAAAATATGCTTTCGAGGGTGTGATTTGTTTTATTATGTTTTTTAACACCTCCGTGCTTATACGCCAAATGAACTCAAACTGAAATGAATCCCATAGATACACTGGAAAATGTATGGAAGAACTTTTATCAACATGTTCAGCCAATTGCCAGGAATTGGCACTCGGTTCAAGGTATAAGCGGTCCGAGGTATATGACCTTCCCCTACTTTAATAGATTTTTAAAAACAAAATCTTTGTTTAAATATCATGGTCGGTTAAATCGGGATGTGTATTTGCCTCATCCATATTGGATTCAAGAGTGTCATAGAAAGGATGAAAATCGGGACTAATGAACTGTTTTAAATCCATAAGATCAATTTTTTTTTTTTTTTTCTTGGGAGTAATTCGGTTATTTGAGTTAAATAGTTTGTATTTACACCAGAACCTCATTTTCCCACCTTAATAATTTTAAAAATACTCATTTGTATCTAACGAATGTTTGTATGATACTTGATAACAGTTGTTTGTATAACGAAACCATCGAACTTCGTTCCAAGTAAATTTGAAACCATCTTCATTAAAACGTTTCCATGCAAATTTTGTTTTCGAAAGTTTGGACAAATCATAAAAATCTTTATTCTTCATTTCAACTGCCTCAATTTTGGCTCCGACATAGTTGACAAATTGGTACCAATCCCTTGGTGTTTCAATACGAACATTTGTACTTCTTTTCATTCGTTCTATAAGAGCGTGATCGCTGTCGCATTCCATGTGGGTGGGTAATGCAATAAATATTGTAGCAACAAACGAGGTTTTTTTTCTGCGCAGAACATGAATCGCTGTAGAACATAACGCTTTTTGTTTTCTCCGGTTAAGTTCTCAATAGCTTATAAACGCTATATGCAAATTCATTTCCGCCGCGACGGGCCATGGCTTCGTGCCACATAAAGCATTTTGCATTGTTGGACTCTAAGTCGTGAACAGTTAAATTGAAAGTCCAGAGCTTTCGTTTATAAAAGCTGATCGAGTTTCTAAGGAATGGCGTTGGCAAGCATTGTTGCAATGCAAATCGAATGCGATAGTTTTCATATGATTCGATGTTTTGGCCTCCGCTTTATCTTTTCGTTTGGCTTCATATGCCATTTCAGCCTTATCTAAATGCACTTTTATCTGTTCAACCAATAACTTTTTTTTATCGTTCTATCGTTTTAGAATTGCAAAACTCCAATAATGGTACAGTCCAACACGGATATAAGAAACATATAAAAAACAACGTGATTTGTTTCTTATATCCGAGTTGTTCTTATATGAAAACAACGTTTATAAGAAACAAAGTTTCTTATACGAAAACTACTGATATGAGAAACAAAATTTCTTATATAAAAACATATGTAGGACGATTTGGCGGGCTTTTTCTACTGACAGTAGATAGCTGTCATTGTCATTGAAAGGTGTGTTCGCATTGTTCGCATCATACCTACCGTAATTCGTTTGCATGCATAGTTGAGCTGTTTTTGCATTTAAACTGAAATCCATCTCAACCAAGGAAAAAATTATGTTTCTTATATGTGTAATAATTTCAACATAATAACAAATTGTGTGAATAAAAATACGTTTTTTATATCCGAGTGTTTCTTTTAAGCGAGTTTCTTATATGAAAACATTTTTATATGTGCATATAGCAAAAAAATCTCCGTGTTTTCACATGCGTTTCTTAAAAGCGAGTTGTTCTTATATGAGTGTTTCTTATATCCGTGTTCGACTGTATACCATTAAAAAAGAAAGAAGGTCTTTCGAAACTAGTCCAAAAAAATCAGATTCTAGCTTTTTATACAGAATTTTACTTAAAACTAGCTGACCCGTGCTCGCCTTGCTTCGCCAGAGTTCCACTTCTCAGATTTAAAATAAAATAATTAGCGTTATACAAAAAGATGCTTACCCGAAAAAAGAGAAGAAAAACTTCCAGTAATGCGAGAAACAGATTAACACAGCGACTCTATCAGCAACAGCAAAAGCGAATTTAGGATTAGTTCCAAAGTTGATGACCCTAACTAACTAACTAACTAACTTCTATTATTCCCTTTTAATCTCATTTACATTCCACTTGTTATTGTTAGTTGTTACAATTTATACCCCATCCCTCTCAATCCCATAACCCATATGCGCCATACTCGCTCACTTACTACTCAAACACAAACATCCTCAAGTTCAAATTAAAAAAAAAAACAGAAAGCAAAACATAAAGCAAAAAAGGTGCAATTGCACAAACAGGTTTTGGCATGCACATGAATCACTATAAAATCAGAATCACTATAACGCATTTTAAATCACAATTACAACTGAGTGTGACTTCCTCTCACTCAATCTCAAATTCGTGCAGTACTTTTTGAATCTATTCTTTGCTCACAGCTTACAGCCGGAAAAAAAGTTACTGTTTTATTATAGTAAGGATTAAAAATTATTAAGAGTTACAAAAGTTTTACATAAATACAAATCGTGAATTTAATTTTCGATTTTTTTAATAACGAAATACCAAATTGTAACCATGATACTTATACCTCAAAATTCCTACATTTATTTTTAATTATTACTAAATACTAAATACTAAACTATACTGGGTTGTTCCTGCAAGATATAAAAAAGACTGACCAACAGTATTACCTTTGTTTAATAACTGGTCGTTATGCTTCCTCGATAACGACGTGGATGCCGCCGCTGATATGGTAACAAATATAATCACCTTAGGTATGAAATCCTTTATCCCAAACAGGTTAAAGAGTATCAAACCAAAAGAAAATGCGTGGTACGACTTGAGCTGTAAAGAGGCTATTAGATTAAGGGAGTTGAGTTTTCGGTCTTACAAAGCCAACCCATCCGAGGAAAACCGAATGAAGTTTAAACGAGCCAGAAATGACTGCAATGCCCTCATAAAGCGTGTCAAATTCTTATATGACCAAAAGTTGAGGCAAAAAATACTACAATGTCCCAAGGGTAGTAGAAACTTCATTTGTAAAAAATATTAAGAATTCGGCCTCGTCAGCAATCCCAACGCTGTGCGTAGAATTTACCATGGGACCAATCCACTTTCGCACTCGTACAGTCGCAAGAGTACTTTACGATCTCAACATAAATAAATCCGCTGGTCCAGATCGTATCTCCCCCATCGTTCTGAAGAGGTGTTCTTCCACGCTGGCAAAACCACTGCGTAAGCTTTTTCATCTGTCCTATTCTTCTGGACTCTTTCCGAGTAGGTGGAAAACAGCATTTGTCCAGCCCGTCCCTAAAAAAGGCGAATCTTCTTCTCCCACCAATTACCGACCCATAGCACTTACGTCCATTCTTTCTAAGGTCATGGAAACGCTGATAAACCGTCAGCTTATGAAATATCTTGAATCACGGAAACTCCTCAATGACCGGCAGTACGGTTTTCGTGGCAACAGGTCCACTAGTGATTTGATGACTTATCTCACCGAGAAGTGGAACCAATCTCTCCATCACTTCGGTGAATCGAAGATTGTTGCGCTCGATATTTCAAAGGCATTTGACAGAGTTTGGCATCAAGCTCTTTTGTCGAAAATGCGTGCTTATGGGATCGATGCGTCTCTTATTCAATGGATTAGAAATTACCTTTCTGGCCGTTCAATTCAAGTTGTTTTGGATGGTTTCAGTTCTGAAACTCACCATATAAATGCTGGTGTTCCCCAAGGCTCAGTTTTGTCTCCGACTCTCTTTCTCATTTTTATAAATGATCTCTTGTCTGCAACTTCTAATCCAATCCACTCCTTCGCTGATGACAGCACCCTTAGCTTTTCATATTCTTTCCAGGACTCACGTCCCTGCTCTTCGGCCGTAGAACTGGAACGGCAACGTATGTTAAGCTCATTAAATTCCGACCTTGACAGCATTTCAAAATGGGGTTCAGAAAATAGAGTGGAATTTAATGCTTCAAAAACACAATGCTGTCTGCTGTCTCTAAATCGAAACCCAAATCTACAGCCATCATCCATGAATGGCACTTGCATTACCGAAACCGAAAGACTTTCTATTCTCGGTATGTGCGTTCATGACAACCTTCGTTGGAATGACCATGTACACGAAGTCGCCAAGAATGCAGCGAAATGTCTAGGTTTCCTCAAACGGTGCAAGAAATATTTTACCCCTTCTGATCTGGTTATAATATACAAGGCGTTCATTCGCCCAAAGCTTGAGTACAATTCCCACATCTGGTCTGGTGCACCGAAAACTATATTGCACTTACTAGATAGGATCCAAAATCGTGCGATGAAACTAATCGGAGACACGAATATCGCGAATTCTATCAATTCGCTTGAACATCGTAGAAACGTTTTGTGTCTCTCATTGTTTTATCGTTTTTTCTACAAACAGTGCTCAAATGAAATTGCCAACTGCATTCCTCCCCTTCAGAAATTCAACCGCAATACTCGTCATGCTAGGAATGCCCATCAGTTTACCATCCAGCCTATCTTCGGACGTACAATGAAATACAGAGACTCTTTCATAAGCCGTACAACGCGAATGTGGAATGCCATGCCCAGCTCTGTCTTTCCTCCCCAGTACAATTTACAGACATTTAAGACCAATGTGCATCGGTATCTCCTATCTCCTCTATCCCAATTTCCTTAATGCCCGCGCTGTGTAAAAACACTATAAGAGTAGTTATAACCTCTTTAGCGCGTGTAAATTATAAAACAAAACAAAAAAAAATCCCTTTTTGTTTTCCTAATTAGTTAAATAATAAACTAATTTTATTTGTTTTAATAGAAAATATAATATCTATTGTTTATAAAACACAAAATTTATTTTTAAAAAAGAAGAGTGCTGAACAAATGTTTAAGTTTAACATAACCTTTACATAACCTCTATGTTTGTTATTTCTTGAATAAAATATAACTTATTTTAAAATATAAATAAAACACTATAATTTTTGGAAAATAAACATTTTGAAAACTATTTCGAAGTCAGACGACACTTTTTCAAACAATTTCTCATTTTTGCTTTTAAATATTAGTAGTTATTTTCATGCAAAATGACATAATTCAAAAAAAAAATTCCTAAGCTTTTGTTTTTACTAATTTTGATATACCACTTGAAAGAGGAAAAAAAATACTTTTTTACTCCACAACTTTTTGGTATTCATTGAAATTCAAAGCTAAAATTATTTTTTTAAGTAATGAAAAACTTCAAATAGCTTTTCTGAAAATTGATGAATTTAGACTTATCTGCTTTTCAAACGACGATATGTGAAGCTCACATCAATGCCATTAAATTTTAAAAATATATTTAAGGCTCTAACTGCGTAGCATGGAAGCTACTTTTAAAATTCTAAGTAGCTTTTTTGATGGAAAGAGTACTTTCTTATGTGAATCTTATTTGAAGAGCTGTTACAAGTGAACCCTCGCTCTCAAACAATTAAGTGTCTGAAAATGCATAAGACTTTTTAATTGCAAGAACGAATCAATAGTCCTCCAGCCACAATTGACACACATATGTTGCTATATACAACATGTGACGGTTCATATAAACACCTTTAACGCCAATCACTTTATGTGTAGCAACTAGCAAGGTACCTATATTATCTTTACTCAAAGGAACGTACTTAACCCATATAAACCACATAATCCAAGGTTGATGATTAACACCCCCCAACTATATTATACATACACACAGTCTCCCACGCACGCTGCCACACCAAACAAACATTTTTCAGCATTCACTTATTATCGACATCGGCATCTCCATATCCTTTATACTGTCAACATCTAAAGATAGAGCCAGCGGAGTCAAGACTCAAGAGTCACATAAACATCAAAATCAAAAAGCTGAGGAAAAATAGGAATGAATTATATATTACCCTATTCAGCAATTAAGTAGAAGAAATTTCCTTTACATTTGTGTCGATCTGTCGAACTAAAAATGTTGATAGAACTGTGTAAGTATACGCTGCCGCTCACTTGAATAGGAACATCATTATTTTGTAGAATGTTTTGTTTTTGTTATTCTCACTTGGCTGATATCGCGCATTGCGGTTTGCATTTTAAAAGTAATGTTTATTAGGCTATTTTCAGAACAAAGAAAGTGACAAAGCAGATTACGTTACGATTGATTAGTGGCTTGCTGTCAATATCCACAAAAATAATGCATTTTTTTTTTGGCTCGTTTTGTTAACAAGATTTTAGTAAATGGGATGTTAATCCTTGCTGAGTGCTATCGCGGCGAACGATTATGGAACACCTAACATTTTGGGTCTGTGCTTTATGTTGAAGCAGTGAAGCTAAGATTACACGTGTCATATTTCGTGGCATCATCATCATTATTATCATTATTCCAAAACTGAATATGGTTTTATGGAAACTAAAATGTATGTTAATATTATATGTACTGAAATAAGAGAGAAAGTAATATGATGTCTTTAGTTGAATCACCCTGTGGCCTCAAAAAGACAAAAAGACTTTAGACAAAAATGTAATAAAGCTTTTTGCAATAACAAATAAAATAAAGAAATTAAGAAAATTGAAAATTGTTGAAAAGACTAATATTTAGTAATAAAGCCCTCTATCAGAATCTGTAGTTTTTTCTTAAATGTGTAAGATTTTTTCCAAACTTAAAATTAAGTATCAGAGTGCTTTTCCGATAGATCCATTTTCAGACTTATGTAAGCGGTTTTCGCTTGAGGCCACGGCAATGTGGGCATTGATTTTGGAATTCCGGCGCCCCCATCAGACCGGGGCTCAAAGCTTGTTAAATCGTGGTAACGACGGGACTGTAGATATATTCAGAAAGCGAATTCAAAAACTTGAATATTCTAAAGCCAAATGTATTTTCAAAAAGTGTAGACTTCCAGGCTGGTAAGTTAACAATCGGAGCATTTGTAGGGTAGTGTAGAGTTCAGCGTATATACTTCTTTTTAATCCTTCATTTGAAATGAGTGAAATGAGCTCGGCAGGATCGGTGGAGTGGTTGCACTCGATTTCATACAGCAGCGAAGGGCAAGGTAGAACGCAAGTTGGAGATTTCTCTGCGGTGCTGTCCGCAGACTGTAGTAGATAACTGTTGAATAGGTAAACCACCAACTTTATTCCGTTTAAAACGGAGAATAATAAAGCGTGCAGTTAAATAATTACAAAAAAATGTTACTGGAAAAATAATCAATGAAAATGGCTTGAAATGGGTCTGTATGTCAGGTTAAGGCAGACTTAAAAGATAGGATACGTTTGGACGCGATAGGTCGATCTCCGAAATCACTCAACCGATTTTAATGAAATTTTGTGAATATGTATGGTTAGTTACAGCTGAATTATAGGATACTTTTGAGCCTGATAGGTGTCACTTTGTAAAAGATGCCGAAATTGAAAGTCGGCTCAGTTATTATTTTGCTGCGCAACCTCAATGCATCGAAACTTTGTAACGGATCGCATTTGATTTGATTGTGAAGAATCTCAAAAGGTGAAGATTTTGAGGGGAAAATTCTCATTTCGCGGATTCCGCTTATTCAGAATGATTTTTATTTAAGCGTCTTCAATTTCCCGTGCGTTTCGCTTTCACTATGTAAAATAAAAAGTCGCAAGGATATTTTTGGCATCCATCTTCGATTTCCATGTTTCTCACATGATCAATTGTATGTGGCTCACGTGGGACCAAACCTTGCGCCTTGTACGCGTGTACCGTAAACCACTTTAGTGAAAAAGCGGAACTTTGAAAGACAAATCAATCATTGCGGTTTGATTGAAACACATCGACCCTGCCATACCTCAGTTATTTCCTTGTATTTAATATACCTAACTTTTGAATAAAAAATTTGATTGACCGAGTTATAAAAAGTAGAAGGTGCATTGTGCAATGTAGGGGAATTATGCTTAAGATGACATCCCCGATAAGATGACATACTTGTAATTACTCTTTAACCATAAGCGCTACAGTTCTGCCAAACATTTCTGGACATGCAGTTTTTCGATGTTAGTTACGCCCACAGTAATTCGGCAGCTAGTTAACAAAGCGCTTTAAATGACAACGAAATCAAGAATTTTGTGCGTGAACTATTTTTTTTTTTTTGTGTTTAGTCTTAGCTCCAAAATTTCTGATAAGGTGAATGTTGCGTTGTGTCTGAAGTTGTTTTTTGGGTACAGTTTTTTGTATATTTAGTAATTCCTATGAGATATTTCTACCTCATAAGAAAATGTTGGTTCCTACAACCTTCTAAACATTATTAGTCATATCGGGCAAGATGACATGATACCCACCGTTCAAGATCGCAAGCTATGTCATCTTACCCAAAAGGTAGTATTTTATTTTAATTTGTGTATCTCTTCATTGTAGTATGCCAAACAACTAAAAAAGAACCTCAATCAGGCGTACTTGGTCAAAAGATGTATGGCTAAGGCTATTCAAGACGTCAGGGAAAAATAAATAAATTTGGTCATGGCTATATGTCATCTTATACCGAACTATGTCATCTTAATCTTGCTGTTGAGCTTAATTTAAAAAATATTTAAGAAACACTATTTATTGTTATACACTATTAATTTAAATGTAATTTTTGTTACTAACAAATGAAATAATTGAATTCACTTTGATTTCATCCCTATGATTTGTAAATATTTTTATTACATTTTATTTATTATTTTAAATTATGTCATCTTGAGCACAATTCCCCTACATGCTCGGAATTATTATTTCCATTACATTAACGAATTCGGGCGGAACGAAGTTCGCCGGGTCAGCTAGTCACAAAAAAATAATGAATAACCAAGCCGCAAACTTTCCTTTTAAAAAGTGGGAAATATGAATCGACGTGAATAAAATTCCGCAGATTGTGGAAGTCAAAACCTAAAAATCTCAATATCCAACTCCCGAAAAATTATTACTTTCATTCAGCCTGATGCATATTTTAATACCTAGTTTTGTTTTGTCTCATAAATTGTTTCAAGTTATCGCAATACTATGTCCTTGTAACAATATTCCGTAGGAGGCTAATATCAAAGGAGTTCCCATCCATTCGTAATAATTGACGTTACAAACGGTGAGGTTAAATGTAATATACCCTAATATGAAAGAGTAGAAAAATCAAATAAAATACCTACATACAAGGGGAGCACCACAAAGTCAAAGTGATGGCAAAGCAGAAGTGTGAAACGAGGGACCTGAAATGATACGAAAGGCTCCGAGCTACTGGAGGATAATTGTTGCTTGAAGTATTTTCGGGGAGGACTTTAATGCGTTGTATATTGTCAGGATGCTTGAATACCGAAAACCCGGTGCCAAGTTAAGGTTTATTAACTTTATTTACGAATATCCTATGCGGGTATATTTTCACTTCCAAAAAAAAGAAGAAAAAAACATATATACATATCAGTATGCCTTTCTTGTGGGTATACCGATGAATATTTAAGCCCGCTCTTAGAGGCATGAATATATTAGAAACGCAGACGCATCGCTACTTGTATTGTTGATTCAACGCATGGTCGCATGAATGTGTGAGTCGTGGGTGAGAAAATACGCCTAGTACTAAGTCCAGGACCTCTGGTTATTTACTGCTGTGCCAGGTACCTAATTTGAATTTATACGTGACAAGGATTTGGCTCTTACTGCCGATGTGCTGTGGATACATCTACGTAGCGTACTTGTGTACAGTTTGATAAGTTATGTTGCATTATTTGCAAGGAGTGTGGTTAGATTATTTGCGAGCAATGTAACTTGTAAAGCTATTAAGTGGAAGTATGCATAAAGAATTCAAATAAGTGAACTTTGTGATAAAATCAAAAATAAAATTTAAACACCTACAATAAAATATTGTGTTAGAAAAATATTTTTTTGTCAGTTTCTGCTTATTTAACTATGTAATTTTGTAAAAGAAAATAATTTTAACAATTTCTGTGCCTTGATTTTGTGCGGATTTTTTCCGCAATGTCGACAGGTTCCGAATTCGATTTGAATGTGAGTGAGTCGTGCGCTGTGGCCAGCGTGACTGTTGTGCGACAAATTGACACCTTTTTCAACGACCCTGCCCTGATACATTTTGTTGATACTTTTTTCCCCTTTTTTAGTTGGAAAAGGCACTTTGCAAATTTTTCAAAAGCAGATATTTCTAAATAAATCTATATATTAATACGGAGTTGCCTCAAACGTATTTCCACCCAATTTTCCTATTATACGTCACATAAATATGCCAACACTATATATATTTGGTTAGGGGACAATACATAGAAGTGCACAATACAAAAATTATCCACAAATTATGAATTACAGCAGGTAAATTTAAGCGAATTGCATGAAATTACAACAACAACAACATGGCTACGGTGACCATCCGTTCATTATTATAATGAACTGTTCATTATTTGAAGTAGATGTTCGTTATGAATTATTTTGTATTAAAAAACATAAAAATGTTCATTATTTCAAAAGCTGTTCATTATTTGTTCAGTATTTTATTCAATTTTGTTGAAACAAAAAAGAAAAACTAACCAATCCAAAATTCTTTAAACGAAATGATAATGCAAACGTGCCGTAATTTACTGAATGTGCAAAAATGGTAATGTAAAGCAAATCTTTAATTTCGGAACACTCCCTACATCATTCTCGGAACTCGCCTTATGTCAAAATTCGAAGACAAAATTTTGTTCCGTTGTGGTAAACATTAAAACTGGTAAATGTCATTTGATATTATTAATTGAAAAATACCTAATTAAATATTAAGAATTATATTATCCCAAAAGAATATGTATTTTTAATGAATAACTACAAAAAGAATATAGATTTAAAAAAACAACAGAAGGCGATGTGAAATGCAACAAGTGCATGGCCACATTTTCTGGAAAACTCGACATAGAACAACATAAGGTGCATTAGGTCCTTATTTTAAATATAATATAAATTAAAGACAGAATTTTATTTATTTATTTATATATTTTGCCTAACATATGTACAAATTAATAGTTCCTTCTGTAATATTAATTTTAATTAACTAAAGTAAAGACTGAATCATTGTGTTATATTTTTTTATTGAGTTATTTTTTAAAATAAAAAAATAATAATTAAGAGTTGCGCTTAATTTTGTTTGTTCATTATTTGGAATTCAAACAGATGGTCACCGTAAACATGGCACCTACGTGAAATTAATTCGCACTCTTTCTAGAATGAAAAACGTGAAATGCAGTTCGACGGACAATCGTTTGTAGTTGTTTGTAGTGAAATTCTTTTCGTTTGTAGTTCAACCGTTAGAAAGTTAGAACCATTTGAAAAAACATAATCCCAATCCCTTAAAACCGTGTTATTTCTGAAACCGCAGCTAGCAAAGTGATAAAATTTCTAAAATCTATTTTCGATAGTGTTCGACATTACTAATCTAATAAAATTCAAATTGTACCAATCGGCCTAACGGTTTATGATTTACATATATGAAATTTAAGAAAAATGTTGGCTTCTAACTTAAGGTCCTCATAACTCTAAAACTGTTGAACTTCAAACGATGAAACTTTGCATAATCTATTCTATTCACCCTTTTATACCTGTGGTATAAAATAGAAGACAGCCCGCATTACTGGACACTTTTTATTCGCAATTTAAGGGAAGTCTGAAATGGTTTCGATTGCCTATTTTTAAGCGCTCTGATTTTTTTTTTTTTTCTGTCGGAGGTTGTTACTATCCGATGGAGCACTCAGACACAACTACTGGTCCATTGTACTGCCAAACAGACACCTTACATTTATGTACTTAGTTTTCCGTCTTTCGAAGAAAGATGAGAAGGAGCTTCAGTGATGAAGAGCTTAGATGTTCGGCACTCACCACGTCAGCCCCAAAGATCCGCCACCTGATGCGAGCAAAGGCAGGACAGCTACAGAGGAAGTGCTCCGCTGTATCGTCATCCTCTCCACAGGCAGGACAGATGGTGGAGATGCTAAAGCCCAAAACATGTAAGTGTTTGGCAAAAGCTTGGTGGCCCGAAAGGACGCCCACAAGCAGTCTACAGTCGCTTCTTCTGAGAGACAGAAGGAAGGCCGCCGACCTTTTGCAGATGTCCGGACGCAGTCGTTTGGTCTGCCCACACCCAGCACAGCCACGCCACCGACACTCGTGTTCGCGAGAAACCCAAGTATCAATGGATGACTTAACCACCGATGAAGGCAGACCCAACGCAGGTTCAGGTCCTAAGAATTCTTCCTCTGAACCCAGCCTGGCAAGCTCATCAGCTATCTCATTTCCAAGGATACCAGTGTGACCTGGGACCCAAACAAGATACACTGTATTTAGCCTTCCGACCAAGTTCAGAGAAAGCTTGAGTTCGAGCACTAATTTAGACGAGGTAAGAGGGTTAAGCAGCGCTTTTAATGCAGCTTGGCTGTCGCTGCAAACGCATATACTCCTAGCCCTTCACCTGTTGTTCACAATATAGCGCATAGCCATAAGGATAGCGAATATCTCCGCTTGGAAGACAGACGCATGGTTTCCTAAGGGGTAGTGAAGTCTAATGTTCTCGGTTTCCACGAAGACTCCAGAACCAGACCCCTGTCCGGTTTTGGAGCCATCCGTAAAAACACGATGGCATTCTTTCAATGGCTCAGAGTCTGGCCTAAGCCATTCCGTTGCCTGAGGAAAGTTGACGTGGTAGTTTTGTCGCAGTAGGACTTCTGGAGTCATTGCGTCAGAGGGCATATCCATAAGACAGGGGTCAAAGGATAATTCTCGCACAAGTTCTTCAAAACTCCAATGCGCGTGGTACCAAAAGCCACCTCTCTTTAAACGAGAGATGGTTTTCAGCGTACACCCCATGATAAAAATATCAAGGGGGGGGGGGAGGTTCATCATAGCGTCTAGAGCGGAGCCCGGTGTGCTGGGGAAGGCCCCCGTGCAGCCGAGACAAACCGTTCTTTGAAGTCTGGCAAAAGAGGCAGTAACACGTTTCCGTGAAAGCCTGTTCCACCATACAACCGACGCGTTCCGATATTTCCCCTTCATTTCCCCTTCAAAAATGAACTTATAGAATAAATTGGTCGAATTTCGACCACGGGGCGACCCCTAGTAACTTTTAAATGTAAAGCCGTTGCATGTCACTACACTATTATGTTAAGAGAGAGAATCCTACTTGTATTGAAAATTCTAATTCTAATTTTAGATTAAATCAGATTGGCTTTAGAAAAGACACTTTCTTCTTTCACCGCTCTTTTTTTAGAGGTTATAAATTTTAGTTTTTATCTTATACGCTCGTAATATAAGAGGACTCTCTTTTTGAGGTTCTATTTTAGCAAAGCAAAGTAAAATAGGATTTTCAGCACGCAATTACAACAACTAGGCTCTAATTGACACTTTGAGGACTCAAAGTGGTTGTTGTAATTGCATGCTGATAAATCTACTTTACTTTGCTTTGCTGAGATCGAAGTTTATAGAAGCACGCCATTCTTACATAAATCTTCTTTTATAAATAAACCCAAAATAACCAAATCACATAATCTTACGATTTTTTTAAGATTCTTCTGCGGGCTAGACACTACATCATACTATAGGAAACAGTAGATGAAAAATTTTGAAATGAAAACCTTAAAGCCTTGATTTTCATTTATAAGTATGTATATGAAAAATAAATAAACATTGGTTGTAAATATATGAACTCATTTTTACATATCTACATTTTAAAATCGTCATTCAATTTTGTTTTAAAAAGTTGCAGCAAAGAGGCGGTGAATGAAAACAGTGCCTTTTCTGAAGCTCTTCTGCAAATTTAAAATTTTCTCTGGACTTCACCCACTGAAAAAAAAAAAAAAAAATGAACATTCTATTTCCATAATTCCAATGTCAAATTCAATTTCCAGGTATTGCTAAGATAGATTACACTTTAAATCCGCCACGTTACATTTTCAACCACTTGAGGGGGCAACACTGTAAGACGAGTAAGAGTAGTAATGGTCTGGGCACTCATTCCGTAACTCTGAGAACGATAATCGTTTGCGCGATAGTAGTCAACGATCTCGTCATCAATTTGCTTTCCGTAACTCTATCACTATCGTCTCGTCTATCGTTTTTTTGTATACAACGAGAGAGAGCATTGAAAGCACTGAGTTTCCTTCAAAGACTTTCAAACTATAGTGAAAATTCCAATCAGATGTCGTTTAAAATGTCAGAAATGACTTTTTTTCAATCATTTTGTGTTTTATGCCGGAAAATTTGAAAACTGCAAAGTGTATTAAATTATACCTTAGTTTATTAAAATTAACAAATAATACCGAAGAAATGTATTTCAGCAATGCATATGACAATTTTAATTGCTTTCATGAATGACCATCCGGTCTTGGCCAAGGGTAATAAGCCAAACAGCTACCAAGCAAAATATAACATCAATAAAATAATTGAAGTTGAAGCGAGTTTTTTATTTCATCCCTCATTTTTGAAGCCAACTGTCTCATCCGGTTATTCCCACTTAGGGCTTGCGAGTCGTTTAAAATTGCACTTGCCAAATCTTCGTATTGTTCGATTCCTGTTATGGAGGGCAGAACAAACATTTGCAAAAATCGCAATTTTTCTGGGTTCGTAGCTATACTTTTTATTTTTTCAAGTACAACTCAACATCGACCTGAGGATTATGACAACAAGTAATTTAATACCATATGAAGTTAATGATTTACGTTTTGTACCTTTTGAAACAGTAAACACCAATACACCTTTCTACAATATTTCTTGCTTTTGCATGAGCTTCATACAAAATAAGTTTAAAATATAGGTATTTATATATTTGGTAGTATGTATTTGAAAAATATCTAAAGTCAATTATTCTTCTTGAAATTCGATAAAAAAATCTTAAGCTGATTGCAAAACACACAAATCAATGCAAAACGACACCTCATTAGGTATCGCTCAAATTGTATCTTCTGGGCGATAGCGTTTCGACGATTATTGACTTACGTGAAGCAAATGTTCAACCGTCAAAACGATATCGTCTGGACGATAAACGATTATTAAAGTTACGTGAATTAAAGCTATCGTCGAAACGCTATCGTCTGGCGATAATCGACATACGGAATGAGTGCCCAGTGTTGTTAGCACTCTCTCTTCATTTATGCCACAAAGCGTGGTAATTTTTCCCTTTTTTCCCTTTTCACTGTACTCAAAATCCTTTTTAAATCCCATGACACTTTTTCGCCTCAAAATCCAGTTTTTAGAAGTAAAATTTGTTATACAAGTTATACAAGGAAAGAAAGTCACGGTTAATTAACTTTTTGTATAAAAATCGCAGTTTGTAACATTATTACGGTTATTTTTTGGTACTAGCAAATTTTGATAAGAGACAATTTATACAAGCAGTTTCTTATGTGTGTTAATAATCATCGTGAAATGTAGGAGTTTTTATGAAATTTCAGCAAAAATTTATAGTCTTAATGTTTTTCGTTAGATTCCTCAATATCCCACGATTTGGTTATTTTTCCCTTTATCCCACGAAAGGCTTTTCGGACATCGAAATTCCCACGAAAAGGGATAAATCCCACGATATAACAACACTGGTAATGGTACGTGATTGTCGTGATAGTGAGTTATGATACGGCTAGGTAGGTAGTAGGTACCATATAAAAATGAACTTTACTATCTGTAAGAAAGAGAAAGAGGTAGAAAAAAGGTATGTGGGTGGGCTTGTTTTGCTCCTGCACAGAGGACAGGTATTCAGAATTCAGGCAATAAGTCAGGTCAGTGCCGCAGTGTGCTAAGTACTAGGTTGGTAAGTGATGACAAGTTTCACTTTTATTGAAAAGTGTAATTTTTATACCTTTAATGAGTAACAATAGATTTTTGTGGGAATAAAAGCAATTATGCTACGATTTTTTAAAGAATGTGCAAATTATCATACATTTTGCGTATGATAATGGGTTGCTATCATACATCATACAAGACCTGAAATTATCATACATGTAGCATAATTATCATACGGTTGGTATCGCTGGGGTGGATTAAAGCCGCGTTTATTTTTCCGTGATGAACATCCGTGACCAAATCCAATAGTAAGGATTGCATTCTTTGAAGATTTGTGATACTGAAGAATAGTTGAAAGCACTGGGATAGCATTAACTGCGATAGCTGCAGCTGATAATCTTGACTGCTTGTTTGGTTGATCTGCTCGATGATGGTGTTGATTTCGGTTTCCAGTGATTGAAATTGTTTTTCCAACCTTCCTTCGTTAATGCGGATAATATTTGATGTAGAGTTTATTAATGATGTTTGATTTTTTACCAGGCGTAGTAAGTGATCTTCGTTCTCACGCATTGATTATATAACGTGCGACATGTGCTGGGCGTAGTCGGAATCTAATACTCCAAACAATGAGCTGGCTAAGGCTCCAACTATGTTAATCACGCAGCGTTTAACACGGGAACCAGTTTGGTTGAGCAGCTCATCATTGTCGTTAAGTTCTTGTAGAAGGTTTTAAAGGTGTAGCATGTTGGCAAAACAGGCGTCGGCTTGTATTATGTCTTGGCAAAGCACCTTTAGTTTTTTGTTACCCATATTGAGCCATTTTAGTTCTTTCCAGTATGATTTCAACTAATAGTAAATGACTATGTCCCACTGGTCCGAAATCATGTGTGCTGTCGTGATTAGTTGCAGTGGCAACACTCGTCTGCAACATCGAGTATCACCACCAGATGGTGGGTGAACTAAAATAGAACAAGTCATTTCATTTGCTAACCAATCAGAGAGCGCGTTCTATAATTTTTCGGCCGAAAAATTATTCTTCTGGATTTTTCTCGGTCAGTCTAGACAAGAACGGCAGTGGCAGCGGCAGCATCCCACAAATTTAAAACAACGCACCAACAACCACATCACATCGTGTAACATCGTATAAACCATCGTATATTAATCGCACAAATTTTACAATTAAATCTCAAGCAAGTTTTTATGACGTGTTTTATTTTTCTGTCGTTTACAAAAAGTTTTTAAATTTTCACTGCGCCGCTGCCCGGAGTTTTTAATAATTAAAGTCGTCGTCACGCAGTTTGTCAAGTTTGTCCAACGTGTCTTCGCCATTGTCCTCGATTACATCCCGTTTTTTCGTGAATATACGTTGGCACAAAGAATCGCCGTTTTCCTTGTGGTATTCCTACGCCGCCGATTGCCGTCGCTGTTGCCAACGCTACGTGCAATCTTTTGCCAACACCATTTTGCCGTCCTGCTGTGGCTCAATTGAGCTGAAGTATTTGTCAAGTTCGTCCAACGTGTCTTCGCCATTGTCCTCGATTGCATCCCGTTTTTCGTGAATATACGTTGGCACAAAGAATCGCCGCCGCCGATTGCCGTCGCTGTTGCCAACGCCACGTGGAATCTTTTGCCTACACCATTTTGCCGTCCTGCTGTGGCTCAATTGAGCTGAAGTGAAATCTACTCCGCTCTGTTACTTTGTGGTCGATCAAGGTAATATTGGAAAGCTGCCGTACTCCTACCTACGCCGATTACTGTCGCCATCGCCAACGCCACGTGCAAGTTTGCCCGCACTCCTTTGTCTTATTTGCCGTCCTGCTGTGGCTCAATCGAGCTGCAGCAGCAATTGTAAGTACCGCTATAATTTAAAAGTGAACATTCACCGTCCTATTGACTTTGCAGCCGATTAAGTCACACGAAACACCATATCGCTAAACATTCGTCGCATGTCAACTCCGCCGCGCACGAGCACACGCATTAACAAAGGAAAACCCCCGTTACGATACGGCGGAAGCGCTTTCGACAGTCGCCTCCAGCAAATGTTACCCGCATACAGCAACAATATGAACGACGAACAACAGCTAAATCCACAACCCAGGTCTCAAGGAGATCAACTATTGACGTCGCTGGTCGAGCAAATAAGCGCGCTAAAAGATTCGGTCGACCAGCTACGCAACGACACAAGCGTCACACAGGCCGAGACGCAGCGTTTACGTGAGGCAGTTAACCGCCAAGCGGATCATGCCGGTCTGCAAATAAATCCCTGTGTCGCACAGGAACGTTCGGCGTCAGCGGAGTCAAGAACCCAATCCACATCGCAGTTCCATTCATCCGAAACTGGATTACAAGTGGGCCATCAATCGCATAAAAAACTATACGATCTGCCGTCGTTTTCGGGTAGGCCAGATGATTGGCCACTCTTTCTGGCTAACTTTGAAGAAACCACGAACAACTTCCAGTATTCTGCGATGGAAAACACAATGCGACTACAGAAATGTCTGCAAGGCGAAGCCAGAGAAGCGGTGTCGTTCTTGCTTATCCACCCGAACAACGTTGAACAGGTCATTAAAACACTGTCATTCCGCTTTGGACGTCCAGACTTACTGGTAAAGGCACAACTAGCCAAAGTCCAACAGTTTCCATCGATCAACGATGCTCGTGTTGAACATCTCATACCGTTTGCCACCATGGTCGAGAATGTGGTAGCCTTTTTAGTGTCAGCCAAATGCGAACAGCACCTAGCGAACCCAACACTACTGGACGAGCTCGTGACGAAGTTGCCGATGACCAAGAGGTTCGACTGGGCAAGACATGCTCTGGATATACAGCCTTATGCCACTCTGAAGGATTTCTCTGCCTGGTTAACTGAACTCGCCAAAGTGGTCCAACTCATTCCACAGAACAACACCGCCGTTACTACAAGAGCACAACCGTCCCATCTACGCAGGCTGATGCATACATCTGAAAGAAGAATCAATGAGCCCAGAACTACCGAGAGAGTGTGTTCCTGTTGCGGAAGCAGCCACCAGGTAAGCGATTGTGCTTTATTTAAGGAATTATCAGCTGAAGACCGTTGGAGACTTGTGAAGAGCAAGCACCTTTGTTTCTCGTGCATCAAACCAGGCCATGGTACTGCATCTTGCCGCAGTAGAAAAAGATGCGATGAGAACGGATGTCGCCGATATCACCACAAGCTCTTGCACCAAGGTTTAACCGATACTACACAACCAGCTCCCCTGCGGCTGCATAATTGTCGTACGCCGGACCACATTGGACACCTATTTCGGATTTTGCCTGTTATCTTGTCTGGTCCACGAGGAGAAAAACTCGTGTATGCCATGTTCGATGAAGGATTCTCGCTCACAATCCTAGAAGACAACGTAGCAAAGGAGTTGGGCTTCACTGGTAAACTACAATCCTTGGCTCTGCAGTGGTTCGGTGACAAAGTCGTTAACGAGCCATCTACGACAGTTGCCATCGACATTCGCGGAGTTGAAAGAGGCTCATTGAACTTCCCAATGAAGAACGTAAGAACCGTGCCGAATCTTGGGTTGCCGATCCAGTCCTTCAACAAGGAAGGGTTACACCACCTGCAAAATATTCCTGTCAGCAACTACAACAATGCCAGACCCGTTCTCCTCATCGGACTGGACAATTGCCATTTGGGTGCTCCTATCAGCGCCGCCGTCGAGGGAGACCGACACGACGTAATCGCTACACACACCAAGCTTGGATGGATTGCGTATGGACCACAGGGGTCTGAAGAAAAACCCCGACCAGTCGTGCTTCATATTCGTGAAAATCATGCCTTTGATCAGATCGACAAATTGGTGACATCATATTTCACCGTAGAGAACTTCGGTGTCTGCAAATCAGAACGAGTCCTGGAGTCCGACGATGATACTCGAGCCAGAAAAATCATGGAAGCAACGACGAAACGGGTTGGTAAACAATTTGAGACCGGCTTGCTATGGCGCCAAGATAAATTTAGCATGCCAGATAGCCTAAATATGGCAATTAAACGTCTTCACAATATTGAGAACAAAATGCGGAGAGAGCCGGAGTTTGCCGAACAATATAAATTACAAATAGCCAACTATATCCATAAAGGATACGCCAAGGAACTATCACCATCAGAAGCAGCAGCCAAAGGTCCGTGCACTTGGTACTTACCGCATTTCGGGGTTACTAACCCACATAAGCCGAAGAAACTTCGTGTTGTTTTCGACGCAGCCGCAGAAGTCAGTGGTGTGTCACTAAACTCCATGTTGCTAAGGGGACCAGAGCAAGCCAAGCCGCTTTTGTCGGTCCTTTTCCAATTTCGTCAAGGAGTCGTTGGAGTCGCTGCTGACATTGAAGAAATGTTTTCGCAGGTCAAGATTGTTGCTGAAGATACGGATGCCCAAAGGTTCCTGTGGAGAGATGGCCTTCAAGACCAGCCGATTCGTACTTATATCATGTCTTCGATGATATTCGGTGCCGCATGTTCGCCTTGTGCAGCCGAGTATATAAAAAACCTAAATGCCAGTTCATTTGAAACTGAGTCGCCGGAAGCCGTCAACGCTATAGTGAATAATCATTACGTGGACGACTTCGTTTGTAGTTTTGCCAGCCCAGCCGATGCCACGAGTGTAAGTCTCGATGTCAAGCGAATTCACGCTGAAGGTGGTTTCACCCTCCGAAACTTCGTTTGCAATATAAAGACCGTACAGGAGAAACTGAATAACTCATCATGCCCGGTAAAATCATCAGTCTACAGTGTCAACACAGACAAGGACAATGAAAAGGTTCTTGGTATGAACTGGAATACCGAAGATGACACATTTCGCTTTCGCCTAAACTTTAACCGAATCGCCAAGGAAGTTCTACAATCATCGAGACCGCCGACAAAGAGAGAGCTGCTTGGAATAGTGATGGCCATCTTTGACCCCGATGGGTTTCTCGCCGACTACATCATCTATTCAAAATTACTTTTGCAATGCACATGGCAAACCGGGATCGGCTGGGATGATCCCCTGCCTGATAATCTCAACAGCCGGTGGAGACTCTGGTGGACAGAGTTGGCCAAGGTGAGTCAGTTTCGAGTTGGTCGCTGTTATTCACCAAATTTACTCAATGCCGAGAATATCGAACTACACATCTTTACCGACGCTAGCGAAAGCGCATTTGCAGCAGTCGGGTACTTTCGTATAAGGTGGGGAGATCAAGTCGACGTAGCCTTTATAGCCGGCAAGACCAGATGTGCGCCCAAAAAGGTACTTTCGATCCCCCGACTAGAACTGCAAGCTGCAGTCCTAGGCAGCCGTCTACAAACGACCATCAAAGCGATTCACAGCATCGTCATCTCACGAGTGGTTTACTGGAGCGACTCTAAAACAACTATCTCGTGGATTCAATCATCAGAGCGAAGATTCAAACCTTTCGTCGCTCACAGGATCGCAGAGATTTTGGATACATCGGAGCCCTCGGACTGGCATTGGCTTCCAACTAACCTAAATGTAGCCGACGATGCCACAAGAGCTACCAATCCCCCGATAGTTACTACGAACAGCCGGTGGCTGTCCGGCCCGGAATTTCTCCGCCTTCCTGAGCAGCAATGGCCGCACTGCTTTGATTATACGAGTCCAGAGATGCTTGAGGAAGAACTTCGTCCCAAAATTTTGCATATCACTCAGGCAAGTAGCTCTTTAATTAACGTTGCTAATTTTTCCTCGCTTTCAAAGGTGAAACGGGTAACAGCCTGGGTTCTAAGGTCTTTCGCATCATTAAGCCGTGAACGTGAGAGAATCGCAGCAACCGAGAA
Organism: Cheilosia urbana; assembly: GCA_946477585.1. NCBI lineage: Eukaryota > Metazoa > Arthropoda > Insecta > Diptera > Syrphidae > Cheilosia > Cheilosia urbana. The sequence continues at coordinate 41,889,238 of OX297853.1, forward strand.
CGAAGTATCAACTCATCGTACCAGACCAAAACGTTCCAGTCTTCCTTTAAAAGAGCTGACTGCAGAAGAGATCCTCGCCGCTGAGAAGTTTCTATGCCGCCAGGCACAGCAAGACATCTTTCATCAGGAAATTCTTTCGCTCAGTACAACTAACGCCGTATCCAAAAACAGTGCCATATATCGACTCACGCCGTTCCTGGACCCAGACGGTCTGCTACGCCTAAACGGGCGAATTGACGCCGCCTTGTGCCTGCCAGCAGATGCCAGGCGCCCACTTATCCTGCCGCAAAAACACCCACTCACAACGCTTGTTGTTTACCATCATCACCACATTCATCATCACCAGAACGACGCCCTTACCATCAACGAAATCCGACAAAGATATTGGGTTCCGTGCATCAAATCGGTGCTCAAAAACGTCAAACGTGACTGCTGTCGATGCAAGGCAGCCAAAGTCAAACCTACTGCTCCGCTTATGGGACAACTGCCAGAAGACCGATTGACGCCGTTCGTTCGCCCATTTACGTATTCGGGCCTGGATTACTTCGGCCCATTGCAAGTCTCCATTGGTCGGAGACGGGAGAAGCGATGGGTGGCATTGTTCACATGCCTAACAATTAGAGCTATTCACCTGGAGCTAGCCGCAGACTTGTCTACCGATGCCTTTATCATGTGCCTAAGGAATTTCATCAATCGAAGAGGAACTCCAGTTCGCATTCGAAGTGATAATGCGACGAATTTTATTGGGGCGCAGAAGGAGTTGACCCTCGAGTCAAGACTATTTGATTTCAACCGAATTCAAACCGAGATGTCAAGTAAAGGAATTGACTGGAGGTTCATCTGTCCGTTAAATCCTAGTGAAGGAGGCGTATGGGAGCGGATGGTGCAGTCAGTCAAGAGGGTCCTCATGGTGACCGTCAGAGAGGAAGCACCTCGAGTGGAGACGCTGCGGAGTCTATTAATTGAAGCCGAAAATATAGTTAACTCCCGGCCATTAACCGCACTCCCGTTGACTTCGGAGGAGGACGAGCCTTTAATTCCCAACCACTTCCTAATAGGATGCGTAAACTCAACACAAACGCCTAATCTGGATGACTCACCTATATGTTGCCGGAAGCAGTGGAGAATATCGCAACAACTAAAAGACCGATTTTGGAAACGATGGATTCACGAATATTTGCCGATGTTAACGAGACGAAGTAAGTGGTACGAGGCTGTGCCCCCTCTCGAAGTCGGCAGCTTAGTCATCATATGCGACGCCAACCAGCCTAGGAGTAAATGGCAACGAGGAATAATTGAGGAAGTCTATCCAGCCAAAGACGGACAAGTAAGAAGCGCCAAAGTTAGAACATCGCAAGGACTACTCCGCCGACCTGCTTCAAAACTGGTCGTCTTACAAGTTTGTGGTGAATCTCTTCAAGAATTCACGGAGGGTGGGATGTCGTGATTAGTTGCAGTGGCATCACTCGTCTGCAACATCGAGTATCACCACCAGATGGTGGGTGAACTAAAATAGAACAAGTCATTTCATTTGCTAACCAATCAGAGAGCGCGTTCTATAATTTTTCGGCCGAAAAATTATTCTTCTGGATTTTTCTCGGTCAGTCTAGACAAGAACGGCAGTGGCAGCGGCAGCATCCCACAAATTTAAAACAACGCACCAACAACCACATCACATCGTGTAACATCGTATAAACCATCGTATATTAATCGCACAAATTTTACAATTAAATCTCAAGCAAGTTTTTATGACGTGTTTTATTTTTCTGTCGTTTACATGTGCTGTTCCCAAATTGTCGAAATGAATCCCTGGATTAGATTTAAATGGTTCCACGTTGACCTGGGCACTCACGACCGCTGGCACCAATAATAGAATTATTAGTATTGCCGAAGTGGATGCATGGAATGGATTGAATCTCCTCTTCCTTGGTGGGGGACTCACATCGTCATCTGAATTGACCTCGTCCTCTTCGCGTTCTTGTTCTGGTTGAAAGGACGCCGTCAATACTGTTGTTGTTGGTTGTGCTTCTTTAACACCTTGTTCATTAACACCTTGTTCTTCTGTTTCGATTGGTAGAGGTGCTAATCGGTGTATTGGTCTTCGTAATATACTGGTGGCAGTTTGAATTTCCGCAACTCGAACGCCTCCATCTGCCCCCGGAAAAGTCTGGATGACTCTTCCAAGTGGCCATTTCATCACCATTGACCATTGTTCCCAGAAGCAGGTTTCGCATTTTCGCTGCCATTTGTATCTTTGTTGCAATTCGTTGAGGTATTCCTTCTGCCATCTGTTCCAAAAGCCTTCCTTTATATTAGTGATGATTCTGAGTTTGGCGGGAAGGTTTGTGTAGACGGCTGTTACATATGTATTCGAAAGCCAGTAGGAAAAAATCGATCCACCTATGTAAATCGGCATGGATTGATTTCCATCACCCTTCAGGGAATTTGTGATGCGGAAAAAAAATGCATTTACATTTTCTTAGGTGTACCGAGCAGAACTCATGACGCGCGAATATTCAAGCTGTCGTTTATATCGAAAGATATTGCTGCAATTTGCGGAGATCAGTACCACCTCTTAGGGGGTGCGGCGTATCCTTTACGCGAGTATCTGCTTACTCCGTACAAGGATTATGGTAACTTGACAAGTCAGCAAGCTAAATATAACAAAAAACACTGCCAAACACGAGTAAAAATTGAAAACTGTTTTGGTTTGCTTAAGCAGAGGTTTAGGCATCTAGTAGGATTAGATTCTACAACTGTGGAGAGAATGTCAAAGTTTGTAATGGGTTGCTGTGTCTTTCACAATTTGTGTATAACAGAAGGCGACTTGTGGGAGGGGACCAAAATTTTGACAATGGTACAGATGATTTTGTTGGAGAAAGACTGCCCAATGATAATGATATAAATACCAACGAACAAGTTGTTCCAGAAGCTGTGTTGTTACATAGGGGACAACTAAAAAGAAGTAGCATAGTAAATAATTTATAAGACAATCAATTTTGACAAGATATTTATTTATTGACATTGAACTACCTACTTTTATATTTAAAACAAAACAAAACAATACATTAAAACAATTAAAATACAAATACTTAACATTATTTATTGAATTTGTTTTTAAATATTTCTTTAAAACTCTAATTTTTCCATTGTGTCTTTTTTGCCGTTTGTCTTCTCTTGCCTCTTCTCTCATTTCTTTTTTCAAATCCTTTTCTGCCAGCCTTTTCGCCTTCTCTTTTTGTTTTTTTTAGATCCCTTTCTGCTTCATTTTGCATAAATTTTCCAAAAAGAATTTCTTGAATGGTTTTTCGTCGCCGCTGAGGAATTCGAGAATTTGCTTCTGCTGTTGGTGTCGTCTCTGTTGCCGTTAATTGCGAATCCACTGGAATTTCTGTTGCTGTGGTTGACAGTGACGATGACTTTATCACCGAACCTCGTGGCGAAAGAACGAAGTCTGGACACAAAGAGTCGTCTATGCTTATAATAGCATCAAAGCTCCGCTTCATAATCCTCGTCTATTCTTATTGCCCCGCTGGTGCTGTTGTTGTCAATTGCCTTCTTTCGTCGTTTCATAAGGCATTTGTACCTGCCGAAAATTAAAAAAATGTACGATGTATATAAACATTTTCAAATTGAAAATTTTACCTGCTTTCCACTTGCGTATAATTAAGCTTCAAACGAAATTCCCTATTTACGTCCTATGTAACCGATATCCACATTTGCTTCTTCGTTCGGAACTTCTTCAGAGGACCCACACATGACATGTACCTGTGGTATCTATCTAACAGGAACTTTGTCTCGCCGGGTTCCCACTTAAATGATGACATAGTAACTAATTTGCCTAGAATTTAACGTTTTTAAAAAAAAGCTTTGTATCAATTTTTGTACAAATCTTACTTGAAGTACTAGGACCAGCAGTAAAGTCATCACAATCAGCCTCTTCCTCGTCTTGGACCAGGCCGTAGCGACGTACGGGATTTTCTTTGGCCTCTGCATTGTAAGTACAATTCTATCGATATGAATTACAAATATGTGTGTCAATAGTAACCTTAATCAGAACGATATTCCACTAAAAATTCGCCCAAGTCGTAAAATTTGTTGACATCCGAAAACAGAGCTTTTTCTACTTGTCCCGCTGTGAACAATTTAAAACAGGAAATATTATAAACGTATTGATTATGATTACATTTGCTTTTTTTTTTTTACTCACTTGTACGATGCTCAAAAAATACCAAATTGTCTTCTACCACAATTAATTTGTCTTCGTTTAAGACGAACTTACAATTATTTAAGTCAATTTGCTTACTCATTTTTTATCGACGAAACTTTACTTAATATTGTTTTAAACCAAAAACCAAACGAATTGCCCAAAAAAAGAAGGGCTTCAGAAAAAAAAAAAAAAAATTAAACACAATTTGAAAGCTACTCCACTAACACCAACAAAACACAGTCAGATCCAGTGTCGGATTTTTTAAAAGTGTAACAATTTTGTTCAAAAAGTGTAACAAATGGATAAGAAATGTAACAAACTGGAAAAAAATTTTAATAATAAAATCATGGTTTTTCAATCAAAAAAAAATCTTTATTTAGAACTCTTTATCAGAGACAATACTGAGACCCCCAACTCACAATCCTCTTGCCGCTGCCCCCTCAGTTTTTTTTTCAAATTCGCCGTTTTGTTTTCCTATCGGTGTTATGTCTATTTAGAATCCGTGTGACATGCAAAAACATACAAAAAATATAAAATCAATGCTGCCAACTGCTACCAACCATGGGGGAATGTGATAGAGTTCGGGAATACCACATTTTAAGATAACTGAATGCTATTGGTTTGTTATTACAAATTTTTAAAAGACGATTAATGTAATTTGTTAAGTTAATAATGCTACCTAAATGAGATGTTTTATATAGGTACTAGAAACATATTAAGACATATATTGTTGTGTATTTTCCGCTTTTGGATATCATTAACTTCGATTTGATAAATTGAAAAATTGCTCAAAATGTTTTTATTTTCCTACAATCATTCTGCAGTAACCATTTTTCATAAATATTTTCAGCAAAAGTGCACTTATTCCTAAAATAAAATACTATTTACACGAAACGAATAATTTAAAATTTAACTGACAAAATTCTATGAACGCTGGCAGCAACTTTGCCGACAGCGGAAGTGGGACACGCAAGGTGCGAGTGTGTTGGTGAGTGAAGTTACGTGACATTTGTCAATACAAGTTTCTATGTAACAATACTAACGCACTTAGCGTGTACCACCGCATAGAAATATAGCTTGTAGGCAAGTAACGGATAATCGGCCGAAGTTGGGGGTCTCAGTATTGTCTCTGCTCTTTATCACCTTTAAAAAAAAGCTCTTTTTTGACCTATCTGTCCATTTTGTTTTAAACAAATAAAAAAAAAAACAAAAAACGAAACAAAATTACCGACCAGATTAGATTTCAATATCACAAACGAGATGTAGAACATTGCCAACGGCGACGCGGCGAGACAGAAAAATATTGTTGTCTTTTCTCGTTCCCTCCCGTTCCCATTCCCACTCGCAGTTTAACGTTTTGCACAACTTTTGCTCTGTGTAAACAAACAAATACATTGACAGAAATTGGTAGAAGTTTGCTCGAAAGAAAATAGTGCTGCCAGTTCAACTTATCAATATTTTTAATGAGAAAAACAAAAAAAAAAGATTTTAATGGGAAAAAATGTAACAAAGCGAAAAAGAAACTGAATTTGTAGACTCCTTGGATATTCCTGGCTTACCACCGCACAATTTACAACTCAAGGTTGGCTCGGTAGTCATCATGCTTCGAAATCTATACCAGCCAAAACTATGCAATAGAACGGGTTTGGCGATAAGAAAACTGAGTAGGTATCAATGTTAAAGAAAGAAGTTCTCATTCCGAGGATACCGATGATCCCAACCGATGTGCCCCTTTCCCTTGAGTTAAAACTATAATTCAATTTCCGATTTGTCTTGCATTCACTCATTCACAATGACGATTAACAAATCACAAGGTTGAGTGTTTGTGGTCTGAAATTAAGAAACACATGTTTTTGCCCATGGTCAATTATACGTGGCATATTCACGCGTCGGTAAACCATCCACTTTATTTGTTCTTCCGCCTGATAACAAACCGAAAAATATTGTGTATCACAAGGTGCGTCAGTGAAGATAATAAATCCAAATGTAAACCAATGCAGCTAAATACATAACTTAATCAAAGCAATTGTCTTACTGGTAAGCCATTGAAATACTTGATTATTGTACTTTTATTGAATTTGTATTTCCTAATGAACTACTGAACTTAATTAAAATAGTAAATTACGTTTAGTTAAAGGGTATCATTAAATTCATTGACCGTTAGGCGGTACGAAGTTCGGCAGGTCAGCTAGTATATATATATATATATAAGAAAATAAACAATGTAGATTGGCTGAAGGAAAATAAAATCATTTTGAGCAATTTTTCCTCCGTTATTTAAACAAAAATTTAGTAATGAAGTCGAAGGTAATGATATTCAAAAGCGGAAAATACACAACCATATACATATTTGTTCTAATACATTTCTAGTATGTAAAACATCTCATTTAGATAGTTCTATTAACCAAAAAAAATATATTAATCGCCTTTTCAAAATATATAATAACCAAACAATAGCATTCAATTATGATAAAATGTCGAATTCCCGAACTCTATCACATTCCCCCACGGTTGGCAGCGGTTGGCAGCATTGATTTTATATTTTTCTATATTTTTGCATGTCACACGGATTCTTAGTTGACAGAACACCGACAGATACCTAAACAAAAAGGCGAATTTGAAAAAAAAAAAAAAAAAAAAAAAAAATTGAGGGGCCAGCGGCAAGAGGACTGCGAGTTCGAGTAATACGATAATAATGAGTTCCGTAAAGGTCCCCACTTTCAAACACAATTTTCATAATTGCATATAACGATATAAGCGAAATAACTGATTTCGTAATTTAAAATATATTTATTTACAATATTTGCAATGAGTTTTATATAATAAATTCCCCTACAATTAACATATTTGCACCTTTATCTTATTAACGCCCAATATTAAGGCCTATAGTTACGGTGACCATATTTGCCGAAAAAAAAATAAAGGACAATAATTATTTTGCTTCCAATGTCTCTGTTGCCAAATCGAACGTACATTTACATCGCACCTAAATTCAACATTTCGGGAAAAAAATCTGAAATCCAATTTTGCGTTCCCACTGAAATTTCAACATTACAAATGACAGCTGAATTGACTATTGGTCTTTTTTTCTATTTAGAAATTACAAATGTCAACCATTCTAAGAATTCATTTTTTAGCTATATTATTGTAATGAATTTAATTTAATTAAAATAATAATAGTTGGCGCAACAGGTCCGGAGAGACCCTAGGCCTAGCTTCTCACAACCATTCGTTTTGTGTGAGTTTTTTCTTTTTGGAACGAATGGAAAGGGATCTACAATTTTATGCCGACTCCAAACGGCTAATTGAGAAGCTCTTTCAAGACATTTATACTCTCGGATGTTTGTCAGACGTTCGCGAGAGGAAGCGCAGCGGAAAAAAAATGTAATTTAATTTAATTTAAACATATTAAATATATTGCTGACTCAATATTGAGGTATGCAACCACTTCCTTCTTCTTTGTTATAATAACTTTTTTGTTCCGTATTTATAATTTGAATAACTTGGAATGACTGAGATTGACTTTTTGAGAAAAAATCATCTTCTTTTTGTGATTGGGATTGAAACTGCTTTTTATGTTCGATTTGCCAAAAAAAAAAAAAAAAATTACATTATTACTGTCTTTCTTCATTGAATAAAAAGTGTGAAAGGTAGGTAGTAACAAATTTTAAAACGTTTTTAAAAGCCAGTCTTGCTTTTCGTATTTTTGAGAAGGGTGGATAGATTTAAAAAAATCTTCATTTTCATTACAAAAATCTCTAAATCCTAAGTACGGGTTTCAGCATACACATTCAATTGTGATTTTTCACTGCTCCATGATATGCGGTAGGCACAAACTGAAATTTAAGGTAAGCATGCACTGAAGCACTGAGAGTGTAAACACAATTTCAAGTACATAATTTACATTATAGATAACATTTTTAATTGCACTAAATGCAAACAATTTAGCCGGTGTTTTAAAGGACAGTTTCAAAAAATAAAGGAAAAAATCCGTCCTTTATTAAAAAGAAAATAATAAAGGACGGGGTTAAAAAAGAAAGGACTTTCCTTTTAAATAAATGACGGATGGTAACCGTACCTATAGTGAGAGTGCAACAAAACTATTTTTTAGTACACAATAAACATAGGGTTTTGCTTGTTGCAATACAACACAACACATGCAAATGAGTGCGAACGTACTACTCGATTTGCCTAAGGCACTACTTGTTAAACGGAGACAACCCTTTGTGTTGAGGTCGGCAGCTCGGCATTATTTGAAATTTCGTGCCGCGTGTTAAAATGTCGAAATTTCGTTTACAATATTATTTAATTCAGTGTTTATTGTTAATGTGCTAGTTGCTATGATTATTGTTTAGGCTTGGTTTTAAGCCTCGGTATTTCATATTCACGCAACTAGTTCAACGCAAATTAACTTTATCAACGTAGGTAGGTACATGTTCAATGTAAATGTCAGATATGCCATGTGCCTAGTTGTAATTTTAGTGGTAGTGCTGTGAGGTTAAAATCCATTTAATATATTGCTATTGTTTGTTAGGAACCAAAACCCTCAATCCGATGCTGTGTCGAAATCAGTCTTGTCTCTTGTGTCGATCGTCGATCGATAGAGGAATCTTCGGAAGCAGGGTATATTAATTGTAAGAATTCCACATACATTTTATTTTTTTTTTTGCTTGATTTGTTGTTGCAACTTGCAAGACTCTTTTGTGTGTAAAATATCTAACGTAAAAAGACCTATGCCCATACGAATTTAATCAGGTTGTTCTTAGATATATTGTTGTTAACACTTATTTCAAATAAATGCTTTTATTTACAGTTGACAGTTCGCCAAAATCTATTATTTATTATACGCACCGATAAACCTTCCATTTTCCGGTAACCATAAGCAATTAAATACCAAATTGTCCCTTTAAAACTTCACGAGTTCCATGCCAATAAGAAGCAGCTATGGTCAACGAATTCATTAAATACTTTCTTATACCAGTTGACAAGAAAATTCATATCACTCGACGTTGCCATTTGAAAACTGTCCCCTAGCCCTAACATGTTACTAACTGGAACGACCCCCTTTGTAATTGTGGGAAATTGATGACAAGCTCTTCAAGAGTGACAATCCACCTAACTGATAAAAGGCAATTAAACTGTTCCTGGGTGTTCCTGACACATCATCACAATTGTCCTTTAAGCTAAAAAGCAAATCGGTGCCCGACTCACTATTTGTTATCAAAGGCAATTGCTTTAGCTTATGTATCCTTATGTATATCCGTATAGTCTAGTTAATTGTAGGCCATCGTTGCCTTGCGTCAGTCGGCAGATATATTGGTATGATTTTCTCCGCCTACGCATTAATTTCGCACAGTGGCAGCAGTGATAACAAGGCATCGTTCACAATTCCCTCCTAGCAGAAGGTCACCGCCTTTTGTTTCACTCTGAAGGTCGGAAATGTGATACTTATCGCCGCAATTACAATACCACTTTGACTTTGCACATGAAACCAAAAGCATTGGAATATTCCTTGTGCATTGGTTTATCTAAAGGGTGCCGGTTTGAATTCATTGATAGTGAGAACAACGCTTTGTTCGACTGCGTGCTTTCGCTTTATTGCTTCCGCCATAATAACGGTTCAAACAATATTTTTCACTATTTCTTCTTCTTTTGTCTAATGACCCTCACTTGGGCTTACCGCTTATCAACAATGCTGGCCTTCCCGTGTTTTACTCTATATTCTTATTGTAGAAGAGTAAAGAAAGGCTGTTGCAAAAGGGTACGCACCAGTGCTCACTAAAAGATTGCAAATAATTGACTAATTAAAATTTTGAAGAATGATAATTAAATTAAATATAAATTGAAAATAAGAACAGATGATTGATTTTGGAGAATCTATACAATAGAAACAATAGAATGGTACATTTATTCCTAGAGATAGAGACTGAGGCATCTGGACGAGTTTGATTTTCTGTTAACCCTTTGTTGACCGACGATAGGGGAGACTGGGTACGGTTAAAACAATTTCGCTTATACCATCCATACCATTGCCGTTTATAAGCTCATCGGTGATGAAGTTATGTGAAATGTAGGAGCATGTTTCTAAGTATAAATGGAAAGTGTTTTTTGAGTACTCGGTGTGATATTTTGCGTAGTACATCATATTAAAACAAAAATAAAAATTTGTTTCAACCGTACCCATACCAGGGTCGGTTGAAACACGAACCCAATCTTCCATTGTTACATATTTACTTAATTTTTATTTTAAATAATAACTTTTTTTGACAATATTCATCACATCATTGTTTTATATAGAACTAGCTGACCCGGCGAACTTTGTTTCGCCCATATTCGTTAATGTAATGAAAATAATAATAATGAGCATGCACAATGCACATGTCCTTTACGATACACGATGTATAAAGCGGAAGTTCTATATTTGACTTTAGGAGAAACATGGGAATTCAATATTGATTCCACAAAATTCCGGCGAAAGTCCTTGAGACTTATTGATTGGCATAGCGAAACGGGAAATTGATACGCTTAAAAACGAATGGCAAATCTTTCTGAATAAGCGGAATCCGCGGAATTAGAATGTTTTCCTTTGAATTTTCCACTCAAAATCGTCGCTTATTCCATGACATTTGATTTGAGATTCTTCACAATCAAATCAAACGCGATCAGTTAAAAAATGTCGGTGGATTGAGGTTGCGCAACAAAATTATAATTGAGCCGACTTACAATAATTCAAAAATAAAGTTTTAAATAATCACGACAAAAAGTATCATAAATGTCCTTCCTTGGGTCAATACGAATCCACGAAGCACGATTCATTCCCGAGCTATGAGTGCACATACGGACGTCAGTCTCTTTTACATATAGCCGTACCCACCATACCAAAATAGTGTCCTATCTTCCAACCATACACAGCCACAAAATTTATTCAAATCGGTTGAGTGGCTTATGATATCGACAACAGAGTCACCTATCGGTCCAAAATATCTATCTATCTTTCAAACTGTAACCAACCAAACACAGCCACAAAATTTAATTGAAAACGGTTGAGTGGCTTAGGAAAAAAAAACAAAAAATTACTCAAATTCATGTTTTTTTTTTTTTCACGCACGCATAAGTTTTCCGATTCCAGCGTAGGAACCGTACAACTACAATTTTTCAAAATGTTGAGGAAACTGAAAAAACCCGACTGAAAATTCGAAAAAAGTGATTTGACAAAACAAAATGTATTTCTCATAAGACCAAAAAAAAAATAAATATTTTACCAATTGCAACCAAACTTCACAAAAGTCATATAATTAGACCAATACCAAAGATGTGAGAAAGTTTTGTTAAAATCGGTAAATGCGTTAAGGCGTGATTCGGCGACAAACGAACACTTAATATTTGATATTAAATTCTTCACAATCAAACGCGTACGGTTACAAAATTTTGGTTCGTTTAGGTTGCAAAACAAAGTGGGATAGTTGGTGGCTTCGTTTTCATCCATCACGGAGTCGACTGATTTGTATGAATGCAACTCACCAGCGATTTGGTTTTGAATGGTGAAATGCAAGTGATCGACGTTCTTGTTTTTCGCCGCCAAAATTACTCTTACACTAAGCCAATCATGGTCGATATAATTCTGAGCGATATTCGGGAAAACATTCATGATTTGTTCTTTCGGTGTCGTTGTAAAGTTGCAAAAATGTTGTTGAAACTAAATCAGGCCGGTGATTAAGTTTGCTGGAATCACACCATTGCCGATCGCCTGGAGAACTCTGCAGCTGACTGGCCATTTTGTAAAGAAACTCGCATGTTTGTTGTCAAATGCAATTTCTTGACGTATCGCCATAAAGCAGACGCCTTCAAGCATTAAATTCATCTGCCGGAGTTGATCTCGAAATGACAGGCAGCGTTTGACGAAATTCGCCAGATAGCAAGATCATTTTTCCACTGAAGGGTCGCTTATCATTACGTAATCGATTCAGGGCCTCCAATGCGCGTTTGTAAGCCATGGTGCATTCGTCCCATATGATAATATTACATTGCTGCAGTACTTTCGCCATCGCAGTAATCTTTGAAATCTTGCATGTAGTTTCTGCATCCACTTGCATATTCAATGGCAATTTCAATGTTGTTCGACCGCCTTCTAACAAAGTAGCCGCTATCCCAGAAGAGGTTAGGGCCAAAGCGATCTCAGATCTCGAGCGAATTGTAACCAAAATCAGTGAAATCAGGAATGTATATCCAGTTCCTTGCTTGACTCAATGCGATTCGATCGAAGTCCATTTCTCGCTCCAATTTTCGATTTGAATGATTTGGCTGTGGCATCCCCAATTTGCACAACAAATTGCCACTCATGAGCAGACACATATCCTCGATCATAATCAAAGCTTTGTTGCGCATGTCATCTGACATCTCCAGTTCATTATCCGATGTCACAGTGCCCATTATTGTATTTTGAGCGTCGTCGATAAACTGATAACTCTCGCATCATTTCAACATTTTGCCTGCGTTTAAACTCTTTATATATACCTTAAAAATAATTAAACTCTTGAAGCGATCCACAAAATCAAGAACAAACCAGCACTCTTGACAAACGTATAATAAATTAATCTGAAATCCTCAATTTTTTCAATTTACTTTTTGAAAATAAAATAATACCCCACTACTTAGTTTGATAATACATTTTTGACTTAGAAAAGTAAAACTAAATATATAATAGGATGAATCAGTGGATCACAAATCAGGACCGCGCGGCGATTTTTTCGAGATCAACCCCGGCAGATGAATTGAATGCTTGCCTGAAGGTGTCTGCTTTATGGCGATACGTCAAGAAATTGCATTTGACAACAAACATGCGAGTTTCTTTACAAAATGACCAGTTCGCTGCAGAGTTCAGGCAATGGTTGGCGATGGGCAATGGTGTGATTCCAGCAAACTTAATCACCGGCCTGATTGAGTTTCCATTGCCACTCATGAGCAGACACATATCCTCGATCAAAATCAAAGCTTTGTTGCGCATTTCATCTGAAATCTCCAGTTCATTGTCCGATGTCACAGTGCGAATTCGATGCAGAATAATGTCATCCATATCATCTTTATATCTACTTCAAAGTATCTACTTCATTTCAAAAAGTTACTTAATGTAACATAGTAAACATAATTTATTAGAACAAACTTTTTAGGTAGGTACCTATATTTCAAAAACAAACAAAAATTTCAAAATTATTGACAACAACAGTTTGCTTCGAAAATAATTAAAATACTTGACAACAACAATTTGCTTTTAAAATTTAATTTTTTTTTTTATTTTATTTGAAGTGTCACTACTCGATTTCTATCAAGTTTCTTTTTTTTCAAAGTGTATTTCCCCATACAAACTTTCATAACCTCTTTCATCCCCTCCAAGTTTTGTTTTCGCGACAAAAAGTAAATAACAAAACAAAACAAAACAAAAAAAGAATTATGAAAATCGTCCCAGGGGTTATCGAGTTACGTGACCATCGAGTTACACCCCGAAAGAATTATATATATAGATTAAAAAAAAAACAGTAATTCTAAACAATAAAAAAAAAAAAAAAATCTTAATTCATTAAGTTAGGTAATTGAAAATATACCAAAGGAACATTACTTTAATTTCGATAATGCAATCGATAAAATTCAGTGGTCGGAATATTCCGAATCACAATTGTGGCAAACAATACTGTTGCAACCTTCTGTGTACTCTTTGTGAGCCCACATTTTACAGGTGATACATTTGTATCCAATTTTCAATAGATCTGCTCCCTGAATAGAATACGTTGATAAGCAGACAAGGAATACGTTGATAAGCAGACAAGGAAATAAAACTTCTCTTCTTCTGAATAAAAAAAATAATAGAGCACTGGAATGCTGCATTATTATTATTATTACTAGCTGACCCGTGCTCGCCTTGCTTCGCCAGAGTTACACTTTTCAAATTTAAAACAAAATAAAAAGAGTTATACAAAGCCACTCCGCTGCTGTAAGTGAAGTGTAGAAAGAAACAAAGGAAACAATGATTTATTTTTATTTATTTTTTATTTAGTAGGGATTTATTAATATTATGTAGTGTTGTTAATTACATTGTGAGGATATTAGAACCCAACTTACAGAATTTCTTTATAAACGATGTTTTCAGTTTTTCCAAAAGGAGCGAAAATGAATAAATTTTCTGCGTTAGTGACCCGAGAACAGGCAACATATAACTGACCATGCGAGAAGCTACTGGTCGTAAGATCGACTCCATCGGCCCGGAGTGTCTGTCCCTGCGATTTGTTTATTGTCATAGCAAAACTGACACTGACGGGAAATTGCACACGTTTAAAGTGAAACGGGAAATTGTTGGGAATAAGGGGTATTCGTGGTATAAAAACTATTTCACCGGCACCAGATCCCGTTAGTATTTCAGCTTCAATAACATTATTTTGCAGGGATACTACCTTAAGTCGACTTCCGTTACAAAGCTTTGGGGGGGTTAAGTTCCGCAGAAGCATAATTGGAATGGCGATTTTCAGTGCGATGGTATGCGCGGGAAGCCCGGATGCAGAAAGAGAGTTCAGGAATTCGATCGGGTAAGTGGTAGCATCCGTTTGATCCAATACCGTATTTATTGAGTTGTATACCACCTCATTCCCTTCTGTCCTTTGCAAAATACTGCGATTAATAGCATTCGCCTGCTCATTTTTAGGTGTTAATATAGCTCTTTCGCATAACCAAGAGTTTTCCTGATTTGTTATTTGTTTTATGTCTCCATAAACGGAGTGGATTAGTTCATCGACCGAGAGAACGATTTTGCAAAGGCTTTCTGGTAGAAAAACCAGGCCATTCGATTCGGGTAACACGCCATCTCCGATTTTTAACAACACATCCGAAAACTCTTCAGCATGGAGATTTCCACCCAGCTGAGCCCGCATGTTTCGTGTCAAATGCAACTTTTGCACCTGGGTCCAGAGTATGGAACGTTTAAGGCATGCATCCACCTCATCTGCTCTAGTTCCTCGTGCAACGACGGGTAGGGTTTGAAGGAAATCACCACAAAATAGCACTGTGATACCTCCCATAATACGTTTGTCCCTTCGAATATCTTGCAGGGTTCGATTGACGGCTTCTACGGCTTTTTTGTGCGCCATCGTGCATTCATCCCATACAATTAATGAACACTCTTGTATGACTTTTGCCTTGTCACTATTACGCGACAGTGCACAAACGGGAGTTTCGTTGCTCTCTAAACCTATAGGGATATTAAACATCGAGTGGGCGGTTTTGCCACCAGAAAGTAGAGTAGCAGCGATTCCCGATGACGCTACAGCAAGAGCTATTTTCTTTTGCCTTCTCACCTCGGCCAGAAGTAAAGTTGTTAGAAAAGTTTTGCCTGTTCCTCCGGGGGCGTCTAAAAAGAACGTTTTACCTTGCTGGAGGTTGATGCTTTCTAAAGCTCTGTCATATATTGACCGTTGTTCAGCTGTTAACTTCATGATGTTACTATTCACTATGGTAGCCATAGCAGAAGAGCTGTAATTTGTCTCCGCAGCAAACTCTCGGTTAACTTGCGGATGGTCAGAGAATTGCTGCGGTTCTGGTAGACCGTATTGATTTAGAGTATTACCACCAATTGACAGAACAACATTTTGAAGCGAGCAGAGGCAATGGTTGACGACTCGCTCATCTGTTGCTTGTACGCTATCTCCATCTGAACGCCCAACAGCACGAAGAAAATCTTCCAAAAAATAGCGCTGATATTTTTCCCATAACTGTAAGGGGTTTGAAAGCCCGCAGAATACCATCATAACTGCAAACAAATGGCGCAGTCGATTGGGACTATCGCTGACAACAGCCTCCTCTAGAGTTTTATCCCAATTTCGGTCGTCGTCTAGCAGGTTCAGTGCACTGCAAGCTGCGTGAAATGTAGAGTGTTCAACGCTGCCAACTGTTTTCAAAAATGTGAAGGATGTAGCACCGCGGACTGTGTGTAATAAAAGTCGCAAGTAAAAGCCATAAACAAACCATACTGAGACCCCCAACTCACAATCCTCTTGCCGCTGGCCTCCTCAATTTTTGCCAGGAATCCGCCATTTTGTTGTCCTATCCGTGTACGCCAACTCCTATCTGTTTCGCTTTGCCCACAGTGAACGGGAAAAAGATTAGGTGCGAATGTGTTGGTTGAGAGGATTTTTGACATTTGTCAATACGAATTTCTATGCAACAATACTAGCGCACCTAAACTTTTTGGGAGCGTAAAATTTAGCTTGTAGGCAAATAACTGTTAATCGGTCGAAGTTGGGGGTCTCAGTATTGTCTCTGGTAAAAGCATTCGCTATTACTTGGATGGATGGTATATACCCTTCCCAACGCATGCTCCTTGAAAATACCGGGAAATCCTTCCACTGGCTGACCGCGTCGGCGTCGAGTAAATAAACCTCTTTGCTTGTCATACGTGTAAAACGACGGCACTTCATCGTACAAAAGAGTTCTTGCAAAATTGTCTTTCTGGCAAAGCTGGAAAAATGCTAAAAGTGTCGTCTGGCGTGGATTTTCTAGCCGTTCCCGAACATTTTGAGGACTGAAATACATCCTCTGACCATTTTCTAAATGAACACTTAAATGCATGACAGTAGGATGTCTTTCATGTATAGGGAAACTCAGTATACGCCACACCGCTTCCGAGGTAGAGGTACTAATGTAGCGACCAGACTGGTAGTCAGTCACCTCGTCACGATGTGTACTCTGTATACCAACTGTAGCCTGGTCGCTTCCCTTATTGACATATTTGCAAATATATTTAATCGATTCCACACTGGCGCATGATTCAACGTTTATGTGTGCTTCAAATGCACGTGAAAGCACTGGGGAGTATGGTACTATCCATCTGTTGTCAACTACAAACGTTTGGCCGCGCATATTTACTTCTGCCGTAAAACCACCCTCTTGAGGCGACCGGCTTCGATACGATGGATATCCGTTCTTATCAGTGACCGTTTCTTGGACGAATTTTTTCGGGAACCTCTTCGTGCAACGACCGTTCTTCATGCAAGGTGAACACGTATTCAGTGTACCACAGGGCCCATGAATCATGTTGGTTTTTATAATTTTGTGTAGGTTGGGGTCAGTTTCGGGGTCTGGTATTTCAGCGCTAATGATTTCATCGATTTGGTTCGGTCTAATCTTCTCTTCTAGCCATAAAAGGTTATGCGAATGTGGTAAACCACGTTTTTGCCACTCTATTGAATACATGTAGCACCGGATTGCGCCAATTACCTTCTCTTTTCTAAGAAGATCTATTAGACGCTTCTGTTTTAAATGGAAAACCCGCGATATTAAATCATGCCTGTCGTAGGATACCTGGCCAGACAGCAAATTACTTTCTATTTCGAACCACTTTGGATTTGTTGTCATTGTTATAAAAAAATCGGCCCCACCATATTTCCGAACATAACAAAAAGCGTCTTGTGTGCGTTCGTGCATATACCGGGGACCTGCAGTAAATGTGGAAGGGTGAATCAACATTCTCCCCACGTTTTCAGCATCTGAATCCTGCTTCATAGCGTCTCTGAGGTCAGCATAGTTTTCTGTACGTAGTTGTCTTTGATTTGTACGGATGAAAACTAAACGTTCGGTTTCAATTTTGGCGTACATATCTACCAAAAACTGACTGAAAAGTCCACGAAATCTGTGTAAGTAGATATGCTCATTCTGACGCAACTGTATTATGGAACTATAGAATTTCATGGCAGAAGTTTTCTTGTTTAAATTCAGAGCACCTGTCTGAGGATTAAAATTATAAATTCTAAAGTTATAGTCATCTTCACCTCGGCAAAATATTAAAGGGTACTGCAGCGAATCATAAGCTCGATGTGTTTCGTAGATCCTGTGAAGACGGTTGTCATGTGTACGTAATACAATATCCCTCCTATCGCATTCTTGATCAATGATGAGGACTGCTACTTCATTCGTGGCAGGAACATTGTATCGCCCCGGATAAGAATCGGTTGGTCTTCTGTCGGCAGCAATTACGAACTTATAATTGTTCCGATTATCAACAGGAACGGATTCGAGTGCAGCTTTAAAGCTGTTAACGTGCGGGTTCACACAGTGCAACATGTTTTGCAATGCACTTATTAACTCAGAGTTTAAGTTAGGAATATGTTGTCTCCGTATATTAATTTGGTCTTGATAGTCAGCTACAAAATATATTTGCAAGAACTTTGGAACATTGTCTGTTGGTAACAAAGAGCCAATCAGGTGATAAACTTGACCCTGTACTTTGAAAGTGGGCATAAACCCCCCTTCTGTTATCTTCTTTGCTCCGAAAGATGTCATTTGAAAAGCGCTGTTATAGGCCCGTATAGATTCTAAAAAGTCTTTCGATTGCGTATGTTCGCCATTCAGTAAGGATTTTAGTAGTTCTGGTGGTTCTTGAATTTTGTTCACACGAACCTTACCTGATGAACAACATATTTCTTTTGGTTCTCCTTTCCATTTTAGAGCGTGACAATGTATACATATTTCGTTCAAGGGGCCGAGTTGGGTATGATCAGCATATTTAATTAAGGAGTCGTACCTAAATCCGCTGCATTCTTTTTCTATCCAAGGCAACTCTTTAGGCTCGAGAACTGTCTCTTGGATAGTATTGTTAGGTAATCGCAATCGTCGTTCCTCATCTGTCGCTAAAGACCGGAATATTCCACAGATCGTGATGCAGCATTTTGAGATCGAGACATGACAGTTCTAGAACGTTGCATTTCCAATCGCTCCTCACGTTCAGTCTGATTTTCTGCTAATCGTCTTAAACGTGTTTGTCTGGCTACATTGGAACGTGAAGATAGATTCGAATGCTTCCGTTTAAGCATTTTTGTAAATTTCAGTGAAATTCAAATGAGTAGCTTACCCGAAAAAAGACAAGAAAAACTGTCAGTAAAACAATCCCAACAAATAGTTCATTAACATTCCACTTGCCCAAAAGTGGGAAAAAATCGGACGTACTCTTCCATTTTAAAAGTACTATCTGTATTTTTTTCCCAATTTGAAATTTTCACAGCCGTTCAAAGCTCGAGCGTGTTCCAGCTTTCACTTTTTGCAAGGCTAAATAAATACATCCAAAGAATATGCTCCTGACTTTCCGCTAGATCCTAGATCACGTTCCATCGTCTTCGTCAGCAAAAGTTATTTTTGCACTTTTCTCGGCTAAATTTGTTTATTCTGAACGCTGAATTAAATCGGAACAAAAGTAGTAAAAAGTACAAAAAAAGTGAAACCTCGAAACTGATACAGGGTTCGGAGTTCGGACTTTACTGAAATTGAAGTAGATCTACTGCTATTTTAAGAAAAAAAATAATAAAATCTACTGCACCACTGCGCTCGACTGACAATCTACTGCAATTTATGTGAATCTCGGAATTCTTAAATCAAAATTGAATATATCTACAGATTTTTGTTTCTTAGTATATTTTAAATATCAGTTACTGGAAGCACTGTTTATTTGTTCTGCAGCCATTAACCATTAAAATTATTTAAAAAGAAAATGTGCATGCCATCTCGTTTTCACTGCATCTGCATTTGCCTGGCATGAACTGATACTGAAGGCAAGTCTCAAGTGTGTCTTTTTCTGTTTCTAAATTTATTGTTGTTGTTGTTGTTCTGCTCTGCTGTCAGCTGTCGCTTTTTTATGTTTAAACTAATACATTTATAAGAAAATAATTATATAAAACTTCATTTTTATCGCATCTTTTTCTATGTCCAAAAAAGTGAATCTAATCTACTGAACTTATTTTTAAGATCTACTGCGAAATTTTATAAATGAAGTCCGAACCCTACGAAGACACACGCATATTTATATTATAAGAACATCTATGAGAAAAGAAAAGACCTTCTTTGACACTTGAAATTTCGAGAAATAACAGGAAAACAAATTTAGCCGGAAATTTTACAGGAATTATGCGATGAAAACGTGATCAGACCGAAAAAAAATGAAAACTGGAACATGCTTTATCGTATACCTACTTACCTTGAGGATAAACGTACCTAAAAAGATGATTTTAACCAGTCGGGTGAAAAATTGATCAAATAAAAAACAAATATCTGGGTGACCGAGCTTTGCTCGGTTATTACTATTTATTGTAATTTTAAAAACAATAAAAATTAAAAAAAATATATATTAACTTGAACATATAAAAAACTTTAAGTCTCCTAAATGCCGGTAGATGTCTTACTTTTTTCCTTTTACTATGACGCGGACTTATTACTTACTTATGCGACTTCCAACGCTAATAAACAGCCCTATTGCGAAGATCAACTATCAATCGGTTGACGATTGACAAATTTATCAATTAAAATTGATGTTGGTATTGCGAAAAACGATTGATAAAAATATAACCTATTGTGAACATAACGCCAAAAAATAAGGTTATTGTGAATGAAAACTCAACTTTGACAGTTCTAAAATATTTTTGATTCGAAGAGAGTGATTGTTACGATTTTTGCAAACTATTTAATTAAACAATAATTACGAGTGTTAAATCTGTGAAATTTATTGAAAATCATGTCATCGGTGGAATCATTTTTTGATGATGACGAAGACGAGACAGAGTACGCGGAATTGGCTGCAATACGGAGGAGTTTGCGAGTCGCATCTAATCCTTTGGAACTGCAAAACCGAAGGTAGCTAATTTAATTTCCAAAGAATGCTTTTGAGTTGCATTCGTTGAATTGTTGGAAGATATTGGACCCAAACTTAAACCGATTAATTGCAGCTCTGCTTGGTCTCGCGCAGTCAACAGCAACACCAGTGTCCCTTATTCTAAGTGAACTGCTAAACGTGTTATGGAAAATAACATGTGCCCAAAATGGATAAAATTCATTACACATAGGAAGAAATATCTATATATATATCTAGCCTCTAATAAATAACAACAATAACAAATAAAAACGTTGATGTTTAACATTTTCTTTTAAGAGTCGTCCTTATCAACACCGAAATTGCGATTGATAGAGAAATTGACAACTACCAATAAAATTGTTCAAGATTGACACTCACAATACCGATTTGTCAACCGACAATTGCTGCACGTTCACAGTCGATCAACACTTAATTGATAATTGATCTTCGCAATACCATTTAAAGAAATTTATTGATAAGTATCAACTATCAATTGATAGTTGATCTTCGCAATAGGGCTGAAAAGCATTGGATACTCAAAGGTGCGAGGGTACCGCTCACGCTTCAGAGTTCAGAGTATGCATATATACATACAAGAATTGCTCGTTTAAAGGTATAAGATTAAAACAAAACCCTTGAACTCAATTTCTATATACAGCACCTCCACCCAGCGATGCCAACCTAGGCTTTTTATGCCTTTTAGGCATTATTTCATTACCTAAGGCTTTAAGGCTTTTTTGTTTCCAAAAACGCATCTTTTTTCTATTTCAAATATTTATTTATTTTTTGATCTGATGGACTAAAACTGTGTTTGTTTTGTTCAATGCTATTTACCTACCTACTCATGAAACTAAAGTCATGAATTTTGTTCCTATTTCTTCTGTGATTTATACATAATTTAAGTTTTTTTTTTTGGAAATAAAAATTGTTGTTGTTAATTTTGTTATATTTGTGTTTAATTTTTGATTTATTGTTCCAATTTACATAAAAAATTTTTTTAGGCATTATTTTATTGAAAAAGGCATCTTTTTTTCTCAAGTTAGGCTTTTTTTCGTCAAAATTGGTTGGCAACGCTGCTCCACCATCCGTCCATCACCACACCACACGTCATCATCCATCTGCGCATTTCCTCAGAAAGACATTGTCGCTGTTTTTTTTTTTTTCATATGAACGTGCTTGTGCGATGTGCGCCACAAAACCACCCCAAAGCAGAACAACGATCAAGAACCGCGGCTGCTGATAATATTCGATTTGAGAAAATAAATTTATTTTGTTCGTGTTAGATTTTAGGTTGTAGCTCAGCTTCTAGAGGACATAGAAAGCTGATTGATGGCTTGAAATAACTATTAAAGTGTTGGCTCTCCTACGTATTTTTTTTGTTTGCATTGATTAAGAATTGTTTGTGTAATGGCGAGTAAAAGGCAGTAAAGTCAGAAAAATAAGCTCAAAACGCATGAAAACTCGAAAACACGCGTTTTCCCAAACATAAGACTAATCTAGATCAATTGCTTACCCCCGAAAACCCCCATATACCAAATTTCAGCGAAATCGTTAGAGCCGTTTCCGAGATCACAGAAATAAATTTATATAAATACATAAATAAATACATACAAGATTAGCTCGTTTAAAGGTATAAGATATCAAGTACAGACTGCTGTCGTGCCATTCACATGAATCACTAATCAAATCAGATCAATCAGAATCTCTACCTATAGCGCATTTTAAAACACAATTGAGTGTGAATCGTTCTCAGGACTCAAATTCTTAATCTCAAGTATATTGTATATACCTATCTCTCTCAATCCCATGCACCATTAAAGTTCCAGTTTTATTATTATTTTTTTTTTTTTTTTTTTGACTTTCGTAACTTTTATTTTCTTTTCTTACATGTTCCAACCGTTTCTTAGCTTGCTCAGCTGGTTTGTTTCAGTCTTGCTTCATGCTCCTGTTTTTTCTTTTTTTTGTTCTTTCTCTTGTGTATCGGTGTATATTTTAAACTTTCTAGTTCTTCTGATTTCGTTAAAATTATATACAAGAAAAAAAATAATAATTAAACACATTGTTTCAACCGTCCCCTGAAAATTTGTTTCAACAGTCCCAAACCCCCCCTTTAAGTAAAAAAAAATCTATAAAGTAACGAAAACAACACTGACACGTTTAAACTAGTCACCATACTGTACTCTACACTCTTTACTGCATGCAAAAAAAATACGCACAGCAATCTCGCATGGATAGAAATCGCAGAAAAATGGAAAATAACCAAAAAAAAAAAAAAATAATAATTTTGATAGTCTAAACTCTAAATAGAAGATAGAACATAAGCTCTCACTTACAAATGAACCGCCGAATGAACGATGCATGACTGCTATTCGTCTATGGACTTGTTTTTGCTTCATTCACCCCTAATACTCATAGACGCTGTGCGTACGGTTCTCGAGATATACGTGTTGTTTCAACCGTCCTGTGTTTCAACCGTACCCAGTCTCCCCTACTTATAAGTACCAACAACTAAATCACTGAATATATTCAATATTAGAATTAGTTTTTGCAATGCAGACTCAACGAGACTTTAAGGTACCATTAAAAGTAATCGAGTGTGCTTTGACTTTCACTTCGCATTCGGTCTTGGGGTAAAAGTAACGGTTTGATGTAGGTATTGGTTATTGTAGGAGTAGGTTATCGCATTTTTAGTGAGTTGCATAAAGGGTGTGTTTTTAACTCAATTCTAATTTTTTTTTTAATCAACATTAATCTGGTGTATAAGAAGTAGTTTTCTTGGGTGATTTTTTAAGAGGCTTAGAACTTTAAAAAAAAAAAAAAACACAAAAAATTCGAAAAAATGAATGAAATATTTATTTGAATCGATAGTTTGAACCTTGCAATTTAATGTTTAAAGATAATTTCATGCAAATGTTGACCGCGGCTGCGTCTCAGGTAGTCCATCCGCTGAGTCCAATTTTGGCATACTCTTTCACACATATCGGCCGGTATCTCACGAATGAATGCATGGATGTTGGCTTCCAGTGCGTCAATCGAAGCGGGCTTGTCCCTATACACATTAGCCTTGACATACCTCCACAAAAAATAATCTAATGGTGTCAAATCGCACGATCTAGGCGGCCAATTGACCGGCCCGAAACGTGAAATTAACTGTTCACCAAACTCGCCTCGCAATTGCGCCATTGTTTCGCGTGCTGTGTGGCATGTGGCACCGTCTTGTTGAAACCACATATCATGCAAGTCAAGAACTTCCATTTCGGGCAAAAAAAAGTTTGTTATCATCGCTCGGTAGCGTTCACCATTGACAGTAACGCTGCGATTCGCATCATCTTTGAAGAAATATGGCCCAATAATGCCGCCGGCCCATAAACCGCACCAAACAGTGGCTTTTTCGGGATGCATTGGTAGCTGTTGCAATGCTTCTGGCTGATCTTCACTCCAAATGCGGCAATTTTGCTTATTTACGTACCCATTCAACCAAAAATGAGCCTCATCGCTGAACACAATTTTTCGATAAAAAAGCGGATCCTCGGCCAGCTTTCCAAGAGCCCATTCACCAAAAATTCGGCGTTGTGGTAGGTCGGCTGGCTTTAGTTCTTGCACAAGCTGTATCTTAAAAGGCTTTACGCACAAATCCTTCCGCAAAATTTTCCACGTAGTGCTGTAACAAAGGCCTAACTGCTGGGAACGGCGCCGAATCGACATTTCGCGGTCTTCTGTCACACTAGCTGATACGGCCGCAATATTTTCTTCACTACGCACAGTACGTAAACGTGTTGGTGGTTTAATGTCCAACAAAGTAAATTTGATGCGAAATTTGGTCACAATCTTCCGAATAGACTCCTCAGAAGGTCGAGAATGCCGATCATAAAATGGAAGCAGCGCGCGATGAACATTTCGAACCGAGCACGAATTTTGATAGTAAAATTCAATAATTTGCAAGCGTTGTTCATTTGTAAGACGATCCATGCTTAAATTGCAAACCAAACTGAAGCTGTTTGACAGTGACACAAGGTACTAAACACACGTCAGCTGTCAAAACCAGTGTTGCCAAAACCAAACCAGCTAAAAAATCACTATAAGAATCAAAACATAGGCATTTTTAAGTCTATTTTGGATCAAAAAAGGAAATTGGACTTGTAAGTACCATTGGGCTGGCTGTTCAGTGGTTGTTCATTCGAAAAGATGGTATGGAGGTATGGTTAAGCTTGGTGATTAGTTGAACCGCTTCATCATCAGAGTCGCTGGCGAGAGTCTTGCATTCGTACGTAGTTCTGGATCTCCTGGAGAACATTAACCAAGCTCGAGGTTGCCAAAAAGAAATCCAATACTGATGGTGTCCTGGGGATGGCCGGTCTTGGTTGGGATATTATAACGAGGGAGTGGACGTCGGTGTTGTCTTCCATCCAGTTGACTATTGCCGAACCTTCGCTGCTATCGACGGTATCCCCCCACATCTGATGTCTGGCGTTAAAGTCCCCGCCTATTATGCCATATGAGTGTTGGTATAAGTATCCGTTCAGTATCTGCATTCGTGCACTGCGTTACGAGCTTTCTTCATTATGGTGACTAAATCGGCTCTGAAAACTCGATGGACTTCTTCGCTGAGGTTTACGGGATGGTTCTTGTTCTTGCGAGCTGGATGTTGAGTTGTCACTCTTGGGATTGCGGCTAGTGATGGTGGTTTGTTTGATGGAGTCTTGGGCTGGCTCTTTTTTGGTTGGGATTGATTAATACCCACCCTTGCCATTGCACCAAAACTCATTGCCGGTTTTTTAAGGGTGCTGGCAGATTTAGATACGAATTCCTATTGGGCTTTCCTCTGCGTAACCTGCTTTTTTTTGTCTGCCAGCTTTAGCTTGTATTGTGGGCATACTTTGTAGCTCGCTGGATGTCCTAATGCCTTGTAGTTTCATTTCATTTCATTTATTTTATTTTGTAATGCCTATACACTTCAAGATATAATATCTTATAAACTAGTGATAAGCTATATTCTGCAGGAAAAATCTACTGAGGAAGACGAAATCATTAAAAATTAAAAAATATTTTGTATATAAACTACGTGGTCAATACTTAAAACTAATAATTAATACAATTAAGATAAATTCGAGAATGCGAGATACTTTCTTAATTCATTTTTAAACCTTCTTGTGTTATCAATTCTTCTAATAGTGCGCGGTAAAGAGTTCCAAAGACGAATAGAGTAAATGAAAAATTGACGCTCAGAGGTAAGGGAAGAGTAACGCGGAGGAATCAACTGACTAGACCTCATTGAGGAAGGCATAACCAGTTTCTCGTACAAAGAAGCAGTTTGCGTAATAAACTTCTTTATCCGATGACTCCTCCTGCTTGCACTCTACGGGTTGGTGGTATAGATTGCATTTGACACAAAGGTATGTCATATCGCAATTGGTGGCGACGTGTCCGAAACGCTAACAGCTTTTGCACTGGACGATGACATTTGTCTTGAGGCGCTCCCAGTGGATCCGCTAGTAACAGTGTCTTCCTGTATAACTCAGTGACGTCAAACGCTTTGCTGATCTCTACAACACAGCAATTGAAAGTTTTGCCTTTTGCTCTTGGCGATTTAAAGAGCGAGACCTTCAGCACAGGAACCCCTTCTGCTTCAAGTTCCTCCTCAACTTCGGCAGTGGTGTATGATCAGTAAGGTCCTCCGATCTTCTCGTGGGGTAAATGTGTGATGCTGGATTTTTCTTTGCTTCAGGTAGGCCCTTATAGCTTCAAAACCATCTCGTCTAATGGCGTTAATAACCATCTCTGTGGTGTTCATGTTTTTTTTTTAGTGTAAATTCAATTTTATGTCCTTTTGCGTATCTGCTGATTTCGGCGACGTTTCCGGAAAAGCACATGGTGGCAATCCTGTTTTTTTTTTTTTTTTTTTTGTGGAATAGATTTAGGGGTTGCTGAGATTTGTATTGTTGGTGTGGTGGTTGGCAGTTTAGTCATTGTTGCTGGTAATTGTTACTGAGTTTTTGGTGCAGTTACTACGGTGGCTAAGGCTGGCGCTCTGACTATTCCGACCTCAATTATACTCTTTTTGGTCGAAGAGTTATCCGATTTCTTAGCATGCTTTTGTCCGGGAATAGGTGATGATTCGCGGCTTGATTTTTGGGATTCGTCATCCTCGTTAACATTGGCAATAATTAATTGGCCGTTGTCGGGTGCTGTACTCTCATCCATCGATTCTACACCGTCATCGGATTTTTCTATACTTGAAACTTATCTTTCTTTAGAATCCACAAATTCGTCTTCTTCTTCATCCGGTTGATCTTCTACTTCTCGATCACTTGGTACTTCTTCGGAGAATTGTTGGAGTATTTTCCTTACTATACCTCCGTAGCTTGGTCCCAGGTCCGATTCAAAGGCAGTGGGGGCTGACTCGGTTGACAGTGGTCTACCTGCCATAGCGTTTCTTTTATTACTGTCTTTGTTTTTTTTTTTTTCTGAACCCCTTTTATTTTAATTCACATTAGGTAATATTTTGCAGAAAACTTTCGCTTGTTAGATACTATGATCATGTATCAAAATGCTGATATTTTTTATTTAATAAATTTAGTTGTGCACAACCGTTCGGTTCGCCTTGCAGAGTTGCAGAGTTCCACACACACAAAATTTCCTCCATTGAACGCTCGGAAAATCCAACGATCTAGCTTCAATCGAACATTTTACTTTTTTGAATTGTAAAAGAATTATAGTTTATTGCTTATTGTTCTACTTCAGGATAACGTACAAAGATGATTTATATCTTAAAATTGCTGTAGGTACATAATTGAACTTTATAAATCCTATTTCATTTGGATGAGTCATTCCAAAGCTAGCAGCTAGAAGGCATTCGAGAATTACAACTTTTCTTATATCTCACCTTCGATTTCCGGCTCCGGACAGCGGATAATGGTAAAACATTACCTATCCTGTAATCTAGTCTCGACAATTTTCAATGAAACTGTGAAAACCGGAATCAATTTCGTGCAGTACTTTTTTAATCTATTCCGAACGAACACTTTACAGCCGGAATAAGAGTTACAGTTTTATTATAGTAAGGATATTTTCAAGAGATAACGGAATACTGAAGTCGTTTGCAAATAATATTTAAGAAAACAATACTCAACAGTCAACACGAATTACGAAACCACTTTTCTCAAGAATTTATTGATTGATGGTCAATATAGTCCTTTCCAAATTGGTCGGTTTATTACGACTAGATCGATGAAAATATAAAGGAATTCCACTGTTAGTTTTGCAGTATTACCAACTTGCGTTTAGTGCGATAAAACATAATTTGTAGTGTGACCAGCGCGCACTTTTAGAAATCTACTAAAATTATAAATAAATTGGCGTAATTTCCTAGGGAACCTAAGGGTTTGAGAACACCGATAGATTTTAAATGGAGAAAAGTGCGCAAATTTGTTCTTCTTAAATTAAGCTTAGCCTCTCATCTCCCTAACCACAACAAATTTGCAGAAATTCTTTATGCTTCACTTAAAGCAGTGAATATATGGACATTCAGGCAGCTATTGCAGCCCTGAATACCACATTAACTATGACAATACAGGAGGAATATTTCGAGTTGACTGTAGTCATACAATTCAGGCATTTGATATAATTCATTCTTTGAGGAAAGGATAAAATGTGAGATTTTGAGGAAACTCCTCAATCAAAGCTACACATTTCGACTAAACTGTTTCCTGAATTCTGAATATCTAAACATGTCCTGCAGAGTTAAATCCGTAGTGTATTGTTCAAATATACGAAAGGTTCAACGAACCAAATTCTAACTCCATAAGTCACCACCATTTACTTTCTCATCCGATTGTCATTTTGTCATTGCATAATGTATACGTATAGTATAAACTATAAAATGACCCTAGTCTCGAGCTCCACTGTATCTGTCTGTTGATGCCACTGTGCAGCGTTGGATGAGAATGATGAACGTTTATATGTTTGTTTATCAAGCTCAAACAGAACCCAACCGGACGATGTAATCACAAGAATGTTGTGTACATATCCTCCTCAAGTAAGGAGATAATTTATTATCGAAAATTATTTTCTATATGATAAATACTATTTATTGTCATCATAATATTGTTTCGATATTGGTGTGCACAAGGTATTTGTTTTTGTGATGATGGGTGAACGAACGTGTGAAACAGAAAAAGAAAAAAAAAAAATCTTTTTGTAAAAATGTGGATGACCGAAACAAAATCCGTGCGAAACCGGAATAAAGCATCAAAATTGTGGAAATTTGAGGAATCTGACGAGAAGACATTCGAACTATTTTGCCTTTTAGCAAAAAAATGTTAGTACCTACCTACCAAGCAAATAATCATTATAATGTAACAAACTGCGATTTTTGTACTGAAGGTTAATTCAATGTGAATCTTTTTTCGAATAATACAAATTCCACTTTTTCAGTTTATTTTTTTTTTTTATTTTTATGTTTGTTTTTTTATTAAAAAACCTGAGGAATTTGAGTTGAATTTGAATTTGAAAAATAAAGAGCGACTGCTAATAACACTGACTGAGGAGAGTAGGGTAAGTTTCTGCCAGCTGATGGATGCGTTCCCACAATTTAATTTTGTTGTTTTATTTCACCACGAAAACATGTATTTTGCAAAATCTATATATATAAAAATGAATCCCTATTTCCCTTGGTCACGGCATCACGCACAAACGGCTGGACCGATTTCGCTAATTCTTTTTTTGTTGTGTTTGTTATTGTCAGGAGAAAAATGTTATGAAAGAAAAAATTAAGAAAATTGCGCGGAAAATTAGAAAAGTTTGAATGGGGAAATACACTTTGAAAAAAAATTAACTGGATAGAAATCAAGTAGTGACACTTCAAATAAAAAAAAAACTGGATGCCAAGCGCTCAAAAAATCGTACTACACTGAAAAGACCCATAATAAGCCCTCTAGTAGGTGTCATCACGGGACACTGCATCATAGGGAGACATGCTCTCAGGTTGGACCTCCCTTCAAACGATTCTGCAGAAGCTGTTTGGACAAGGAGGAGGAGGAGACTATTCTTCACCTTCTCTGTACGTGTCCAGCACTGTCACTCCGTAGAAAACTATAACTCGGAGAATATTTCTACGACAATCTCAGCGAAATCGCAAACATAGGAATAAACTGCCTCCATCGCTTCATTCGTAGCTCCGGCTGGTTCAACGGATAGTTAAGGCGAACATCGATCCTGTGGTATCACGATGGGCCTACTTTGGCCTAAGTGTGGCTGCACTTGAGGCGGCCTGCCACTCTAACCTAACCCTAACCTATCATCCCTGGAATTAAGTACTAAAAAAAGTAAATAAAAAAATAAAAGAAACGCGGAAAACAGCTTGTAGTCAACTCTCTTAAGTTGGATGAGCTCAAGGTCTATTTAATACTTAGCTCATGATATGCCCCAACGAGACTTGCGTGACGCTAAGCTCTCTCTGATAGGGAGATATGAGATATACTGAAACTCAAGTATTTGAATCCCTTTACCGTATGCTATGAGAACAGCTGCCTTTTAAAAATAAAGTTTGTGTCCAAAATCTATCTATATAACTATATAAAAATGAACCCCTATTTCCCTTGGTCCCAGCATTAATTCTTTTTTTGTTGTGTTTGTTATTGTCAGGAGAACAATGTTATGAAAGAAAAAATTAAGAAAATTGCGCGGAAAATTATAAAATTAAAGTTTGAATGGGGAAATACACTTTGAAAAAAAATTAACTGGATACAAATCAAGTAGTGACACTTCAAATAAAAAAAAAACAATTTTGAATTTTAAAAGCAATAAATTGTTGCTGTCAATTATTTTAATTATTTTCCAAGCAAATTGTTGTTGTCAACAATTTTGAAGTTTTTTTTTTTTTTTTTAAATATAGGTAGATAATTATACCCAAAAAGTTTGTTTTAATAAATTATGTTTACTATGTTACATCAAGTAACTTTTTGAAATGAAGTAGATAGGTACATACTTTGATTATACAAAGATGATATTATGGCCGACGATATTTTGCATCGAATTCGCACTGTGACATCGGATAATGAACTGGAGATGTCAGATGAAATGCGCAACAAAGCTTTGATTTGACGCATTTAATCGAGAATAGGAGCGAGAAATGGACTTCGAACGAATCGCATTGAGTCAAGCTGTTCGAACAAATATATATAAAATGAATCCCTATTTCCCTTGGTCACGGCATCACGCGTGAACGGCTGGACCGATTTCGCTAAAATTTTTTTTTTGTTGTGTTTGTTATTGTCAGGAGAAGAATCTTATGAAAGAAAAAGTTAAGAAAATTTCGCGGAAAATTAGAAAATTTAAGAATACTAAGCCACCATATTAAATTATATCTAATGTAACCATAGCGCTTTTACAATTCAAACTTTTTTGATGTAACCTTATGGCGTTGGCATAACATTGACAGAATGCGTGCTGCAAATATCGTCAACGAGGATGTAAACAAAATAAATATCGTTTAAAACAGATGC
This sequence comes from Cheilosia urbana, assembly GCA_946477585.1. Taxonomy (NCBI): domain Eukaryota; kingdom Metazoa; phylum Arthropoda; class Insecta; order Diptera; family Syrphidae; genus Cheilosia; species Cheilosia urbana. Next base: position 41,920,604 of record OX297853.1, read on the forward strand.
TTCCATCGGAGTTATTATATTGATAAAATACATATAAAATAATTAATTTATTATTTTTAACAAAAACTGAATTTCTTAGTGCACATCGTCGGAAAATCCTTAACATGCGGCGTTGTAGGCGTATGTCGTTTTTCAGTTCAATTAAATTTTCTTTAATAATAATCTTCTTAATTCATACCTATAATTCGTTCGGGATGAAACTCGATGATGATGATATAACTCGACAGCCACTATGTCAATTTTTATGATTCGTCTTTTGTTTTGTTCGTATTGTTGTATTTTAGGTTAACGCAAACTTAAAAGATAGGATTTTTGACCCACTATATGGCGTTGTTTCACGATCTCCAAAATCACTCACCCGATTTCAATGAAATTTTGTAGATTTATATTCTTCGTTTCCGCTTGAAGGATAGGATACTTTTGGACCTGATAGGTGGCGCTGTTGCCGATCTCCGAAACAGCTCTACCAAGTTGATTGAAATTTTGTAAACGGATATGGTTGCTTCCAGTTTTAAATTGCGGATAGTTTTTGACCCTATAGGAGGTACTTTGAAAAACACAAGCGGGATATTTTCCCATTCAGTCCCATTCAAAAATAAAATCAAACGCTATTTCTAAAGTTGTATAATTAAAATTATTAATGGACACTGTCCAAATAAAGCAATTTGCGAAATGTGAGCAAGATTTAATACGAAAGGTACGGGCAAAGGAAGTACATTATACTACCTTTTGTTGTGAAAATAAAACGTTATAGAAATAAGTTGAATTTTTGAATTATTTAGACGTTCCGGGCTTACCTCTACATAATGTGGATATCACGTGCGACTTCAATTTCCCGTGCGTATCGCTTTCACTATGACAAATAATTTATTACAAGGATAATGGATGGATGTTTGTGCATTTGTGGCATCAGTCTTGATTTCCCATGTTTCTCATATTGTCAATTTAGTGAAAAAGCGGAAAGTTGGCCGACACGTCAAAATCATTGCGGTTTGATTGAAACAAATCAACATAGCTATTCATCATTTATTTATATTGCATTTAATATGACTTTTGAATAAAGAATTTTAATTGGCCGAATTACATAAATTAGGAAATGCATTGTGAATGCTCGGAATTATTATTTTCATTACATTAACAAATTTGGGCGGAACGAAGTTTGCCGGGTCAGCTAGTTGGAAATAAAAATGACCAACTTTAGCTAAAAGTGACGAAATATTTGTAAACACAGAACAATTCATCGCATTTATATCGACATATTGCATAGGTTGCATAAAAATTAATGTCTAGGTTCTTTTTTTTTTTATTTCGTCAAAAATTACCAAATTGCATAAAAAAACTAATTTGGTCACAATCGACCAATGTGGGAACCGTGTCTATGAGCTATGATTGATTAATCAACTGAAAGGGTATACAGAACTTCTGATGTCAACCTGGTTCCCACGGTTCACCATGATGTCGTCGCTCCACGGTCAAATTCGCTCTACTTTCTTCTTTAAATTGGAATTTATTTAACAATATTGTAGTAAGTAACTGCACTGTAGGAAAATTTATCAAATGTCACGTAGAACTATTATTAAGTGTGGGCCTTTATGCCAAGGAATACACCTCAAACGTATACATATAAATAATCGGTAGCAATTAAATCTCTCGAAAAGAGTCATTATTATTGTTATCAATTAATTAGTCATATACGGAGGTAGCTATTTTAAAACTCATATTATGCGGAGTATATTTTTAGCCCAATCCAATTAATTTGATTTTATTATTGCACAGAAAAGCATTTGTTTATATGTACATATATATTATTCTTACATTATTGATCATATTTTGCAAATACTCACACACGTTCCTCAGAGTTAATTAAATTCCCTTATCTTTTCATAAAACTAATGTCGCTGACGCGACAGCAAAAGCAACAACAGATTAGACTCAGTTAACTCTGGTGCAAACTTGTGTTCGGCAAATTAATTGCGATGCGTAAGGCGTATCTGCCGATACCGCAGCTACCACCAAATACATACTACTACAGCGGTTCCCTTCTTTGCGCTTAATTTTAATGCCGCAGAGTAATAAATTACATTATTTACGTCAGTTTTACGAAACACTCGCATTTATGTCAAGGTGCCACCACTCCAGCTATTCTATTTAGAGATCATCATCATCGTCAGCAGCACCCATAACCCATATACCCCAACCTCCCAGTCGCTGTCGCGTCGTTCTGATTTTTTTTTTATATTTAATTTTTTTTTTCCGCTCATCTCCTCACGAATAGAGGAATTGTTTTGAGGCAAAAAGGCAACAAATTACTCCCTACATATTATGTTAATTAATTATTTATATTCGAAGCATGTGTCAGGACAGGGATAATGTCAAACAATTGTGAAAATATTGTGGTACGAGTACGAGTATTGCTTTGTTATCCCTGAGGTTCAAGTGCGTTTGTTTCGGCTTTGTTAGTAAAAATTAAAAAAACATTTCACGCGCTCCCAGTCTATAAAATTTGCAATCACAACGTTTTTAGTATGCAACGTGCAAGTGAACAAAATAATCAGTGTATGTAGATTTAGTAGATAATGTGCTGAAATTGTAGAAACCTTCTGGCAGTAATCTCTAGTGAAAGTTTAGTATTTTTGACTATTTTTACTTTAGTAAACCAAAGAGATAAAAATAAAAATTTGAATAGTTTGGTCATTGAAAATTCCACTTACTTTTCATTTTAAAAAGTAACAAAAACAAAAGTCGAGAAAATACCAAAAACAAAATTATGGGTGCAAATCGGATGAAAGAGGTGCCTTTACAATTTTATGTAATATGTCTGTTCAAAATTATAGTTGGATAAAGCCCGCTTGAAAAGAATTTTAGTACGTGGCAATTTTCATATTATCAAGTTAATACATCCATTAAAAAGGTTTTAGATATTCATTCTTATATCCTAATGGGTGACTTACTTAAATTTTTAAGTGGTAAAGAGCTATAACCACTGACCAATAGCAGTCTTTTATGGTAGATGGTAGCAACGTTGTCATAATATGCCCGATCGGGCCATTTCAAATTTTTGATTTTGGCTCTTTGCCCACGGCCAACAAGAAATGACCCGTATGTTGTTTTTTGTATTCCTAAAACAAAAAATTTTAAAAAGTACACTTGGGGAGAGTACGATAGGTTAGGTTAGGTTAGGTAAAAAAAGGGGTATGAGATAGTAAGATCTCATACGGCACTAGGCACCATAAGGGCCCATCGCGATCCCTGGGGAACCAATTGCAGTAAGCAACAGTGAACAAAACCTCAACATTTTCCCTTGAAAAACAATTAATCTCCTTACAGAAATTGAGTAGCCCTTTGAAATTTGTCTAGTCTATCTCCTCCAGTTGTTTACCCAAAAACTTCTTTCAGTTGCGAGATATTGCTTCGCATTCACACAGTATGTGTGGGATTTCTTCATCGGCTTGCAGGTCGTCGCAGAATCTACAAGTGTCCGTGTCTGTCAGTCTAAGTCTTTTTGCATGTTTTCTTAGAATACAGTGCCCTGACAGGATTCCGATCAATATTCTGAGTTTTTCCCTACCTAAATTTTGAATTTCCCTAGATTTTTTGATGTTGAGTTGTGGCCAAAGTGCTTTGGACACTTTCTGTCCGGTGATGTTTGACCACCTCGGCCTTCATTTCGGTTTGGTTTTTGATTTTACCTTTTAGTATACCTAGAGGTGGTTTGGGCCATGCTTCCTCTTCTGTACCTAGTTCCCCTCCTTTTCTCACAAGCTCATCAGATTCCGCATTTCCTGCTTTACCGCAATGTCCCGACACCCAACACAGTCTTACTTGGTTCTGACTGCATAATGCCTTGAGCATTGTACGACAGTCCCTGACTATTTCGGAATTGATATTAGGGGATTCCTGTGCCTTTAGTGCAGCCTGACTATCTATGTAGATGACAATATCCCTTCCAGATTCGGGATTTCGTTTTCGCGATTCTTTACTTTATTTTGAATGTAAAATCGACAAGTGTTTGTGCATTCCATTTACTGTAATAATGTTTTGCAATTTTTTCCGTTGCAATGTTTTGCAATTCGCAATGTGCATTTGTTGTGCTCATCTCGTACGGTGTGATAGCTGACCGACTAGATTTTTGTTAGCCAGTGAACATCGTAATACAAAGTGAGTATGCCTTTATAATTAAAAACTTTTTATTATCAGTGACATTTTGTTTTTGAAGTCTTAAGTAGAAATAAACTCCATCGTGAAAACCAACAAGCAGCGTGAGGAATTGCTTATTGACGGCTACAGTTACCATTTCAACAAAAAATACAAGGATGCATTTTACTGGGAGTGTGAGCAGCGAAAGGAAACATTGTGCAAATCACGCGTGACCACAATATTCAAGAACAACTCACATAATATAAAAAAATTTCCCACAGACCATTGCCATGAGGCGTTATCGTACTCGAAAGCAATATATGAGTTAACATCAACACGAGCAACGGAAATGCTGACAAAGCGTCTGCCTCGATACAGCGAATTTCCACAGAAATTCATGTTGCAATTCAATTCAATACCTTAGGAATGCAAAGTACCGAGGTAAAATCGAATATAAAATTATTGATTGTAGTTAGTTAAGAAGTAAACTCAATAAAGGTCAGAGCAAACTGCTCTAGAAAAGATTTTTTTTATTAATTATTTCGGTGTAGTGATTAACTGGCGCCCATTGTGTGGCTTTCGAACTTACACGTTCAACATTAATTCGCAACTTCAGGAAAAGAGTTCCATCAGTAGTCCAATAACCAAGGATAAAAAGGAACAGAAAAGAGGTCCCCCAGTAGCCCGATAACCAAGGACAAAAAGGAGCAACTATAAAGCTGCAGCCGCCTGAATAGGAATAGAAGAACCACCAAAACAAAAAATATCGTTAATCAACACATGGAGCAACACTTCATACTATTATTGTAAGTCTAGCTCTAAGAAGTGAATCAATTTTTGAAATAATAAGAGAAATAATAAGAGTAAACAAGTGAAGTTAAATCCTAAAAGCACAACTTAAAAACCGTGTAAAGAAACCTATTGATTAATTAATTGATTTTATTTAACAAAACATTATTCAAACAAGTTTATTACATTAGAACTAAGATAACATCTGAAAAAATCGTTCCTCTTTCTTTGCCGTTATCTATTTCCATCCGTGCTCTTGCTTTTATTTCAAATTAGATACTTTGAAACGTTTCAGCCAATATGGCAAATCAAAATAACCTTATTAGGCCAGCACGCCTGGAACACGTCGCAGATCCACCTATCCCTGGCCCTGCTCCCCAACCTGCCCCCCAACTTGCTCAAGGTATTAATCCTAACGATTTAGTTCAACTAATCACCAGATTAGTAGCAGAAACGCTACAAATACAAGGAAGACAAATATTTAATTCGATAATGAATCCCGCGGCCGACATCAATAACGAAGTCGACCAACCCATCAACTTAGTTGATAATAATTTAGCCGACCTTGACAAAATACCAGACGTAGTTAAAAGTCTACGAGAATTCTCTGGGCAAGCTCATGAATTCAATTCATGGAAGAAGAGTGTTGAGAGAATAATCCAAATTTATGATCACGTTAGGGGTACTCCCAAGTACTATGGCATTTTGTCTGTAATTCGCAACAAAATCGTAGGACATGCCGACGTCGTGCTAGAGTCGTACAACACGCCTCTTAACTGGGAGAAAATCTCGAAATGCCTTACTCTTCACTATGCGGATAAAAGGGACTTAGGAACCCTTGAATATCAAATGACAACGCTAGTGCAAGGCAATAGCACGATTTCTGAATTCTATCAGATCGTCTATCACCACTTGTCATTAATCCTAAACAAACTGGGATCAATGGAAATGAGTCAAGATGCTATGAACAACATGACTCAATGCTACCGTGACAAGGCCCTCGATACCTTCGTCAGGGGTTTGAAAGGAGATCTGCCTCGCCTGCTTAGCATACGTGAACCAGCAGACCTTCCACAGGCCCTGCATTTGTGTTTGAAACTACAAAACGTAGACTTTCGCGCCCAGTACGCAAACAATTCCCACAGTTCTCCCAGATCGTCTCAACAAGCACCTCCAGTTCCCGCTAAAAGGAACAGTCCTCCAGGACCTGCACCAGCCCCAGCTCCTAGACACAATTTCTATCCCCACTTACTGCACAACCCTCGTGCTCCACAACAACCTCAACTCTATAGAGATGTCCAATACCAGCCTAGGTACCAACAACAAAGAATACCACCAAATCAACGACCTCTCCCACCGAAACCAATGTCCATTGACTACTCCCTGAGGACTCAGAAAGTAGACTATCAAAATAGACCAAGGAATCAACAATTCATACAAAAACGACAACATTCGCAGCAAATACACCAACCACAAAAGATGCAGCGAATCCATCACACAGCTCAACTCGGTGACGAAGAAAAATCCATGGAAGACTACGAGACAGAAATTGCAGAGGAAGACCAAAATTATGACGAATCACTAGAAGAATACACTGAACAGAGTGGAGGAGAAAACTTTGACCAACACGAAGAACTGGATGACATCTATTTTTTAGACTAACGCCCTCTTCACTTCCTTATTTCGAACACATTTCTAGAAGTGGAGAGACCCTGAAGTTTCTTGTTGACACAGGTTCCAACAAGAATTACGTTCAACCACGTCACATAAAGAATCCCCTACTAAATGCTAAACCCTTCTACGCTCACTCCGTGGGGGGAAATATTAAAATAACCCATCATGCACTTATTCAACTTTTTGGCCCCCAAACTGACAAAATTACATTTTTTATTCTCCCTAGTCTTATTTCATTTGATGGTATCATAGGACATGACACACTAAAACATTTAAATGCTATCATTAACACAAGTAGAAACCATATGTCTATTCACCCTGGTTTCTCTCATCCAAGAATTTCCATTCCGCTCAAACAACATCAATCACAATTTGTCAATAACATAAATATTAGAACCGACCACATGACTAAAGAACAACATTCCGAACTTATTAAAATTATTCATAAATGCCCCAATCTCTTTTCGGAACCAAACGAAAAGTTAACCTATACCACCATGGTCAAAGGAGAAATTCGAACCACAACTCGAGACCCCGTGTACTCGAAATCATATCCTTACCCCATGGCACTTAAAAATGAAGTCGAAAAAGAAATACGGAAACTATTAGAAGACGGTATCATAAGACCATCAAGATCTCCCTACAATTCTCCTGTTTGGGTTGTCCCCAAAAAAATGGATGCTTCAGGAGAAAAGAAGTTTCGAATGGTAATTGATTACCGTAAGCTAAACGCTATAACTATCGCCGACAAGTATCCAATCCCTGAAATATACGAAATCCTTGCAAACCTTAGTAAAAATCAATGGTTTTCCATAGTGGACCTAAAAAGTGGTTTCCATCAGATCCCACTTAAGGATTCTGATATAGAAAAAACTGCCTTTTCGGTAAATAATGGCAAGTTCGAATTTACTCGTCTTCCATTTGGGCTAAAGAACGCCCCCTCCATTTTCCAGAGAACGCTAGATGACATTCTAAGAGACCTCATTGGAAAATGTTGCTATGTTTACATTGATGACATTGTCATCTTTGGGAAAGACGAAACCGAACATTTCTCAAATCTGGAAAAAGTATTTCACACCTTAGAAAAAGCAAATATGAAAATTCAGCTCGATAAATGCGAATTTTTCCAGAAAGAAGTAGAATTTTTAGGGTTTATTATTGGAAGATTCGGAATAAAAACCAATCCAAAAAAGGTACAAGCTATAGTTGATCGACCTATTCCTGAAAACCTAAAAGAACTTCGATCCTTTCTCGGAATGTCAGGGTATTACCGCCGCTTTATACGAGATTACTCAAAGTTGGCAAAACCACTGACATCCCTTTTAAGAGGGGAAGATGGACATGTGTCCGCAAATATGTCAAAGAAAAAACTTATTCAGTTGAATCAAGATGCCATCGAAGCATTCCACAAATTAAAAAACTCTCTCGCCTCCGAAGAAGTTATTCTTCAATATCCAGACTTTGACAAAAGCTTTCAATTAACAACTGACGCTTCCGACTACGCCATTGGAGCAGTCCTCTCACAGGATGATAAGCCAATCACATTTCTCTCCAGAACCTTAAGCAAAACAGAAGAAGGTTATGCCACGAACGAGAAAGAAATGCTGGCGATTATTTGGTCCCTCAATTCTTTGAGAAACTTCCTTTACGGATCCCGGAAAGTCAACATTTTCACAGACCACCAACCACTTACCTATGCTCTAAGTAACAAAAATACAAACTCCAAAATGAAAAGGTGGAAAGCCATATTGGAGGAGTATAATTATGAGCTAAAATATAAACCAGGTAAGGAAAATGTGGTTGCTGACTCTCTCTCGAGACCCCCAAAAACTGAAATACACTCAATGACCCCTACAGAACACAGTGCTGACAGTTCAGCGCAAAACCTAATTCCATCTGTAGAAATCCCTATAAACGTTTTTCGAAATCAACTTTTACTCAAGATAGGAAATGAAAATAGCTATCAAATCCAGAACCCCTTTGACAACTATACAAGACATATTCTGATACGCCAAGACTACTCAACAAACGACATCATTAACATTTTCAAGAGATACCTTAATCCAAATACTATTAACGGACTTCTAACAGACGAAATGACGATGGGACGAGTACAAGAAATTTATCCGTTACATTTTAAAGATTATCGTATTCGATTCACCCAAAAATTTGTTGAAGACATAACCGGCCAAATAGAGCAAGAAGAAAAAATTCTGAAGATACATCGAAGAGCACATCGTAACGCCGAAGAAAACAGGATTCAACTGTTGGAAAACTATTACTTCCCTAAAATGTCCTCAAAAATTAGAACACTAGTTAACCGATGCGTAACATGCAAGGAGAATAAATATGACAGGCATCCTAACAAACCACATTTGAATCACACACCGATCCCTAGCTATCCTGGTAACATCCTCCATATAGACATATTTTCTACGGAAAAATACCTCGTGTTGACCGCCGTCGATAAGTTCACGAAATTCGCACAGGCTAAAATAATATCATCCCGTTCAATCGAAGATATCAAGGAACCTTTACGTGATATCTTGTTCTACTTTTGTGTCCCCGAAGTCGTTGTTATAGACAACGAAAAGGCTCTTAACTCAGCCTCGATAACCTCAATGTTAGAAGATGACCTCCAAATCAAAATTTTCAAAACACCACCATACAAAAGTGAAGTGAACGGCCAAGTCGAACGCTTTCACTCCACCCTATCTGAGATTATGAGATGTCTCAAATCGGAAGGACCTTCACGGTCTTTCAAAGAACTGTTACAGCGAGCCGTTAACGAGTACAATTTTACTATCCATTCAACTACAGGTAAAAAGCCCATAGAACTTTACTATGGGCGAATACCCAGACTAAACCCGGAACAATTTGAAAAGACACGTTTAATTAACATCGAGAAAATTAAAGCAAAACAGGAAAAAGATATTAAATATCATAATAAAAAAAGAAAACCGCAGAAGGACTATCAGATAGGACAGGTCATTTATGTAAAAAACAACAAACGGTTAGGTTCAAAATTAACAAATAGGTATAGACAAGAAATCATTAAGGAAAATAGAAACTCTACAATAGTAACAGAATCCGGAAAAATAGTCCATAAAAGTAATATAAGAAACTAATTCTCTTTCAGATGCACCATCTATTTTGGTCGAGCGGAGATCCAGATCATGGATTTCTCAAACTCCCAAATTGTCTCCCTACATACAGGGCAAACAAAAATTCAAGATGGACATTTCAAGTTAATACATAGCATTAATCTTAAACAATATGAGCAATTCCTTTCCGACATATCACCAGTCCTTAATCTCGAAACAACCCAAAGTCAAATCCTTTTTCCCTTAATATCACATGAAATTCAACAAATCCGTAATCTTTTACATAACTTACAACCCAGAATAGCGAAACGTTCTCTAGACTTTATAGGCAAAGGTTGGAAATGGATTGCTGGCAACCCAGACCACGATGACTTTGTTACAATAAAAGAAAAAATTACAGATGTTCTAAAAAACAACAATAAACAGGTTATTATTAATGAATTGTATAACGAACGAATAAACAATATTACGAGAATCCAGAATGAAATCCAAAACTTACATAAAAATAATAATAAAATAAATTATGAAATTATATCAAATCTCAAATATAAAATCAAAATTGTAAAAGAAGAACTAGAGAATATTAACTATGCCATTCATTGGGCTAAACTAGGTACAATAAACTCTTTTATATTGTCAAAAAATGAAATAGAATTAGCCACCAAAGTATTTAATGAACAAAAATTACCCTACACAACAATAGAAGAAGCCCTAGACTTTGCAGATATAAAAGTTTTAAGCAATAGTACGTCAATCCTCTACATAATAAACATTCCCTTAACAACGAATGAAATTTACGAAAATTTGTTAATAAAGCCAATTAAAAAGAAAAACATTGTAACAGAAACATTGTACGAGGTAATTTTAAGAAATAATGAAAAATTATATGGAACAACAAACAAATGTAAAACTTTTAACAATCTATCCATTTGTAACTCAAAAAATATTGTCAATATTACAAACGATACTTGCATTCCTAATTTATTAAAAAGTCTACCAGCTACTTGCAACAAAATAAATAATCATCATATTCCGACCATAGATGAAATATCAACGGGCATAATGCTATTGAACCAATTCATCGGCACCCTTGAATTTGATAACACAACACACAACCTAAATGGAACATTCTTGGTAAAATTCCATAACATGACCATCACTTTGAACGGAATCCAATACATCTCCAAAGAAGCCTCAATGATTAAACCACTTCCGGCAATATTGCAAACCAGTCCCAAGGAAAACGAATACCGTGAATTACTCTCACTGGAAATGATGAAGGATCTCCATATTAACAATACCAATAAGATCCACCTTCTACAAACAGAAAACGATAATCAACGAGTAACAACATATTCCCTCATCTCCGTACTAGGACTACTCATTACAATAGCGATCATATGCAAAATCTTGCCAAGAAGAAACAACACAGAAATCATAATTGAACAACCGACAACAAAGACGAATGGACCAGTAACAATCATCGATAGACTTTCCGTTCCTGAGGTCAACTATCTCCAATATCCAAGCAGCCCAAAGTTCAACAACCTACCATACTTCTGACGACCGATGACGATCGTTTTTTAGAGGGGAAGAGTTAACATCAACACGAGCAACGGAAATGCTGACAAAGCGTCTGCCTCGATACAGCGAATTTCCACAGAAATTCATGTTGCAATTCAATTCAATACCTTAGGAATGCAAAGTACCGAGGTAAAATCGAATATAAAATTATTGATTGTAGTTAGTTAAGAAGTAAACTCAATAAAGGTCAGAGCAAACTGCTCTAGAAAAGATTTTTTTTATTAATTATTTCGGTGTAGTGATTAACTTATGTAACAAATGAGTACGTGAAGGATAAAGCAAAAACAACATTTCAGCCACCATCGAAAATTGTTGCATCGTCTGAAGCCGAGTGTTCCCAAAACAAGCGAGTATATTTGCCAAACTTAACAGCACAAAAAAAGAAGATAAGACGAGTTCGTAAGAGATTTCGCCAGGTTGAGCCAACGACATTGGACAGCATAGAAATTCCAAATGATTTAAAGCTTGTCGATGGCGAAGTTTTTGTACTTGCTGAGAAGTCATTCGACAATGACAAAATCATTATTTTAGGAACTTTGGCCAATTTTCGTCAGCTAGCTGGTTGTGCTTTATGGCTCATGGATGGTACGTTTGAAGTAGTGCCAACTATTTTTCGTCAACTGTTTTCAATTCATGGACAAGTTGACGGTAAAATAGTTCCATTGTTGTACTGCCTCATGTCCTCCAAGAGCTTAAAATGTTACACGGAATTTTTGAATGATATTGTACTAAGACCAAAATACATACTTTCTGACTTTGAAAAGGCAAGTGTGAAAGCCGCCATTAACGCATTTTCTGAGGCTGAAAGCAAGGGTTGTTTGTTTCATTTTGGGCAAATTATTTGGCGAAAGATTCAATCGTCTGGTCTCCAAAGGGAGTATGGAAATAATGAAGGTAAGTAGTACTCATATTTTATTAGCTATTTGTGTAATAATACCCAAATTTTCTACAACTTCTTAGATTTCAGTTTACAAATGAGGATGCTAAAAAGCCTAGCTTTCGTGCCACCTGAAGAGGTTGCAGATTATTTTGATATTTTGAAGCAGAATTGTTCAAATAAGTCTGCTAAAATTGTCAAGTGGTTTGGAGAAAAATATGTCAATGGTAATGATAAAAGCTGCAATTTAATTGGAAAATACATATTTACAATAAAGATTTCTTTGCAGGTAAGGAGAGTAGAAAAAGAAAACTTTTCGGACTTACAAATAGTCCTGCATACTCCCCTAATTTTTGGTCGGTTTGTGACCTTTTGGAACAAAGTCTGCCGCGTACACAGAACAACGTAGAGGCGTGGCACCGCCGGCTGAAAGTTCTCTCAGGGCGTTCACACATTGGTGTATATTCACTGATTGCTCTTTTATGTGAAGAGCAAATCCGTGTGAAAACATGTTTTGCTAAAATAATTGCAGGTGAGACGCAACAACTGAGAAAACGTTACGTGACGAAGGACAAAAAAATTTAAAAATTTACGCGGAACGTAACGAGCGTTCTGAAATAAGTTTTCTCACGGGAATTGCGTACAATATGAACTTGTATTAGAAATTGTTTTGTTATGGATCGTTTTTTATGTTTTTGTTAATTTGAACTGTTTTTGTAATGTTTAATTTATTTGAAGTTTGTTATTTTGTCAATTTTGTTAAATAAATTTGCATAATTTTTTTCGTTGCTGCAATTAAATTTTTAGTTTTACTTTCGGGATTTTGGCTTTTCGGGATTTTGGATTTTCGGGATATTGTATTTTCGGGATATTGGCCTTTCGGGATTTTGGATTTTCGGGATTTTAGTTTTTCGGGATTTTAAGTTTTCAGGATTTTGGATTTTCGGGGTTTTGGGCTTTCGGGATTCTGTTCGACTCCGCAGTCCAACACATATCTCGTGCACATATTGTTTACTAAGACGCAAATCCATTATTTCATCAGAACCACTAATGAACTCTCCCCTTTGAAACCGGCTCAAGTCTCCCGTTCACATTTTTTACCAATTAAAAACTAATAACATTTGTGAAACACAAGCTAGATGAATTTCGTTCTAATATCTACAAAGCCAAATAACTGTTTTATAAGATAATGTCAACTATTATTAACTACTACGTTAAAAAAAAAGCTATTACAAGAAACAAAAAAAAATTTTTTTTAACTTTTTGCACCAAAAAACACATTTTCACTTTTAACAGCCAAAGTCAATTGACAATTTTTGTGTGGAAGTAAAGGACCACGATCTGCGACATTTGAGTTTACCGTTGTAGCGCTTGAGTGGAATTTGAGTGAATTATTGAGAGTGGTCAAAGTCTCCCATATGTTCAAGTCTCCCGCTTTCCCCCTACGTCAGTTTCCTCTGGGATAGAAGCCCCGGGGAAGTGGGACTCCACAAGAGTTTTTAGAACTTCCTGGCTGCTTTCAGCCCAGGTTCCATCATTCCTTTTGATGTAGCTAGGTACGCTTGCCTCTTTTGAGAGCATTTTTCGTAGTCTAGAGGTCTCATCTGTATTAGCGATAGTTTCGCTAAAGATTTTTCATAAATATCTTTTCGATTTCCTAACTAAGTACTTGAATTGCCTTTTGCCTTCCCTGTACTCATTCCATGTGTTGTCGTCTTTTATTGGTTTTGCCCTATTATAAAGTTTCCTTACTTCTTTTCTTTTCAGACCTATTTCCCTGTTCCACCATTTAGGCTGGGCCTTTTTTGGTACCTTGTTTCCCGGGCAACGACTTTCAAAAGCTGTTGCCAGTGTCTAGTTAATTAGCTCTACCACCTTGTCTAATTCCTTAGCTGTATTACAGGGGAAAGGCTAGATGTCAAGACATTGATTGACAACTTCCGCATATTTGACCCAGTCCGTTTTTTTTGCGATTAATATGGAAACTACTCCTCGCTGCCCTTCGCCACGTTGACCATGATTCTGCTCATACTGTATCAAATCATCCCTCTTGGTTCTTGCAGGGAAGGGAGACTTTCCTTATTTAGCGACAACAGAAAATGCTGGCAATGTTACCGTCTTGGTCCCGTCTTTAGGACTCATGGGCCTTAATTTCCCGATTTTAAACAAGCCTAGCAATTTCTCCGGGTAAGTATATGGGCACGGAATGCAAGTCCCATGCAATTGCAGCCCGTGAAGAAGGGTGCCTGCGGGCCTTCTTCTCCTCCTCCCTCACTCGAATCCGACCGAAATTGCCTTTTGATTTTAATTTCTTTAATTTTTTTTCTTTTGCTTGTCCATTTTGGTTTATTTTAATTTAGTTCCCACGAGTAGGGCCGGAAACAAAAGGTCAACTCAGGCAGCGCCGCCATACCTGATTAAGGCTATGTACAACGTACAGGCACCGCTATCGTACGCTAAACAAATCATTAACGCGGACGCAACAAGAATTGCAAACCATAGATGGAAACATCTGGGATATTGCGACGTTGCCAAGCTTACCTGGCCGACCCTGGATACTAAAAGATCCAAGGAGCTTCTGCGACTAAACAGAACTAGCATCTCGCTGGTTGCTAATGTCATTACTGGTCATTGTATTCTGGGCAGACACGCGCAAGGACTTGGATTGCCATACAATGACTTTTGCAGAAGCTGCAGGGATGAGGAAGAGGATGAGTCCGTCACTCACCTTCTCTGCAGCTGCCCAGCTCTATCCAATCTAAGGATGGCGTACTTAGGAAACTACTTCCTCAATGATCTTAGTGATCTATACGACACCAGCGCTGCTAACATTCTTAGCATTATCAATGGAAGCAAATGGTTCACATGAGTAACCAGATAAGGAACCCCTAAACACCAGTGGTACGCACAATGGGCCGATTAACGGCCCAAGTGTTTCTCTCATCGAGAGCCACTTTAACATAACATAACATAAGGCTATATACAACAGAACCGTGCCAAGGCGAGCTCGTAGCTCGTAATCGACTGGTTTTACCCCCAGCCTTTCATCTTTCAGTACGGTTTAGTAAACCGCTCACACCACCACACTTTCTTATTTTATCACAAAAATTAGCAATGTGTTTTCTCCATAAACAGTCCACATATTGAAGTCGACACCCAATTCATTCATTCTGACGACCGTTTCATTTTCGTTTGTTCCCGTCATAATAATTGGACTTCGTATTTTTCGTCTTGTACCTGTTGAATATGTTTAGTATATTTAGAACACAAATTGTTATGATGTGTAAAGCGTAAGTAAAAATATGTAGGTTAGGGTGGTCCTTATTTTTTAAATTTCGAATTTTTTTTTGAGTACCCTTTTTTTTGTTCCTTTACACCTAAAAACATTCCCCTATTTTTTTTTTTTTTTTTACGACAACCGTAACACGTGCCGCACTGACCTCAAAGATAACAGCGTTAATGCACAGCACTTGCACACGTAGATTACTTCTTTTGCGCATCTCTTTTTTTCTTTGACTCTTTGTGCTGGTATTTTTGTTTTGATTTCATCGTGTTTTCCGTATTTGTCAAATTAGTTAAGTTTGTAAATGGATTCTGTCAAAAATAAATTGCAAAGTCACCAGTCAGTTTGCTTAAAAGAAAATGCCACGGCAAAAAATATTTTTGGTCGGTTCCATGAAAAACCAAATTCTCGGTTCTAAATTGCCGTCAAAACGCGATGTTTTGTGTGTTTTATTTTATAATATGAGAAAAGTGAAGTTAAGTTTACCGAATAGTGTGACGTTAGTCATAGACGAATGTACAATATTTTGGAAAAAGGCAAGAATTCCTACTCGTGATAGATCTAATTGCTTAAGACAATTAAAAAAACTTTACGAAGAACTAAGAAATATTGAAAAAAGTAAAAATAGAAACACCGAGACATCAAAAAAGAAAGAATCTGCTTTCGAAGAAAGCTTAAATGATTTATTCGACATTGCGCATGCAGATGCCTTGAATTTAATAAAAATTAAAGAAGACAAACAGTTTTTATTGTTACAAAGAGAAAAAGGTCGACCTGGATGCATGCTTGGAATGGATCTTAAACTTGCTGCTTTGGAAAAGAGGAAAGAAGATCGCGAGTTAAGAACTAAACAACGAGAAGACGATCAAAGTCCAATCTGTCACGAAGGTGAGTAACACTTGTTTATTATTAATATTTGACTTGAAAGAAATATTTTACCAGTGGAACTTTATTCAACGTGTTCGTCTGAGGGAGAAGGACCTACAGCTCAAAATCTGAACTCACCAGTCCCAGGACCGTCAAGCGCAAAAAGAGCACGAGTTGATATTTTAACTCCCAGGCTTTCGGCAGTACTCGACAAATGCAAGATAAGTGACAGAGATGCCGTACATCTCTTGACAGCTTGTGTCGAAGCCACTTCCATAGATCCTTCAAAATATGTTATTAACCGCAGATCTATTAGACTCTCTCGGCGGTTATTTCGAAAACAGGCAGCTGCTGCCAACAAAAAAAAATGCTCGACTTAGGTTTAAGCTTTACTGTTATACATTGGGACTCTAAACTTCTGCCTGATATAACTGGTCAAAAGAAAGTTGACAGACTTCCAATCATTGCAACTGCCTTAAACGTAGAACAACTTCTTGGAGTACCAGAACTTTCAGCTGGAACTGGTATTGAGGTGTCGTCTGCCGTGTATGATTTATTGGAAGATTGGTCAATGCTCGATAAAGTTCAAGCTTTTGTTTTTGATACAACTGCATCTAACACCGGACGTCTGAACGGAGCTTGTGTTCTGCTTGAAAGCAAAATTGGCAGAGACATACTCTACTTAGCTTGCAGACATCACATTTTTGAGATTATTTTGCAAGGAGTATTTAACGGAGCAAAGTTTGACCCACCTTCCGGTCCTGATATCCCTTTATTTAAAAGATTTAAATCGCAGTGGAAAAATATTGATAAAAAACAGTTCTCTGTATGGAAAAGTGACAGCAAGGTTGTGAACATCCTAGGCGATGTAAGGCAAGAAGTTCTTTTGTTTGCTATGAAAAAGCTTGAAGATGATTTTCCTCGAGATGATTACAAGGAGTTTCTTGAGCTAATTGTTATTTTTTTGGGCGGAACTCCCCCTGGTGGGATTCGATTTCGAGCACCCGGAGCCTATCATTTGGCTCGGTGGATGGCAAAAGCAATATACTGCCTTAAAATAATATTGTTCCAGCGGCAAATTAAATTGAACGCCAAGGACAAAAGAGCTTTGTCGAAGATATGCTGCTTTATTGTTTATTGCTACACTGAGTCTTGGTTTTCTGCCCCAGATGCCATGCAAGCACCGTTAAATGACATAAATCTTTTGAAAAAACTTAATTCATATAAAAATCATGATAAAACTATAGCTGATATCGCACTCAATAAATTTTTGAACCATTTATGGTACTTAAATGAAGAATGCGCTGCGTTTTCCTTTTTTGACAGTAGAATAAATGTGGAGCAAAAACGACAAATGGCACTAAAAGTATTAGAAGATGAAGATGACGAACAAAAGGACGAAGAAGTCAAAAAGAAATTGTATCTAAGACCAACTGAGGTTTCACATTTTATTGAAAAAAAACTTCCATCAGAGCTTTTGTCACCTAAATCAATTAGATTGTTTGAAAGGTTTGGGTTATCAACAAACTTCTTACATTTAGATCCAATTAATTGGGAAGACCAATCAGACTACAAGCGGGGAAAGGAAGTAATTGGATCACTTAGAGTAGTAAACGATACAGCTGAACGTGGAGTTTAACTCATGGAGGAGTTCAATGATAAAATCACAAAAGACGAAAACCAAAAGCAATTCCTACTTCAAGTAAGTATATTTAACATTTAAATAACATTATGTTATTTAAAAAATTATTGCTAATTTTGTTATAATTCGACATTATTTTCAAATATAATTTTTTTTAGACCGTGCGAAATTATCGTCAAAAATATCCTGGATGTAGCCGAGAAAGCCTCAAAACGCGTTACGATGACTAAGTTTAGTTACTAATATTTGTTATGTATTTATAAAAATAATGTCACTTACGTTATGTATTACGATTGTACTGTTTTTCTATTACTATTTATAAAAAAATCACTTTGAAAATAATCATCAAACATTGATATGTTGTTTATCTTATTCGTTCAGCAGAAGATGATTTCTTTGGATTTAAATATCATTGCGGCACGTGTTAATATGTTCCGATTTAAATAAAATTTGTTTTGTAAGCGTTTTTAACGTAAAGGAACAAAATAAGCGGGTACTCAAAAAAAAAATCACACTTTTTTTTTTCTTCATATAAATAAGGACCACCCTAATTATTGTAGGTACATGAATAAATGTTTCACTTTTTTTTTATTAAGTGTTCTCTGAAGGGTAGTGGCCCGTACCTTTTTTCTTTATGGCGACGCTGGACGGCAGCCAACAGGGTTACCTGCACACTCTCTATTACAAAAATACAAACACTTGTATCGGAGTTAACCACACCAACGCGATGAGGTCGCTCCAATAACCGGACGGTATCGTTGGGCATTTCAAGATCGATAGGGTAAAGTCGGGTGATATGGCCCCTTGAGAGATATGGCAACCTCTCAATATTTCTTACTTAACGATTGTATTTTAGGACAAGGACTTCAAAATATTGTTTAGTTTTACGTAAGTTCCTGAAGTGTGTAGTCGCGACCCGTGATTTGCAGGTGGACATTGCTAGTTTTAGACGAAAATAAAAGTAAATTCGAACAAACATTTTTTATGTGTATGAGTGAAAGAATTGTAGATAGAAAAGTATTCGGTGCCCGGTATTCATTTTCATTTACCATTATAACTGCATGTACGCTTTTATTCATGTTTTTCCTGAACAAAAAAAAAAAAAAGATATATGTAACATCACCAATACACTACCAATACAATACCACCCCAAGTTCGATATATGTGGCACCGGTGTCATTTCTCCGGCTATTAGTTTCATATTGTAAATTCCAGAACTGTTTCTTGTATAATTTTTTTTCTTTTTTAGAAATGGCGAATATTTATATATTGTTCTTGGAACACATCATAATGTATTACACTGCTTGGTCCTTGGAAGTTAAGTCATTCCAGGCAATGAGAAAGCGGACGAACTAGCACGACAAGGTTCCGCTAACGGTCAAGCACAGACATATCTACTTCACTGTGTATATCCCGCCCTGTAAATTAAGGCTCGAATCCGGAGAAAAAGCAATAGAAGACGCGAAAGCCATAAAGGCAACCATGGATAAGTGTTTTACCACGTGAAAATAAACTATGGCCCTTCTTCTGTGAATCCAGAACAGAAAGAATCATCCGTTCCTTTTTATGCTAGGAGGTAAAGGCTGGAAAAGTTTTCAGAGGTTTGAGTTATGAGTGAGTTCAAGTAGGTTTGGATGTGCATGACTGAGAGAAATGGTGACATCGTTCAGAAAGCAACCGAGAATATGTTGGCCTTTTGACGTGCCTGTCTGTTTTTTTTTAATTCCGTGTCTAATGGCTGACACTGCGACCTAAAAGATTTATTGTATTTTTTTTTTTTTTTTTTTTTTTTTATATAATTCACTAGTGCTCAAGGGGTTTTTGTTCTCTTATAATGCTAATGCACAGCGCGAGTGGAAGGGTTGATAGGGAGGATAGAGAAGAGGTACTGGTGCACATTGGTCTTAAACAATTGTGGGTTGTAATGAGAGGGGAAAACCGTGTGAGGCAATGCACATGCGTGTTGTTCGACTCACAAAAGAATCTCTATATTTTACAGTACGTCCGAAGGTAGGCTTAAGGGTGAACTGATGTGCATTCGATGTGTGACGGGTATTGCGAGAGAATTGTTGAAGGGGCGGAATGCAGTTGGCTATTTCATCAGAGCATCGATGGTGAAAATATCGATAAAATAAAGAAAGGCAAGAAACATTTCTGCGATGTTCGAGCGGGTCAATAGACTCCGCTATATTTCTATCACCTATAAGTTTTATCGCGCGCTTTTGAATTCTGTCTAGTAGGTGCAATGAAGTTTTTGGTGCACCTGACCAGATATGAGCGTTGTACTCAAGCTTAGGCCGAATAAAGGCCTTGTATATTGTAGCTAAGTCGAAGGGTGTAAAGTACTTCTTACATCGATTTAAGAAACCTAGACATTTCGCAGCGTTTTTGGCGACTTCGTATATGTGGTCATTCCAACGGAGTTTGTCGTTGACACATATACCAACTATGGAAAGTCGTTCGGTTTCGTCGATGCAAGTCCCATTCATGGATAATGGGTTAGGGTTCAGGTTTCGCTTTAATGATATCAAAGAGGTTAGTTTAGACTAAGAGACGCCAATATGTCTTTAGTAGCAGAGTTTCTAAGTTCTGCTGGTGAGAGTATCTCTTTGCTAAAGGTACGTATTCTAAACAAGTCAAAAGGCTGGACAGTTTCAGAATAAGTGTTCAGAGGATTCTTCATCCTCCAGGCAGAATCTACAATCTATCTCCGGACACAAATTCAATTTGTTCAGATGATATTTCAGGCCACAGTGGCCTGTTAGAAAGCCCACTAGCTTTATAATATTTTCCTTATTGAATTTTTGGATTTCCTTGCTAGGTCCTACCCTAATTAATTTTCGGAGTTGTTATTCCCAGCCGTTAATAAGCCGTAGCCCAAAGAACTTGGATTATGATCTAGCCCTAGCTAGTTCATCCGCCGATTCACTTCCTGTAATACCCTGATGGCCAAATGTCTGTTAGTTATCCGTATAGAGTCTTGAAAAGAAGTAACAGATTGGTTTCACATTTTCATAACTTATATGGACTCACTGTTATAGGAGGAGATAGATTTAGGTACGCCAAAGGATACATAAGTCATTTGGTCATCGCTGATAGCTCGCTCTAGCAAGGTTACTAGACCATCTCGTATTACATCCCGTTATTTCACTCATTCAGTTTCCATTAAAAATCTAAAAGTGAAAGTTCGCTCCAGATAAATTTGGTTTGATATATTTACCTACTTGTCAACATTTTTAGTCAGTCACCCACAAAACCCGCGAAATGGTTCAGGGCCTATGAAGGTTACTGATGATTTCATTTTTCCAATAAAGTCAACTATTTTTTATTACACTCTATTTCCACATGGCCAGGTAAGGTATCAAAAAAAAAAAAAAGTGTGTTGTTCCCTCTACCCAGTTCATCAAGAGTTTGCACGCGTTTCCACATGTTAGCCCTGTGGCTCAGTAGATTCAGTTGGCCAAGTTCTCACGGCGGCCGGTTCATTCTGTGTCTACCTCAAAAATGAAACGTTGAAAATAAAATGTAACCCATGCGTCCTTCACCAACAACGCATTCCAGCAGACATCTTGTTGGTAGATGTACGGTATTCCTAGTTGCGAGAGTCCTATTTTCATATTCAAAATCAACATAATAAATTATGCTACCATAGGCAGAAAGCAAAATTGGGCGCAACATTTTTTCCTTCACATACCCAGTATAGGGCATTGCAGAGAGTCGAGAGTTTTGCAGGTGCAATAAATCTTGTCAAAATGTAATTTCCACTCAAATCTTCAAGCATGCGCAAATGTTCATTTGCAAATCATTTCGAACCATGGCGAGGCTTTAATTATGCAGGGGAGAGAAAATTACGAAATTTCCCAATGAAAACCCAGTAAAGATTAATGTCCGACATTACGCTCGAAGAGTTACCTTTCGCTTCTCCAAATGTCTTCCACTTTGTTGTGCGTTTGAAGTTTGAGTTTTCAAAAATCGATTAGGGAAAGTTGTCGTAGAATCACTTCAAAGTTCTGAAGCATCAACGGGGATTAATGAATTTGTGTGGTCCTCTTACAGCACCAACGTAAGCACCTCCCATACTTAAAGTAACTTCTTCACTGCTACAGGATGCTAAATCACAGAACTTTCAGAGAATGTGTAAGTAGGTGTATTATGTCCCTGCAATACAACATTTCCGTAGGAAAATAAACAAAAGACCTGGAAAGAATAGCAATAAGTAGAGCGGAACATCATAGCGCGGTTGCACATCAATTCGTTTAATTTCATTGAAAAAGTGTCCCTCGTCAGTTCAAGGATAACATTTCAAAAATGTTTTTGCCGGCGAAAACTTTAAACCAGATCTTCAAAAAGCAGTATATGGAAAGAGCCGATTTTATCTAACAAAGCTCTATCAGCAGTTGAATTCGTAAATCGTACGATAAAGTTATTTACATACATTCACAAGAGCAGATATCTGCAACTGCAAGTTTTGGTTCAAAGTTTCAAGATCTCGGACCGTAAAGGCGGCCTCAATTCCTTAACTGCTTTATTTTAATTTTTCACTTCCTGCAGTTGAGTCGACTGAGGTAAAACTTTCGATATGCAATGGATTTCTTTCTCTATATTTATTAGAGGGAACCTCTTCGGAAATGCAACAAACGTAACGGAATTACCTTGTGACAGATTTACTGTTGGTACTGGAGCGTTAAACGAAAGTTAGTTAAGACGGATGGTTAGAACCGTACAAGTTTAGTTGAACAAAAAATAGTTGAAAACTGGTTAAAGTTAATTAAACAATTTACAAACACCAGAGTAGGTACTATCTGCAGTTTTAAAATAAAGGTATAATATATTTTTCACAGATTAAGGGCAAGTAAGTTTTAGGATATTTAAATAAGCAGACGAATATAATGTTGTTGTTCTGAACTGAGTCGAGTTGTATATAAAAATTGCATGCTTAAGGGCTTTCCTTAGGAAGGCTAAATGTCCCAAGCGAATGTACCGTATTCCGTTTTTCGTAGTAAGTAAGTAAGTAAGTTATTCATTTCAATATACACCATACGGCCTTACCAATAATCAACTTTAGTCTGGCAGTTTACGCAAAGACTCCAGACTTTCTAAAATCGCTTTACCAATAAACAAATATAGTTGCCAGAATATTGGTAACTGTAGGGTTAAAAGTTACTGGTGAGAAAAAAATGTTTATCTTGGGGATTAGGTAGCTAAATAAATCCTCCCTTAATGTAATTTTGAAGACGAGTGTTGGCCAACTGTCCAAAATCACGGTATTAAATTTCGTAACAGCAGCGAATTTAAAAACGCTGTTGATTTTAGTAAATTGTAAATGTTTTCTAATTTTATTCGTTGCAATACAACAATGCTAATGATTTTTAAGTCTAACAAACACAAATTTGTGCAAACGTATGCAAACAAAATTAAAAATATTGCGTTTTTTTCTATTTTATCTTGTTTAACCGCTAGGTCTTGCTTTTAAATTGGTTTTCCTTTTAAAATAGTTTGCAAGCATTGAATGGGTGCTTACTTAAAAGAATATTTTATTTGAGTTTGGGATATTTCCAAGACATTCTTGACTGCTTACTTAAGTTTGGACGGCTCATACTTGAATTCCTGTTTTTTTCAACAATTTTCAGAACCTTAGGCGACTCAGGACTCAGGTGTTGAGGACATGCAAAAACCATTTCTGCAGACTGCTAAACGGCGAAGACGACACAAATTCCGCTGTCAGGCAGAACGAACCATTCAACCTGGACGATGAAAGCCAAGACTGCCGTCCACCTGACCAACATGAAGTAAGGATAGCAATATCCAAACTGAAGTCCAACAAGGCTGCTGGACCAGACGGCTTACCTGCCGAGCTCTTCAAGGCAGCCGGAGATGAATTGGTAGAGTGCATACATCAACTCGTCTCCAAAATTTGGTTAGAGGAAAGTATGCCTGATGAATGGAACCTCAGCATCGTTTGCCCGATCCACAAGAAAGGAGACTCTCTAAACTGCGCCAACTATAGAGGCATCAGTCTCCTTAACACTGTGTATAAGATCATGTCTGCTGTACTGTGTGAACGCCTGAAACCTTTCGTCAACGATCTGATAGGTCCCTATCAGTGCGGTTTTAGGCCCGGTAAGTCCACGACCGATCAAATATTCACAGTACGGCAGTGGAGAAAACCCAAGAAGCCCAGATCGATACTCACCATCTTTTTATCGATTTAAAGGCCACATATGACAGCATTTATAGAGACGAGCTATACAGAGCCATGTCTAGTTTTGGCATCCCTGCCATACTTGACAGATTGTGCAGAATGACGATGGAGAACGCTCGCTGCTCCGTAAAGGTCGGAAACAATCTCACCGAGACCTTTGATGTCAAAAAAGGATTTAGGCAAGGCGACGCGCTGTCATGCGACTTCTTCAACATCATTCTTGAGAAATTTGTGCGAAACTCCAAGCCAACACCAGAGGCACAATTTTTCATAAGTCTCTGCAACTACTTGCATACGCTAACGACATTGACATTGTTGGCAGAACACAGCGAGCTGTTACTGGAGCGTTTGCTAGTATTAGTACAGAAGCGGCAAAAATGGGTTTAGTGGTGAATGAGGGTAAAACAAAATATATGCTGTCAACAAGAAGGGACACACAACATCGACGAATCGGACAGAACGTCAGGATAGACAGCTATAACTTTGAGGTAGTAAGGGACTTTGTCTACCTCGGATCCGCTATTAACTCTGAAAATGACATCACCTCAGAAATCAAGCGAAGAATCACACTTGCCAACCGCTGGTTCTTTGGCCTAAGACGGCAATTGATTAGTAAGGCCTTGTCAAGAAGCACTAAGGAGATTCTATATAAGACCCTCATCATCCCTGTCCTGCTCTATGGCGCAGAAGCATGGACCCTAGCAAAAACGGATGAGGCTCTTGTTGGTCGCTTCGAACGCAAAATTCTTCGAGTGATTTTTAGTCCCGTTTGCGTTGACGGGATTTGGAGGAGAGGTAGTTAGGGACTTTGTCTACCTCGGATCCGCTATTAACTCTGAAAATGACATCACCTCAGAAATCAAGCGAAGAATCACACTTGCCAACCGCTGTTTCTTTGGCCTAAGACGGCAATTGATTAGTAACGCTTTGTCAGGAAGCACTAAGGAGATTCTATAAAAGACTCTTATCATCCCTGTCCTGCTCTATGGCGCAGAAGCATGGACCCTAGCAAAAACGGATGAGGATCTTCTTGGTCGCTTCGAACGCAAAATTCTTCGAGTGATTTTTGGTCCCGTTTGCGTTGACGGGATTTGGAGGAGAAGATTTAACAGCGAACTCTACGAGCTGTACAGTGGAAGGGGACCTCAACCAACTTGGAGTGCGCAACTGGAGGCAGTTAGCCAAAGATCGCGCTAACTGGAGAGGCGTATTGGTTGAGGCCCAGGTCCACCCCGGACTGTAGCGCCACCTTAAGTAAGGCGAGTAAGGCGACTCAGGTAGATATTTGGCTGCAACCAAACCCTAAATAAACTCTTTGCAAAAGGAGTTTTTTTTTATTTTTACCGAGAATGAGGATCTCTGAGGAAACAATGGTTGGTGTGGTAAGTTTGCCTTCACGGAAAACATAGATTTAAGAATATAATTTTGACCACTCAGAAAAATACAAGCAAATTAACAAATTTAGGAACTTCTGGAGGAATAGCAGGTAGTATGTGTAAATTCATGGAGGGGAAACATGGCAGTTTTCGCCCATAAAAATGTGCGCCACAGCTTTATATTTTTTGGCGAGAATGCTCATTCATTTTGTTTACACGTATCAATTACTATCAAATAGGGCTGTAGGTATATAATACTGGAAAACGTATCACAATTTTCGATAACTATTTTGTTTGTCTTTTTATAAACGAAAAAGCGACATCTGGATATGCGAAAAAATACACCTTTTTGAAAATGAGATTAACTCGGTGTTATCGCAACTAGTCCCCAGCCAGGACACCTCGACGAGGAGTACCTAGAATTGGAAATGGTTGAAATCAGAGAGTGTTGAATTTTTGAAGTAAGCTTTTTGTCAAAGAACAGCTGTTTTCTATAGTCGCAGTGGCTTAGTGTATATAATTTTTGTAGTTGTATATGTTATAAATTTTCTTTGTTTTATTTCATTGGATAGAGCAGTATTGGAGTAGTTGCTTCAGGAGGAAAACCATGAAATGTTCAATGACGAAGCTCAACCATCTACCTGAGCAGCCGTGCGACAAGCGGAAACCAAAATGCCTTTAACAACTCCGGCAACTAGACTTTCAAAAAATGGGCGGGCACCTTTGTTGCTCTAAAATCAGGAAAACAAATTCCTACAGTTGGAGCAAAAAAACATCGGTATTAAGTGCGAGCGCCTAAAATTGGAAGAAAGGAAGGTGGTAGCTCTAGAAGGGATAGAAAAAACTTTGTCCGAGTTGTAAAATTTAATAGAAGAACAAAAAAATTGACCTGAATTAAAACCAAAGCTACTCCGCAAATTTCGAATTTTCGCACGATATTTAACATGACGCATTAACTGCGCCACCTCTCGCGAACGTCTGACAAACATCCGAGAGTATAACTGTCTTGAAAGAGCTTATCGATTAGTCGTTTGGAGTCGGCATAAAATTCATCCTTTCCATTCCCTTCCATTCGTTCCAAAAATGAAAAACTCACACAAAACGAATGGTTGTGAGAAGCTAGGCCTAGGGTCCCTCCAGACCTGTTGCGCCAACTATTTTTTTTTTTTTTAGTTCGCATTAATGTAAATTGAAAATAATAACAATTTTTAAAAAATTTATGAAGAGCCATTTCCGAATAAAAAAAAGGGCAAAATCAAACAAAGGCACCGCTGACCGCGAGAATACAAAAACAATTTAAGTTGCTAATGTCGTTTTCCATTGGGCAAAATGAAGCGTCCGGGAGAGTCCGGAATCGAAAAAATCATTTCTGAAACCGTTCCATTGGCACAAAAAACACTCTTCTGTTGATTCTGAGTAGAGAATTTCGCTTTTCGATTTCAATTAAGAGACCACTCAAGTGGCACTAATACATACGTAGCCAAAACGTCAAAAGAAAACGTCAGTGTCATTTCGTGTTTATGTTTTGCAGTGATTTCAAAAACAAATTTTCAGTTTAAAGTCGAACAGTTTATAAAAAATAAAGAAATAAAGTCAAAGAAGAAGAAAAAAATTGCGAGCCAGGAAACAACAAAACGTTCATTTGAAAAAAGCATACAAAAATGGATATATTTATGGCATTAAGCGATATGTTTTCATTTTCTTCATCATCGTCCTCATCAGATAATGATGAATTCGTTGTGCAGCAGTTATTTCAACCAACAAAAAGAAACAGAGTCCAAGATTTTATTGATGTCGTAGATAAATACTCCGAAGCCGAGGTATAATTCCTTAGATTTTTTTTTTAAAAGGTGTTTATCAAAAGTTGTTTCATTGTAGTTCCGCGAACAATTTCGCCTCCAAAGGGCAACTGCAGAGAGTATAATAGCTAAGTACGAGAGCTCGACTTATTTTAAAAGGAAGCAGGGTGGCGGAGGTAGACGAGAAATTCCTGTTAAAACACAAATTTACGTATTCCTTTGGTAAGCCTTAATAAAAATAACTGGATGAAACAAAAGAAGTACTTGTTTATTATTTTAAGGTTTGCTGGAAACAAGGACTCCTACCGAGAAGTAACGAATCTGTTTGGGGTTGCTATTTCTTCCACATATAGAATCATATCGAGTGTGTTGATGTTATTTATTATGTAAGGAAACTAGAAAACAAAATCAGATCAACATATATAAATCGACACGATCTGTTGTCCTTGACCCTTCAGGGTATATGTGATGCTGATACCCGATATGTGGACGTACTTGTTGGTGCGCCTAGCAAAATTCATGATGCTAGAGTATTCCAACTATCATTCATTAGTAAGGATCACAATACCTTTTATTGGGTGATGCCGCATATCCCTTAAGGGAATTTTTGATGACACCATTTAAGGACATTGGAAATATGACAGCAAAAACCAGGTTCCGTCAGATAATGCGTTTGGATTTTCACACAGTCGAAATCGATGAAAAAGATGATTGGAATGTAGAAGCCGCAGATATACATGACATTGCACATAACGGCGAAACAGAAAACGTTGAATTGCAGCTTGATTCTACATTGCAGCGATTGGGAGAAATCAAAAGAAACGCAATAGCAGACAGGTTTTAGTTAACATATTTTAATGTAGGTATTGACTTTTATTGCAACTTCAGTAAAAAAAAACAAAAAAAAAAATTAATAAGTAATTCATCACAGAACAAAATAGATAAATAAATAAAAAGATAAAGATAAATAAAGTAAACTAAAAAAATTATTTTTATGGTGACTTTGTTTGAAGCACACTGGAAAGCAAATTTCCCAGTTGAGAAAACCTCTCCATATTTTCCTTGTGCCGTGTGCCGTCTTTCTTTTTGTTCTTCTTCTGCAGAAGACCGCAGACGTTTGTCCTCAATTAATCGTACGACCATCCTTTCCTTAAGGCGTTTTTATTTTTTCTTTGGCGTAGGACTGCGGCTGGCCAGCCAAATATCATCAGCATCACCGTCACACATAGGAGTATTTGCTAAAAAACCTGGCCAAAATTATTTTTCGTTACTTTTTCAACTTAATATTAATATTTATTTAATAAAATACAGTTTCTAATGGATTTGTACTAATTTTGGCATATATTTTTGAAAAAAGACCGCTTTTTTCTATTTGATTTTTTTTTTTTTATTGTTCAAAAACTATTCGCTAGATTTTTATCATTCTGGAGCCTCTGGAAGAAGCATTTCTAACGTCTCTTTTCAAAATGAAATTCTTATTTTCGGATGCGTCTTTCTAAAGGAAGTGATTAGAGGATCAGAGCTGAGCAACAATCGATTTAGGACGTCTATGTTACAATCTTTTTAGCTTTTTTAAGCATACTGTAACACGGAAAAAAATCTTTATTCGCTGCGGCCACAATTTCATATTGCTTTCACTATAGTCCGGCTTTAATGAACATAGAAAGAGCCTTTTGTATAGGCAATTTTTCATTTTTATCCGTAAGGTTGTTACAATATGCCTCTTTGTACTTTTGCGCTCTTCCAGGAGATTTAAGGATTTCTGTAAATACTTTTAAAGCAACAGTGTTACCGGTTTCTCTTAACTTCATCTGAGTTGCAAAAGCTAGTTCTTCAGTTTGAACTGTTTCTAGAATATTTTCAGTTCTTCTTCCTTTAGTAGACTCTTCAAATGGCTTTGCAGGTCGCCCTGCTGATTTGACACTCATAACTGGAAGTGTGAAAACCCCTTCAAGCCACTCGTTGTTTCTTTCTACAAACATATCCTTTTATCTGCTAGAGGCTAACCATCTTTGCCTCAAATCGAAAACAATTTTAGATACACCTGATTTATAAGTTCGAAGATTTTCTTTTGAACAAGACATATCTAACAAAAACTGTTTTAAATAATTTAAGTTTTGGTTCATATCGACCTCTCCAATTTCTTCCATAATATTAAATAAATATTTTTTAGTCACAACTCTCGAACCAGATGATCCTAAAAAATGCGAACTTAAAAATGCTTACTTTTACACAATAAAAAGGCATAAGTTGAGCGCCTCCCAGCCCCAACCCCTAACACACCATTTTTGGTGCACTTAAAATACATCCCAGTGTATGTTTTTATTCCGAAAACAATAAAAAATTAAAACTGTATAGTAAAATTGCAATAACAAATCATTAAAACCATTGTATGAGTGTTTTTTTTTTCACACGAAATCGAAAAACTAAAACGTTCATAAAATATCGGGTAGCAGCTAGTAACAGCCAAATCTTTTTGCATTACAATGACAAATATTCAATCTAACTTAGTAAGCGCAAACAACCGCAGAATAACACGGTATACTATACAAAAATTATTAAAACTTATAAAAATTGAAAGAAATACGACATCTTTTTGCTGTATAGCGTTTGAACCCGTATTGAAACAAAAAAAAAAAAAACACGATTTCCAAAAATGCATTTAATATGTCAATACATACCCACAGTAGAACTCCCCATTAAAAAAAATTAAGTCTGATATCACAAAAACTTGAAATCACTTACAGAGGAAGACTAACGAAATTGCATGCATGCAAAGAAAAAATGCAAAAAATCCAAACCGTTAACTTTGAACTCAGTTTATCACAACACACGATGAAGAAGAATAAAAAAAGCTGCAGCGCGTTGACCCATGTATATTTAGGTTACGCTATAGTAAACTTTTACTTCTTGATTTTACTTTTTAGTAAATTGAATTTTGACCAGCTTTTCGGTGCAATTACTCCTATGTGCGTCATCAGCTTCATCCGAACCCAATAAAGGCAAAATGTTTGGGAACTGGTTTTCTGCATCATGGTAGCTTGTGGATGGTTGACTTTGATCTGAATATGAGCTAGATGATGATGATGATCGATTTTCAAGTGGCAACAGGTTTGACTGCTTCCTTATCAGCTTATTAGGTCCCATAAAACCCCCGGAATCAATGAATCGTCATCTTTTATGATATTATTCATAATACTTGCATATGGAGTTTCTTTTCGTGATGCTCCACTGGTCTGATTATTTATTTTTTATAATGGCTTTTGTTTTTTTTAATAACGGTCTTGAAGCGACCCTCTACCTGCTCCGGTGTTATACTGTTATGGCATAGTTCTTAAAGCAAGCCTCGGCGATGAATATCCACATATGCTTCTTAGTCCTGAATTTTTTCATGGGACCTATTGTTTGCAGTTTTCTTCATACAGTATCAGTAGAAAATTTGTTTGGTCATTTCACCATTTAAATATTTCTGTAGATATAAAAATTAAAATGCGCTAAGAATTTATTGCTCTTATGAAATGCTGATTGTACTATGTACCTGTACGATTTTCGTTTTCCATTTCGTCTATGAAATCTCGGCTTAGATTATAAAATTGGGCAACATCTTCGTAAGGCGCCGAAACCATTTCTGGTGCTGAAATAAAGCGTATGTTCGTAATTTTTTTTTTTTTCTAAAGAATTACTCAAAATGTTTTGCAGGACAACATTTCCATTAATTTGGGAAACTTGCCCATTTTTATTCTGAAGATCTGAGTATTCCATTTTCTGCCAATGAATAAAAATTTGTGTGCAAACAGCTGATGTCTGTTTGACGTTTCACTAACACAAATACAAAACTTCAAAACTTGAGTAGAAGCAGTTTTTTTGTTCCATTGGATTTCAGAATTAGTGGATCCCCAAGTGAAACCAATGGAAAATTTTAATTTATATTTATATTTTAATTACTTTGAACACATTAGCACAGCAACATCAACGTTAGAGCTAATCCTAAATTCGCTGTTGCTGTTGCTGTCGCTGTGTTAGTCTGTTTCTCGCATTATAGTCACGACGAATCTAGTTGACATTTTACCTACATAAACTGGGTATCCAAACGTCCCCTATGAAAGCAATGCCTGAAAGCGATTGTGAAAACGATTTAATCGATTCACTCTTTCACAGAACCAGAATCGACCCCCTGTCTCGATATCTTTCTTTTATCATTGACTTTTTCTAGCCGAGCAATAAGTAGTTTAATTTAATTAAAGTTAGTATCCACATACCTATAATTAATAATATTAACGTGTAAGTTTTTATACTTAAAATAGTAAGCAATCAAGTGTAAGAACAGACACTAAACAAAATACTTAATGTTCTTTTCAAGAACCGTATTTTTTTTTTTGTCACAAAGGGAGAACTGTGCAAAAGTGAAAACTGTTGAAAAACGGGTTAAATAAAGAGAAAAAACACACGGTCATTTTCTTTCAACGTTATAAAGCGGGCTTTTAATCGAATTGCATTAATACAGAAAATTCTTTTGACAAATATACCTTTTTTGTTTGTTTACATTATAATATGGAGACTTTTTATGACAAACGTCACTTTAGCTTAAGGCTTATATACAATTACTATTTATACTTCGCAATTTTAATAAATTTTCATAAATTTAAGTTTATGAATAATAAAATGCATCATCAACATTCACCCCCACCGTGAACTCTGTTCGCAAAAGGTCAGCTCATCAGAAAATGAAAAGTGGCATCTCTGGACTTCTGGTAACACACGATCGTATATGCGCCTTTGTAATGTCTAACGGAACGGTCGTGTAGGATTCTGCCCCACGTTGGGCGCCATTTTGTAATGATGGGCTAACGGACTACGTGCGGGATTCGGCTGTACGTTGGCCGCCATTTATGTAATGGTAACATACGGCCGTGCGGTATTTTTGCTGGTTGCTTCCTACACGTCGAGCATATTCTATTCTTACTCAAGTGCTAGTATAGTGCACGTCTAGTTATCCCTGGCTAAGCTGCGGCTGGGGGGGTTCAATACTAAGACTCAAGTAGCTCTACTTTGGGTAAAACGCCGTTATACTTACAAAAAAAAATTTACGTGCACATAATGGTGTGTATTATTATTCCCTAATCGTCGTTACATCAACTCACCTTATCGGGTACGACCCAGATGGAACGGTCAACCCCTATCTACCCTTCCTCCCATGATTCTCTTTAAATTCCGGTGAGAATCCCAATTAGCTCTGGGAACCCTGCTTCCCTAGTTCAGGACATCTTCCATAAGCAAATTAAACAATTATTAAATGCATTGCATTATCAAAACCGAAATTTTATTTCCACAAAAAAATTATGAACTAAACCTATGAAGGAGACACCCAAGTGGTTCTCCGTGGTGGTCTTACTATTTACTTTACTTTAACAACGTGAATACTAAATGACTTACGACTATAATGAACAATGTAATTCGAATGACCTTACAGTTTTAAAGAGGTAATGAATTCCTGGAGCACCAAAATAATTAATAAACCGATTTTACCAATAGCGATACGAAAGTGAAGGAATAGCAAAAATAAATATAGTTACGCAATATACATTATTTTCCAATTTACTTACCAGAGTTTCCAGGTCTCCAATGCATTGGCGAGGAACTCCGTCTGAGCGATACTAGCGCTTGTAATTCCTAGAGAGGAAGGATGATATTTATTTTTACCCTATCCTGCTTTCTTAATAATACGAACGCGAAACTAATGCAGTTTTCATTTGTGAGATTTCCTCACTCTATAATTTTTATTCAATTCAGATAATAATTACAACATTACGTAATTGAACTATTCGCGCCAGAAATCCCTCTATAGTATTACATTTATTTTAAATCTATTATTAAAGTTATCTGAGGTACGGAAGGCACCAAACAGATCTTTATTGGCATTGCAAAAAAAAAGGAATAAGAGAGTAAGAAGATACGGAGAAAAGATATTTAATTTTAATCGTATATAAAAAAAAAAATGCCTTCGGATTGACGAAGGAAAGTAGCAAAGATATCAAGCCGAGTTACGTAAGTAATGAACAAAATTATCAAGATCTAAGTTTTAACACTTTGAAATTGCCACCCTCAAAAACTCTAAACAAAAATACTGTCTGCTGCACTCGTCAGGCCGGAACTCCGGGACACCAGGACGTCGTGGACCAGTGGGTGCTGATATTGCCGAATTAGGCTCACTTCTAATGGTCAGTTGACACTCTTAGGCTTCGAAGTACAATATTGTCTTTCGCCGATTTAGGCTACTTAAGAACAACAGGTTTTAACTAATTGTCGAATTAAACACCAGAGAATTGATCGCCTTACTGCATTAGCGTCTTACTGCGATTTACGAAAAATTATGAGGTAAGGAAACGCTTAATTAATTGGTTCTGGGGATTTTCCCAATCAGTACGGCGTATCGCCAAATTAAAATAGAAGTCAGTAGGTACGGCGCATCGCCAAATCAAAATACAATGTAAAACAGTACGGCGCATCGCCAAAATATACTAAATGTCCGACGAACGGTATGTTATGTGTAAAGCACTTTTCAGAACACGAGGGGTGTGAGAGACTCTTGCCGTTTTAGGCTACTTTAAGAGCAATGGATTTCACTAATCGTCACTTCATACACTAGAAAATGAACGCCTTACTGCATTTCGACTTATTGCGATTCACGAAAATTTATGGGGTACGGAACACTTTATTAATCGATTGTAGGGATTTTTCCCAATCAGTACGGCGCATCGCCAAATTACAATATAATACAAAAAAAACCAGTACGGCGCATTGCCAAATTAAACTAAATGTCCGACGAACGGTACGTTAAGTGTAAAGCACTTTTAAGACACGAGGGGTGTGAGGGACGCATGCCGATTTAGGCTTCTTTAGGAACAATGGAATTCACTAATCGTCACTTAAAACACTAGAAAATTGATCGACTTACTGCATAACGACTTATTGCGATTTACCAAAATTTATGGGGTATGAAATACTTTAAACCACTTCACTTATCGTCTTAAAAAAAAAATCCAGAGGCACATCGCCTTATAATATTCGATTGATTAAAATTATTGTTGCCCGAGGCACGTCACTAAACAATATATTAGTCCCACCAAGGTATAATACTCCGCGACACCATGTCGACTCCAGAAAGGAAAAAGGCAAAAAGCCGATTAAACATAATCGTTATAATTAATAATCGCATTAAATAAAACTGTCCGCGGCACATTGCCATAATTAATTAGTCCGAGGCACATCGCCTTAAAATATTCAAATTGCGCGTCGCAAAAAAAAAAACTTATTGTTGCCCGAGGCACACAAAAAAAACTATATATATTTCAGCCCATCGAAAAACAACTTTTTACGACAGACTCCAAAATCAAAACTGTCACGACAAAATCCAAAACAAGAATCCAACGAACAATTTTTCGAACCTCCTTATATACCAGCTTGCACAACCATGAGAAGCCAACAACACCAACCCAAGCCACTGTCATGCGATGCGCATTTCTCATACAAAAAACTACCTCTACCTCCATCGTATGATACTGCCCATGCCACATATAACCATAGGTATAACTGCTACGGCAAGAGCATTGCCTATACTTTAACACGGGTGCGTGTGTGTACCATTAGCAGCCCGCAGTCGCCATCGGCTCGATGCATTGCCTATGCTTTTACATGGGTGCGTGTGTATACCATAAGTGATACACAGTAGCCATCGCTCGAGCATTGCGTATGCTTTTACACGGGTGCGTGTGTGTACCATAAGCAAGTACCGCTGCCCATTCGATCGTGTTCATGCTTTTGCATGGAATATTCCATTCAGTGGCGCGATATTGCCGTATGCAAAAAAACTAAGAGTCGGGTAAACAAAGTACCGCTGTGTCTGGACTTATCGTCGCTGCTGTATGGAAAATTGCTATGCACTGAGGCTATGGTACGATTATGCGAGAACGAAATGCGCGACTGTACTTTGGCTTGGTACTGCCGATATCGCTATATATGTGCGTATTGCTACTGTGTGGGCACTCTACGCAGTGGCATGATTTAGCGGAAATCTTTGGTATTTTTCCCTGATGCACTGACTGAGTTTTTGTGCTTGGTACAGTGGGGTGCAAAAAAAATGCTACACAAGAAAAAAATTTGTTTTTCAGATTTCGGCAACCAGTACAAAGCAGATTTTGTGGCCCAGTCATCGAAAGCTGAAAAAGGTTGCCTTTATTGCCGTATGTCTTTAGCATGGAAGGTGCCAATCTTATGTCCTTTTAAGTCTTCCAACTCATAGTAACTGTTCCCTAACTTCTTGGTCACTCTCGCTTTGATAAACTTATGCGAAAGCTTAGCGTTGAAGTTCTGGCTTGCCTTGCTTTGAGCGAAGTTTCGCCGGAAAACCTCCTGACCTGGTACGAAGTTGACTGCAGAACTACGTGTGTTGTATCTTTTAGCGTAAGTATCGAAAGCCTTCTTTAAGTTTCGTTGGACGTTTTCTCGAACAAGCTGAACCTTGTCCTGGGGGTCTAAATGTTCTCCCTCCTCTAATTGTCCAAGTTTACGAAACAATTCATATGAGGACGCATGGTTAACCATTTGTTGCCCGAAAAGTACGAAATAAGGTGCAAAGCCAGTTGCTTGGTGATGCGAATTACGGAGAGATACCGAAATGAGATGTAATTTAGCATCCCAGTGTCGTTGATCTTCGTCCAGATATGCTCTTATACCCGATATAATTGAACGGTTCACCCGCTCCGAAGCGTTCGACTGGGGTGAATAAATTGCGGTATAGTCATGTCTGACTCCATATTGCCCGAGAAGCTTGTTGAACTGAACTGATTTAAACTGAGCCCCATTGTCTGTGAGGATACTTTCAGGGACTCCAAACACGCTAAAAACACTTTCTTCCAAATACTGACATATGTTCTGTGACGAAAACTTTTTCAATGGCTTAAGCAGCGGGAACTTAGACACATGATCAACAATTATCAAGAGACCTATGTTTCCCGAGGTAGACCTAGGATAGGGACCTAGCAGATCCATGTACAATCTCTGAAAAGGACGTTGGGCTATAAATCGCGAGACCATAGGAGGACGTAAAACTGTGTTAGGAGCTTTTACCGTTTTACAGACCTCACAGGCTCTTACATAGTCTGAAACATCCCGACACATGTTTGGCCAAAAGAAATTGTGACGAAGCCTCACCAGGGTCTTCCCAATTCCACCGTGACTACAGACGGGCGAATCGTGAGCTTGAGCGATTGTTTCCTTTACCATTCCGGATGGTATCCAAAGCTTCCAATCGAAAGATTCTTTGGATGTGTCTCCACTAGCATATGCCGTACGCTTATAAACGAGGTTGTCGACGATCTGTAGATCAGGTAGATGATTTTGATTCGCTTTTATGTGCGTTTTCAACTCGTCGTATTCCGCTGAGTTGAAGTGTTCAGAGTTTAAATCGATTTCCATATCTACACTGTTCGTAACCGTGATCTCATCGGCGTTTACACGAGAAAGAGCATTAGGCACGATATTCTGTGAACCTCTCCTGTGCTCGATTGTGAATTTGAAACCTTGTATCTTTAAGGCCCACCTGGCTAATCTACCAGACAGATCTTTTTGCCGCATCAGCCACTGCAAACTAGCATGATCGGTGACTATTTTAAAAGACTGGCCCTCCACATACGCTCGAAATTTCTTTAGACTTAACAGAGCAGCCAAGCATTCCTGCTCAGTCACGGAATAATTCCGTTGCGCTCGGTTAAGCTTCTGCGACATATAGGCTATAGGTACTTCTACACCTTCCTCATTCACTTGTGCTAGCAATCCGCCAATACCTGATTGGCATGCATCACACTGGATGATGAAGGGGCGATTGAAGTCCGGACTGGCCAGTACTGGAGCTGAAGACAGTTTGTACTGTAGTTGCGCAAACGATGTTTCTGCCTCGGCGTTCCAACTGAACGATTTCGCTTTCTTTAACAAGTCCGTCAAGGGGTTCGTCAAAGCAGCATAATTGCTTATGAAGCGACGGTACCAACCCGCCATACCTAAAAATCGACGGAGTTGTCGAACGGAGGAGGGTGTTGGATAGTCTGTAATGGAAGAGATCTTATCCGGGTCCACTCGAAGGGTACCGTTACCAACCAAATAACCTAAGTACTTGACCTCCTTTAAACAAAATTTACTTTTTTCGACATTGATTGTCAGTCCTGCTTTTCGAATTACCTGAGCGGTTTCGATCAGTAGGTCGACATGGCCCTCAAGATCTTCGGAGATCAACAGCAAGTCGTCGAGATAAACAAAAACTCGATTTCTCAGATGCGGGGGTATCACTCGGTCCATCAGGCGACACATAGTTTGTGGAGCGTTACAAAGCCCGAAAGGCATTACCTTGTAGTGGTATAAGGGACGGTTCGGCACAGTGAATGCTGTCTTCTCTCTGCTCGACATACTGAGGGGTATCTGCCAAAACGCATCTTTTAAATCTAAGGCAGATATGAATTCCGCCTTCGGCAGACGGCTGAGAATACCCTCAATATGTGGCAGAGGATATGCGTCACGTACAGTGACACTGTTCAACTTACGGGCATCCATGCAGAGTCTAACCTTCCCTGGCTTCTTTACCAAGACTACTGGACTACTCCACGCACTATGGGACTCCTCGATGACTCCGAGCGACAACATTCGATCAATTTCCGCATGTAGATCTCTCTCAACGGCTGGCGAAATCGGAAAATACCTCTGTTTTATGGGACGAACACCGGTTTCGATTTCGATTTCGTGTTCCAACAAAGAGGTACGTCCTAATCCTTCTTTACGGAATGACGGGAAGAGTTTGATAGCGGTAGTTAACCTAGCTTGTTGGTTGACGTCTAGTCGATGCGCATTGCTGTCATCTAACGAAATCTCAGAAACTACATTTGGAGCGATATTAAACTCTCGCCAAAAATTGATACCGAGGTATACATTCTGACTCAAGCTTGGTACGATAAGAAATTTGATAGGTTTGTTAACATTACGGAAAGTAACTAAAAGTTCTATTTCTCCATGGACGCATTGGTCGGATCCATCTGCTGTTTTGACGGAAAATCTCACCTTTTTGCCATCGGGGTGTTCATGTAACCAATCCTTAGCCGCTTGCGCACCTAAACAGGATACAGAGGCCCCACTGTCCAGAAGACCCAAGTATTTTTTTCCAAGAATGGAAATTTCGGCGTAAGGTCGCAAGTCATTTCCTAACTTAGTTAGGGACGATAGTGTTTGCGCGAACACTCTTCGATTGCCTTTTACGGTTTTCCAAAAAACTCGCATTCTTCGTGCAGAACGTTTTCTTTTCGAACTGTGCTTGAGAGAAAGCGAATGAAGAATTGGTGACGACAAATATTCGTGAAAAATCCTTTCTTTAGCCTGTTGATACGTTTTCAACCGTTCGTGATAAGGGCGTAAGGGATAAGGTGTTGGACGTTCATCACTTACGAGATTAGCGTTTACTTGTCTAGTTAAGAGTGTAACAGACGGTAAGTCTTGAGAAGAAGTGGCAATCACTTCTGACGGTGAAGACACAGCTTCAGGTATCGCGATAAAAGGGCTGTTAGCACAAGAAGTGATACTAACAGATGTTGCAGAAGTTGGCAGTTCTATTGTCGTTGGGAGTGCAGGTGGCTGTTGGTGCCTACACTCGTCCGTCCGTTTCCCGACGGATTACAATGGGGACACTTAGGTTTATATGTGTTCTCGGCCCCACATCCGTAACAAAAGACTGTACGGTCTTCCACACAATCCACATAGCGGTGGCCTTCCTGCCTACAATTCCAGCACATCATGGTCTTCATCTTTTCAACCTCCGAAACCTCGTTGTTAAAATCTTCGAGCATCTCGTCAGCTTGCGAATCGATAACGACTTCATTTACCGCTGGTCTAAAATTCGAATATCTGGACTTATTCATAGAGTACGATCGACTGAGATCGGCCATTAGACCTTCTCTTTTTAAACACAAATTCCTAAGCTGAGATATGGAAAATATCTGGAGATGGAAGATCTGTTGCCGAATTTCCGGACGTAGGTTACGTTGAACGATTTCAACCAACTCGCGTTCAGCCATAGGTGATTGAAGTCTATCGGTAAGTACCAGAATCGCATGATAAAATTCCTCAAAAGGTTCCCTCTCTCTCTGTTTTCTATCCCGAATCATTTCTCGTATATCGGTGTCCGTACAATGGTCCTGATAATGATCACGCAAGGAATGGCATAAGGATTCCCAGGTGACTCTTCCTACTTCTTTACGGTAGCGCCAGTACCAAGACTTCGCGTCATCCGTGAAAAGCACTTGTATGTGATCACATACAAGTTGAAAATTACCTCCTAGGCAGTCTTCGGTAAGAGCACTTACTTGATAAATAAAATTTTCAACCGAAATTCCGGTTCGAGAACCGCTGAACTTAACGTTCCAACCGTGGATAAGGCTGGCGATCCTTCCTGCGTTAGCCAAAGAAGAGTCAAGAAACGAGGATACCCTATTCGAATTCTGACGTTGGAAAGAGTGAGAGTTCCGGTTGAAATCTGAATGTCGGTTCTGATTCGACTGAGGTGGCTGCAAGTTCGCCGGCCTACGTGAAAATGCGGGTTGTGGTGCGAATGCCTGTCTTGGTTGGACCTGTGAAAATCGGGGATTCCGATGGAAATCATCCTGTTGTTCGAAAGGCATATCGCTGGGCCACTGGGGTTCCTGAAGTGGCGGATTAAAGGTAGGACGAGATTGCGGTTGGTTCTGAGTATCAGCCATTCGTAAGTTAGCGAAGGAGGATTCTAGCTGACGAGTTATCAGATTTAGACTAGACTCGATCTTAGAATCAAAAATTCTGGAGATCTGGCTATTGAGATCTTCTAACGATGCCATCTGCCTAGTACTGACAATATCATTCACGACACTTCTGAGATGATCTTCAGATCCCGAGTGATTCACGTCTGCATTAGCTTGTCGAGAGCTAGTATTAATGGAAGCGTTCCTGATGAAGTCTATAGGGGTAGGAAATGTATCAGAAACGGTTACCGAATTAGACGTTGGTGTAGCCGAAACTGAATCTATAGTTCCTTGGCTTCCACTTGGCTGTATACCTGAAGTTGTAGATGGAGCTTGAGTCAGTGGTGTATTACATTGCGTTACACTCGAAGCACCGTCATTCATTGACCAATCTAAAGGGTTTTGTGTCATAGCTAAAGTCTTAGCACGGGTTTGCATAAGAGGCTGTTTCGGAAGATCACCGGAAAGAGCTGTAGAGCTTGCCACGGAGCTAGATCCTTTTGTAGGCGGCTGGCTTAAAGAAATATGCAGTAGGTCGCCTCGTAAACATTTCGCACGACAGTGAGGACATGTACTTGAGTTGTTGAGCCATGGTATAATGCATCTTTTGTGGAAGACATGCTTACATTTAGAAAGCATTCTCTCCTGGTTTCCCTCTAAATTTTCTCTGCATATCACGCAGCTGACTGACTTCGGCGGAGCCGGTAAATTGTCTCCACTACGTCGTACTGACATGATTACTAGAGCACGATAAGTTTAGTGTCTTAAAAAAAAATGATGTGTAAGGCAAAAAAAAATAAGAAAAAAAAAAAAAAACTAAGAACGATATGTAAAAGAGAAAAAAAAAAATCGATAATAGTCATTACTGAAAGATGTCCTGAGATCTAGAAAACATTAGGTTTAAAAGTCCCAGAGGAAAAAAAAAATTGTTTGGGTGAGAAGATGTAACGAAATTGCATCCAATTACTGTCTAGACTCATCTAAACGTTTCATGGAAAGTTCTTATCGGGTTGGTCAGCGATCAAAGCGCTAGGCTTGGGAAAAGCTGCAGTTCCTAACTCGACAATTCTAAACCATAACGTAGATACGATAGTATAAGTTCCTCGTTCTGGAACTAAATCTAAACAAGATGGTCAGCGATTCAAAACGCATGGTTCATATGAAAGCTGCGGTTCCGAAACTCGTCAGATTAGACCAGATGTGAACAGCGTCTAATTGTTTAGTAATTAGGCAATTAACTAAGGAAATTAGATGGTTTGGGTTCCCAAAGAACTCAGAAGAATTCCTACTGGTATAGCTTCCTCGAATAAAACAGAAGTCACTACAATTCCAAGAAGGTCTGCAAAAGCTTCTCTGGAAATCCAAGATGTCAAAAAAGTTTGTGAAGGACAAAATTGGTAAACAGAGTTCTGACAAGTCGGTCGCAATTGAAAAAGCGTATAGCTAGTACCAATGTTGCAAATTCCGGACTCGTAAGAATCAAGACTGAACCAATTCTGCCCCACGTTGGGCGCCATTTTTGTAATGTCTAAC
Source organism: Cheilosia urbana (assembly GCA_946477585.1). Taxonomy (NCBI): domain Eukaryota; kingdom Metazoa; phylum Arthropoda; class Insecta; order Diptera; family Syrphidae; genus Cheilosia; species Cheilosia urbana. Next base: position 41,962,280 of record OX297853.1, read on the forward strand.
GGAACGGTCGTGTAGGATTCTGCCCCACGTTGGGCGCCATTTTGTAATGATGGGCTAACGGACTACGTGCGGGATTCGGCTGTACGTTGGCCGCCATTTATGTAATGGTAACATACGGCCGTGCGGTATTTTTGCTGGTTGCTTCCTACACGTCGAGCATATTCTATTCTTACTCAAGTGCTAGTATAGTGCACGTCTAGTTATCCCTGGCTAAGCTGCGGCTGGGGGGGTTCAATACTAAGACTCAAGTAGCTCTACTTTGGGTAAAACGCCGTTATACTTACAAAAAAAAATTTACGTGCACATAATGGTGTGTATTATTATTCCCTAATCGTCGTTACATCAACTCACCTTATCGGGTACGACCCAGATGGAACGGTCAACCCCTATCTACCCTTCCTCCCATGATTCTCTTTAAATTCCGGTGAGAATCCCAATTAGCTCTGGGAACCCTGCTTCCCTAGTTCAGGACATCTTCCATAAGCAAATTAAACAATTATTAAATGCATTGCATTATCAAAACCGAAATTTTATTTCCACAAAAAAATTATGAACTAAACCTATGAAGGAGACACCCAAGTGGTTCTCCGTGGTGGTCTTACTATTTACTTTACTTTAACAACGTGAATACTAAATGACTTACGACTATAATGAACAATGTAATTCGAATGACCTTACAGTTTTAAAGAGGTAATGAATTCCTGGAGCACCAAAATAATTAATAAACCGATTTTACCAATAGCGATACGAAAGTGAAGGAATAGCAAAAATAAATATAGTTACGCAATATACATTATTTTCCAATTTACTTACCAGAGTTTCCAGGTCTCCAATGCATTGGCGAGGAACTCCGTCTGAGCGATACTAGCGCTTGTAATTCCTAGAGAGGAAGGATGATATTTATTTTTACCCTATCCTGCTTTCTTAATAATACGAACGCGAAACTAATGCAGTTTTCATTTGTGAGATTTCCTCACTCTATAATTTTTATTCAATTCAGATAATAATTACAACATTACGTAATTGAACTATTCGCGCCAGAAATCCCTCTATAGTATTACATTTATTTTAAATCTATTATTAAAGTTATCTGAGGTACGGAAGGCACCAAACAGATCTTTATTGGCATTGCAAAAAAAAGGAATAAGAGAGTAAGAAGATACGGAGAAAAGATATTTAATTTTAATCGTATATAAAAAAAAAATGCCTTCGGATTGACGAAGGAAAGTAGCAAAGATATCAAGCCGAGTTACGTAAGTAATGAACAAAATTATCAAGATCTAAGTTTTAACACTTTGAAATTGCCACCCTCAAAAACTCTAAACAAAAATACTGTCTGCTGCACTCGTCAGGCCGGAACTCCGGGACACCAGGACGTCGTGGACCAGTGGGTGCTGATATTGCCGAATTAGGCTCACTTCTAATGGTCAGTTGACACTCTTAGGCTTCGAAGTACAATATTGTCTTTCGCCGATTTAGGCTACTTAAGAACAACAGGTTTTAACTAATTGTCGAATTAAACACCAGAGAATTGATCGGCTTACTGCATTAGCGTCTTACTGCGATTTACGAAAAATTATGAGGTAAGGAAACGCTTAATTAATTGGTTCTAGGGATTTTCCCAATCAGTACGGCGTATCGCCAAATTAAAATAGAAGTCAGTAGGTACGGCGCATCGCCAAATCAAAATACAATGTAAAACAGTACGGCGCATCGCCAAAATATACTAAATGTCCGACGAACGGTATGTTATGTGTAAAGCACTTTTCAGAACACGAGGGGTGTGAGAGACTCTTGCCGTTTTAGGCTACTTTAAGAGCAATGGATTTCACTAATCGTCACTTCATACACTAGAAAATGAACGACTTACTGCATTTCGACTTATTGCGATTCACGAAAATTTATGGGGTACGGAACACTTTATTAATCGATTGTAGGGATTTTTCCCAATCAGTACGGCGCATCGCCAAATTACAATATAATAAAAAAAAACCAGTACGGCGCATTGCCAAATTAAACTAAATGTCCGACGAACGGTACGTTAAGTGTAAAGCACTTTTAAGACACGAGGGGTGTGAGGGACGCATGCCGATTTAGGCTTCTTTAGGAACAATGGAATTCACTAATCGTCACTTAAAACACTAGAAAATTGATCGACTTACTGCATAACGACTTATTGCGATTTACCAAAATTTATGGGGTATGAAATACTTTAAACCACTTCACTTATCGTCTTAAAAAAAAAATCCAGAGGCACATCGCCTTATAATATTCGATTGATTAAAATTATTGTTGCCCGAGGCACGTCACTAAACAATATATTAGTCCCACCAAGGTATAATACTCCGCGACACCATGTCGACTCCAGAAAGGAAAAAGGCAAAAAGCCGATTAAACATAATCGTTATAATTAATAATCGCATTAAATAAAACTGTCCGCGGCACATTGCCATAATTAATTAGTCCGAGGCACATCGCCTTAAAATATTCAAATTGCGCGTCGCAAAAAAAAAAACTTATTGTTGCCCGAGGCACACAAAAAAAACTATATATATTTCAGCCCATCGAAAAACAACTTTTTACGACAGACTCCAAAATCAAAACTGTCACGACAAAATCCAAAACAAGAATCCCCCGAAAAATTCTTCGAACCTCCTTATATACCAGCTTGCACAACCATGAGAAGCCAACAACACCAACCCAAGCCACTGTCATGCGATGCGCATTTCTCATACAAAAAACTACCTCTACCTCCATCGTATGATACTGCCCATGACACTATGCCACATATAACCATAGGTATAACTGCTACGGCAAGAGCATTGCCCAAGGTATATAGAATACATGGTATGATATTTCGCATGTGCTTATCCTATCTCTGTCTCGCATCGTACGTCATCGGGTGACAAAATTCTTACTGTGACTATGGTTGACGATTTGAAGCTACGGTATAACATCACATATTTGTTGAGTTATCGGCTAAGCCAGGACCCCTTGGAAATGTTTTTTCGGTGTAAGGCGAGCTAAAGGAGGCCTTTACGGACATCCAACAGCCTCACAATTTAAATACCGACTGAGAAGTTATCTGTTGGGTCGCAATGAGTGCATAATATCCCAATCTGCAAATATCGAGTCAGATAGTTGTGAAGAGAAGAAAAATATATTTGGATAAGTCGATAATAACCAATGCTCTTGGTGGTGATGATGATGAAGAAGAAGGGGAAATATACGCAGTACACGAAGATTATTTAGAAGAACTCCTTACTGGCATTTTACTCTCGGGATTCGCTGATGACCCCGACACACATTGCAACGATCCAACCGAAGATATGAGTGACCTTGAATACGATGGAACACGTAGCCGGTTAGATAATATATCGTTTGAAATCAAAAATCCCGGATATAGGAACTGCAAAATTATTCAGAAAGCCAGCCAGCAAGCTCATTTTCTTGGACCGATCAGCTGTCTGAAGGAGGACTTCAGAAAGCGAATGACAAAATGCAAAATGAAGACTAACGAAATTGCATGCATGCAAAGAAAAAATGCAAAAAATCCAAACCGTTAACTTTGAACTCAGTTTATCACAACACACGATGAAGAAGAATAAAAAAAGCTGCAGCGCGTTGACCCATGTATATTTAGGTTACGCTATAGTAAACTTTTACTTCTTGATTTTACTTTTTAGTAAATTGAATTTTGACCAGCTTTTCGGTGCAATTACTCCTATGTGCGTCATCAGCTTCATCCGAACCCAATAAAGGCAAAATGTTTGGGAACTGGTTTTCTGCATCATGGTAGCTTGTGGATGGTTGTAGCAGTAGCAAGCTCATAACAACTTTTTAAGTAAACATAACACATCATGGAACCAACAAAATGAGTTTAAATGCTCCACCGATTGCATTATTTCACTCGTCAAGTGCAATTTTATAAACATATTTCTTTTAATTTGTTCCACTTAAAAGTGACAGCTGATTTTGTTGTCATTGAGTGACGTACATGCGCAGAACGAAATAAAAATTCAACGCGGAATATCATACCATGTATTCTATATACCTTGAGCATTGCCTATACTTTAACACGGGTGCGTGTGTGTACCATTAGCAGCCCGCAGTCGCCATCGGCTCGATGCATTGCCTATGCTTTTACATGGGTGCGTGTGTATACCATAAGTGATACACAGTAGCCATCGCTCGAGCATTGCGTATGCTTTTACACGGGTGCGTGTGTGTACCATAAGCAAGTACCGCTGCCCATTCGATCGTGTTCATGCTTTTGCATGGAATATTCCATTCAGTGGCGCGATATTGCCGTATGCAAAAAAACTAACGCTGTGTCCAGCGTAAGCACGGGCATGCGTTGCCATGCGACTAATGCGGGCAGCTGTCAAAATCAAACAGATGCGAGCATATGCGGACGTCCAGCGTAAGTACGATATTGCGGGAGCGCGTGTTTTGCGACGTTTCCGCACCGCACGCATTGTTTGAAAATCAAACTAGTTTGATTTTTCTCGCAGTTATCGTACGGAAGCTAATAATAATAATGGAGGTTCTGATTTCGGAAGTACAAAAGAGAAATGTTTTGTGGAACAAGAGTCATTATCGCTACAAAGACAAAAGAACTACAGATAACGAATGGAACGCAGTAGCTGAAAATGTGGGGATTTCAAGTAAGTAAACTATGTTTTAATTTTTATATTTTATTTACTGAAAAGTATTCACAAAACATGTTTCGTGTAATTTCTGCTTCTCGCGGTGGGTGATTATTTGTTCTTGAAAATTGCAAATTGTTGTTTCCCATAAGATTTCTTGAACGTACACTTTGTTGTTGAATAATGTTGGGAAAAGTTTCTTCTTTCTCTATATCAGTAATAATGTTGTGTAGAATGCAAATTGCTTTTACAATATTGACTGCATTTTCAACATTAGTTTCTATTGCTTTTAATAAAATTCTGAATTTGGCTGAACTGATGCCGAATGCACATTCCACTGTCATTCTGGCTCTTGACAAACGGTAATTAAAATTTGAAGCAGCGGTATTGTTTTGAAGACGTCTTGCAGGATAAGGCCTCATAAGATATGTTCTCAAGGGAAACGCTTCATCGCCTACAAAAACGAATGGAGCTTTCTGCCTAGAGTTGGGTAGTGGCTTATCTCGAGGTAAAACTAAATTACCATTGTTTATGTTTTTATAAATTGCTGAGTTAGTAAAAACTCCAGCATCACTATCTTTCCCGTATGCGCCCACATCGATCATTGTGAAACGATACTTTGCATCTACCACTGCCAAGAGTACTATTGAAAAGAATCCTTTGTAGTTGTAATACATACTGCCTGATTTTGCAGGACATTTAAGTCTAATATGTTTTCCATCAATACTTCCCAAACAGTGGGGAAAATTCCATTTCTCGAGAAAGTCTTTTGAAACCATTTCAAAACTTTCAGTTGTTGGTACAGGCATATGTATCTTCTGGAGTGACTCCCATATGGCCTTACATACTTCTTTGACTATAAAAGCAACAGACGATTTTGATATCCTAAATGAGAAAGCAATTTGCCTAAACGATATTCCCGTTGACAAGTACCTGAAACAATAAATTCATTTATCTCTTGTTTCTTTTCAGAAGATGATGCTAAAAAGAAGTGGCGAAATTTGCGCGATCAATTTAATAAAGAATTAAAAAAAATTCCGAGAAGTAAATCCGGCGATTCGCAAGAACATGCAGCAATATATCCTGGGAAGTGGCAGTACTACACAAGTTTACTTTTTCTTAAGGATACAATGACCCCGAGAGATACTGCGGGAAATTTGTCATACGAATTAGATGATTCGTTAACTGCAGCCGAAATGGTCAATGAGGAGTCCTTAAATATTGAACTAGATGAGGCTGAAAGCAGTTTCATTGTAACATGCCCTTCGTATTCACCACCTCATCGAAAAAGAAAAAGAGTACAAGAAGGAAACCAGGTCGAGCTAAAGCTTCTTGAAATTGAGGCAAAAAAGCTTGCGTTACTTGAAGAGTCAGAGGACGAAAACTCACTTTTTTTGAGGTCGCTGCTTCCATTTATGAGGAAATTGGATCCAATTCGACAACTCCGAGTGAGGACAAAATTTCAAGACATCTTACTGCAAGAAATGGAAAAAATGCGACTAATTGAAACTCGTTCTTCAAATGCTGCTTATTCCGACATATCTGCACCAACTTCCCCTACCTACAGCGTTTATCACCATACATCTACTGCAAGTCTAGAAGATTCTGCTTCTCAATATATTTTAGAAAATTAGAGTGATAAAATACACATTGTTTCAAATGAATTACCTTTTTTATTTTATTACCTTAAAGTTAGGAAAAGCCTTTCTTCAACAGATATAGGTCTCTGAAAGTTTGTTGTACTATGATAACAAATATCATATATGTTTTTTAAAATGTGGTCGAATGTTTTCGTCGTCATTCTCGCATACTGGCGAAATGCAGTCTCATCCGCTCGCAATTGTGGGTACAAATGATGGAACTCTCCATAAAGTATTCTGTTTTTGTATATAACATTCGTTTTTGATTTATTACTCTTCTTTCTCAATATTTTTAGTTTTAGTAAGCTGTTTTCCAACAGTAAAAGCTTACGGGCCGAAAATAAAGTCATTTTCAATTGAATTGATTAAAAAAAATGGTTCTTAACGCAATTCGCATGAACGCACTATCGTCTTGTAGTTGGACACTTCCGCATTCCCCGCAAACAAATACGGTGCGTGCGGGCATCGCATCGCACGCAAAAATCGTGCCCGTGCTTACGCTGGACACAGCGTAAGAGTCGGGTAAACAAAGTACCGCTGTGTCTGGACTTATCGTCGCTGCTGTATGGAAAATTGCTATGCACTGAGGCTATGGTACGATTATGCGAGAACGAAATGCGCGACTGTACTTTGGCTTGGTACTGCCGATATCGCTATATATGTGCGTATTGCTACTGTGTGGGCACTCTACGCAGTGGCATGATTTAGCGGAAATCTTTGGTATTTTTCCCTGATGCACTGACTGAGTTTTTGTGCTTGGTACAGTGGGGTGCAAAAAAAATGCTACACAAGAAAAAAATTTGTTTTTCAGATTTCGGCAACCAGTACACCTTCATACCAGGGGGTCGATTCTGGTTCTATGAAAAAGTGAAACGAAAATGTTTTCACCCTTTCACCGCAATTTCGATTCTCGTTCTATGAAAAGGTGAAACCAAACGTCAAAACTTTTCATATGAATAATTTCTTTTCACGGCCCAATTTGCCAGTGAATCTCTAAGTGAAATGGTGAAAATGGAGAATTTGACGAAAAAAAAACAAAGGAAAAAGCGTAACGCAAGCTCAAAAGGAGTACTTAGTGAGCTTCTTAGAAATCAATTTGGAAATTGCCCATGACAGGTATAAGAAACAAGTTTAAACACTTATTGCAACGATTTTTAATTCTTTTTGTAGATTTATTTCAGCAGACGGAGCAAACGCAAGAACTAATGCATGGAAAAGCCTTGCAAAGGACCTCAATTCCTTGGGGGGAGCTTATAAGAGCGATGAGCAGTGGAGGAAGACTTGGGGCGATTTAAAGTAATTATACATACGAGATATTGTTTGTTAAAGTTTTTAAGTTTTGTGTTTTCAGACGAAACAGCAAGAAAAAATATGGTGATATAAAAGAAGCCGAAAACCGCAGTGGCATCAACGGGTTAGCCAGAATCAAGCAGCTAAGTGAACTTGAAGAAAGAGTTGTTCACATAATGTCCGAAAGGAATGTTGAGGGTGATGAGCCAGTTTTTGAAATAGGCATTGACAATACGGACATTGTAAGTACAGACATACATCATTTTTGTAGTTGTATATATTATACATCTTCTTTCTTTTATTTCATAGGATAGAGCAGAATTGGAGGAGTTGCTTCAGGAGGAAAACGATGAAATGTTTAATGACGAAGCTCAACCATCTACCTCAGCAGCCGCGCGACAAGCGCCAACTAGACGGTCAAAGAAAAGGCGGGCACCTTTGTCGCCCCTAAATCAGGAAAACAAATTCCTACAGTTGGAGCAAAAAAGCATTAACATAAAGTGTGAGCGCCTAAAATTGGAAGAAAGGAAGGTGGTAGCTCTAGAGGGGATAGAGAAAACGTTGTCCGAGTTGTGTAATTTAATAAAAGAACAAAAAAATTGATCTGAAATAAAATGTTTTTATTTTCTTCGATTAAAATTAATTACTAGAGAAATGATTTCTTACAATTTGCTGTCGAACATTTCGCCCTTCAGCTAAAACATTGGGCTCATTATAGTTATAACTTGCAGCAACATCCGCCTCACCAGCTCCAATACCAGTTTCAGTTGATACGTCTTCGAGCAAAGGAATTCTAGCTCTTATTAACATGTTATGCAAAACAATACACGCATTAATAATAACTCCTGCTTTACCAGGAGCGTAAAATAAAACCCTTTCTGCTGACAAGCACCGAAACCTACTTTTTAAAACGCCTATACACCTTTCAACATGGCTCCTAGTTATTTTGTGTGCCCTGTTAAATGCTTCTTCTGCCTCCGTGTTTGTTTCTATAAAGGGCGTCATTATCCACGGCTGCAATGGATAACCACTATCGCCGAGTAAATAAAAATGCCTTTCACCGGAAGAATATAAAGATTCCAATGTAGATTTTGTCTTGGAACATCTCCAAATATAAGAATCATGAGCCGTTCCACCGAATCGCGCGTTAGCACTAAATATTAAATAATCTGCTCCACATATTATTTGCACATTTTTCGAATGACCACCTTTTCGACAGTAGTAAACATGTTCTATTTCTTTTCTTGGTGCTGCAATCTTAATATGCGTGCCATCAATCAAACCAATAACACCCGGAAAACCCGCAATATCATAAAAACTTCTTTTTATATCAGAAAACTGCGAAGTACTTGGAAATTTTACATGACGGCTCGCTATGCAGTTCAAACTAATTGCAACCTCTGTAATGCATCGAGATACTGATGTTTGCGACAAGGAAGACAAACTATCCTGACCAACAGCTCGTTGAAAACTTCCCTGAGCAAAGAACCGCAATGCGCATAGGGATGCCAGACGTCCCCCTTTAGGGGGGACAGTCCCCCTTTTTCATACAAAAATGCTGTTTGTCCACCCTAGACAAACCACTGTCCCCCTTGTTAAGTCAAAATTAAAAACTTTGAAAATACTTTCTTTTAATATTTTTAACAAGATTATCGGTTGACACATCAATTTAAAAGTGCAAGAAAACTTTCAAAGCTGAATGCATCCACTCACGAACTACATACATCTCACTTCACGTGTTAAAGTTGTTCTCCTGTAAGTTTTTGTTTTGTACTGTCATCTGTCTCTCTTTCAGTTTTTGTTTTAAAATCAAAATTTACTTTGATAAATGTGCGAACCGAAAGAAAAAACTAACATGAAAATATTTGTCCCCCTTTTTGAATACTTGTCCCCCCTAGAAAACTTACGATGTCCCCCTTTTCGTATTTTTGAATCTGGCAACCGTAAATGCGCATAGCACTTTGATATGCGATGGAAGTCCATGTTTTCTTGATGATGCTTTAAGAAACGGCTTTAGTTCGTCAATTAGTGTTCTGCATAAATGTTTAGGAAAGCGATACAGTTGTATGAAGTGTTCCTCTGTTGTTACTTCAAATGGATTATCGTTATCTCTCAGACAACGTCTTATAATCCTCATTTGTTTCCTAGAAAACAAAATTGTGTATTTATTTATACAGCACATTAATCACAAATAGAATTCAAACCTCTGCACATTTCTTCGCCTCGTTTCGATAAGAAGTCTTATATAATATTGAAGGCATTTTATAATAATATAAATGTATAAACAATTGATAAAATTAAAACTGAGCAAAGAAAAAATTATGCTTGCTTTGATTCACGATATTGTATAAATGACAGCAACAGATGACAATTTAATCACCACTGTGTACGACATTGAATTCACCACAGCTTTTTCACTTATTGAACGAGAATCGCATTTTAGCACAAAGTGAATCGAAAAAATGAAAGCAATGCGTGAAAGCGAATGTGAAAACTATTTATTCGATTCACTCTTTCACAGAACCAGAATCGACCCCCAGCTGGATGATTCTCCAATTAATTTTCTTCTTATGATCTGTTGGGGAAACAATTAGTTGGAACGAGACAGACATATAAACAAACATAGAGTTTGACACATAAAACCCTAATCATGTTCTGAGAGTGAGTAATATAAATAGCCAGTTGCCCATTGCCTTTGCCGTTGCCGTATGTGTTGTCTCGTTTCCTCTACCTATGATCGCCGATCGCTTTCGTTTTACTATCACGTAATTGTTGTGAATGGCTTCGCGTCGGTTCGATTTTTAATTTTTTGTGCTAAGTGAGTTTTTTATTTTGTATAATTTGGTGTTTAAAATGTAATTAATGTAATTCATTTAACTTCGGGGTTTGTGCATTTAATGATGCAGTTGGTTTTATATTCGCAGGTAAGTTACCTATATTTCATGTAATCTCATTTTGCATTTTTGAATTGTGTTTTATGTAGATTTATGAATGGACGTTGGGGAAATTGGATGAGTGTTCTTTTTTTTTATTTATTATTTGTGTGGGGAAGTGTGTGTGTGCTTATACGTCGTAGAAGCGGACTGTATTATACTCTGTCCAAGAAAAATTGTCAGTACAGGGAAGATAGGATGTTTGTCTCTCAGTCTGGTTGCAATGACTTACATAAATCGGACCCTTTTTAAAGCTCTCACAGGGTTGCCATAGTGTCTATGATAATTCGCCATAACTCAGAGAGCAATACTGTTAGGGTTACCATCTTCCAATTTAGCCAGGTCTCATCAGTAAAATAAATCTTTCTTTTCTCTTCTCTAATTTTTTTTACTTCGCGTAGATATTTTTGTCTCCAAGAAATAATGTCACTTCTAATCCTTAAAAGCCTGTACACAGTTTGTTCCGTAACAGGAAAAACAGTAGCCGCATTTCCTACGGCTTTCGATTTACTTTTAAAAAGACCATAGAATTTTTCAGTTGCATCACCAATTTGTTGTTTCTTTTCTACACTTAGATCCTTTGAAGACTTTGTAGCCATGTTTCTGTTTATTCATATGCACAATAAAGCTTACCACTTGCTTAGATGCACTATCCGCGATTGAGATAACAACCATTGTTTCCGCCTTATATACACAAACAGGCAATTAGAAAAAATTATATAACCACGACGCAATGTCATATATCTAAACAGATGGTAAAAGGACTGCACTTGTGCAGCTCTACATACATTTTTTAATATAGACATATATACCTACCTAGATTACATATTTGTTAAAAAATTACTGCCCGTCAATGAAGGACTTCGCGGAAACCGTAGCAAAAAAGGATCATAAAATCCTTTTAAGGCATTTTCTTTACTGGAGAGGAGTGACCGGATGTGGTAAAACCCAACGACCAAAAATAAACAGTATAGGTCTACCTGCTTCATCATTTTGATATTTCAGTGTGAAAATATGCTCTACAAAGGTCATTGCGGGCGATTTCAATATACACAATTCCGATTGGCTTCGCCATTCTGGACAGACAACACCCGAAGGAAGGTATGTTAGGATTTTCGCTGAGATATACAGCTTAACTCAGCTTGTAAACGAGCCTACACGGATTCCGGATGCTGCAGATCATGCCGCCAACACATTGGACTTGTTCCTCACCTCTCATCCAGATAAATATTCTATTGACGTAACGTCGCCTCTAGGTTCGTCGGACCATTGTGTCATTTCAGCTAAATTCTCATACACAAACCACACAGTTAAAGAACAAGCTCCCAAAAAAACGGTATGGCATTATGAGAAAGCCAATTGGGACGGCCTTAACTTCTTTTTTCGGAGCTTTAACTGGTCACTATGCTTCCTCGATAGTGACGTGGATGCCGCCGCTGAAATGATTACAAACACCATTCTCCTGGGTATGAGATCCTTTATTCCCAACAGAAAAAAGAGTATTATACCTAAGGAGAATGCTTGGTGCGACTCGAGCTGCAAAGAGGCTATCAGGTTGAGAGAGTTGAGCTTTCGGGCTTATAAAGCAAACCCAACCGAGGAAAACCGAAAAAAGTTTCGACGAGTCCGTAATGACTGCAACTCCGTGATACGACGTGCAAAATTTTCTCATGACCAAAACTTACGACAAAAAATACTTCACTGTCCCAGTGGTAGTAAACAGTTTTGGTCTTTCGTGAAAAATATTAAGAACTCCACCACGTCGTCAATCCCCACACTCGTTTACAATGACATTCCAGCTGTCAGCTCTTTGGACAAAGCAAATCTGCTGGCTGCGCAATTGGCCGCAAGCTCCAACATTCCAGATTGCATCATGTCTCCACCTGTGCTCGAGAGCGTCGAATATTTCATGGGACAAATACATTTCCGCACTCGCACAGTAGCAAGAGTATTAAAAGATCTTAACATTCACAAATCCGTTGGTCCAGATGTTATATCCCCCATAATTCTGAAGAGGTGTTCTTCCACGCTGGCAAAACCACTGCGTAAGCTTTTCCACTTGTCCTACTCTTCTGGACTCTTTCCGAGTAGATGGAAAACTGCATTTGTCCAGCCCGTTCCAAAAAAAGGCGATTCTTCTTCATCCACCAACTACCGACCCATTGCACTTACGTCCATTCTTTCCAAGGTCATGGAAACGCTGATAAACCGTCAGCTTATGAAATATCTTGAATCACGAAAACTTCTCAATGACCGGCAATACGGTTTTCGTAGCAGCAGGTCCACTGGTGATTTGATGACATATCTCACCGAAAAGTGGAACCAATCTCTCCACCACTCTGGTGAAACGAAGATTGTTGCGCTTGATATTTCGAAAGCATTTGACAGAGTTTGGCACCAAGCTCTTTTGTCAAAAATGCGTGCCTATGGGATCGACGCGTCTCTTCTTCATTGGATTAGAAACTACCTTTCTGGCCGTTCAATTCAAGTTGTGTTGGACGGTTTCAAGTCTGCAATTCACCATATAAATGCTGGTGTTCCCCAAGGCTCTGTTTTGTCTCCGACACTCTTTCTCATATTTATCAATGATCTCTTGTCTGTTACTTCTAATCCAATACATTCTTTCGCTGATGATAGCACCCTCAGTTTTTCATATTCGTTCCCTGACTCACGTCCCTGCTCTTCGGCCGTGGATCTGGAACGGCGACGTATGCTAAACACATTAAATTCCGATCTTGACAGCATTATAAAATGGGGTACAATCAATAGAGTGGAATTTAATGCTTCCAAAACACAATGCTGCCTTCTATCATTAAAGCGAAACTTGAACCCTAACCCATTATCCATGAATGGGACTTGCATCGACGAAACCGAACGACTTTCCATACTTGGTATATGTGTCAACGACAAACTCCGTTGGAATGACCACATATACGAAGTCGCCAAAAACGCAGCGAAATGTCTAGGTTTCTTAAATCGATGTAAGAAATACTTTACACCCTTCGACTTAGCTACAATATACAAGGCCTTTATTCGGCCTAAGCTTGAGTACAATGCTCATATCTGGTCAGGTGCACCAAAAACTTCATTGCACCTACTAGACAGAATTCAAAAGCGCGCGATAAAACTTATAGGTGATAGAAATATAGCGGAGTCTATTGACCCGCTCGAACATCGCAGAAATGTTTCTTGCCTTTCTTTATTTTATCGATATTTTCACCATCGATGCTCTGATGAAATAGCTAACTGCATTCCGCCCCTTCAACAATTCTCTCGCAACACCCGTCACACATCGAATGCACATCAGTTCACCCTTGAGCCTACCTTCGGACGTACTGTAAAATATAGAGATTCTTTTGTGAGCCGAACAACACGCATGTGGAATGCATTGCCTCACACGGTTTTCCCCTCTCATTACAGCCCACAATTGTTTAAGACCAATGTGCACCAGTACCTCTTCTCTATCCTCCCTATTAACCCTTCCACTCGTGCTGTGCATTAGCATTATAAGGGAACAAAAACCCCTTGAGCACTAGTGAATTATAAAAAAAAAAAAAAAATACGAATTTATACCTACCAAAACATGCACAAATATGCCGTAACGAATAAGGCTGAAAATTTGTACTTAGTTTTCTATATTAAAATATTTAATCAAATTTTATCCCAAAAGATACCATGCTTTTGCATGAATCCGATTGAGTTGCCCTAGTAATCTCTATTAATTTATCGCAATATCTCTATACAACGCACATTATGATCACTTGTTGCGTTAATGAAATGAATGCATTAAAACACCTCACGAATAAACCTTATTTCTAAAAGACAACATTAAAAAATATGGTTTAACTGAATATTATTGGATCTTTCATAAATACAAACAAATTAAAACCGAATGGCAGCACCCTACATAATATGCCGCTCTCAAAAGCTCCAAAAAGCACCAAAACCGAAAGTTCTTTGACAAAATTCAAAGAAAAACCCTTAATGATATGCTAAAACTGCCATATGGTAACACTTCTCTGATGTGCATCAGTCACTCATACTGCTTATTTTGGTTGATGATAATAGCAAGCGAACGCGAGACGATCGTGCTCATTCTGCCCGCGGCTGTGTGGCAGACTGGTTATGGTGGGATGTATGCGAATTTCAGGAAAATTACAACAAATTTCTTTGGAATGCCAGTGCTTTCGTTTTTATTTCAGTTGCAAATCTTGTGTTTGAGTGCCGTGAGAGTAGCTACAGGCACCACTGGTAGAAAAAAGAGCTTCCCATAAGGCCTGTACCTACTGACAATTTTTCTTGGACAGAGTATAGTAAAGTGTTTATTATGGTTTTGTTTGAGTAATTATTAATTGAGTGACTTTCATTAGTGTTAATAGTACGGGAGCCGACTGCACTATTACCTACCTCATCGAGTTAAAGGATAATTCGCATTTCAATTGAAAGTTAAGAAAGGGACAATGATAAAACCACTGGTCGGACAGTCATTATCCTGCCGGGTTTCGGAGTAACGGGCCACTTCCGGTACAGTTTTTATGTGTTTACTTATGTCATAAGGTTAAAGCACAATTTTAGTTTTATTAGATAGAGGTCAATTAGTGTTGCATAAAAAGCTTGGTCGGACAAAGTATATCCTGCCGCAACCCTCTGTCCGACCACTCAAAAGTCCTGTATTTTTTATGTTTACCTACCTCATCGAGTTAAAAGATGAAACTGGTGTCAAATAATAGGTAACATCGTTCTCTTTAAGAATTCACTGGTCGGCCAAACCTTACCCTGCCGCAAAAATGCGTCCGACCACTTTTTAGGTCATGAGCATATCATTTCACTGCCCTACGCGTGTCTAACAAATTCAGTCATTTTAAATAGGTAACTTATAAACTACCAAAAGAAAACTAGTTTCAAATAAAAGTTTATAACACCTTCTTTAAAAACGTAGTCATCTGCCAGACCACATCCTATTGTATCCGCTTATATCACACGTTTCTAAGGCATAAATTAGTTATTTTGGGGTAAGGACCATACTTTCTAAAGTAGCTAAAAAAATATACGTTCTTGTAGAACCTACAAACTAGTCTCAAATTATAGCCCAGAACGTCCTCTGTCCGAAGCCAGTAATTATTTACACTTTAACCTGCCGAAACAATGCGCCCGACCACTTCTTAAGTCATACTCATGAGTATGCAATCCACTATGCGCACAACTTGCTCTACATGTATGTATGTAGTAAGCTTTATTGTTTACAAAACGAACCCTACCGAGTACAAACATGAAACTAGTATCAAATGAAAGGTTATAACGTCCTCTTTTAAAAACCATCAGTCGGCCAGACCTAAACCTGCCGAAACTACACGTCCGACCACTTTTTAGGTAAGAATATGTTACTTTGCAGTATAACCCCATTTATATATGTATCCACTTCATCGAGTTCAAACAATTTTAATATGTAAGGATTAACAAATTTTATTCAAATTTAACAGGAATTATTACTTATAATAACAATATAAAATAAAAATGAATCCAACAACTTAATATACAAAGTCTTACACATATTCGTCAAAAATAACGAATCACTGAACATCCTCAATTTAGGCATTTTTTATAAAAAAAAAAATGTAGATATTAGAATAATTTTGAACAATCATTCATCGTTCATCGTCATTTTCCTTAATAACTATATCGTCAATACTTAATGGTGTCGGTTCTCCCTTAAACCAAAATGGGACTAGTTTTTCGTTTGTTTTCACCCACCCAAACTCTTCTGCCCTCAATTTTATGCAACTGGAGTCCGTTGCATTTAGCCAAATTGAGCTAACAAAAATTGTTCTTCTAATCTTTTGTTGCAGAGTTTTGTAGCAAGGTGGAATCAGATTTGAATCAACATTTTTCAAGTTTTTGAAAAAAATTACCTGCAGCATGTTTTGTGGCATATACATATACATTTTGAAACATTCGGACCCTAGCAGAATTAACATTCTTACAGTTTTTTACACCGTAAAGTAGGGCATTGTATTCCTGAATAGCTTCAATTTTATGTCTATCCTGTATATCCGCCTTATTATTTAAAGATCCAAACAGTGTTACGAAACGATCATTTCTCTCTAAAATTCTAAGTGACTTAGCCTTCCCTTTTCGATAACAGCTCGCCGTGTAGTCGCATCCTGTAAATGCATGAAAATCCGGCAAAGCAGACCATACGGTTGGGCCTAAGATGACTGACAGCTGTGCACAATTTATGCAATTTAGGTCATTAGTTCTAGAATATCCACTTGTTAACAAAATTTCCATATCCTTGAATTTGTGGATATTTCCTAATAAAAATATTAAAATATCGGTGTCGATGATTCCACCATAACTTTCGAATAAGGTTTTGATTTACTCAAGTGATAAATTCTCCTCAAAATCATTTCAGATATTCTTTAAAATTTTTGTGGAACTGATGGTCCCATATTTAAAATGTTTGATTTTCCGCAAAGCTACAAAATTAAGTCATTTATAAATGTTTCAGCTGTCTATAAAGCTGATAGCCTTTTCAGATTAACCACAAATAAAACACTTTTTCATGGCAGACTTAATGTTTTTATATTAGAAGAAATTTAAGAAAATTATTCACAAACCGATTCAAGCTTTAATCACAAAAACTATTTTTATTATTGCTTTCAGTCTTACTGCTGATTTAATTAATTTTCTGCGAAAAAGTATTACTCAATGCACACGATTTTTTTTTTCTAATAAGAAACAAATGCTTGTTGTGTAAGCGCTTCATTTTTCTGTTAGGCAAATGATTTTAGCAAACCGATTAACAGTTTCATATTTTTAGGCAGGTAGGTACTCGATGAAGTGGATTATATAAATGATGACGTATATTGTATGCATACAGAGCTGGGGTAATACTGCAAAGTAACATATTCATGACCTAAAAAGTGGTCGGACGTATAGTTTCGGCAGGCTTAGGTCTGGCCGACTGACGGTTTTTAAAAGAGGACGTTATAACCTCTGTAGGGTTCGTTTTATAAACAGTAAAGCTTACTACATAAATGTAGAGCAAGTTGTGCGCATAGTGGATTGCATACTCATGAGTATGACTTAAGAAGTGGTCGGGCGCATTTTTTCGGCAGGTTAAAGTGTAAATAATTACTGGCTTCGGACAGAGGACGTTCTGGGCTATAATTTGAGACTAGTTTGTAGGTTCTACAAGAACGTATATTTTTTTAGCTACTTTAGAAAGTATGGTCCTTACCCCAAAATAACTAATTTATGCCTTAGAAACGTGTGATATAAGCGGATACAATAGGATGTGGTCTGGCAGATGACTACGTTTTTAAAGAAGGTGTTATAAACTTTTATTTGAAACTAGTTTTCTTTTGGTAGTTTATAAGTTACCTATTTAAAATGACTGAATTTGTTAGACACGCGTAGGGCAGTGAAATGATATGCTCATGACCTAAAAAGTGGTCGGACGCATTTTTGCGGCAGGGTAAGGTTTGGCCGACCAGTGAATTCTTAAAGAGAACGATGTTACCTATTATTTGACACCAGTTTCATCTTTTAACTCGATGAGGTAGGTAAACATAAAAAATACAGGACTTTTGAGTGGTCGGACAGAGGGTTGCGGCAGGATATACTTTGTCCGACCAAGCTTTTTATGCAACACTAATTGACCTCTATCTAATAAAACTAAACTTGTGCTTTAACCTTATGACATAAGTAAACACATAAAAACTGTACCGGAAGTGGCCCGTTACTCCGAAACCCGGCAGGATAATGACTGTCCGACCAGTGGTTTTATCATTGTCCCTTTCTTAACTTTCAATTGAAATGCGAATTATCCTTTAACTCGATGAGGTAGGTAATCCTGCAGTCGGCTCCCCTACTATAAACGGTTAGGGGAATTATATCCCTGTGAACTTTATGTTTATATGTTCAGTGTTGTGTGGTGTTGAGTTATTTAATATAATTTATTATTATTCTTATTATGTTTTTTTTTTATATTTTACTTGTGAGAAATGTGCGTGAATGACAAAATAGTGTGTATGAGACAGCGATTTCTTAATTTGTGTATTGTGGTTTAAGAAATAATGTTAGTATATACCTAATAGGTTTTTTTTTTTTCTTTTACGTAAGAGTAGAATTTCATTTTTTATTTGATTGCTCGGTAGTGCACAGATTTCGGTGATTGTTCTTTTGAGTTCACCATTCTGTGTTTTTAGCAATAAAACTCGAGATAGACCGTTTGCTCCTGGTTAAGTTTAATGATTCTGGCCATAATCCACTTTGACGGTGGAATACGCTCGTCCTTTACCAGAACCAAGTCACCTACCTGAGGTTGTTCTGTCGTCTTTAGCCATTTTGGTCGCTGCTCAAGACGTGCCAGGTATTCGGAACTCCACTGTTTCCAAAAGGTTTGGTACATCGGCTGAATTCTTTTCCATCTATCGTTGTAACATATGTTTTCTTCAATGAGACTAGGTTCTGGTACGTTCTGAGTAGCTTCTACAATGAGAAAGTGTGCGGGAGTTAACGCGGAACAAATCTCCACTGGTGACAGAGTCATCACCTCCCTCTGTGTTGTTGGTTTGCGTGTGTTCGATATAAACCTGCAACAATACGCTACAGTTCTGAGCAGCTTACGAAGATTTGACTGCCGATGGACCAGGTCATCAATCTCGCTGCTTTTTACCAAAGATAATGGAATTTAAAAGAGATGGATATCTTTAGAGTGGAAAGGCGGCTGCCTACAAGCTGTTTTCCAGAAAAATTCATAAAGTCACGCATACATGCTCATTTCTATGATAGTAATTATAAGTGAGTTCGTGAATTCACCCGCAAGATGGCGGAAAGTTGGTGAACTCACCACCGAAATTCATAAAATTTTCAAATATCCTGGAAAACTGGTTAGGGCATGTTCACTAGGAAAATTTGAATTTTGACGGTTGGCAGTTAATTTGCTTGCAGTGAATATATAATTAATACGTTTCTTACACTTTAACACTGCTTTGTATCAAGCATGGTCAATATAGTTACGAAAAACAATTCAAATTCCATTTTTATTAAAAGAGTAATAAAAAAGTTTCTCTTAAAATTGAGCACAAGCAAGTTCAAATTCAATTAATTTGCATTTAAATTTTAAATGCAAAATGGATAACATTTTAGTCAAGTAATAATCTTTCAAGGCCTATAATTCGGCATGAAATGTTTTTATTGTTTATTATTTATTATTTCAAAACCTCAATAGTTCGTTTTTCTACATTTTAGTACTGCACGTAGAAATAAATTATAACTTTTTTTGGTTAAATATCACAATTTGTAATGTTTCTTATCAACGTTTTTATAATTTTATCCCTAGTACACCAACCATTCCTTAAAATACATATATAAATCCATACTATTCCTGTATAAAATTAAATATTGTCATTAAATAATTTCACATATGAAAGCAGTTGTTCCTTCCAGTCGGATTAATACAATGGGGAGACAGCCATAAAATCGTATATCTTACGAACAGACCTATCTACATAATAGAGAATGTGTCACCGTATTTTTTTTTTTTTTATATACTTCTCCCGGGAAAGGGGAACCTATAACGCTTCAACAGCGCCCCGAGATGCCTACAGATGTATGTTTGTTCTGCACTTAAATTGCTGCAAATTGTAGTCTTCTGGAAATATATCCCCAGGAAGCGAGTTCCAAAGTTTGCTTGTCCTGTAACAGAAGGAGTTTTGGAAAGTTGATGTCCTCGCGGTTGTCAAGTGTACTGTATGGTCATGAGCATTAGCAGCCTGTCTTGTTGGGCGTCCAAAAGTTGCATTTCGAGGGATAATGTCTTTGAGTTCCTCAGAACATCTACCATGGAAGTACCTATAGAACAAGCATAGGTCAGCTACTTGTCTTCTGTGCACCAACGGTTGTAGATTCGATGTGAGTGTAGGGTCTCCAATGAGTCGAACTGCTCGTCTCTGTATGCTATCAAGCAGGTTAAGTGAATGTTTTGGGGCCGAGCTCCATATATGGGAACAATATTCCAAGCCTGGTCTAACCTGTGCTTTGTAGAGAAGGAGAAGTTGCTTGGGGCTAAAGTACCTCTTTGCTCTAAATAGGTAGCTCAACTTTGCGGACGCCGACTTTGCGATATAGGATATGAGGTTCTGCCATGTGATTCCTGAATTGACTGTGACTCCTAGAAGGTGCATTGAGTCCTTTTGATGGATTGGAAGGTCATCCATTTGGATCTGAGGAACTGTTGATGCATTTTTTCTGGAAAATGTTGTGAGCTGTGTCTTGTTTGCATTAAATACAACCAAATTGTCCCTTCCCCACTTCAAGATTTTGTCCAGATCATCATTTAGAGAATTAATTTGTTCACATCTCTGATTGTGTGATGTAGCCGTATTCACAGGCCCATTGTTCGAGATGGAGTATATAAGAGTGCTGTCATCTGCAAAGCTGTAAATATTATTATTTGTTGATCCAAGCAAATCGTTGATGTGGAGAAGAAACAGAGTTGGAGAAAGAATAGATCCTTGGGGCACTCCTGCATTTATAGCAAACGAATTGGATGATACACCATCTACAACAACTTGGATCGATCTTTCCAGAAGAAAATTTTGCATCCATCCGCAGAGTTGTTGTGGTAATCCGTAAGACGCTAACTTGCCTAATAGGGCTCTATGCCAGACTCGGTCAAATGCCTTTGATATGTCCAAGGCTACCGCTCTGGATTCGCCGTGTTGTTCAATTGATTGTGTCCATAAGTGCGTTACGTAGCTTAACAGGTCACCAGTGGAACGACGGCTCCGAAATCCGTATTGCCTGTCGCTTATTAATCGATGGCCTTCTAGATATTTGATTATTTCGACATTTATTGCCTTTTCCATTACTTTAGAGAGCATTGAAAGTAACGCTATTGGACGATAGTTTTGTGGCAGACATTTCTTCCCTTTCTTTGGAATAGGTTGAATGCGAGCAGTCTTCCAGCAAGAAGGAAAAGTCTTCTGGGAGTACGACATGCTAAACAGCTTACAGAGTACAGGTGCAAGTTCTGGTGCACAGTTCTTGAGTACTATAGCCGGGATTCCATCGGGTCCCGTTGCCTTATTGCAATCTAGTTCTTTAAGGATTATTCTAGGCCAAAATTTCACTTCTGCCATCGATGATTGTGTCCTCGGGATATTTGGTGGCTCTAGCTGTGCAGAATCTAGGGTGGAATTCTTTGAAAACATGCTAGCGAAAAGATCTGCCTTTTCTTTAGGTGTTGTTGCTAGCTTGCCGTCTTCTTTTACTAGAGTTGGAAAAGAAGAGCAGCTAAAGTTATTACTGATTGCCTTTGCCATGGACCAGAATGCGCGTGAGCCGCTAGGACATCCAATCACTTTGTTAGTGACTCTTTCGCTGTAAGTTGTCTTCGCCGATTCAATAATTAGGTTGCATCTATTTCGAAGAATTGTAAATTCAGATCTTTTTAGTTGAAAAACAGGAAAAAGGACATTATAATTGAAAGCGCATAGTGAATCAAAATTTATAATTGCTTATAATAATTGTGTTGACATTAATAATAATTAAATATCGTTACAGAATTTTTTTTGGAAATACCGAGATGGAATCATCAAAATGTTTGATGGGATGCAGGGCTTATGTACACACGTACTGTCCTACTAATTTAAAGTAAGCCAAATATTGGTGCTAATGGCGCAGGGCGTCGCAAGAAGATGGAAACATCCACTTGCATACTACTTTGTCAACAGTAGCTGTTCGCCTTCTATGATTAAAAAACTACTTTTTAGGGCAATTTGTGCCCTTCGAAGAAGTGGATTGATTCCAATTCATTTTGTGTGCGTCCAGGGTTCAAATTTTAGAGGCTTGGCGAGTTTGTTGGGAGTTAATCCTGAAAAGCCATATTTCGAAGTCGATAATGGGAGTCCAATCTTCTTCTTTTATGACTCTCCACATTTACTTAAGAGTGCGAGAAATTTCTTATCGAAAAATGACATCACATTCGAAAGCTCATCTGTTGTCAAACGGGCAACATGGAAAGACATTTTGCGTTTCTATAATGCTGATTCCAAAAATAATATTCGGATTGCCCCAAAACTAACTGAGGCACATGTGCGACCGAATAATTTTCAAAGAATGAAGGTAAAATATGCCTCCCAAGTATTAAGTAACACTGTCTCCGCAGGCCTTTCAGTCTTCCTTGCGTCTGGTCAGGATTCTGGGACCATGGTGGGCACAGCCGAATTTTGTGGGTTTTTCAATAATTTGTTTGACATTTTTAATTCGTCCTTTACCAAACATCCTAACCACTTTAAGCGAGCTTTCTGTGATATTGAAATACAAACACAGTTTCTGCAACAGGCAACAACAATACTGAGGTCAATAAAAGTTTTGAATTCTGAAGAAAAGGTAGTCACAAGCAAATTCTCCTTTTTTAAAGGTTGGCTTCTTAATATTTCGTCTCTCATTGCTTTGTGGAAATACCTAGCAGCATCCGAGTTTAAGTTCGTATTAACTCGCCATCTCAACCAAGATTGTCTAGAGCACTTCTTTTGACAAGTAAGAAGTTCCGGTGGAAATAGCACTAGAGTAACACCAACCTCATTTACTAGTATATTTCAAAAGCTGTGGGGACTTCAGTATTTAAAGATAGTAAGACAAGGCAACTATGAAGAAGTAAATACTGTTAAAATCTCAGAGCTTATTGCAGCGATTTGGTTCAAAGCCGTGATTGGATAGGTACCTACAAAGTGTAGCACTAGGCCCAATGTCTCACTACCTGTAAATCTGGGCGAAGATATAGGTGTCATCGAGTTCCTAAAAGAAAACAGTTTTGCATATGTCTGTGGTTGGCTCTATAGAAAGTGCCATGAAAGTCATAATTGTGGGCTACCTTTACCTACCCTTGATAACGCAGAGCCTTCTTCGAGTTTATTATTTACTTCATTTAAGCAATTCGATAATTGTAATTTACTAATGTATTTGTAGAATACATTCGTGTGCTGGAGGGATTGTTTAATAACGTATTCTATGATAATTATCATCTAAACGGCGTTACAGAACAACTTTCTCTTTTAATAGCACCTGATTCGCATTATATCTGTTGTCCAGGATTGAATGAACATTTCATTCTTAAATATTTTTTGAGAGTTTGTTCTCAAATTTTGGAACCGAGACCGTTTAGATCCCATTTTCAGGAACAAAATGCTTCGTGTCGCTCACTTGTAATAATTATTATGATCTGAAATAAAAAAGATTTTCTTTTATAACTTTTTTAATTTAATTTGCTTGTTTATTTGTCAACAAAGTACTAGCCTTTTTTAGACATGAAAAAATATAATAAAATGAGAGACAAAATTAAGAAAAAAATGAAGTAAATAAATATAATTTAGAAAAAAAAAACAAGTACAAAACTAATTACGAACTGAGCAATACAATTATAACTGGAAATAATTAAACAATATGGATTTAATTAATGGTATTGTCATATTAATGTCAATTAAAGACGCACATTCATTATACAATAACATTAAACCATTTAAAGAGGAGGATCTTCCGTAATTCGTACGAGAACGAGGAATATAAAAGAATCTGTTATTACGCAAATTAAGTGATGGAACATTAAGACCCACAAGACTTAAAATATCAGGACAGTGAATCTCCCCAATAAGTATTCTGTGAAGAAAAACAACTCTTGATACCTTTCTCCTAACCTCAAGAGACTCGAGCCCAATAAGTTGTAATCGGGCTGAGTAAGGGGGTAAGTTATTAAAATCCGACCAAGGTAGACGTCTGAGGGCAAACCTGAGAAATCTTTTTTGAATTGCTTCGATTCTTACTATATGAGTATTGTAGTATGGACACCAAACAATAGACGCATATTCCAGCAGCGATCGAACAAACGACAAATATAAAGTTTTCAGCGCATAGGGTTCGGTGAACACCCTAGCATAACGTTTAAGCATTCCCCATGCTCTATTGGCTTTATTTGTGATGTATTCATAGTGATAAATATAGGATAGTTTACTATCTAACATAACACCTAGATCTTTTATCAAAGATACACGCGGAATAACACTACTTATGAAGGAATACGTGTGAATGAAAGGCGAGGAACGACGGGAAAAAGTAATGACCGAACATTTACTAACATTAAGGGACAAGTAGTTTTTATTGCACCACAAAACGAAGTCTTGGAGATGTGCATTCAATCTATGAAAACTATTCGGATCATTGCATGAAGAATATATTTTAAAGTCATCGGCAAACATCAGGATATTGCAATGTGGAACAAATCTGACAACATCATTAACGAATAAAATAAATAAGAGTGGGCCTATATGACTTCCTTGTGGGGCACCAGATGTTACAATGATTTCTTTGGATAAGTGTCCTCGAAACTTTACAAACTGGTATCTGTTACTTAGATAGGATGATAGCCATCTAAGAAAAACTGTAGGAAACCCTAAACGTTCAAGTTTGTAAAGAAGAAGTTTGTGATCAACTCGATCAAACGCTTTACTGAAATCAGTGTAAATGGCATCGACCTGATTACCCTTAGATATCTCACTAATAACAAAATTTGTAAAAAGAAGAAGATTCGTAGCAGTGGATCTGTTTTTTACAAAGCCATGTTGGTTATTGCAAATTAAATTTTTACAGAAAAAATTTAACTCATCAGTCACCAACTCATCAAACAATTTAGGAATGGACGATTGTTTACAGATCCCTCTGTAATTTTCAATATTATTTTTCCTACCGGATTTAAATATTGGTACTATAAAAGAAGTTTTCCATAGGGAAGGAAAGATACCTGTCTTCAACGATACATTGAATATGTGGCAAAGTATGGAATGTAAAGGAAGGGCACACATTTTTAAAAAGCCTGCTGGAATACCATCGGGTCCAGGATTAAAATTAGGGGCCAAATTTCTAAGTTTACTCAGTATCATATCTTCGGGAAAAGCGATGTTACTAGATTTAGATTTAGATTGTTTGAGGGAGGTGGAATAAAGTTGCCATATCACTGCGGCCACGAGTGGGCCTATTGTGATTTCCTCCATTTAGAGCTCGCTCATGATACTGGACTTGGTTATGAATCCTAGTAGATCTTTGAGCGCGCTGTCAGAAATGTCCTCTGCCCCAAGGTAAGGTTTACCTAGGTGGTGTTGACGTAATCTGACTAGACATTCACAGTGACACAGTATGTGTTCTGCTGATTCTTCGTCTTCGTTGCATAGTCTGCAAGTGTTGTTCTGTATTATTCCCATAGTCATGAGGTGTTTTTTGACTTGGCAGTGCCCCGTGAGGAACCCTGTGACTGTTCTGATCTGACTCCTTGTTAGGTTAAGGAGTTGTTTTGTTCTAGAACGGGAAATAGTTGGCATGAACATTTTAGCTTGTCTGTTACCTTCAGTGTTTGTCCAGTAATGATTTGCTTTGTTTTCCAGCCAGGTTTTAATGCGGAATTTAGCGGTGCTAAGGGGTAATCCACAGAATGGTCTTGGCATCATAAAGGTAGATGCTGATCCTTTTCTGGCTAGTATGTCTGCTATTTCATTGCCCACATGTCCGCTGTGTCCTGGCACCCAAATGAGATGTACTCTGTTTGTGCTGGCTAGCGATGTGAGTAATTGTAGGCAATCCCATACTAGCTTTGATGTGATTTCATAGCTATTGATAGCCAGTAGTGCAGCTTTGCTATCAGAGAGAATATATATGTTCTTGTTTGTTATGGATTTTTTTTAGATTTTCTCTGAGACATAGTTCTATTGCAAAGATTTCTGCTTGGAATACGGAGTTGCATTTGTCCATGCTTTTATGGATGAACGTTTTTGTGTCGACCCCGTATACTCCAGCTCCAACTCCTTCATCTGTTTTCGATCCATCTGTGTACCATACATGAGAATCTTTGGCAAATGTGGGTTTATTCTGTTCCCAGTTCTGTCGATTTGGGAATGTAACTTTGAAGTTTCGGCTGAAGTTGAATTTCGGTAGACAGTTGTCTATTATGGTAATTCCAAGTATTTCATCTTTTTTCAGTTCCATAACGATGTCTGGAAGGATGAGCTTGGAGTTTTCGGTGTTTTCAGATATGAGCATGAAGGCATTTGTCATGGCTTCTTTCTGTATCTGAAGATGGAGGGGTGGAAGATTTAGGATAACTTCCAACGCTGCAGTGGGAGTTGTTCTCATTGCGCTCGTAGTGCATACACAAGCTAGTCTTTGGAGTTTATTGAGCCTGACTTGTGTTGACTTTTGTTTGGTTTTTTGCCACCATACTGGAGCTGCATAGGTGACAATTGGTCTTGTTATGGCTGTGTAAAGCCATAGCATGATTTTGGGGTTTATACCCCAGCTCTTACCAATCAGACTTCTGCTGGTCCACAGAGAGATCCTGGCTTTGTCTATGGTTTTCATGAGATGAGAGTTCCAGGTGAGTTTTTCGTCCAAGGTTACACCTAGGTATTTGACTTCTTTTGAGAACTCTATTGTTTCACCAAGCAGAGTAGGTTTTTTTAGCTTACCTCGGTTTCTTCTTTTTGTGAAAGCAACTATGGTGCTTTTTTTGGGGTTTACAGTTAGACCAACTTTTTTGCACCAGTCAGTAACTAGGTTAAGTGCCCTCTGCAGAAGTTCCGAGATTGTGTCTTCGAAATTTCCTCTGATTAGGATCGCAATGTCATCTGCGTATCCTTGGACATAGAAACCATTGTTACTGAGTAAGTTTAGCAGTTCGTTCACTACGATGGACCATAGCAGGGGGGATAGAACACCGCCCTGGGGGCAACCTTTCGCAGCCGTGACTCTGATACTGTCATTGCCTAATGTAGCGTTTATGTTTCTACTGTTAAGCATGTTCTTTATCCAGTTACATGTAGTATTATTTACTCCTGTGTTATGGATGCATCTGTGTATTTGGGCATGTTCGGTGTTGTCAAAGGCTCCTTCGATGTCAAGGAAGCAGCCCACAGCAATCTCTTTGCTCTTGAGTGAGTTCTCAATTCTGGTTGTGAGTTCCTGAAGAGCATTTGTTGTAGATTTGCCTGGTTGATAGGCATATTGGTTTTTATGTAATGGATTTATGTAAAGTGGACCATCCCTTATATGCCTATCAATAATTTTTTCCATCGTTTTAAGGAAAAAGGAGGTGAGGCTAATGGGTCGGTAGGATTTCGGAAGATCGTTTGGTCTACGACCTGCCTTCGGTATAAACTTCACCGTTACCTCCCTCCAACTTTCTGGTATGTAACCCCATGCGTAGCTTACTCTAAAAATATTTATGAGAAGCGGAGTTATTTGTGCGCTGCCTTTTTGGAGGAGTGCTGGAAATATTCCATCTTTTCCCGGGGATTTAAATGGACTAAATGAATTGATGGCCCATTTTATTTTGTCTTCATTAAAGATTTCTTTTGACCTTTTCCAGTCCAATCTTGTTGGTCTGTTGTATCTTACATGAAGAATATGATTGGGTGAATCTGGTGTCGTGGTGGAGTTTGGGAAATGGGTTTCGGCCAAGAGCTTTAGCGTCTGTGTGCCGTTTTCCGTATATGTCCCATTCTGATTTTTCATCAGTCCAATTTGATTAGTGTGCTCTTTCGATAGAATTCTGTGGATACGAGCACTGCTTCGAGTATCAGATAGATCTTGGCAGAACTTTTTCCATGATTCTCTTTTAGCTCTTCTAATTTCTAGGTTATACTGTGTGAGTGTCTCAGAGTATAGAGCCCAGTCTCCATTTCGTTTCGCTTTGTTAAAGAGTATTCTAGTGGATTTTCTTAGCTTAGCGAGTTTATTATTCCACCAGGGAGTTGAGCGATTGCCTGATTTTTCTTTCTCTGGGCAAGCTTGGTGATAGGCGGAGTTAATAGCAACATTGAGATTTTCGCAGCCAAGTTCTAGGCTGTCAATATCTCTGATGTTTTTGTAGCAGTTTGTGGTAGAATCCATGAGTTCTAGGCTATAAGTGTCCCAATCTGTGGATCTAGGCTGCCTATAGAATTCATAAATTTGGGAATCCGATTTGACGTCAAAACAGATTTGACGATGGTCTGACATTGATGTTTCAGTAGAAACATGCCAGTCCCTAATAAAGTTTTTTATAAATGGGGTGCATAGGGTGAGGTCAAGGACTTCTTCCCTAATTCTGTTTATAAAAGTAGGGCTATTCCCATAATTTACTACTTCAAGATTGTTTTTATAAATAAATTCTAAGAGTGACTCACCTCGTTTATTTACATTTGAACTACCCCAGTTCACATGGTGGGCATTTGCATCGCACCCAATTATAAGCTGGAGTCTTCTTCTGCCACAGTAGTCCATAAGTCCTTGCAGTGGTAGAAAGTCCAGGTCAGGAGAGTCGCCTGCCAGGTAAGCTGAGCATATGACTGCTTCTGTCTTACCCCTTTCGGTGGATAGCTCAACTATAGCCGCTGCCATGTCTTTGTTTGTGTGTTCTGGAATTGGAATAGTTTTTATATTTTGTTTTAACATAATACAAGCTCTAGGTCTTCCTTCATTTGTGGAATCGTAGAGTAACTCACCTGAGAGGCCCTTTATCTGGTCCTTATTTAGATATGGCTCCTGGATAAAGGCTACATCTAGGTGATCCGTATTAAATCTATGGCTTAAAACCGCTGAAGCGGCTTTGGCATGCTGTAGATTAATTTGGATGCACCTTAGGCCCATAGTGGTTATTGTTTAGGTGTGTTGGCAGAGCTGCCAACATTTTTAGCTTCCCCAATGGTTTGACTAGCTTCTGAGACCAAAGACATTGAGGACAAGTCTTCTGATGTCTTTGGTACTAGAGGCTTTTCTTTAGTCTCTACCGTTGGTTTGCTAGCTCCAGATGTGGAAGGGTCAGCTGTCTGGTGCTTCTCTTGGGCCTTAATAGCTCCAGGATCAGTTCCTACCCTCGCATGGATCAGTCTCGTCTGGGCGCTAAACTTTGGATGAGCTGGAGCTCTGTCTTTAGTTTTGGCCTCAACGTCTTTGTCTTGGACCGGTCTTGGTAACTCTTTTATTCTTATGAATACCTGCGAGAAGTTAAGGAATAGTTTACATTTTTGTTTTAAAATGTAATCTTTAGAGATCTCATCTACTGTGAAAGTGATGGTCTCTCCTCCGTTCTTTTCTTTTGTTATCCTGAGGACTCGCCAGCTTTTTGTGGATATGCCTGGATTTTGTTTGGCAGTCCGAGCTAGGAAAATTTCCTTGGTAACGTTGTCAACGTCTGGAACGAAGGTAACGCAGGTGAATGTCTTGGGAATATCGTGTCCCTGAGTTATTCGCAGGTTTGCGTCTTTCCATGGTTTGATTCTGCCTACCGTTGACATGAGCCAGTTTTTGGTTTCTGTGTCGTGGCAGGTGATCGATAACCATCCGTCTTTAGCTGAGGTGGATACAAATCGTAGGATGGGACACTTTGTGTCAGTTTTGTCCATCTCTTCTAGTAGACTCTTTCTTACTAGTTTGATTTGTTGGTCCGTGAGAGTCTGTTCCGGGTGCATGGAGTGCATAATTGCGACTTTGCATTGGGCCATTGTATCCCTGTAGGAAAGCCCTGATGTGCTAGGTCTTTCCTGTGCACTCTCCTTGCCGCTAGATTTCTTCTGTACCCTTACCGCACTTGAGCTTTTTGACGCATCTGAGTGGGATTTAAGAGTTGACTCTAGCTTAGTTCTTCCTTTAGGCGTGCCTTCACTTGTGTCCTTACGTGACTCTGTGTGTGGCCTATGTTTTTTTCGTGTTTCCGCCATAGGAGAACTATCAATGGATCTGCAGCGTTTGCTGGCACTGGGTCCATTAGTTTGTTCTTCTTTTGCTTTTTCTTTTCTTTGCGCGAGAACTAGCGCATATCTGGTCCTTTCCAGTCGTCTTGCTTCTTCTGGCGTATTCCCATCCCTTATCAGGGCAGCAATACGACGCCTTTGGGCTCCAGTGAAGTGTTCGTGCTTCTGCTGGGGCTTCCTTGCAGTCGTATTTGCAGCTGCGTCTGTACTGGGTACATTTAGTTCCCGAGTATGAGCTTGGTCCGAGATTTGGGATGGGGGCCGTGTTGCATTCACTGGAGATGAGAGGATTGCCTCATCTGTCTCCATTTGTGAAGTTGGAGAGCGGAGTAGAGATTCCTCTTCTGACTCCGTTATCGTATTTGTTGTTGTTGTTTTGTTTTTGTTTTTGTTTTTGTTAGTTATATTCATGTAAATCCCACGAGTAAGGCGAGAAAGTATCGTCCACACCTGTAGCGCTCCCATGCAGGTGTAAGGCTGGTTACTATGAGAGGTCGCCCGGTATCTCATAGGGAAATTACGTTTGCGATGCACATTTTTCAGTTCCCTGCACCATTCAGTCCTCGGCACGTATTCCAAACGCTTTGACTTGGGAATTTTAGTGCTCTTGGTCCGCGGAGATGCAAACACCTCTACCACACTACGTGGCCTTCCCCTATCCGCCACCTGGGGACGCGCCGGGTCGCCTGAGAAGCTCGTGTTAACCCGGCTAAAAATAGAGGAATGTGATGCACCTAAATAAGAAAAAAAGTGTTCATCTAAAACAGAACTAGGATTAGAATATACAGATTGAAAAAATTCTGCAAAACTGTTGCAGATAACGCGGGGATCATCTATTGACCGATCATCATAGGAGAATGAAGCCGGAAAGCCATCACTATTCTTTTGTGAATTAACAAAATTCCAAAAAAATTTTGGCGATAATTTGATTTTGGATTCGACATCATTGATATAAGCCGAGTAGGCATGGTATATAGAAGATTTAAACTCGGTTCTGAGATGACGATATAAAGTATAGTCATCATTCGACATACTCGACCGCCACTTCCTATAGGCTCTATTTTTAAGAATTTTTAGTCTACGTGTTTCATCATTATCCCAAGGACAAATATCATTAATAATATTTTTAATTTGAACAACCGGGACAAAACCAAAAATTAAGTTTTTTAAAACGCGATAAAATATCGAGCAGAGTTCTTCTATTCCTAGAGTTAAAAATGGACTCCAGTTAAAATTGTAAAGCTCATTACATATGTTATTATAATTCGCATTTTTAAAATCGAATTTGTAAGAAGTAGAAATATTTAAAACATTAAACTCTATGTGACAAAACAAATATAATGAGGGATGATAGGGGTGTCTTCAGGAACCAGCGGAGTTAGACTTCTAGTAACATAAGTATCATCGTTATAATTTGAGAATATGAGGTCCAACGAGCGATTCTGATGATTTTTAATTGGGTTTAGTTGAAAGAGTCCAATCGATTGAAAGCAGTCAATGATTTCAGCTTCAATAGGTGATAAGATATTGACATGAGTGAGATACGTACAATCAATATCTCCGGCACTCCAATCAATTTTGGGTTGGTTAAGGTCACCAAAGACAAAAAGTCTGTCAGAAGCGGATGTTTGATTTTCAACGTGACGAATGGCATCCAAATATCTAATCACCACGGCAAGCGGTGTTCTGGGAGGTATAAAGACACACACAATGAATACTTTTGAAGAGGTGAGATCAAATTTACTGCCACAAATTTCGATATCCGAGAAATCGTCAAGATTTAGTTCTTTAGGATTTAAATCTTTTCTGATTGCTATAAGAACGCCACCAAATCGTTCAGATGAACTATTTTCAGGTGATCGATCTCTGCGATTAACTGAAAAATAGTTTGGGAAAATAATGGTATCGGAAAAGCTGTTATCTAATCCAGTTTCTTTGATGACTATTATATCAGATGAGGAGCTGTATACATTTAACAGGAACTTAGTACATTTTGTCCTCAGCCCTCTCACATTTTGATAGAAGAAGGCAAGCTCGGTAAGTTTTTTGGCCTCCTGCTAGAGTTGTTAGGGCGGTGTGTAAACTCCTTTACAATCATATTTTTCGGCCAAAAATTAGGATTTACTAGAACCTTTCCAATATCTGAGGGAGCTAGCAATTTGAATGAGGCTGATATTCGGTCCGGCAGGTTTTCAGGTGTAAGGCTATGACATCTGATACCATCGGTTTCAATGCCACTGCTACTTATAAAGTTGATAATGTCTACAGGTTTCGTACCATATTGTAAGCGTGATAGAAACACGGCAAAAGGTGGAGGCACAACTCTCAAAGAGCTGTCACGATTGCAAGCCTCTGGTGATGGAACGACCAAACGTGTTCGACTGGAAGAAGGTGGGTTAACAGCTTCATTAATTGTAGGCTGGTTACTGACGTTGAACGGTGAGGATGACGTAGATGGAACGACCAAACGTGTTCTACTGGCAGGAGGTGGGTTTACAGCTTCCTTAATTGTAGGCTGGTTGCTGACAATTAACGGTGAGGATGGCGTAGAAGGTACAGGTGGTAAGGATGTAGACGATTCCAATGAGACTTCCACACTAGGAATGACAACTGAAGTGGTAGCGTTAGACCGCAGAATCCTTTTTGGTTGGAGAAGTTGGGCCTCCGTATTTGGGCGTACTGAGACATCATTGCCCTGCTTCTGGTGAATACTAGATTCATTGGTATTGTCAGTTGGCAAATTTCGTAGAGGCTCATGAACTGATAGAGGACTCAGCAAGTTAACAATATGATCCTTAGATTGTGGTAATTGTTGGTGTAAGGCATTCTCAATATTATAGAAACTATGCTGCATCCTATCAACATTTGCAGAACCAAAATCCAACGTCTCTTGTAGTTCGGCAAATATGGATGCAATATTTTTCATGCATTTTTGCGCCTTAACTAATTTCCAGTGAAGGACATCAGGTGAGATATTGCGGTGTTTTTCACAATAAAAACATAGACCAGGAGTAGAAATAATTTTATCTACATCTTTTCCTTTTATGCCTATGCATTTTGTATGAACAGGTTCAAGACAAATTCCACACGAAACGCTCACATCGTTCGTGTTTTTCTTACAAATGTAACAATCTGGGTTACTCATGATCTGGCAACTCCGTAGATTATACAACAACCAAAAAAGCACAGCAGATAATGTGGTTGATGAAGATGATGAAATGAGGTTCGTGGAGAAGATAAAAAATATAAACAAAGGTGGTGAATATCAAACTTGCTATAGATGGCAGAACATACACCAAAAGTTGTACTCACACGGTGGAGGAAGTAGGAAGAATGCAGGTGTACTCCGAAATGGTAGAGAAGGATGGAACCACTTTCTTGCTCAAAGGCAGTCGTTGAACGTTGATGCAGTTAAAAATATATAATGAAAACCGTTTTGAGCTTTTAGTGTAGGCTAGCGAAATTTGCTTCAAAGGCAGAACATCTAAATGTAGGAGCTCACCGGGATAAAAAAAGACAGACAGCTTTTAAAATAAAGTTGATAAAAAGAGATAGGTTGTTAAATATCACTCAAATATGCAACACAGCAAGAAAGTAAAGCAGAAAAAAAAAAATGTTTACGAAAATTGAATTGTTTGTTAACACTTTATAATGAAAAATAAAGAGCAGCGCAACTCGCGAGGTATGTCAAACTATGATACAGCTTGACGAGATTTTAATGCAACACAAGTTGTAATATGGTAATTCAAATTCAAAAGATAAAATGAAAATAAAGAAGAGGCAAAATGAAACACAAGCTTGTTTGTCGAACTATGAACTTCTATTCAACTGAATTAGTATATTATACTAAATGTAATATATATACATTTTAAATTTATTGAATGTCTTATCTGAATATGTTTTATTCTTTTTATCTATATATATAAAAAGAAAACCTTAAAATTGTGTTCGTTTGTCGTCGATTCACGCCTTAACGCATTTATCGATTTGAGCCAAACTTTCACACATATTTGCTATTGGTCTGTATATCATTTGTGTGAAGTTTTGTCGCGAAAACAAAACTTTGAGGGGATGAAAAAGGCTATGAAAGTTTTTATGGGGAAATGCACTTTGAAACAACAAAAAAATGGATAGAAATCGAGTAGAGTACATTTCAAATACTTACTTACTTACTTAGGTGGCGCTACAGTCCGGGGTGGACCTGGGCCTCAACCAATACGCCTCTCCAGTTAGCGCGATCTTTGGCTAACTGCCTCCAGTTGCGCACTCCAAGTTGGTTGAGGTCCCCTTCCACTTGCGCGCGCCACCTAAGGCGAGGTCTTCCTCTACTGCGTTGTCCCTCCGGGTTAGAATCGAAGACTCTTCGGGCCGGAGCGTTGGTGTCCATTCGCTCTACATGTCCCAGCCATCTTAGACGACTGATGCGTACTTTTCTGACTAGGTCGATGTCGCTGTACAGCTCGTAGAGTTCGCTGTTAAATCTTCTCCTCCAAAGCCCGTCAACGCAAACGGGACCAAAAATCACTCGAAGAATTTTGCGTTCGAAGCGACCAAGAAGATCCTCATCCGTTTTTGCTAGGGTCCATGCTTCTGCGCCATAGAGCAGGACAGGGATGATGAGAGTCTTGTATAGAATCTCCTTAGTGCTTCTTGACAAGGCCTTACTAATCAATTGCCGTCTTAGGCCAAAGAAACAGCGGTTGGCAAGTGTGATTCTTCGTTTGATTTCTGATGTGATGTCGTTATCAGAGTTTATAGCGGAGCCGAGGTAGACAAAGTCCCTAACTACCTCAAAGTTATAGCTGTCTATCGTGACGTTCTGCCCGATTCGTCGATGTCGTGTGTCCCTTCTTGTTGACAGCATATATTTTGTTTTACCCTCATTCACCACTAAACCCATTTTTGCCGCTTCTGTACTAATACTTGCAAACGCACCAGTGACAGCTCGCTGTGTTGTACCAACAATGTCAATGTCGTCAGCGTATGCAAGCAGTTGCACAGACTTATAGAAAATTGTGCCTCTGGTGTTGGCTTGTGAGTTTCGCACAATCTTCTCAAGAATGATGTTGAAGAAGTCACATGACAGCGCATCACCTTGTCTAAATCCTTTTTTGACATCAAAGGTCTCGGTGAGATTGTTTCCGACCTTTACGGAGCAGCGAGCGTTCTCCATCGTCATTCTGCACAATCTGACAAGTTTGGCAGGGATGCCAAAACTAGACATGGCTCTGTATAGCTCGTCTCTATAAACGCTGTCATAATCGATAAAAAGATGGTGAGTATCGATCTGGTATTCTTGGGTTTTTTCCAGGATCTGCCGTAGTGTGAATATTTGATCGGTCGTGGACTTACCGGGCCTAAAACCGCACTGATAGGGACCTATCAGATCGTTGACGAATGGTTTCAGGCGTTCACACAATACAGCAGACATGATCTTATACGCAGTGTTCAGGAGACTGATGCCTCTGTAGTTGGCGCAGTTTAGAGGGTCTCCTTTCTTGTGGATCGGGCAAACAATGCTGAGGTTCCATTCATCAGGCATACTTTCCTCTAACCAAATCTTGGAGATGAGTTGGTGTATGCACTCTACCAAGTCATCTCCGGCTGCCTTGAAGAGCTCGGCAGGTAAGCCGTCTGGACCAGCAGCCTTGTTGGATTTAAGCTTAGATATTGCTATCCTCACTTCATTTTGGTCAGGTGGACGGAAATCTTGGCTGTCATCGTCCAGGTTGAATGGATCGTTCTGCCTAACAGCGGAATTTGTGTCGTCTTCGCCGTTTAGCAGTCTGCAGAAATGGTTTTTCCATGTCCTCAGCACCGACTGTGACTCTACTACAAGGTTTCCTTGCTCGTCTCTACAGGTCTCCGTTCGGGTCTTGTTGCCATGACACGTTCTTTTTACCTTTTGGTAAAACTTCCGAACATTGTTCCTGGAGTAACACCTCTCTATATCCTCGATCGCGCGCTTC
This sequence comes from Cheilosia urbana, assembly GCA_946477585.1. Classification (NCBI taxonomy): domain Eukaryota; kingdom Metazoa; phylum Arthropoda; class Insecta; order Diptera; family Syrphidae; genus Cheilosia; species Cheilosia urbana. The sequence continues at coordinate 41,998,542 of OX297853.1, forward strand.
TCATGCTCTCTCTTTTTTCTCCGGAGAAGCCGATGTTCTTCCCTCCTTTTTTGCTCGTAGATCTGACGAGCTGCTCTCGTCCTTCTATGCAGCGACGCTTCGTAGGCACTTTGTTTTGCTGCATGTGCTTGCCGGCACTCTTCGTCAAACCAGGGGTTTCGGGGGGGTGGGCTGGTGAAACCGAGCACATCAGTTGCGGCGTTTTTGATGGCTTCTTGGCATCGGCGCCACTGGTCTTCGGCACTTGATGCTGGCAGCATAAGACTTCTCGAGAGGTTGAGGGATACGCGATCGGCAAAGGTTCTGGCGGTTTGTTGCGTTTGTAGTCGTCCAACGTTAAATCTCCTCACAGTATTTTCTCGTTGTTGTGGCGTCTTGGATATCCGCATCCGTACCTTGGCTACAACAAGGTAGTGGTCCGAGTCTATGTTGGCCGCTCGGAAAGTTCGGACATCTAGAATACTGGAGGAGTGCCTTGCGTCGATCGCAACGTGATCAATTTGGTTGACGGTTTGATGATCAGGTGACCGCCATGTTCCTTTGTGTATATTGAGGTGAGGAAACCGTGAACTAGCTATGGTAACATTACGTCCCGCAGCATAATCAATCAGCCTAAGTCCGTTTCCAGACGTGGTGTCGTGTAGGCTGTGTTTTCCGATTGTGCTACCAAAGATGTCCTCCTTTCCTATTTTGGCGTTAAAATCACCCAAGACGATTTTAACGTCATGCTTAGGACATTGCTCATATGTTTTGTCGAGGAGCTCGTAGAAACATTCTTTGGTAGCATCGTCTTTATCTTCTGTGGGGTCGTGAGCGCATATCAGGCTGATGTTGGCGAATTTAGCCTTGATGCGGATAGTTGTAAGGCGTTCACTAACGTGTCGAAAGCTCAAGACTTCTTGCCTAAGTCTGCCGCTTACAACAAATCCGCATCCAAATAGACGCTGCTTTTGTTCTCTGTAGCAGTCACCGTAGTAAATGTCACAGTTTTTCATCCTCCTTTTGCCCGGCCCATCCCACCGCACTTCCTGGATGGCGGTGATACCTGCTTTGTAGCAGTCTAGGGCCTCCGCTAGTTGTTCGGCTGCACGCGGTCTGTTCAGAGTTCGAACATTCCACGTGCAGATCCGAACGTCATTGTCCTTTTTTCGTTTTGCAGGGTCGTCAACAGTGAATCCGTCCTTATCCGAGGCTTTTGGTTGCTTCGCAACAGTGCTTTTTTTCCGTGGTAGGGTAGTTAACCCCACGCACAACCCCCAACCTGGAGGACCAGGCCCTTTCTGTAACCCCTTGGGCAAAAGGAGCCGGAATATTCCGGAGTCAGTAACCCGCTGCGGGGATGTGAGAGCTGCCGTTGACCCATTAAGGGCTCTTCCGCCACCATCTCTATTTCAACACCCTGACTAGTGCTGAAAAATCCTCAATGACCTCAGCTCCAAATACGTCGAAGTAGCTCATTGAGGTATCTGCCATGTTGACTGTTGACGCCACCGTTGATTCAGCCATGTGAATTCATCCGCCGTACGTCCTCTTTCTGAGGGGCTCATGTAAGACCTCTGAGACTCGATCAGGCAGTCATTCCGACAGAGCATTATAGTGTTGCTATTTTCTTCGTGTTCAACACTCGCGCTTATAAGTTTAGCAAGTCATGCCCGGAAGGACAAGACCAGTACCCGGTGGCTACCACGCGGAGGTAAAATAAGCACAATTGATGTGTATGAACAGTTACAACGACTGGGCATCGCCAAGTTGATGCCAATCAGTGCCTACCCTATTCATACAACACCCAACCACCGTACATTTCAAATACAAAAAAAAAAAAAAAAAATACAAAAAAATAAAAAATTATTTTAAAAGCAATTGTTGTTGTCAATGATTTCAATTATTTTCCGAGCAAATTGTTATTGTGAACAATTCTGAATTTTTTTTTAAATTATAGGTACCTACCTAATAAGTTTGTTCTTTTAAATTATGTTTACTATGTTACATTAAGTAATATTTTGAAATGGAGTAGATACTTTGATATTTGTTTGATGGTGTTTGAATCCATTATTTTCGGGATCCTTGCATTAGTACGAGTGAGTAAGTTGAAATGTAGGGGTGATTGAGATGCGTGGACAATGATGTTGTTTTGAGTTTTCACGTAGGGGTTGTTACGAAAAATGAGCGAGTAACAATCTTGGTACTCTGCTCATTCGTGAGTAGGGTCATGGCACCTGTAACAACATTAACTAATTTTTTGACACTTGCCGAAGCCACGAGTTTGCACGAACACTTACTTATTGCGAAATGCTCCGATATTGGAATGCGTCGTCGAAGAAGTTCAAGCGGCGGAAACAAGGTGAAGTAGTTTCGTGGTGTTTATGCAAGTGATGCAATTGGTAGAATATACACAGTTCACCCGAAAAACAACGAATGCTTCTATTTCAGAATGCTTTTGGTCAATGTTTGTGGCCCTACTTCGTTCGAAGCTCTGCGGACTGGTGACGGTGTGTTGTGTGCTATGGCCGACGATATTTTGCATCGAATTCGCACTGTGACATCGGATAATGAACTGGAGATGTGAGATGAAAAGCGCAACAAAGCTTTGATTTTGATCGAGGATATGTGTCTGCTCATGAGTGGCAATTTTTGGTTTAGGCCCCAGTTATAGCTATCATTGAAATGCATCATTGGAACAAATGAGTGGAATAATGGTTTACTTTTTTTGACAAGTCAGTTATAGCAATCATTGAAAAGTTGCTGTCAGTGGAAGGACCTGTCAGTGAAATTAAACAGAGCAAAATCGGAAAGCAAGTAGGTAAAACTGTTTAATAATCGGAATTATGGGATTGCATAAAAGAAAAAACAAATGTTGTTATTACTATTGACAATGCTCAGTTTATTAAAAAAGAAAAAGAAAATGTTTCAGTACGCGAAAGCGAATGTTCCAAGTGCATCATTTGTATCGAGCCCGAAAACTCCAGGGAGAATATTTTACATTAATGCATCGCTTGGAAATGTTTCCAATGAAGTTTTATGAATATTTTCGGATGAGAAAAGAACAATTTAATTTTATATTGAAGAAAATTCATACTGATATAAAGCCCAAGAATAATTTGTTCCGAAATCCAAAAGATTATATAAGTTCAAAAGAGAAACTTTGTTTAACTTTGCGGTAAATTTGAAATTATTTATTTTTTAACAAATACATTCATGAATAATCTATTTTCAGATTCCTTGCTACTGGGGCTAGCTTTGCTGACCTATCATTTCGCTTTCTAATGGGAAAGACCACTGTTCGGAATTGTATAATTCAAACAATTTCTGCCATCAATTTTCATCTGAAGGCACTTTATATGCCCGCAACTCGAAACCCAAAGGACTGGAAAGATATAGCCGATGGCTTTTTACAAAATTGGAACTTTCCTAATTGTTTAGGAGCAGTTGATGGGAAACACATAAGAATGTTTTCTCCTCGCAACTCGGGAAGTTTCAATTTTAATTACAAAAAATGCTTCTCAACGATCCTCATGGCTGTAGCCGATGCAAACTACCGATTTATAATGGTAAGCATCGGGGCCCATGGTTCGAACGCAGATTCGACAGTATTTTCTTCTTCATATTTCGGAAAAAGTTGGATAAATAATCCAGTAGAACTTAAAGTACCTGCTGATAGTCCTTTACCGGACACAACTGAACCTCAACCCTATGTCCTGGTTGGCGATGAGGCTTTTGGTTTAAGATATAATATGCTTACACCGTATTCTGGATCTGGACTTACCAATAATCAACGAATTTATAATTATAGGTACTTACATAAATTGATTTCTTAAATACATTAAATACATTATGCAACTTGTTTCAGGCACTCCAGAGCTAGAAGAATTGTAGAGAGTACTTTCGGCATTCTTGCTCATACTTGGAGAATACTCTTAAAACCACTTGAGGTCCAGCCTGTAGTTGCAAAGCCGTTGATACTATGCTGCTGCATTTTGCACAATTATCTGCAAGCTCCACAAACACGCCAAGAGACAAATGACGTTCTTTTGTCTGAACCACTCATTGATCACACAACAAGAATGCAACAACCAGCTTCAAATGCAGTTCTAATAAGGAATACCTTTTCTGATTGGATGGTTAATGAAGGCAATGTGGAGTTTCAGTACCAAAAAATTTGAAAAAAATGATAAAGAAAGTTAAGCGCTTTTTTGTAGATTTTTTTTATTGAAATAAACCAACTTAACTTCAACTAAAAAAGCATTCACTGCACAGCCTCTTTTTAATTTAAAAGAATAACACAAAAAAACAAAAACATTAACATAAAACACAACAAAATTAAGCTTAAAGATCATCGGCAAAATCCGTGGCCAGTATGTGCAAAATCTTTTGCTGCAACTCAATGCATTTTTTAGCACTGAAATGTTCAACCTGCTTTGCCACACCATCGAAAAAGAGTTCCATAGGTTTCTTCGAAGAACTTGCATTTTTTTCGATGGCTTCCAAAACCCTGTCAAGTTCGTTTTCATCTTGCTTCCTTTTTTTTCTTTGGTTGAGGTTGAGTTGACGTTCTTGATTTCGTTTGCCAAACGTTTTGTTTGGCTCATGTGTTGGGTCGTCCGCGTCCCACTCAAATTCCGCTTCCTCTGAATAGTTGCCGCAATCGCTGTGCAAAAAAAAACATTTGAATGTAATTATGTATTTAATAATATGTCTAATAAATACGTACTCTTCCGGAACCTTAATATAAGGTATTAAAAATGTTAATGCCTCAAAATGCACCCACTTCGGTTTTGCAGTTGAGGCAGACCCGCTTGGGGTGTTGGACTCTTCTTTGAAGTGGGCCCGAAAGCTGTCACGAAGGGAATTCCATTTTTTTTGGCATTCAGCAACTAAAAATGAACTTTTGTTTAAACTTTAAACAGCAAATCAAATAACTCTTACCCCTTCTCCCCAAAACAAGCGCAATGTCCACCCATGCATTTTCCCGGCTCCGACGGTTGCTGAATTCCGGGCTATTTTTCGCGTAAACGCAGCAATGATTTTTTATTTCTAAAATTAATTTCATTTCGAATTCTCTCATTTCACTTTTTTGTTGATTTTTGTATTCTTTTAAACATCGTTGTTCCATGTTGAAACAAAACAAATCCAACCAAAACACAAACAAAGCACAACAAAAGAACAACTTGCAATAAAAAATTCCAGGTTTCGAGGTTGGAGTTGATCATTGAAAGCAAAACTGACAGCTGAAAACAGAAAGAGAATCGAACACATCATTGAAACGATTGGGTTCCAAATTAGAGGAACGAAAATCAGCTGTTCATTGAAATCAATTTCAATCAGTGAAATAATAAAAGTGGACTTAAAGAAAAGTATTAATCAGAATTAAGTTGTTTTTTTCGTAGAAAAATTCCACAATTGATTATCTTTATTTTGACACCAACTAAAGCCAATATTATTTGATTAATCGTCTTAAAATCTTAAATCAAAATTTTCAATGATGCATTTCAATGAAAGCTATAACTGGGGCCTTAAAATGATGGCACAAAGATATTTTCTGGAAATCTAGATGGTTTTGGCGTTCATCACGATTATATGGCCTTTTATAGTGATTTGACGTCTCAAGATGTCGTTCGAGAAGTTAAAAACTACGATTTGGAAGATTTTGACAATACAACAACACTCGAAATTTATAATGAGGCATTAGTTATAATTGAAGATATGTGCTTAGCAATTGCAAATAAAACATTGTCACAATTAGGTTTGCCAGCTCCTAATTGACCATTGCATGACGTATTTAATCAAGAAATGCAACGTGAACAACAATACGATATAAATGAACTGAACACATTTATAAATTTGAATCTGCCGAAATTGAACCGAGAAGAAAGAAATGTATATGATACAATAATCCAAGCTATACAAAACGAAAGCGGAGGAATGTTTTTTTTTATACGCGCCAGGTGGTACCGGAAAAACGTTTTTGATTTCCATGCTACTAGCGACTATAAGATCACCGAAGAATATAGCATTAGCACTTGCATCGTCTGGAATAGCTGCTACATTGGATGGTGGTCGTACAGCGCACTCCGCACTTAAATCACCTACCATTGAATATGCAAATTGATGAAAATCCAACGTGTTATATTTCTAAAAATTCTGGAATGGGAAGAGTTTTGCAACAATGCAAATTAATAGTATAGGATAAATGTACAATGTCACATAAGAGATCGGTGGAAGCTTTGTTTAGGACTTTGAAAGATTTACGTAATAATCAAGAAATAACGGGTGATTTTTTAAGAGGCTTAGAACTTTTTAAAAAAAAAAAAACACAAAAAATTCGAAAAAATGAATGAAATATTTATTTGAATCGATAGTTTGAACCTTGCAATTTAATGTTTAAAGATAATTTCATGCAAATGTTGACCGCGGCTGCGTCTCAGGTAGTCCATCCGCTGAGTCCAATTTTGGCATACTTTTTCACACATATCGGCCGGTATCTCACGAATGAATGCATGGATGTTGGCTTCCAGTGCGTCAATCGAAGCGGGCTTGTCCCTATACACATTAGCCTTGACAAACCTCCACAAAAAATAATCTAATGGTGTCAAATCGCACGATCTAGGCGGCCAATTGACCGGCCCGAAACGTGAAATTAACTGTTCACCAAACTCGCCTCGCAATTGCGCCATTGTTTCGCGTGCTGTGTGGCATGTGGCACCGTCTTGTTGAAACCACATATCATGCAAGTCAAGAACTTCCATTTCGGGCAAAAAAAAGTTTGTTATCATCGCTCGGTAGCGTTCACCATTGACAGTAACGCTGCGATTCGCATCATCTTTGAAGAAATATGGCCCAATAATGCCGCCGGCCCATAAACCGCACCAAACAGTGGCTTTTTCGGGATGCATTGGTAGCTGCTGCAATGCTTCTGGCTGATCTTCACTCCAAATGCGACAATTTTGCTTATTTACGTACCCATTCAACCAAAAATGAGCCTCATCGCTGAACACAATTTTTCGATAAAAAAGCGGATCCTCGGCCAGCTTTCCAAGAGCCCATTCACCAAAAATTCGGCGTTGTGGTAGGTCGGCTGGCTTTAGTTCTTGCACAAGCTGTATCTTAAAAGGCTTTACGCACAAATCCTTCCGCAAAATTTTCCACGTAGTGCTGTAACAAAGGCCTAACTGCTGAGAACGGCGCCGAATCGACATTTCGCGGTCTTCTGTCACACTAGCTGATACGGCCGCAATATTTTCTTCACTACGCACAGTACGTAAACGTGTTGGTGGTTTAATGTCCAACAAAGTAAATTTGGTGCGAAATTTGGTCACAATCTTCCGAATAGACTGCTCAGAAGGTCGAGAATGCCGATCATAAAATGGAAGCAGCGCGCGATGAACATTTCGAACCGAGCACGAATTTTGATAGTAAAATTCAATAATTTGCAAGCGTTGTTCATTTGTAAGACGATCCACGGTTAAATTGCAAACCAAACTGAAGCTGCTTGACAGTGACACAAGGTACGAAACACACGTCAGCTGTCAAAACCAGTGTTGCCAAAACCAAACCAGCTAAAAAATCACCCATTATTTGGTGGCGCTTTAATATTATTGGTTGGTGATTTCCGTCAAACACTGCCAGTGACACCCCGTGCAACTCCAGCAGATGAATTAAAGGCATATTGAAAGTCATCAAATTTATGGAGAAATATACAAACACTCACTTTAACAACAAATGTGAGAGTACAAATACAAAATGACTCATCGGCTGAAGAATTTTCTAGGCAAATACTGTCGATAGGAAATGGACAAATTCCTATTGATAACACTGGATTAATCACTTTGCCAGATAATTTTTGTACTTTCGCACAAACAAAACAACAATTGGTTTCAAGTGTTTTTCCAAACATTGCGCAAAATTATAAAAATCACAAATCCGACAGAATTTCTGAATTCGTTGGATTTACCTGGATTGCCGCCTCATCGTTTACAATTGAAAGTTGGTGCACCAATTATTCTTTTTCGGAATATAAATCAGCCTCGAACAATCTTATTGAAGCTTTTGAATTCAAAAGGTTGCAATTTCCGACACGTCTTGCGTTCGCTATGACAATAAATAAGGCGCAAGGAAAATCGTTGGAATAGTGTGGAATCGACCTAGAGTATCCATGCTTCTCCCACGGACAATTATATGTATCATGTTCACGTGTAGGAAAGCCATCAGTTCTGTTTATTTATACTACTACTCAGGACAAAACAAAAAATGTAGTTTATGAAAAGGCTCTGCGATAGTAATCAAGTTGTCCACAACATTTTTGCTTTTTATTTTTGACGAAACATTTTTTTTTTTTTTAGTTTTTTAGATTTGGCATCAAAAATGTTGTTTAACACCAAATCTTCACCGAACCACGATCCATTCCCGAGTTATGAGTGCACATACGAACGTCAGTCTCTTTTACATATAGCCGTACCCACCATACCAAAAAAGTATCCTCTTTTTCAAACTGTAACCAACCATACACAGCCCCGAAATTTCATTGAAATCGGTTAAGTGGCTTAGGAGATTGAACACAGCGCCACCTATCGTGCCCAAAATAGTCATATCTTTCAAACTGTAACCAACCAAACACAGCCACAAAATTCCATTGAAATTGGTTGAGTGGTTTAGGAGATCGAGAACAGCGCCACATATATATATTTTTTTTTTTGCACCGTTTTTTGTAAACAAATTACACAAACATATGCTTACCATTTGCAACCAAACTTCACAAAAATCATATAAATACCAATACCAAAGATTTATGGAAGTTTGGTTAAAATCGGTAAATGCGTTAAGACGTGTATTGGCGACAAACGAACACAATTCTAAGGCTCAATTTTTATATATATAGATTTGGGCGGAACGAGGTTCGCCGGGTCAGCTAGTTGATTATATATTTTACTTTTGTAGAACGGGTGCGATAAGCCTACTGGGGAACCGAACACCCGGCGAAAAAAAAAATCGGTAACGCACCATATACATACCTCATAGGTGGTGTGGAAATGTATCTTTAGAACCTTATTTATGTGGATTAACATTTTTTAATAACACTAACACAATTCACAGTAAAACACAAATTATAAACTGAAACGACAATTCTTAACAAACTAAATAAGTGGTTTTTATTTAACTGCTAACGTAGGTAATGAAGGTCATTCAGTATTTACTGCGGGCTAATTTCCAAAAGCATAAAATTTCCTGTTCAACATTTTCATAATATTCTCCGTTCTGAAAATAGTAACTTGATTTGCTTGTTTGTAAAATATTTACATCCATACTTACAATTTTATCCGATTTGGGATTTTCAGTTTTAGATTTTGTCCAACCTGGTGTGGGAAACGATACTACTTGTGAATTTGTGCTGCAATTTCAAATTTAATATTATGATCCGTAATTTAAATTAAGATTTGGAATAGGTGCTCACTTCAGGATTACATTTTTTCTGTGTGTAGATACCCATATCCATTTGTGATTTTGCCAAAAAAGAATGCAATCTGAACCGCTGATATTGTTGTCAAGTAACGTTTAACGCACTAATCTATTAACAAAATCAGATCAATTTCGTTGCACGCTCCATGAGAAGCGTTAAATCTGAAATCTGAAAAAGATTTCTGGTGGTCTCAATGGAAAACGACATGAGTTTATTATAACACTAGCTGTGCCCGCAACTTCGTAAGCGGCGTGAGACTGTGCAATTTCCAATAAAAGAGATTTGACAATGTGAAACAATAAATCAAACAAATCTATTTACCTAAAACACCAATTTAAGAAAATTAAATTCAACAGCATAAGTACCAAAGCTTCACTTCCTTAATCCTTACTGTAGGTACAACGTAGGTAATATCAAAACAACCACTAAAACAAAATCCTTAACGGAAATTTGTATCTACACCAACAATACGTAAATCAAACAACATAATTCACCTACATATATCGTCTTTACTTCTTAAATTCTTCTATTCTTTACTGTAGGTATCAACGTAGATAACAACCATTAAAGCAAAAACCATGAAGTCAATTTCTATATGCACCACCTCCACCATACGTCCATCACCACCAATGTTGCCATAAAAATGTTTTTACAAATCTGCAATTATGACAAAAAAAAAATGCAATGCAGATTTCTATAGAAAAATCTTTCTTCACAATTTTTTTTTTTTTATGTATGTAACAATAACAAAAAAAAAAACAAAAAAGCTGAATACGAAAATGACAGCATACAGCGAAATCAAGTGTGCAGCAAATGTTAAAATTTGTTAAAAAGAACAAAATATATTATTGCGGATGCAAACAAAATCTGAAGCGCAGATTTCTGGTTTTTAAAAATTAAAATATGCAGCAAGGTTGAAAATCTGCAAAATGCAGACAAATCTGCACTTATGGCAACGCTGATCCCCACACGTCATCAGCCATCTGCGCATTTCCTCAGTAACACATTGTTGCTGTTGATTCAATATACATATTGATATTATGTATATTCATGTCCCATACTTCTTTTTCGTTTCACTTCTTAATTTGGAGAAAACACCACGCAGTTTTTTTTCATATGAACGTGCCTGTGCGATGTGCGCCACCAAACCACCCCAAAGCAGAACAACGATCAAGAACCGCGGCTGCTGATAATATTCGATTTGAGAAAATAAATTTATAGACGTACGAAAGATATCCATCTCTTTTAATTCTATTATCTTTGCTTTTTACGTTGACGCAATGGGATTTGATTGTGCGACCCTCCTCATCAGTAAAATTATTGTTGGGTGGGTTTGGCATTGCAAAATTCCAAACTGACCTGAGAAACTCTGGACCATTCCACCAAAGTCTATTTCCGTTAAGATCGTATGGTCACAGTCCTCGTGACGAAAAGATCAGCTGGGTTGTGTTGTGTTGGTACATGATTCCAGATACCGCAGTTGGTAAGTCATTGAATTTCTGCGACTCGGTCGCCAACAAATGTTTTCCATTTCGAGGGTGGCGCTGTGATCCAAGCCAACATGATTGTCAAATCGGACCAGGCAAACGTTTTGACATTTTCCAAATCCAACACTTTTGATGTGTACTTCAAGAGCGACGCCAATATTACCGCTCCACAAAGCTCAAGTCTGGGAAGAGTTACGGTCTTTAGAGGAGCCACTCTTGTCTTGGACATAAGAAGGTGGACATGAATGTTGTTGTCCTCATCCAACACTCGTAAGTATACCGCTGCTCCATACGCCTTCTCAGATGCGCCGCTAAATCCATGGATTTCTATATTGTTTTGTTGTTCTTTCAGATGAACCCATCGCGGTATTCGAATATCTTCAACCAAAGGAATCTCCTGACAGAATTTCGCCCATTCCTCTCTGAGCTCTGCTGGGATAGGTTCATCCCATGAAAGTCCTCTCCACCACAGCTGCTGCATCATGATTTTTGCTTTTATGATGCACGGGAAAATCCAGCCAAGTATGGATCAAAAAGACGTGCGATTGTTGACAACATCGTTCTTTTCGACAATACCTCAGAAGCATCGCTGAACACATTTTTAAATGCAAAGACATCATGATTGGGAAACCACTGGATACCGAGAGCCTCCATATGCTCAGAAGAGTCAAATGCGAACGAGAAATCCAACTCTCGCTGATCCAAGGGAATATCTTGTAGGACATGATGAGAGGTGCTTGTCCACTTTCGCAAATGGAATCCTGCGGTTGCCAGCAAGTTTCTCACCTCATCCCGTTAGACTAACGCCTCATCAACTGAATCTGCTCCTGAAATCAAATCGTCGACATACATCTCCTTTCGTATTGTCCTAGCGCCTACCGGAAAACGTGACTCTTCGTCAACTGCCACCTGATTCAGAGTCCAAATGGCGAGGTAGGGTGCACTGGCTGCGCCGAAAGTTAGTGTCCAAGCGATAAGTTCTCATTAGTTCGTTGTCGTTGCTGCGCCAGTAGATGAGTTGATAATATGCATCCTCTTGTTTCATACGGATCTGCTAATACATTTTTTCGATATCTGCTGTAAAGGTAGGTATATCGATACATTCTCCATCTTAAAATAATGTCGCTAATGTTACTTTGTGTTTTAGGGCCTACCCACAGTCGCTGATTTAACGAAGTAGGTACCATCCGACGACTTTGCAGCCGCATCGAAGACGACTCGAAGTTTCGTTGTCGAACTGGCCTCTTTCATCACAGCATGATGTGGCATAAAATATTATGTACATTATAAAATGAGAATGACACTAACCAAAAAACGGGACAGTATAAAAATTAAAAAGTGGCAGAGTTTTCTCGATAAAAATGTCTCTAATCGTATCATGTCAATGTTTCATTATTGTGATAGAAAGAAAGTAATATTTTACTATTATAAAAATATCACTAAACAAAAAGTCACTGTTATGCATTAATAATTTTTTTAGATTTTTAAAAAAAATTATTGATAGAAAGCCTGTTAATTAATTTTACTGAACATCAATTCAGTAGGTGTTGAATGAATAGGGTAGATACTCCTAGTGGTCACCACCGGGTACTGGTCTTTGTCCATCCGGAATTGACTTGCTGAACTTATAAGTGCGAGTGCTGAACACGTAGAAAATAGCAACACTATAATGCTCTGTTGGAGTTGACTGTCTGCTCGAGTCTCAGAAGTCTTACATGAGCCCCTCAGAAAGAGGACGTACGGCGGATGAATTCACTGGTTGAATCAACGGTGGCGTCAACAGTCAACATGGCAGATACCTCAATGAGCTACTTCGACGTATTTGGAGCTGAGGTCATTGATGATTTTCAACACTAGTCAGGGTGTTGAAATAGAGATGGTTGCGGAAGAGCCCAGCAGCTCTCACATCCCCGCAGCAGGTTACTGACTCCGGAATTTTCCGGCCCCTTTTGCCCAAGGGGTCGCAGAGAGGTCCTGGTCATTATGTTGCGAAGCAACCAAAAGCCTCGGATAAGGACGGATTCACAGTTGACGACCCTGCAAGACGGAGAAAGGACAATGACGTTCGGATCTGCACGTGGAATGTTCGAACTCTGAACAGACCACGTGCAGCCGAACAACTAGCGGAGGCCCTAGACTGCTACAGAGCAGGCATCACCGCCATCCAGGAAGTGCAGTGGGATGGGCCGGGCAAAAGAAGGATGAAAAACTGTGACATTTATATATAGGGAACAAAAGCAGAGTCTATTTGAATTCGGATTTGTTGTAAGCGGCAGACTTAGGCAAGAAGTCTTGAGCTTTCGACACGAAAGTGAACGCCCTACAACGATCCGCATAAAGGCTAAATTCGCCAACATGAGCCTAATATGCGTTCGAGCCCCCACAGAAGAAAAAGACGATGCTACCAAAGAGTGTTTCTACGAGCTCCTCGACAAAAACATATGAGCAATGTCCTAAGAATGATGAATTTTATTTCTATTCTCTTTTGTCAACGACACTCACGTGCTACATCTGTAGCAGTCACCTATGGTACGTGATGTCCACTTATACACAGTATAAAGGTTTTCCTTGAATAACCAAAAAAAAAGGGGGGGGTATTGGGAGGTTAGGGGTTTGTAAACTATGTCCTATTTTTTCGTTTGAAGTATGTGAAGACCCTAGTATAAGATCATGTCTGCTGTACTGTGTGAACGCCTGAAACCATTCGTCAACGATCTGATAGGTCCCTATCAGTGCGGTTTTAGGCCCGGTAAGTCCACGACCGATCAAATATTCACACTACGGCAGATCCTGGAGAAAACCCAAGAAGTCCATATCGATACTCACCATCTTTTTATCGATTTTAAGGCCGCATATGACAGCATTTATAGAGACGAGCTATACAGAGCCATGTCTAGTTTTGGCATCCCTGCCAAACTTGTCAGATTGTGCAGAATGACGATGGAGAACGCTCGCTGCTCCATAAAGGTCGGAAACAATCTCACTGAGACCTTTGATGTCAAAAAAGGATTTAGACAAGGTGACGCGCTGTCATGTAACTTTTTCAACATCATTCTTGAGAAGATTGTGCGAAACTCACAAGCCAACACCAGAGGCACAATTTTCTACAAGTCTGTGCAACTACTTGCATACGCTGACGACATTGACATTGTTGGCAGAACACAGCGAGCTGTCACTGGTGCGTTTGCAAGTATCAGTACAGAAGCGGCAAAAATTGGTTTGATGATGAATGAGGGCAAAACAAAATATATGCTGTCAACAAGAAGGGACACACAACATCGACGAATCGGACAGAACGTCACGATAGACAGCTATAACTTTGAGGTAGTTAGGGACTTTGTCTACCTTGGATCCGCTATTAACTCTGAAAATGACATCACCTCAGAAATCAAGCGAAGAATCACTCTTGCCAACCGCTGTTTTTTTGGCCTAAGACGGCAATTGATTAGTAAGGCCTTGTCAAGAAGCACTAAGGAGATTCTATAAGTCCTGCTCTATGGCGCAGAAGCATGAACCCTAGCAAAAACGGATGAGGATCTTCTTGGTCGCTTCGAACGCAAAATTCTTCGAGTGATTTTTGGTCCCGTTTGCGTTAACGGGATTTGGAGGAGAAGATTTAACAGCGAACTCTACGAGCTGTACAGCGATATCGACCTGGTCAGAAAAGTACGCATTAGTCGTCTAAGATTGTAAGGACATGTAGAGCGAATGGACACCAACGCTCCAGCCCGGAGAGTCTTCGATCCTAACCCGGAGCGACAACGCAGTAGAGGAAGACATCGCCTTAGGTGGCGCGCGCAAGTGGAAGGGGACCTTAACCAACTTGGAGTGCGCAACTGGAGGCAGGTAGCCAAAGATCGTGCTAACTGGAGAGGCGTATTGGTTGAGGCCCTGGTCCACCCCGGACTGTAGCGCCACCTTAAGTAAGTAAGTATAAGTAAAAACATCAATTCACGTTTTTTTTTTTTGTGGAGAAAGCCGGCACTAAACGAAATATGACACTTATGAATTCGCTTATCTATATAGTAGTTTTCCGCAAAATGAGATTTATTTATTTCTTAAAAAGGTTTGTACATTAAGATATTATCTTTTTTAGATTGAAGATTGAAAATTTTTTTGTAAATCCGGATATTATTTTTGTCCAAATAAATCACTTGCCGAATTGTGAGCAGGACTTAATATAAAAGATACGGGCAAAGCCTGTTGGGTACAGCTACATATAAAAGAGACTGATGTCCTTACATGCACTCATAACTCGGTAACCGATCGTTCGATTTTTATGATTTTTGGTTTAAATTCGCTTGGGCCCAAGAAAGGATACATGTTAATTTTTGTCGTGAAAAGAAAACTTTATGGGGATGTGTTGATTTTTTGAATTCTTTGGATGTTCCTTGCTTACGTCTACACAATTTGAAACCGAAAGTCGAGCAGCTATAATTTTTTTTTTAATCTCAAAGCAAATGTCATGTAAGCGACGGTATTGAGGGGAAAATTCAAAAGGCAAAAATTCTCATTCCGCGGATTCTGCTTATTAAAAACGATTTGCCATTAGTATTTAAACGTCTTGAATTTTACGTGCATCTCGCTTTCACTATGACAAATAATTTGTTGCAAGAATAATCGCTGGATATTTGTGGATTTGTGGCATCAATCTTGAATTGTCGAAGTGTCGTTTTATCTCTTAAAGACAGAGTGATTTACGTCAAAGCAATGAAGAGCATCTCTACAAAGGATGCGTTGTATATATCTGAACCTAGATGTCGCTCTGACTCAAAATTGTTACATTTTGTATAGTGCCACTTTTGTTTTCAACGTGCGTATGTAAATACTTCAAAATCAAAACTAGTTTCATTTTGATATAAAACGCATTTCGGTTTGATCTTGGATTTTCCTTAAAGTGAAAATGGACAACTTTCACTAGCCACATCTCCAATCGAGGCATCGCATCGGTGAAAAATATTCTCCATGAGTCTTGCGAGCCAAGTACAGGGGATGAGCTTGGTATCTTCGAATCCTAATGCATTTTTACACGCACAGCCCAGTAAAAATATAAAATAATTTATTTTTATGCAGAGGCGTAACGGAAATATTTATGATCAGCAAAGAAACATCAACAGCACAAATCAAGAATATAAATGGTTTTTAAATTGGGACGATGTTGGCAGTCTGCGGTCATGTCGTTAGTTGACTCACGCAAGTCAAGCCACAGTTATAGCCATTCGTAAAACGAAACCGTAAAATTTTGAATTATAAAGTTTATTACTGAGTGGGGAAGCGAGGAGTAACAACGATTCTCGCTTGTTTGGGGGTTACCCTGACAATTTTATCATTTCTTTTTATTGAATTTTGGTTTTCTTAATGTTTACGTTAGGTATTGGTTTTATAAATTTAAATTAAATACAAAAGAAGCAATGTACAACTTCTAATACCTAAAGTTTATATGTTTTTGTATGCAAAATAATTCATAATCAATATACCTATGCTCTTCAAATACAGAACTGTTCATTAAAGAAAGTTTGGTCCAGGCAATACAGAAGTTCCGAAATTGAAAAAAAAAAAAAAAGTGTTCTTGTACCACATACTATAGATGTGTAACTTCTCAAGCTAAATTCGGATGTTAAATTGTATTGTGTTCTTGTTGAATTGTATATATAGGCATCTATATTATAATCTCAATATAGCGCACTAGATACCTAAGTGTATTCATTAACTTAAAAAGTTTTTATAATGCAATTCAATCCAACGTTTTCTATATTAAGATTTTGTTTGCATTAAAATTTATTTTCATCAGATGATTCAGTAGTGTAATGTCTGTGTAAGACATAGCTTTATCTGTTCACTCCCCAGGTCCAGCGTGACCATATAAGTATTCACTTTAAGAATTAAGTTGAATGAATTGAAAATGTTTACATATTTTTTCGCACCTATCAGGTCCAAGACTATCTTATCTTTCAAACTGCAACCTACCATATACATCCACAAAATTTCACTGAAATCAGTTGAGTGGTTTAGAATACGAGAGCGGTGGCGTAGTGACGGCGAAAGGCTATTTTCCGCCGTGACGCCGGAATTTCCGTCTCATTCGAGTCCGTTTTACACCCAAGTCGCGCCAATAGATGTTTCACATCACAAACTCGAACGTTGCGCTATTTCAACACGGTAATCTTTTGCAGGGCTGGGAACAATTTATAATGACAGATCGAAAGAAGAGGAACAAGGACAATACTACAAAGACCACAGCTAGCCAGAATATAGAACTGGTAGAAGGTTTTAGGAAGAAAAAAATGAAAATTACTAAATTGTTATATAATTTGAGTAACTGGCTTCCAAATTATAACAAAAACCGGCGCGTCGATTCGGTATTCTGTAAGGCGAAACATTCAAACGTTTTCGTGTGCACGGCGGATTTACTTCTGCAATTAAGAGCAAATCATTCGTGCGTACTTAAACGTTTCAATGTTTTCGCCTTTCAGGATCTGACCCCGAATATTCTCATTCGTATATTTTACAAAAAGCCTCACCATATGCTTTCCATTTAAGAAGTTCGGGACTTCCACTTCCGCAATAGCGTGATAATTTTAAAGTCTATCAATGCATCCATTCATAATGTCTTTCTCTGGTTCTTTATAGGAACAATGAAAAAGTTGCTCCAATAGAACTAGTTTAAATATCAATATTTAATATTTTTGATACCGTTCAATAATAAAAAAAAAAAAAATGGTGCGACTGTATCCAACAGTCCCGAAATATGTGTAGGTATGTGTAAACACCGTGCGTGCGGTAGGTGTGTGGCTTGATACACGTCATTGAGAAAAGAGGGAATCGTAATAACCGTATTCTTGATATATAATGAAATAACAAATACCCGTTTGCATTTCCATCCCCGCAAGTTAAATGACATCAACTGTTACACAGTAAATGAAATTGTCATTGGAATTTCATTCGGCTTGCACCGCATATTGTAGAGGTGCTGGTCAACGACATTTTTGTTAGTTGTTTTCCAGCTGTAATTTCTGCGTGCCTGGTAATTCACGAATGATTTGGCACCGAATTTGCTCGAGATATCCGTCACAGGGAAGAAATATGAGACCATCATATATGAAAATCATGCTTTATTTCACATCAACAAAAAGCTAAAATTAATATGCCCTAGCTCATAAATGTATGATAAAAACGTATGCAATGATAAAATGTATGCAATGTCTCCGACACTCTTTCTCATATTCATCAATGATCTCTTGTCTGTTACTTCTAATCCAATACATTCTTTCGCTGATGATAGTTTTTCATATTCGTTCCCTGACTCACGTCCCTGCTCTTCGGCCGTGGATCTGGAACGGCGACGTATGCTTAACACATTAAATTCCGATCTTGACAGCATTATAAAATGGGGTACAATCAATAGAGTGGAATTTAATGCTTCCAAAAACACAATGCTGCCTTCTATCATTAAAGCGAAACTTGAACCCTAACCCATTATACATGAATGGGACTTGCATCGACGAAACCGAACGACTTTCCATACTTGGTATATGTGTCAACGACAAATTCCGTTGGAATGACCACATATACGAAGTCGCCAAAAACGCTGCGAAATATCTAGGTTTCTTAAATCGATGTAAGAAGTAATTTACACCCTTCGACTTAGCTACAATATACAAGGCCTTTATTCGGCCTAAGCTTGAGTACAACGCTCATATCTGGTCAGGTGCACCAAAAACTTCATTGCACCTACTAGATAGAATTCAAAAGCGCGCGATAAAACTTATAGGTGATAGAAATATAGCGGAGTCTATTGACCCGCTCGAACATCGCAGAAATGTTTCTTGCCTTTCCTTATTTTATCGATGAAATAGCTAACTGCATTCCGCCCCTTCAACAATTCTCTCGCAACACCCGTCACACATGGAATGCACATCAGTTCACCCTTAAGCCTACCTTCGGACGTACTGTAAAATATAGAGATTCTTTTGTGAGCCGAACAACACGCATGTGGAATGCATTGCCTCACACGGTTTTCCCCTCTCATTACAGCCCACAATTGTTTAAGACCAATGTGCACCAGTACCTCTTCTCTATCCTCCCTATTAACCCTTCCACTCGTGCTGTGCATTAGCATTATAAGGGAACAAAAACCCCTTGTGCACTAGTGAATTATAAAAAAAAAAAAAAAATTATAAAACACAGTGACGCATTTCCGTCCCCGCAAGTTAAATGTGTGGAATTACTCCACCAGATTCCAATAACGCGCGCTTAGATGTTTACACATCAAAAAAAAAAGTCCAGACCTTTTTTTCTCACAACTGTCCCAACTGTTTTTTCTTCACTTCGACGGAGCAGCGGCGGCTGCGATTTGCTTGCATTTTACGGCTTTAACTTCGTTTCCGCGGAGAATAAAGTGTCAGCTCGGCTTTATTAAAGAATCAGGCAACTAAGCGAAGATAATTTTTGAATCGCAGATAAATCTCTTGCGAATGTTTGTTGAACGAGGGTTCAATAATTCATTAAGTTAATGGTATGCTATATTATTTGACGTACCTACGAAAGTTGCTCAGTTATTATGTAACTTCAGATTCACTTCACCATACCTACGCGGAAAAATATTGTATTACCCGAACCTCTTTCGATTCGGAATCAATTAATCATCAATTTAACTAATTAATAACTTAACTACCCTTAGGTTAACCCTGATAACGCTATGCATTATGCATACTACGAGTATGAATCCGAGAAGACAGCCACAATATATGCAAAATAAATTTAAGAAGACAAACATTGTCTGCCGTTGGGTCCCTGTTGTTCAAACACACCTTTAATTATTAACTATTTACCACCATTTGTTACCTAGCTTTAAGTCAAATTGTATATACAAAAAGTTTACTAAAATGTAATGTAAATGTAATTTCGGTTCGTAAAGCAACACTCAACATCTTACTGCGTAGAGATATTAATGATCATCATGCAGAAAAATTAATAAACCTCAAAAAATTACAAAAAAAAAAGGAGGATGCAAGAGTTACTTCTAATTACATACGGTCACCCAAGGATATTAAAGGCACCCACCGCATCCAATTAGCTCATCTCATCCACCATCAAGCAAACACTAAGTACTACCGCAGTTACATTTTGTGGTACTTTATTGCAAATTGCCTCGTTAACATGTTCCCAATTTGACAGCACCCATAATGAAATTAAACGTTAACAAGGCCATGACTCCAATCCCGTCGTTGCCATGTTGCCACCCGCTTCATAAATGTATGTACAGTGCGCTGCAGATGGCAACTTTAAACGTTGGCTAACGTGCGACAACTTAGAGGTTAATGTGCGTTCGAACGCCCCTTCTCTCCCTACCCACTGTACAAATGATAATGACAACATCCGCAGCAGTGCAACTGGTCTGTAAGCCAACTGTCCAAGATACGAAATTAACGCACGCTCCACGGAACAAAATGTGGAAAGGGAAAGCAAAAGAGTCATCTGCAATAATTGCATTTCATTTCTCTTTATACTAACAGCCCTGGTGCTGATGTTTCCTGTTCCTGCTACTGGTTTCTTTTAATTTTTCGTTAGAGAAGTCTCCCCATTTGCAGGAAGCTTATCACATGCACATACTTCCCTTGCTCGAAAGTCGAAACGAAAGGCAAGGGACCAGAAATGTGAACATAGTTAAAAATATATGGGAGCATATTCTGTTTCCAGGTCATTTGTAAATGGACCAAAACTAAAATTTTATGCCGTTACTCTGTCTAAGGAAATTTATACAAAAAATAAAAGTGAACTATGAATCAGAAATGAATTTGTGAACGGACAGAGTCCATTTGTTCGTTTTAGCTTATCACGTCCAGTTGCCCATTTTTGGGATAACAGAATAAATATAATCAAAAAGAACGAAAAGGAAAAATACGAAAAAGAGACACGAACAACTGATCCCAAGAGAACGGTAATGTGACTAAGTAGAGGAGGTTTTCAGTTGGTTATTTAGGGACTTCATGGCAGGACATAGTGATTTTTATTACGGGCTAACTTGTTCTTTTTTAAGGACATTTTCACTTTCTCTTCAACAATCGCATTTTTATAACCACAGCAGCAATAGATTAAGATAACCAGACGATTGGATGGAGTTACCCTCAAGAATATACATAGCAAAGAGGAGGACTACTTGAGGGTTGTGGAAAAGAATCCTTAAAGATAGATGTCCTTGGCTTATTTGTGGAAGAACGCCTTCGATTCCCTGCCTCCCCTTTAGGTCATGGGTTATCATTATGTCGATAAAATTTACTATTGCTGCTTGCATGTGTAGCCATGTTAGTCGCACATTTCTTGGTACGAATTGCCATGGCATGGCAATTCACATAGTGATTTAGTTCAGCAAACATTTTCGCATAAGTTATGTGACATATCCACCCATATACGCACACATGTTAATAGTTACATAGACTGAATTGATTCGCACATTGCTACTACCAACGGCGCCTGAGAAAATTAGCTTTATCAAATTGTTGTAAATCAGGACCGATTGAGCGAATTTATAAAGTGAATATTGAGAATGGAGTTGTATGAAATTGGCAGTGAAACTTTTATTAGGCGATGTGACACGGACTGATTCTGCTGTTTTTGTGTGATAAGTGTGAGACTGAGAATGCAAATCAAAAAATAATTCCAAACTTACCTTACCAACAACCAAACCGTAAACATGAGTTTAACTATAGTTTCGACTTTAAGTTTGTATGTACCAACAATCAAATTAATCGAAACTTTAACTACATCTGATTTTATCGCAAAATTATAACAGTATAACTCAAATGCGTTACAATTTTTTTCTGAGCTTTTAAATAATTGCTGAAAATGCCAATTTTCATTTAAAATATATTAAAATACTAGCGGACCCGGCGAACTTCGTTCCGCACAAATTCGTTAATGTAATGAAAATAATAATTCCGAACATGCACAATGCACATTGCACATGCTACTCAATTTCTTTCGTATCAGTCAGCCTTTCGCTTTTTCACGAAAGTCCTTTACGGTACACGATATATAAAGCGGAAGGTTACGCCACATATATTTCACTTAATGAGAAATATGGGAATTCATCGTTCTGAATAAGCGGAATCCGTGGAATTAGAATATTTGCCTTTGAATTTTCCACTCAAAATCTTCTCTTGCATGACATTTGATTTGATATTCTTCACAAACAAATCAAACGCGATCCGTTACAAATTTTCGGTGGATTGAGGTTGCGCAGCAAAATTATAATTGAGACTACTTTCAATTTCAAATTGTGTATCAAAATAATTCAAACATTAAATATTTTAAATAATTTTTGTTGTATTGGAAGTGACACTACCCGTTTTTTCTATCCAATCTATTTTTTGAGGTTCTCCATACACAGTTCTATCCCCAATTCCATTCCCTTAAACTTTCATTTTCACGTAGCATAATTATGTCCTTCCTTTGGTAAATACGAATCCACCAAGCACGATCCATTACCGAGTTATGAGTGTGCACATACGGACGTCAATCTTTTATGCCCGCGCAACCCCCTTGGTGGGTGGAATTTCGTAAAATCCGTTCTTAGCACTACTCTAATCGGCGAAAGCAATATTTCTACCAAATTTCAAGTCTCTACGCCTTATGGTTCCAGAGATGAGTCAATATATAGGTAAAAAAATCGTACGCCCCCGCAACCCCCCTTGTGAATGGAATTTCCTAAAATCCGTTCTTAGCTGACCTCTACTCTACGAAATGAATATTTCTACCGAATTTCAAGTCTCTACGTCTTATGGTTCCAGAGATGGCGTAGGGACATAAGTCCCCGGGATATAACTCCCAATTTTTAATTTTGGGACTTATAACCCACTTGAGTGAGACATAAATCCCAAATTCGATTTGGGACTTATATCCCACACCATCGGGACATAAGTCCCAAAATTGTTTTGCCGAAGATGGGACATAAGTCCCAAGTTTTCGCATAATAGTTAGCAATATATTGTGAAATCCATTAGGTATCCATCCCCTTTTTCCACTACACACACCAACAATAATTGTTCTTAATAATTTAGGAAATTAAACTAACAGTTTGGAACAAACCAAAAAATATAATCTAACCAAATATTTTAATTTTATTTTCTTAAATTCTCAAAAACTAGAGTTTTATATGTTCTTTTGAGGATATGAGAAAATGTATTAACAAAATTTCTTTCGTTTGAGAAAAAAGCTTATAAAATTTAAGGTTTTGAGAATTTGAGAAAATAAAAGTAAAAAAATCGCGTAAAAAAAACCTATCGCGCGCGATGCAAAGTCTGAGCCCTTATATAACATTTGCAGTTATTATAGTCTCACTGTCCATTTCCCCGAAAGTAGCTTATAATATTAAAAACTGGACTAACTAAGAAACCAATTACTGAAATGCTTGCATTGTGCTCCACAAATTGTTAGTAAACTCATTGCTTTTTTTTTTTGTAATTTTAAGTAATGCGTTTGACTTTCTTTTGGGAAAATCTGTAAGCTTGTCAAAAAAAAAATTGTTGTGTGGGACATAAGGCCCAACATTTTTGTTTGGGACTTATGTCCGTATAGTGTGGGACATAAGTCCCAAATTCGATTTGTCTCACTCAAGTGGGTTATAAGTCCCAATATTAAAAATTGGGACTTATGTCCCTGCGCCTCCAGAGATATTGTGATGAGTGAAAAATTAAGAATGATATAAAATTGCTTATTAAGTCATGACAAAACAAAAAAAAAATTAAAAGGCACTCCGGGAGTGCCGACAGAAGTGATAACTTGAACAATTACGTGTGTATTTTTCGAATCGTCAGAAAATATATTATTGTGTAGGAAGTACTTTTAAATAAAGTGTTTTTTTATTCATTATTATAAACTACTACTACTACAAAAATTATGTTACATTTTTCATTTTCATTTAATGCGGTATTTTACATCAAAAATAATACATATTATTTTACATACAAAATTGCAATCTATTGTTTAAAATGTATAAATTTACAGATACATGAAATATTAAATTTAAAAATTAATGGGTATTCTTTGAAATGCATACCAATGACACTTATGAAATTTCATCAACAACTTCAAACTCTTCCATCATCATCATCATTATTA
The DNA here is from genome assembly GCA_946477585.1 of Cheilosia urbana. NCBI lineage: Eukaryota > Metazoa > Arthropoda > Insecta > Diptera > Syrphidae > Cheilosia > Cheilosia urbana. The sequence continues at coordinate 42,022,599 of OX297853.1, forward strand.
TCATTATATTTGAAAACGGATACTATAAGTTTATGATAGGTAACTAAAATAGGAAACAAACAATTTTGATTCGAATCTATTTAAATATCTTGTAAACATGGCATCAATTGTAGTTTTACGTCTAGTCGTGCTAAGATTGCGATCATTGCTCATCGTTAAATCAAATTTGCTATTTAAAAATTCAATTAATGGTAGATTTTTATCATCTGCAAGGTTGATGTTGAAATCCCCACTCAAAATGATTGGAATATCATCAAATCTCTTCCCAACTTTATCTCGAAGTAATGCAGAATTATCTTTAGCATATATAAGTAAATTTCATCGATGCTGTCTTCCAGCGTAATCTAGATAGATTACAGTCTCGAATGTACATATCTTACTTCAGCTACCACAATCCGATTGTATCTAGTTGTATTCTACCGAAACTAGCACAGAACGAATAAATTAATAATAATTATACTGAAGCTTAATTGAATATGAATTTCTTTCCGAAAAATACAAATTTTACTTTTAAAAGAAAAAGAACGAGAAAAGACAACAATATTTTTCTGTCTTGCCGCATCGCCATTGATAATGCTCTAGATCTCGTGGTACGGCATCAATTGTAGTTTTATATTCATTATTTTACACAAAAATTACTAATCATATTTTACAGTATACACTAAGGCGACATGAATATTACAATTATTTATATAGTATACCTACTCTTAGGGTGGCAAGTTTACCACAGTTTTCTATTTCTTGTTTCGGTAATTATAACACAAGCTACTGTGCCGTAAATGTGCACAAACCCAAAATCGTAGATATAATATGTCGGAATTAAGCCTGGTAAAATTAAGTTATGAAGTCCCCATACAAAACAGGTAATTGAAATAATTTTGGTAACAATCAATTTGTCGCTACCATAAATTACCATAGTAACGTATTCAAATAAAAATCATCGTAGATTAAGCTATAAATTACCTACCCCTAAAAGTAAGCAATAGTACAAAAGTTTACAACTAAAAGTATGAAATCGGTGTCGGTGTCGGTGTCCGTGTCGGTTTCGGTGTCGGTGTCGCGAGTTTGCTAATTTTTGCCCATCCCAACGCGCCCTAAAAGTATGCAATCGGTGTCGGTGTCGGAGTCGGTGTCGGTGTCGGTGTCGGTGTCGGAGTCGGTGTCGGTGTCGGTGTCGGTGTCGGAGCCGGTGTCGGTGTCGGTGTCGGTGTCGGTGTCGGTGTCGGTGTCGGTGTCGGAGTCGGTGTCGGTGTCGGTGTCGGTGTCGGTGTCGGAGCCGGTGTCGGTGTCGGTGTCGGTGTCGGTGTCGGTGTCGCGAGTTTGCTAATTTTTGCCCATCCAAATAGTGCCCAACGCGCCTAAAGTAGTTATCACTTCAAAAAATAAAAATTAGGGATGGACCACCCTTAACATTTATGGGGATGAAAAATAGATATGGTCCGATTCTCCACCCTAGCCGATATGCATGCTAAGATTCACGAAAATTGGTCGAGCTGTTTCGGAGGAATTCAACCACGCACACCGTGGCAAGAGAATTTTATATATTACTAGCTGTCCCGGCAAACTTCGTTCCGCCCAAATTTGTTATTGTAATGAAAATAATAATTCCGAGCATGCACATTGCACTTGCTACTTTATGTAATTCGGCCAACTAAAATTCCTTTTTTAAAACTTATATTAAATGCCTTAGAACTAAATGACGAATAGCATTGTTGATTTGTTTCAATCAAACCGCAATGATTTTTACGTATCGGCCAACCTTCCGCTTTTCACTAAATCCATGTGAGAAACATGGGAATTCAAGATTGATTCTACAAATGCACAAACTTCCATCGATTATACTTGCAACAAATTATTTGCCATGGTGAAAGCGAGACGCACGGGAAATGTACGAATGGCAAATCGTTCTGAATAAGCGGAATCTGTGGAATGAGAGTGTTTGCTTTTGGATTTTCCCCTCAAAATCATCACTTGCATGACATTTGATTTCATTTGATTTCGATTGAGTTTCGGTACAATGATGTTGTGCAACAAAATTATAACTGAGTCGACTTTCAAATCCAAATTATGTAGAGGTAAAGCCCGGAACATACAAAGAATTCGAAAATTCAACTAATCCAAATAAAGTATTGTTTTCACAACAAAAGGTAGCATAAGTCCTTCCTTGTAACCAAAAATCATAAAAATCGAACGTTCCGTACCCGAATCAGTTTTTTGTATATGTAACTGTACCCACCCGGCTTTTCCCGTACCTTTCGTATCAAAAGTTATATTAAAATTAAAAAAATAAAAAGGCAAATCGTTCTGAATAAGTGGAATCCGCGGAAAGGAACATCTTCGACTTTGAATTTTCCAATAAAAATCGTTGCTTGCATACTATTTGATATTAAATTCTTCACAATCAAACGCGTACCGTTACAAAGTTTTGGTTCGTTTAGGTTGCGCAACAAAGTGGGATAGTTGGTGGCTTCGTTTTCCATCACGGAGTCGACTGATTTCATTTGTATGAATGCAACTCACCAGCGATTTGGTTATGAATGGCGAAATTCAAATGATCGACGTTCTTGTTTTTCGCAGTCAAAATCACTCTTACACTCAGCCAATCATGGTCGATATTCGGGAAAACATTCATGATTAGTTCTTTCGGTGTCGTTGTAAAGTTGCAAACATTTTGTGGAAACTCAATCAGGCCGGTGATTAAGTTTGCTGGAATCACACCATTGCCATCGCCAACAATTGCCAGGAGAACTCTGCAGCGGACTGGTCATTTTGTAAAGAAACTCGCATGTTTGTTGTCAAATGCAATTTCTTGACGTATCGCCATAAAGCAGACGCCTTCAAGCATTCAATTCATCTGCCGGAGTTGATCTCGAAATGACAGGTAGCCTTTGACGAAAATCGGCTGAAAGCAAGATTGTTGCTCCACCCAAAAGTCGCTTATCATGACGTAAATCCTTCAAAGTACGATTCAGGGCCTCCAACGCACGTTTGTGAGCCATTGTGCATTCGTCCCATATCATAATCTTACATTGCTGCAGTACTTTCGCCATCGCAGTGTTCTTTGAAATGTTGCATGTAGGTTCTTCTTCCACTTGCAGATTCAATGGCAATTTCAATGCAGGATGAGCTGTACGACCACCTTCTAACAAAGTAGCCGCTATCCCAGAAGAGGCTAGGGCCAAAACGATCTCAGATCTCGAACGAATTGTATCCAAAATCAGTGAAATCATAAATCTATTTCCAGTTATCGACTGCTTGCATCAATTCATCGTACACTTTCTTTTATTCTTGATTCAACAAACATTTGTTTGAACAGTTTGACTCAATGTGATTCGATCGAAGTCCATTTCTCGCTCCAATTCTCGATTAAATGCGTCTTGCATTGAACGATTTAGCTGTGTCATCCCCAATTTGCACAACAAATTGCCACTCATGAGCAGACACATATCCTCGATCAAATCAAAACTTTGTTGCGCATTTCATCTGACATCTCCAGTTCATTATCCGATGTCACAGTGCGAATTCGATGCAAAATATCGTCGGCCATAATATCATCTTTGTATAATCAAAGTACATATCTACTTCATTTCAAAAAGTTACTTAATGTAACATAGTAAATATAATTTATTAGAACACATTTTTATGTATATTTAAAAGAAAAAAAAAAAAACAAAAATTTCAAAATTGTTGACAACAACAATTTGCTTGGAAAATAATTAAAATAATGGACAACAACAATTGCTTTTAAAATTAAAATTTTTGTTTGTTTGTTTTATATTTGAAGTGTCACTACTTGATTTTATCCAGTTTCTTTTTTTTCAAAGTGTATTTCCCCATAAAAAAAATAAAAAATTTAGTGGTGGACCAAGCTAACTTGTTTATTGGTACACAATTTATTTTAATTTCGACTATTGCGCTAAACTCGAGTCTAAATTTGGTTGTTGGTAAGGCCGAATGAAAATAATGGAAAGAGGTGGCTGAGTCAATAGGATTATATAAATCACTTAACAGGGGCTTAATGACATATTACAAGACAAGTTCAAGCGGGTCAATGGATGGACTAAACCCTCACTCCGCACAAATTGCTTAGCTTGTTCTATGTCTCGACTTAGAGCAGGGTGATATAGGGTAGGCAAATAAATATTTGTATTTGTAAAAAAAATTCTTGTTAATTGAAAGCCCTGATTATTTGACTACAAAACTGAATAATTTGCCGTAAAGGCGAATCTGCCACATGGTCATGAATTGAAATGACGCAATGCATTAAGAATAAATACTGTCTTTATTTGAATAATTAAGCAAATCTTAAATCTATAAACAACAAAATTAAATGAGATCAGAATTTAATTTTGAGACCACAAAAAAAAAAAAATGTAAATGATAAACGTAGAATAAAAGGATTTACTGAAAAAATAATTGCACGTTGTATTGACCCATGTCCTTAAAAAAGGTAAGGTTTGAATATCTTGACGATCCAGCAGCCCCATGTGCTTTTGTCGAAAGTGCCCCATCCTTGGCTTTAGTAAACATTATTGTTTGCCTCCTTGTGGAAAGAAAAAATTGCCAAAAAATACTGAACTTAAAGAAATTGAAAGACGGTCCACTGCAACTGCTACAGAAGAACAGTCATGTTCTTGTATTTCAATTTTCAAGTACGATCTGAGAGAACAGTGTGGGGTATGACACGAGTTGCCATCAAACATTTTATTTAAAAACTATCCGACCCGTGCTCGGCTTGCTTGGCCAGCGCATTTTAAATCACAATTGAGTGTGACTCCCTCTCAATTTCAATAACATTTCAAATTTCATACCTTATCTCTCTCCCATGCGTTACATTTGCTCTACCGTTCATGTATACAATAATACTCCAGCAATTTCACTTCTTTTATTCTTCACTTCTTTACTATAGCCTGTAGGTATCTACGTAGGTACAGTGATCCCCGCATAAGTGACCCTCGCTTAATTGCGTCCCTCGTTTAATTCATCCGAAAATTGAACAAGCAAAGCATTCCATAAGAAAGGTACAGAACTTTTCCCGTTTAAAACGCTTTATTGATTTTTCAATCTTCTCGTAATTGCAGTCCTCGGATAATTTCGTTTAAAAGCGTACATTTTTCCCGATGCAACAATCTGGGGATTACTGATCAAAACAACTACAAAAACCTTAAACTTTGTATTTACACCTCCATACGTCCATCATCGCACGTCATCATGCTCCCAAAAAACAGGCATTGCAATGAAAGGAATAGCCTATGTCCTTCTCATAATCTTAATTAACATTACAAACAAATTTTCATCGCAGTAGTTTTTACGCCAATCGTTAGCAGCTTGAATATGCCTACAGTCTTATATGTATAGATTAACTGCCTTTCTGTAATAGCGAAAGTCAAAAGTCGACAGCACCCCACCCTACCCTACATAAGTAACCTTCTTCTAAAGGGTTAAGTTTTAAGGGCCGATGTTGATTTTGAATAAAACACAAATTATTTAGGAAACTATTGTCATTTCTTTTTATTATGACAATACTGGTGTAGTTCAATTATGTATGGAACAAAATATCGGCCAAATAGCCGCCGCGACCTCGGCGGCACACCCCCGATGGTCCAAATTTTCGATAACACTGAGGCATAATTGAGGTTCTATGCCGTTAATGTGCCGAATTATCTCATCCCTAAGCTCTTGAATTATTGCTGGCTTATCGACGTACACCTTTTCTTTCAAATAACTCCAAAGAAAGAAGTCCAACGGTGTCAATTCACATGATCTTGGCGGCCAACTGAGGTGAAAATGTGCCTCATCACTGAAGATGATTTTCTTCGAAAATTGATCATCCACTGTTGCTATATATCTGGCCACCATTCTCACCATTGATGACGCTTGAAATGGTCAAGAGGCTATAGTTCTTGAGTCAATTGCACCTTGTTAGCGCGTAAATGCAAGTCTTTATCCATAATGTTCATCAACGACGAGCGTGAGAGGTGCAATTGTTGGGCAAGACGACGAGTTGAGGTGGAAGGCTCTTCAGCCACACTATCGCGAACAGCAGCAATATTTTCTGCAGTACGAGCTGTACGAGTATGGACTGGTGTTTTCACATCTCCTACAGACCCGGTTTGCTCAAATTTTTGCACGATTTTTCCGATTTTCATAATAAGCCTGAATAACTTTAACGCGTTGATGAGGACTTAATAATTGGTTGTGATGCCAATGCACATAACACAGTGTGGGGCAGCACCAACGATAATTACAGAGGAGAAGCATTATTCGAATTTGTATCATGCAAGGATCTGGCTATATTAAACAGGGGAACAGAGCCAACCTTCGTGGATGTGAGGCGGAAGGAAGTGATCGATGTTACCCTGTGCAGTAGCCAGATAATTGAAAGAATATCAAATTGGAGGGTACGGGATCAGGCTACATTGTCGGATCACAGAGGCATTTCATTTGATGTTCGCTACGGGTCTAAAAGAAAAAAAGATCGGAAATACATCAGAATTCCGAAGAATACGGATAGGACTAAATACCTTGAAGTATTGGAGGAAAAACTGAATGTAAAAGGATTCGGAATACCGAAAAACACTTGGCATGTAGAATCACAGCTGAAGCATCTGCAATCAGCTGTTGAAGATGCGTGTCGAGTGGCTTGCACACCTACCTTAGTGGAAAAACAAGATCCAGCGCCTTGGTGGTGTAGGGAACTTGAAAAGCTAAAGAAGGATGTGAGGAAAACCTTCAATCACGCCATGAGGAGGGGAGAACCCGAAGCATGGGATGAGTATAAGGCGAAAAAGAAAGAGATGAATGTTACTCTGCGACGACGTAAAAAGGAGTCATGGAGGGACTTTTGCTCGAGTATGAGGAGTACGTCTGAAGTCAGTAGACTACAAAAGATTGTCTCCAGGGATCCAGTTTCCAAGATCGGACTCATTCGTAATAGAGATGGGGAGATGTTGGAAACACTGGATCAGACAAATGAGGTCCTAATGGAGGTACACTTTCCAGGAAGCTATAAGTCAGATCAGCCCTGGGCTCCAAGAAAACAAGGAGCGAACAGGATGGATAGGACGGAAGCAGAACGGATCGTAACACCAGAAGCGGTCAAGGGTGCGATAGCAACATTTTCACCCTTCAAAACCGCGGGGCCGGATGGTATATTTCCAGGTCTAATGCAATGGGGAGTAGACGTGATTGCACCAAGGCTCAGGAATATATACGTTGCATGCCTAGCAATAGGCTATATTCCGATTACATGGAGGGAGACAAATGTGGTCTTCCTTCCAAAGCCGGGAAAAAGGATTACACCGAGGCAAAGGCCTTCAGGCCAGTTAGCCTAACATCCTTTCTGTTGAAAACAATGGAAAGGGTGGTGGTGGACTATATGGAGAGTACTGCGCTTAAGATGTATCCTTTAAATAGTAGACAGCATGCCTACAGGGCAGGCATGTCTACAGAAACAGCGCTACATCAAGTAGTACGCATTGCAGAAGAAGAGCTAAATACCGGGGGCATTGCGATGACCACCATAATGGACATTGAAGGTACCTTCGATAAGATATGCTTTGAAAGTCTGAAACAAGCCTTGGAAAAACGTAGGGTTAACCCGTTGGTGGTAAGATGGGTATACAATATGTTGAACACAAGGGCGATAAATATTCAGACGCGAACCTTATACCTTATCCCTCTCCCATGCGTTACATTTGTTTTACCATTCATGTATACAATAATACTCCAGCAATTCCACTTCTTTTATTCTTCACTTCTTTACTATAGCCTGTAGGTATCCACGTAGGTACAGTGATCCCCGCATAAGTGACCCTCGCTTAATTGCGTCCCTCGTTTAATTCATCCGAAAATTGAACAAGCAAAGCATTCCATAAGAAAGGTACAGAACTTTTCCCGTTTAAAACGCTTTATTGATTTTTCAATCTTCTCGTAATTGCAGTCCTCGGATAATTTCGTTTAAAAGCGTACATTTTTCCCGATGCAACAATCTGGGGATTACTGATCAAAACAACTACAAAAACCTTAAACTTTGTATTTACACCTCCATACGTCCATCATCGCACGTCATCATGCTCCCAAAAAACAGGCATTGCAATGAAAGGAATAGCCTATGTCCTTCTCATAATCTTAATTAACATTACAAACAAATTTTCATCGCAGTAGTTTTTACGCCAATCGTTAGCAGCTTGAATATGCCTACAGTCTTATATGTATAGATTAACTGCCTTTCTGTAATAGCGAAAGTCAAAAGTCGACAGCACCCCACCCTACCCTACATAAGTAACCTTCTTCTAAAGGGTTAAGTTTTAAGGGCCGATGTTGATTTTGAATAAAACACAAATTATTTAGGAAATCATTTCTTTTTATTATGACAATACTGGTGTAGTTCAATTATGTATGGAACAAAATATCGGCCAAATAGCCGCCGCGACCTCGGCGGCACACCCCCGATGGTCCAAATTTTCGATAACACTGAGGCATAATTGAGGTTCTATGCCGTTAATGTGCCGAATTATCTCATCCCTAAGCTCTTGAATTATTGCTGGCTTATCGACGTACACCTTTTCTTTCAAATAACTCCAAAGAAAGAAGTCCAACGGTGTCAAATCACATGATCGTGGCGGCCAACTGAGGTGAAAATGTGCCTCATCACTGAAGATGATTTTCTTCGAAAATTGATTATCCACTGTTGCCATATCTTGCCACCATTCTCACCATTGATGACGCTTGAAATGGTCAAGAGGCTATAGTTCTTGAGTCAATTGCACCTTGTAAGTGCGTAAATGCAAGTCTTTATCCATAATGTTCATCAACGACGAGCGTGAGAGGTGCAATTGTTGGGCAAGACGACGAGTTGAGGTGGAAGGCTCTTCAGCCACACTATCGCGAACAGCAGCAATATTTTCTGCAGTACGAGCTGTACGAGTATGGACTGGTGTTTTCACATCTCCTACAGACCCGGTTTGCTCAAATTTTTGCACGATTTTTCCGATTTTCATAATAAGCCTGAATAACTTTAACGCGTTGATGAGGACTTAATAATTGGTTGTGATGCCAATGCACATAACACAGTGTGGGGCAGCACCAACGATAATTACAGAGGAGAAGCATTATTCGAATTTGTATCATGCAAGGATCTGGCTATATTAAACAGGGGAACAGAGCCAACCTTCGTGGATGTGAGGCGGAAGGAAGTGATCGATGTTACCCTGTGCAGTAGCCAGATAATTGAAAGAATATCAAATTGGAGGGTACGGGATCAGGCTACATTGTCGGATCACAGAGGCATTTCATTTGATGTTCGCTACGGGTCTAAAAGAAAAAAAGATCGGAAATACATCAGAATTCCGAAGAATACGGATAGGACTAAATACCTTGAAGTATTGGAGGAAAAACTGAATGTAAAAGGATTCGGAATACCGAAAAACACTTGGCATGTAGAATCACAGCTGAAGCATCTGCAATCAGCTGTTGAAGATGCGTGTCGAGTGGCTTGCACACCTACCTTAGTGGAAAAACAAGATCCAGCGCCTTGGTGGTGTAGGGAACTTGAAAAGCTAAAGAAGGATGTGAGGAAAACCTTCAATCACGCCATGAGGAGGGGAGAACCCGAAGCATGGGATGAGTATAAGGCGAAAAAGAAAGAGATGAATGTTACTCTGCGACGACGTAAAAAGGAGTCATGGAGGGACTTTTGCTCGAGTATGAGGAGTACGTCTGAAGTCAGTAGACTACAAAAGATTGTCTCCAGGGATCCAGTTTCCAAGATCGGACTCATTCGTAATAGAGATGGGGAGATGTTGGAAACACTGGATCAGACAAATGAGGTCCTAATGGAGGTACACTTTCCAGGAAGCTATAAGTCAGATCAGCCCTGGGCTCCAAGAAAACAAGGAGCGAACAGGATGGATAGGACGGAAGCAGAACGGATCGTAACACCAGAAGCGGTCAAGGGTGCGATAGCAACATTTTCACCCTTCAAAACCGCGGGGCCGGATGGTATATTTCCAGGTCTAATGCAATGGGGAGTAGACGTAATTGCACCAAGGCTCAGGAATATATACGTTGCATGCCTAGCAATAGGCTATATTCCGATTACATGGAGGAAGACAAATGTGGTCTTCCTTCCAAAGCCGGGAAAAAGGATTACACCGAGGCAAAGGCCTTCAGGCCAGTTAGCCTAACATCCTTTCTGTTGAAAACAATGGAAAGGGTGGTGGTGGACTATATGGAGAGTACTGCGCTTAAGATGTATCCTTTAAATAGTAGACAGCATGCCTACAGGGCAGGCATGTCTACAGAAACAGCGCTACATCAAGTAGTACGCATTGCAGAAGAAGAGCTAAATACCGGGGGCATTGCGATGACCACCATAATGGACATTGAAGGTACCTTCGATAAGATATGCTTTGAAAGTCTGAAACAAGCCTTGGAAAAACGTAGGGTTAACCCGTTGGTGGTAAGATGGGTATACAATATGTTGAACACAAGGGCGATAAATATTCAGACGCGAACCTTATACCTTATCCCTCTCCCATGCGTTACATTTGTTTTACCATTCATGTATACAATAATACTCCAGCAATTCCACTTCTTTTATTCTTCACTTCTTTACTATAGCCTGTAGGTATCCACGTAGGTACAGTGATCCCCGCATAAGTGACCCTCGCTTAATTGCGTCCCTCGTTTAATTCATCCGAAAATTGAACAAGCAAAGCATTCCATAAGAAAGGTACAGAACTTTTCCCGTTTAAAACGCTTTATTGATTTTTCAATCTTCTCGTAATTGCAGTCCTCGGATAATTTCGTTTAAAAGCGTACATTTTTCCCGATGCAACAATCTGGGGATTACTGATCAAAACAACTACAAAAACCTTAAACTTTGTATTTACACCTCCATACGTCCATCATCGCACGTCATCATGCTCCCAAAAAACAGGCATTGCAATGAAAGGAATAGCCTATGTCCTTCTCATAATCTTAATTAACATTACAAACAAATTTTCATCGCAGTAGTTTTTACGCCAATCGTTAGCAGCTTGAATATGCCTACAGTCTTATATGTATAGATTAACTGCCTTTCTGTAATAGCGAAAGTCAAAAGTCGACAGCACCCCACCCTACCCTACATAAGTAACCTTCTTCTAAAGGGTTAAGTTTTAAGGGCCGATGTTGATTTTGAATAAAACACAAATTATTTAGGAAATCATTTCTTTTTATTATGACAATACTGGTGTAGTTCAATTATGTATGGAACAAAATATCGGCCAAATAGCCGCCGCGACCTCGGCGGCACACCCCCGATGGTCCAAATTTTCGATAACACTGAGGCATAATTGAGGTTCTATGCCGTTAATGTGCCGAATTATCTCATCCCTAAGCTCTTGAATTATTGCTGGCTTATCGACGTACACCTTTTCTTTCAAATAACTCCAAAGAAAGAAGTCCAACGGTGTCAAATCACATGATCGTGGCGGCCAACTGAGGTGAAAATGTGCCTCATCACTGAAGATGATTTTCTTCGAAAATTGATTATCCACTGTTGCCATATCTTGCCACCATTCTCACCATTGATGACGCTTGAAATGGTCAAGAGGCTATAGTTCTTGAGTCAATTGCACCTTGTAAGTGCGTAAATGCAAGTCTTTATCCATAATGTTCATCAACGACGAGCGTGAGAGGTGCAATTGTTGGGCAAGACGACGAGTTGAGGTGGAAGGCTCTTCAGCCACACTATCGCGAACAGCAGCAATATTTTCTGCAGTACGAGCTGTACGAGTATGGACTGGTGTTTTCACATCTCCTACAGACCCGGTTTGCTCAAATTTTTGCACGATTTTTCCGATTTTCATAATAAGCCTGAATAACTTTAACGCGTTGATGAGGACTTAATAATTGGTTGTGATGCCAATGCACATAACACAGTGTGGGGCAGCACCAACGATAATTACAGAGGAGAAGCATTATTCGAATTTGTATCATGCAAGGATCTGGCTATATTAAACAGGGGAACAGAGCCAACCTTCGTGGATGTGAGGCGGAAGGAAGTGATCGATGTTACCCTGTGCAGTAGCCAGATAATTGAAAGAATATCAAATTGGAGGGTACGGGATCAGGCTACATTGTCGGATCACAGAGGCATTTCATTTGATGTTCGCTACGGGTCTAAAAGAAAAAAAGATCGGAAATACATCAGAATTCCGAAGAATACGGATAGGACTAAATACCTTGAAGTATTGGAGGAAAAACTGAATGTAAAAGGATTCGGAATACCGAAAAACACTTGGCATGTAGAATCACAGCTGAAGCATCTGCAATCAGCTGTTGAAGATGCGTGTCGAGTGGCTTGCACACCTACCTTAGTGGAAAAACAAGATCCAGCGCCTTGGTGGTGTAGGGAACTTGAAAAGCTAAAGAAGGATGTGAGGAAAACCTTCAATCACGCCATGAGGAGGGGAGAACCCGAAGCATGGGATGAGTATAAGGCGAAAAAGAAAGAGATGAATGTTACTCTGCGACGACGTAAAAAGGAGTCATGGAGGGACTTTTGCTCGAGTATGAGGAGTACGTCTGAAGTCAGTAGACTACAAAAGATTGTCTCCAGGGATCCAGTTTCCAAGATCGGACTCATTCGTAATAGAGATGGGGAGATGTTGGAAACACTGGATCAGACAAATGAGGTCCTAATGGAGGTACACTTTCCAGGAAGCTATAAGTCAGATCAGCCCTGGGCTCCAAGAAAACAAGGAGCGAACAGGATGGATAGGACGGAAGCAGAACGGATCGTAACACCAGAAGCGGTCAAGGGTGCGATAGCAACATTTTCACCCTTCAAAACCGCGGGGCCGGATGGTATATTTCCAGGTCTAATGCAATGGGGAGTAGACGTAATTGCACCAAGGCTCAGGAATATATACGTTGCATGCCTAGCAATAGGCTATATTCCGATTACATGGAGGAAGACAAATGTGGTCTTCCTTCCAAAGCCGGGAAAAAGGATTACACCGAGGCAAAGGCCTTCAGGCCAGTTAGCCTAACATCCTTTCTGTTGAAAACAATGGAAAGGGTGGTGGTGGACTATATGGAGAGTACTGCGCTTAAGATGTATCCTTTAAATAGTAGACAGCATGCCTACAGGGCAGGCATGTCTACAGAAACAGCGCTACATCAAGTAGTACGCATTGCAGAAGAAGAGCTAAATACCGGGGGCATTGCGATGACCACCATAATGGACATTGAAGGTACCTTCGATAAGATATGCTTTGAAAGTCTGAAACAAGCCTTGGAAAAACGTAGGGTTAACCCGTTGGTGGTAAGATGGGTATACAATATGTTGAACACAAGGGCGATAAATATTCAGACGCGAACCTTATACCTTATCCCTCTCCCATGCGTTACATTTGTTTTACCATTCATGTATACAATAATACTCCAGCAATTCCACTTCTTTTATTCTTCACTTCTTTACTATAGCCTGTAGGTATCCACGTAGGTACAGTGATCCCCGCATAAGTGACCCTCGCTTAATTGCGTCCCTCGTTTAATTCATCCGAAAATTGAACAAGCAAAGCATTCCATAAGAAAGGTACAGAACTTTTCCCGTTTAAAACGCTTTATTGATTTTTCAATCTTCTCGTAATTGCAGTCCTCGGATAATTTCGTTTAAAAGCGTACATTTTTCCCGATGCAACAATCTGGGGATTACTGATCAAAACAACTACAAAAACCTTAAACTTTGTATTTACACCTCCATACGTCCATCATCGCACGTCATCATGCTCCCAAAAAACAGGCATTGCAATGAAAGGAATAGCCTATGTCCTTCTCATAATCTTAATTAACATTACAAACAAATTTTCATCGCAGTAGTTTTTACGCCAATCGTTAGCAGCTTGAATATGCCTACAGTCTTATATGTATAGATTAACTGCCTTTCTGTAATAGCGAAAGTCAAAAGTCGACAGCACCCCACCCTACCCTACATAAGTAACCTTCTTCTAAAGGGTTAAGTTTTAAGGGCCGATGTTGATTTTGAATAAAACACAAATTATTTAGGAAATCATTTCTTTTTATTATGACAATACTGGTGTAGTTCAGTTATGTATGGAACAAAATATCGGCCAAATAGCCGCCGCGACCTCGGCGGCACACCCCCGATGGTCCAAATTTTCGATAACACTGAGGCATAGTTGAGGTTCTATGCCGTTAATGTGCCGAATTATCTCATCCCTAAGCTATTGAATTATTGCTGGCTTATCGACGTACACCTTTTCTTTCAAATAACTCCAAAGAAAGAAGTCCAACGGTGTCAAATCACATGATCGTGGCGGCCAACTGAGGTGAAAATGTGCCTCATCACTGAAGATGATTTTCTTCGAAAATTGATTATCCACTGTTGCCATATCTTGCCACCATTCTCACCATTGATGACGCTTGAAATGGTCAAGAGGCTATAGTTCTTGAGTCAATTGCACCTTGTAAGCGCGTAAATGCAAGTCTTTATCCATAATGTTCATCAACGACGAGCGTGAGAGGTGCAATTGTTGGGCAAGACGACGAGTTGAGGTGGAAGGCTCTTCAGCCACACTATCGCGAACAGCAGCAATATTTTCTGCAGTACGAGCTGTACGAGTATGGACTGGTGTTTTCACATCTCCTACAGACCCGGTTTGCTCAAATTTTTGCACGATTTTTCCGATTTTCATAATAAGCCTGAATAACTTTAACGCGTTGATGAGGACTTAATAATTGGTTGTGATGCCAATGCACATAACACAGTGTGGGGCAGCACCAACGATAATTACAGAGGAGAAGCATTATTCGAATTTGTATCATGCAAGGATCTGGCTATATTAAACAGGGGAACAGAGCCAACCTTCGTGGATGTGAGGCGGAAGGAAGTGATCGATGTTACCCTGTGCAGTAGCCAGATAATTGAAAGAATATCAAATTGGAGGGTACGGGATCAGGCTACATTGTCGGATCACAGAGGCATTTCATTTGATGTTCGCTACGGGTCTAAAAGAAAAAAAGATCGGAAATACATCAGAATTCCGAAGAATACGGATAGGACTAAATACCTTGAAGTATTGGAGGAAAAACTGAATGTAAAAGGATTCGGAATACCGAAAAACACTTGGCATGTAGAATCACAGCTGAAGCATCTGCAATCAGCTGTTGAAGATGCGTGTCGAGTGGCTTGCACACCTACCTTAGTGGAAAAACAAGATCCAGCGCCTTGGTGGTGTAGGGAACTTGAAAAGCTAAAGAAGGATGTGAGGAAAACCTTCAATCACGCCATGAGGAGGGGAGAACCCGAAGCATGGGATGAGTATAAGGCGAAAAAGAAAGAGATGAATGTTACTCTGCGACGACGTAAAAAGGAGTCATGGAGGGACTTTTGCTCGAGTATGAGGAGTACGTCTGAAGTCAGTAGACTACAAAAGATTGTCTCCAGGGATCCAGTTTCCAAGATCGGACTCATTCGTAATAGAGATGGGGAGATGTTGGAAACACTGGATCAGACAAATGAGGTCCTAATGGAGGTACACTTTCCAGGAAGCTATAAGTCAGATCAGCCCTGGGCTCCAAGAAAACAAGGAGCGAACAGGATGGATAGGACGGAAGCAGAACGGATCGTAACACCAGAAGCGGTCAAGGGTGCGATAGCAACATTTTCACCCTTCAAAACCGCGGGGCCGGATGGTATATTTCCAGGTCTAATGCAATGGGGAGTAGACGTGATTGCACCAAGGCTCAGGAATATATACGTTGCATGCCTAGCAATAGGCTATATTCCGATTACATGGAGGGAGACAAATGTGGTCTTCCTTCCAAAGCCGGGAAAAAGGATTACACCGAGGCAAAGGCCTTCAGGCCAGTTAGCCTAACATCCTTTCTGTTGAAAACAATGGAAAGGGTGGTGGTGGACTATATGGAGAGTACTGCGCTTAAGATGTATCCTTTAAATAGTAGACAGCATGCCTACAGGGCAGGCATGTCTACAGAAACAGCGCTACATCAAGTAGTACGCATTGCAGAAGAAGAGCTAAATACCGGGGCATTGCGATGACCACCATAATGGACATTGAAGGTATCTTCGATAAGATATGCTTTGAAAGTCTGAAACAAGCCTTGGAAAAACGTAGGGTTAACCCGTTGGTGGTAAGATGGGTATAAAATATGTTGAACACAAGGGCGATAAATATTCAGACGGGAACCTCAAAACTCAGAGGAAGGGTTAGCAGAGGTTGCCCACAAGGAGGTGTTCTCTCACCTACACTGTGGAATATCACTGTGGACTCTCTTCTCGACAGACTCGACAGAGGCGACTGGCATTCACACAGTGGGATATGCCGAAGACATAGCAATAATGGCCAGAGGCAGTTTCATAGACGTCACCGCAGATATCATGAGGAATGCGCTCAAAGTGGTGGAACGGTGGTGTCTGGAACAAGGGCTTTCCATTAATGCGAAGAAAACAGATCTAATAATCTTCACAAGGAAGTTGAAAAATCTGGAATTTCGACCCTTAACACTTTTCGGATCGGAACTAAGTATGGCCAAGAAGGTTAAGTATCTCGGAGTCTATCTAGATGCTATACTTACTTGGCACTACCATGTTGAGGAGAAGGTCAGGAAGGCAAAAAGGGTACTACATCAGTGCAAACGTGTATGTGGACAGAGGTGGGGACTCTCGCCTAGGTCAGCATACTGGATGTATACGATGATAACTAGACCCATTATTACCTACGCCTCGGTTGTATGGTGGGCGAAAGCCTCCCAGAAAACTGTGAGGAAGCACTTGGATAGTGTCCAACGTTTAGCATGTATAGGAGTTACAGGTGCAATAAGGACAACACCCACATGCGCATTGGAAGTGATCCTAGGGATCTTACCGCTAGACTTATTTATTAAGAAAACAGCGGCCCTAGCGGCACTTCGTTTGCATCGAGATGCGAAATGGCACAATCGTGGTACCATCTATGGACATAGGAAGATCCTGGAACTTGTCAAAAACGAGATTAGGGAACTGAACATGCCTATGGATGGGATAACAAGGGTGCGTATTATGGAAAGGAATCACAAAACTCGTATTGAGAACGGATTACTTCCAGAAAAAAGGAGTGGTGAAATAGTGATTTTCACAGATGGATCCATGATGGATGACGGAGCGGGTGCCGGTATCTATTCAGCAGAGCTGGAACTAGCCCGTCACGTTAGCCTCGGGAATCACACTTCTGTATACCAGGCTGAGATGATTGCATTGCTGCATGCGTTGGACTACTTGCTTGAGAGTCAGGTGGAGGGAAGAAATATCCTTATAGCACTGGACAATCAGGCGGTGATCAGATGCATGGAACAAACAAACATAACAACATCATTGGCATTGGAATGTGTACTTAAGCTCAATAAGTGTTCATCTAAAAATGAAGTAACACTGACTTGGGTACGAGGACACATAGGGATCGAAGGCAACGAAAAGGCGGACTCCCTTGCAAAACAGGGGTCAACTGAAAAGTTGCTGGGACCAGAACCATTCTCTTCAATTTGCAAAGGAATGGTAGAACAGCTGATTCACAAATGGATCATGGCGGAACACCTGAGAAGGTGGTCAACCGTGGAACAATGTAGACAGGCTAAAATGGCAATTAATTGGCCGACCTGCTCCACTCAAGGAAGGGTTCTAAGCATGAGTCGAGGAACATTGAAATGGGTGGTGGCTTTGTTAACAGGACATGGTAATTTCGGGTATCACTTAAGGAAAATGGGCCTTAGGGAGGGAAGAAATATCCTTATAGCACTGGACAATCAGGCGGTGATCAGATGCATGGAACAAACAAACATAACAACATCATTGGCATTGGAATGTGTACTTAAGCTCAATAAGTGTTCATCTAAAAATGAAGTAACACTGACTTGGGTACGAGGACACATAGGGATCGAAGGCAACGAAAAGGCGGACTCCCTTGCAAAACAGGGGTCAACTGAAAAGTTGCTGGGACCAGAACCATTCTCTTCAATTTGCAAAGGAATGGTAGAACAGCTGATTCACAAATGGATCATGGCGGAACACCTGAGAAGGTGGTCAACCGTGGAACAATGTAGACAGGCTAAAATGGCAATTAATTGGCCGACCTGCTCCACTCAAGGAAGGGTTCTAAGCATGAGTCGAGGAACATTGAAATGGGTGGTGGCTTTGTTAACAGGACATGGTAATTTCGGGTATCACTTAAGGAAAATGGGCCTTAGAGAGGATGATACCTGTAAACTATGCCTGGAGGAACCTGAGACAGCGGCACATATACTGTGTCAATGTCCGGCGTTGGCTGGCAAAAGAATGAGGATCTTGGGACGTCATTGGGTCGAGACCCAGTCGATGAAACAGATCTCCCATAAACAGATGCTAGCGTTAACACTAGGAATTGAGCTCAGGGAAGAACTCTGGAGAAATCCAGAAAGTCTCTCTGGGTAATATTTGTAGTGGTAGAGGGACGAAAAGAGACCCGACAATGGTGGTCTGATTCGAATATCTCTCGAAATCTATATATATAACACGTTGATCGATTGTGTGTCTTTCCATGGTTCAAATTGAGTTAGTCTGAAATTAAGAAATGTCAAATGAAATGCAGAAAAAAACTTGACGTTTATGTGTGGTTCACATTCAACATCGGGCCTTGACCACCCTTTAGATACTGGCTCGCTGATAGTAAATGGCACTCCTCTGAAATCAATTTATTACCTCTGTCATAAACATATTTCCAGAAAGATTTAAACATGAACTGTAGGTACTCACACGTAGCTTCTAATGGGGATAAATACTTAGTACGGCTTTCGGAAGTGTCAGTGTGTTGTTGCCGAAGATTCTAATTTTCTTCGATTGACTAAGAATAATGTTCAATTAAACATATGAACAATGAACCTAATTAATTCATTTATCTACCACTTCGCCATATTTCTTCCCAGAAATAAACGCATCTTTATAGTTTATATACGTCCAGAATTAAAATGGTTCCTTGAATATATTCCAGCTTAAATTTAATTTATATACAACAAACGGATGAACAATGACGGTCTTCCTACTTCTAGTACAATCTTTAACGAGCCCACCAAACTCTTCCGCCTTATGAAAAAAATATTCCATTCCTACTGAGTATTTGTGGAAATCTTTAATGACCATTTTATCAATTTTATGTTCTTGAAATATTAACAGTTGTATCGTATTGACAGACGAGATTATAAAATCAAATAACTTATATGTTAGTTATATCTGCTTGATCGCAGTTTAATTAAAAAAAAACAAACGGTTTCCTTTTTTCTTTATATTTTTTATTTCATTTATTTTATTATTATGCTAACAAGCGAGGCCGCTGTCCAAAGCAAGGCTGCACCTCTCAGGTTAGATGTAGAATAAGAACTAACATCAAAAATTTATCTTAAGTCTAACAATGCCTTTTCTTATGCTATGGTATTTCTTAATCTATCACGTTGGTTTCAAATAACCGTGCTCGTGTTGGGAAGAGGGGAAAGGGGGTACATCCGTTTAGGATTGGTTTTTGCAATGTATGCAAAAAAGGCGTGGGAATCCATTGTGGAATTTAAATGGGAGTGTGGGGAAGGAAAGTGCCGTTGTCCGACAAAATGCCGACTAAAGAGAAAGGCGTATGCCGTTGAATGTAAGGGGAAGTGACGTATCTGACGTAACTCGTTATTGTACACGAATTCATAGACAGAGTATCGTTGTACTCACTGATGCTAACCCTATAGAATTTTCTGAATAACTACAGAATGTTCACCCTGCCTACAGAAATACAGAATTCAAACTAAAATATAAAGAAATCTCAGATTCCAGTAACAATTTAAAATTCTTAGTTTTGCATTGGTATATTTCACTGACCTAAACAAAAAAATCGGAGCACCCAAAACTATTCCTGCTGTACGACAAAATATTCATAACGTTTAAAAAAATGTTGGAGAGTTTTTTTCAAACCTGAGTACCTAGAGTTGACGGATGAAGACAATAATGGAATCGATGATCAAGATTTAACAAGGCCAGCCCTACGACGAGTATTATCGATTTCAGCGATACCAGCGGTTAATAAAAGTTATGTAATTGTACAAAATTAATAAATATAATTATTAAAGATTGATATTTTATGACATTCAAAACTTCCATTTTTAGCAATTTTAGTATGTTAAAAAAAAGTCTGGATTTCTACAGAACTTCGACAGGCATAAAAACAGAATTCTACAGAATTTGTTATCATTTACATTTTTACATTTTTCATCTACAGACTTTTGAAAATTAGGGTTGGCATCACTCGTCGTACTACTGCGCTTAAGAATGTACCTCTCCCTTATTATTCACTTCACTTCCAACCAGCCAGCAATAAACATGGCCATTTTCTGAGCATAGCTCTTTTTTCCAGCAAAAAAAGTTCGATCATTTTATTTTTATTTTTACGAATTTACAGTCCATTACGGGATAAATTGCTAAATCTATTCCCAGAAGTGCCAAATTAACTTCCTCTAAAGTTAAAATTGGTTAAAAACTTTTTAGGACGAAACCACCGGCCAACTACCTAATGACAGCATGACAAGACCCGTGTTTTTGTCTGAATGTGTGCACGTTATGGTATACAGCCGACCGATATCGCTATCAAAATACCAAAGAAATGAATATACGTCAAAAGTTATGTACTTTATAATGCCGGTGGCTGATATCAATGGACCAGTTAACACCTTTGAATTATTGCATTCGCGCTCAATGGCCCATAAGAAAATTACACCCTTGGGCTTAGTCGCGCAGACAGACGACGATGAGGCTGATGCAATGGATAAAGGCGCACTGTCGGGGAACGGAGGGTCGAGTCATGGTCCATGAAATTCTATTGTCAGCGCAACCCTGCTTGAAAGCATAGAGCAACACTATACTGACGCAACTATCCAACCACAGACAAAACAGACAGACAAACTGGCACATCAATTGCTACTTGCATCCTTTCCCATAAAGCAATAGGTTCCCTGTTCCGCAGGATCCATGAATGGATGGAATAAAGCTTCAAGGATGATGATGCTGATAGTGAATGTGATGATAGCAGTGATGACTATGGTAATTTAAATTTTGCTCTTTTCGTAGAGGGTTGCGCTAACCGAGAGAGTGGCGCAAAATTCACTAATAAAATACACGTAGAGAAATCTATTGACGCGATAAGCGCTAACGATCTAAAAGATATAATGTATGATTAATGGCTAAAGTTTGCTATAATGCATTTGCAGTTCGTTCATTTGCCCCACCAATAGATTTGAACTCTCCCCGGAGATGAATTCGAGGATGGCGATGAGGTTTGTTGAAAATACAGACAATTCAATGAATAAATGGAATTCAAATGATGTATGTATTTCATTGGAGTCGATGGTGAATTTAGCTGGGAATTATGTCGTTCATTGCCGTTTCCTGGAGCAGGATGTGAGTACCTACTTTGGTAAAAGTTTTTCTATCGATTGTTCGATAATAAATTTCCATTTGCGCTGTGAAACTGAAGTAATCATTCAATTGGGCGGTGTGTTTAGAAGGATATTCAAATTGAAATTGACTTGTGCGTGCGGTGATTGGTGGAAACAAATAATGACTTGGGGTCGCAATTAAAATTCGGAGTCTGTACACTTTTGAAATGCTTATAAAATAGTTGTGCTTACAGTTAAAATTCTTGCATTATTATTAAAGGCTCTGATGAGGAATTGTGTGACCTATTTGTATTAATAGGAGGACCACATCTGCTTTTAAATAGCTCCATTACTTGGTACGTACACCTGAACTCATTTACAGGAGGAAGTTAGAAAACAATTCCAAACAAAATTTAGACTAAACCTATACATTTTGTTGGGAAGTTGAGTGTATAGGCAAATGGAAAAAATGTTTCTAAATACACCAACACAACTTTCGAGAAAACAAAGGTTAAATGTTGTAAATAGCTTTTCTAAATCTGTTTTAATTTAATTCAAAAACCGTTTTGAATCATTTTAACTTGTTTCTAAAGTCATAATAATTTGAGAAATATTTAAACTATTTAACAAACGTAATAAAACTATTAGTACTACAAGCCACCTACAGTCAAAAATGCAGTCAAATGATAATGCCGACAGAATTAGGACATAGGGTTCTAAGTATTTATTTATTTATTTATTTATTTATTTAATTATCTACAAGCCACTTAATGCTAACAGATATTTCAAATTATAATAACCAATCAAAATAAGTAAACATTCAAAAGTATTGCCTTAAATTTATCTCTTGATAAACAAAAGTCGATATTTCTACACGCTTCATTAAAAGATAATGATTGCTCTGGATAAAGGCTCATTACCCCCGTATTTGGTTCTGTGCACGCTTTGAAAAAGAAAATCTCTAGTTCTTAGTGGTCTAGCAGGTATATATATAGGGACCATTGAAAGAAGGGATGGACATATAATATTATAGCTAAGTATATCTCTTACAAACATTACATCATGAATAGCACGCCTCGATTTTAAGGATTTAATACCAAGCAATTGGCATCTGGCTGAATACTCTGGTCGGAAGTTCCATCGCATTTTAAAAAAAATTATTCTTGTAAGACGTCCTTGTATTCTTTCGATGCGATCGGAGTGAATATTAAAAGCAGGGTTCCAAATTACATCGGCATATTCAAGAAGCGATCTAACCAAAGAGATGTATAAAGATAAGAGAGCATATGGGTCCTTGAAATCTTTACAATTTCTATTAATAAAACCAATGGCAGAGTTGGCTTTTATAGCAACATATTCAATATGACTTTTAAAAGAGAAATTGGAGTCGAGTATAACACCTAAATCTTTGATTTCGGTAACTCTGCAAAGGAGATTAGAGTCAATAACATAATCAAACTGCAAAGTTGAAGCCAATCTAGAGAAAGAAATAGCATAACACTTATTTATATTAAGATTTAAGTCATTGGACCTACACCAGTCTGAGATAGAATTTAGATCATCTTGTATTAAGAGACAGTCATCTAAGCTTCGAATTTTTAGATACAGTTTTAGATCGTCAGCATATAACAAACATTGGCAGTGTCTAATTGCCATGGTAATATCATTGAAAAAAATTATGAAGAGCAGTGGACCTAAATGGCTGCCTTGGGGAACCCCGGAGGTGCAATTTATCGATCTAGAGCAGACGTTGGCAATGCGCACTTTTTGAGTTCTGCCAATTAGATGAGACGATAGCCAACATAAAATCTTCGAATGAAAGCCGAAAAGTTCAAGCTTTTTCAATAAAGCAATATGGTTTACTGAGTCAAATGCCTTACTAAAGTCGGTATACACAGTGTCGACTTGACATTTGCTCTCAGTAGCATTAATAACGTACGATGAAAGAAGTGCCAAGTTAGTAGTGGTAAAGCGACCAGATACGAAACCATGCTGAGACTCTGATAAGAACTCTTTAGTTAGAAACTCAAGTCTGTTTTTAACTAAGCTTTCAAACAGCTTAGGAATCGCCGATAACTTGCAGATACCCCTTTTTTGAACCAGACTTATGAATAGGAACAAGAAATGAAATTTTCCATTCATGGAGGAAGACACCCTCAGAAAGAGATTGATTAAAGATACTGAGCAACGGAAAACAGAGAGAGTCACAACAATAATTAAGAATAATAGTTGGAATGCCATCAGCTCCACCAATGGGATTGGGCTTGAGCGTCATTTTTTCATTCATTTTAAATTCATTTTTATTAATCTTTCATTAACTTACATACTAGACAAAAACGATTAAATCTAATTTAAAACTAACATTTATCTAATTCTAGCTTACTGGCTCTTAGCGAGCGCTCTAAACTTAACAATATGCTTAAAATTATTGCCTTTCGGCCTTAAATCTATCTATATCTATGATTTGTTTTGTTTTTTAATTTCCAAGAAACTTTAGAAAACTTGGAATCTTTATTATTTATATATATTAAACGTTTGAGCGTTTTGAGGCCCAAGAGGACTTCTTCAGAACTTAGTTGAAATGAGCCAATATCAACCTTACTTGTTATATTGCCTGTCAAGTTTCTATTAAAGGCTGATTTTGAGTAGACCGATTCAAAGAAGTAAGAAAATAAATCAAGAGTGGAGTCCAAATTAGAGGACATAGTATTCTTAAAAAAACATGGTATTTGGAATTCCTACAGACTTTCTTTTAGTATTTATATATGACCAGAATGATTTACTATTGTATTTGAAATTACTTTCTATATTCATGATGTAAGACCTGTAAAGAAATTTACTTAGAGTAGAGATTTCTTTGCGTAGTTTACTAAAAACAGCATAATCAGTTGCCTGATTTGATTTTTTAAATTTATTAAAAGCTTTACGCTTTAAATTTAGCAAGTTTAATAGTTGTCTATTATACCACGGAGACTTAGACAACTTTTTTTTTTGAGAAGAAGGGACAAATTTAACAAAGCCATCCTTTAAAATTTCAATAAAGCGTTTATACATAGATTCTAAGTTAAGATTTAAGAATTCATAACTCCAGTCAATACTATTGAACAAATTATTAAGTTCAAAAAAATTAGTTTTCAAAAATTTATAGCAATTTTCGTCTTTGTTATTATTAGAATAGGTGTACATATCAATTTCAATAAAGAGTTCTTTATGATTGATAGAATCATTTAGAAGTGAAAAAGGAACATTAGTTACATTAACATTAAATTCTTCACAGCAAATAAAAACAAGATCTAAAATGTTATGAAGTGAATTTAAAATATGATTAAGTTGATTTAGGTTAAGCGAGTAAAGGGAATCAATAAAGAAAAAGTCATAGTCTCTTTTCATATTAGTGGGAGACAACATCTTTTCGCTTTCTGACCACTTCCAAATTATATCAGTGAGATTAAAGTCACCTAACACACAAATATTATCTGAACTTGAGCATGAATTAGAGACAAATTCTTTATTACTAAAATGTTTTTCGTAAACTTCTAAGTTAGTTCTAGGAGGCACATAACTAACTACGATATGAACAAAGTCATTATTTACGTTGTTTAATTTAACTGGGATCCAAATCTGTTCGACATCAGCGACAGGCAGGGGAGTATTGTCTGAACCAACGCTAAACGAACCGCAACAATTATTCCACCACCACGTTCGTCAGCAGACTTACATCGATCCACGCGATATACATTATATAAGCGGTTGTCAAATATTTCATTCGAGGATATTTTGCTGTATAGCCAAGACTCGACGATAACGATGACATCATAGTCAAGGTGACTAGAGTTGTTGAATAAATCCAGGATTTTAGTTCGAATCCCACTGGCATTGTGATAGTATATATTTAGAACAGAACTCAGAGCTATGGGTGCCTTGTGAATTGGCAGCGGCATAATAGTTTTTAAGTCAGTTCTCTTCTCTCACCTCCAAATTGTTTCTTGGCTGATGTACGAAAGGACGAATTTTAACGCCAATCGGCCAGAACTTATCATTAAAAACATCTTTGGCGTAATCCGTGGGAATACTGAACTTAAAATTCACGAATTTTAAATCACGGTCTTGTAGCACATAATTAATGAAGCTCTAATTCCAAGACCAATTGATATAAAGCTAATTATTTCATCTGATGTAGTAGCCGACCGAAAACTTCCAATATGAAACCATTTCATTTTTCTGGCAACTCTTAGATCGCCACGGGAATTAGTTCCAACAATCACATTCGAGGATCTACTCGTTTGTTTATCTACAACAATCGGATATGTGGCAGCATCAGTAATCGCAGAACTAGCTCCATCACAAGGCTCAGCAGCAACAGTTCCAAGAGTCTTCTTACAGCCCTCAGCAGCAGCATTACAATAATCAAGCAAAGCACTAGCACCAGCACCAACAGCAGCAGCAACGCAATCGTTAGGACAAGCAACAATAATCGATGAACCGGTGTCACCAATGTCATATCCCAAACCAGTGTCAGCAGACGAATCAATAAGAATTGGATTTCCCTTATCATTGATTTTCGCACAGGAAGATACGGACACGGTTCCAACAATATTAGAAGCGGTAGCAGGAACATTATTAATATTGACATCACAATCGTCTTGCATAGAAAGAGACTTACTCTTAATAGAGTCAGTATTACTTGAGCATACTAGCTTTGGAGATGACGATATCTTTCCCAGTGATTTTTTATAGAAGCAGTATGTAATGGATCTTTGAGTCACGGTTATAAATATAATTATTTTGTTAATAGAACTATGTGTTTTTCTGAAGATTTATATTTTTGAACTAAAAGTGAATTCATCATTTCAAAATTTGATACGAAGAATGGCAGTTATAATCTTAGCTTGATCCTTATAAATGAATGACTACAAAAATTTAACGAACTGGGTATAAGGAGGAACAAAATGTCGGAATAGAGTGTAATGAAAGGGCTGAATTCCTAGCGAGAAAGGGAGCATCAGAAACTTTCATAAGCTCTGAACTTTTTTCCGAAATAGCAGATCACACTCTCAACAAATAATAAAAAAAGAAGAAAAAAGACATTGACCTATCCATAGAAGACTGAAATACTTGGGCTGGTACCAATTGTCTGAGAAAGAAATACTGTCACTTGAGCCAGCTCTCATCCTTAGGTTATTAAGGAAAACTGGACTATAGCTTTCTTATGCATGTTGTTAAAGATACGAATAGGAAGCAGACGTTAGGTGGTCGAAGGGAATATCTGCGAAGGAATAATACCTAATTTAGTGTTTCTATACAATGGTATTACTATACTGGATATATAATCCAGTCCTTTCACCCTAAAATATCATGATTCTTCTCCATCGTAGAACGATGTCCTTCAAAATGTGTCCTTGAAATTTCACTCTCCTTTTTCGCCCAATATTGAAATACCTAAAAAACAACTCCGCCCACTTGAAGAGTTTGTTTGTCATGTCCTATCATTGAGTTTATACACATAGAGGAACCATCATTGCGAAATCGAAGTTACCTAATTGTCCCGAGTCCCGACAATGTCGCTTCAATCGGTGTTCTCTCGGTAATGAGACTTTGAGTTTTTACACTCAATGGTAATAATGAGCGCATTGCATAGAAGAAAGAAAGGGATGAAAACCACCAATATTTTTTGCTGTTTTTGTTATTGTACATTGTATTTGCACTTCTTAACACTTCGAGTGGAATCTGGAATACAGAGAAAAATGAGGAATAAGGACTCGGTGTATTGGGTCGTGTCTCGTGTTGTTGCTGTTGGTCACGATCTCGCGTCACGCTCGGCTGGAGCATGATGGATGGTTGATGAATGAGTGTTTATGTTTCCTGATGATAAACAGGTAAATTAGGGTTTTTTCGAGTGGGTAATGTTCATATGCAATTATTTGCTCGTACAGAGTGGACGTGTTGAAGCCTGTATAGAGAAATACTGAAAAAAAAAAAAAAAAATGAGTTCGTGCATATGCTCTTATAAAAATTGTTTCAACAGTTATGCTTTTGGATGTTCTTTATCTTTTTTCAATTTACCAAGTGATGGTAGAAGGTTGGTGTGGATAAAACATTCAGGCAATATCTTATTGGAAAAACTAGTAAATATAAGAACGCAGATTAAATTCTGTGAAAAACATTTTTACACTTCCAATATCAGAGTAAGGGGTACATCAAAAATACTGAAACCTAATTCATATCCCATTCCAATTGATGGTGCGTGCAATTGCGATGAGACTAATATAGATAACACTTGCAAACAACTCTTAAATGCTATGCTTACTATCCGGCATAATAAACAATTTGCGATACACATTGACAACTATTGCTCTATGGAGATCTGAGGGGAAAATGAAGATACCATACTGTATTGTGGGGTTGCAGCAAACAATAAATGGGATTTTACAACTATGGGATCGCATATCAGTGGACCCAGATCAATCTTTTTTAATAACATCGCACCTTAATCAAGATCCACTTGAAAATACGATTTCCATGATCAGAACTAATCGCGGTTCATATGAAAAAAATCCATCTGCTGCCCGTGTATGTCGTAATCTGAAGTGGATCTGTTTTCAAAATTTGAAATCGTCTTCAGTTAGTTGTTATGAGTATTCAAATTCAATAAACTTACTCGAACATTCGTCATCCACTTCTAAGAACGATAATGCAGGAGTAGGTCAACTTGAGGAATGTGTTGATTTGAAAACATTAGAGGACAATATCCAGCAAGATGAAAGTCATAATTTTGAAGACATTTTTGAAATAATAAATGATTTCAAGACAATAAAACATGTCGATTTACAAAATTGTGCAAACGCATACATATGTAGCAGGTTGGTTAGCTTTAATAATTATATCAAAAAACAAGTGCAATTCGTGTAACGATTATTTTAAGGAGCGCGAAAATTATGATAAAAAAACTGCAACTCTTATAAACTTAAGATCCTATAAGCATCTATGCCTCACAACACCTTCTGATAATTTTGAAAATGATTTAAAATTTATAATTACTGATTTTGATAAATATTTCAAATACTTAAAGTACAAACCTGATATAAGTACTAAAATTATAAGAATTATTTTAAATAATAATATCCTATTTGCTCACTGTAAAGACCATAAAAATGAAACAATAGAATTTATTGTAAAAGTACTCATAAGATTTAACACAAAAAATTTCAATAATGCGGTGAGAGATTTACGCATCAAAAACAAAGTGTTAAATGCAAGAAGTAGTTTAAAATGCTCAAGAACAAAAAAAAATAATACGAAAAAATTCATTATTTAGTAAGGTGAAGCCTTCTGCAAAAAGGAAATACTTGTAGAGTGAAAAGCACCTCAAGAGTGAGAGGCACGAGGAACTCACTTTAAAAAAGCACCTCAAGAGTGAGAGGCACGAGGAACTAAGTTTAATAAGGCACCCCAAGAGTCGCTCACCCATGCCTATTCTATAGGTACTTAAATGTTAGATTTTCCTCGAAATGCAACATATGAGCGTTCTACACGACATACAACCAATGCATTTCATTTTCAGTACACTTAACTACTGCGAGGACATCACTTTTTAAAAAACTCTTTTAGCTACAGGACAGGTGAACTTTGGAACTTGCTTCCTGGAGACATATTTCCAGAGAAGTACAATTTAAAAGCATAGAACTAACACCTGCCTGCAATCACCTCGGGGCACTTTTGAAGCTTTATAGGTTTGTTTATTAATTTACTAATTTTCTCTTGTTGCACTATGCGATGATATAAAAATGATGCGATGCAAATAATTATTTCTTATACTAGGAATATGAGTATAGTTATTTTATTATAGAGGCATTGCTTTTGGCGAAAAAAAAAATATATTGATTTCAGAACAATGTCCTTGAAAAGAACACACGTATTTATGTTTGTAATGACATAACACAGCAATCTAGCTATTCGATTTTGTTAAAAAATCATCCCTTTTGTAAGAAAGTCAATCTCCTTCTCAATTTTTCGGGAATAAGACAACCACACAGAAATCGATACAAAAAGGTACAAAACATATAAATATACCTATATTCATTTCCTGCGCCTCAAATCCCGATCGAATTCAATTTGAATGAGTGGAGTGGTTTCTGTTAGCACTCACTCTCTCTACACAAATTTAATTTTGTCGAATATGGTACTGGTAGCGACATCTATTACGAGAGTTGGAAAACCAACATGATTCCTCTATGTGTATAAACTCAATGGTCCTATTAATTGTTAAGTGCTATGAAGGTTGTATATCATTTTGGAAGGTAAAATCGCGAAAATAAATCTGCACCAAAATAGTACAAAAAACAACAGGCCGAATTCAATGGACATAACAAAAAAGTTATTTTCTAAATAAACATTATTCATAGTTATTCTCGGTTGACTCCATTGTTTTCATTAAATGCTCTAGTTTGAAATTATTTTCTATATCAAATTGGTTCAAATTTTGTAAAAGATTTAATTTCTTTGTTTTTTATTTCTTTTTGTTTTCTATTATTACACGGAAAGTTCATGAAAAGATTACAACTCAAATATCATACCCACTCAGAAATGTTGTTGTTGAACGCCAACATATTTTAAATTCTGATAGCTATTCCTTATCAATTCTTGGCTTTGAACTCGTTGCCTTTTTTTCTGTCGACATTCACTGGCGAAATAATTTTTCGACCAAGAAAACAACAAACGAAACAAACACAATAATTGTAGGAACAAATATGTCGTATTTTATTTCAACGAATGAATATTTCTCAGTTTATTCCTTTATTTATATGTTGAATACTTTAGTTATAATCATTTTGCAGAATACATGTTTTCGTGGTGAAAAAGAATTAAAACTCTCAGAACGCATCCATCAGTTGATAGAAACTCACCAAACACAAATAATATCAGTCAGTGTTTTTAGCACTCTCTTTTTACTTTTCCCTCGAAGCGGGGGCATTTTTCCCTTTTCATCAAACTCAAATTCGCTCGATTTGTTTATGCAAAAATCTTTTTTTAAAAGTAAAATTTTTAATATTCGAAAAGAAATTCAAATTAAATTAACCTTCAGTATAAAAATTGCAGTGTTCTAATATAATAATGATTATTTCTTGGTACTAGAAATTATTTGACAAAGGGAAGTCTGCTTTTTATATACATTTAGTGTGTTGCAATACAGTTTGAACGTTTTTTCGTCGGATTCTTCATATTTCCACAATTCCGATGCTTTATTCCTGTTTTGCACGTAAGGTTTTTCGGCCATCAAAATTTCTACAAAAAGGTAGAAATACCACGATGTAGGATGACTGCTGAGTGTCATTATTTCGTTATACGTTATAACCAGCGCTGCCACTTTAATCTTAAACAAATGTACATTAGAGAAAAAAAGTAGCATTTTCAAACAAAATGTAGTACCTGTTTTTTTTGTATTGAAATTAATTAGTTACATTGTTGCAACGCAACAAACCCTTCAACTCGAGCCACAGCATCGGCTGTCCAGAAGCAGCCACACCCAAATAAAACACCGTCGGCAATCACCTGCAGATGATAATCGCCGTCGGCAAAACCGAAGATTGGGAGCACAGCTTCCGAAGGAAATCGAGCGAGCGAATATCCAAAGGCAGATTTGGGCTCTCAGAATAATTGCAGCAGATCGACGGTCAACAGCCCAGCACAACATCAGAGAAACGCATGCAAAAAAAACCGCATGAGCTTGTCTAGTTGGCTCCTCCCACTGAGCAGCACGCCCAGCTATACACATGCAGCAGTATGCGTGAACGTTGATCTCGCTGACCAGCTGACTATTAGATGAAAAGTAGCTGTCCGGAAGATCCGCAACCCCCAGGTCATTGAACCCTTACGGCAGAAACTAAAAAGATGAGTGCAATGCGAGGTTTCATTTGGACAAATATGAAAATTATTTATCATTATTCGATTGTTACTACAACTCAATACACCCACCATCATCAAACATATTTTTTGTTGTTTTTTTTTTTTCTTTCTTCGTCTTTTAAGCGAGAGTGGTATTTTTTCTACGTGTGCTAGAGCCGACGGCATTTTGATTTTTTCTGAACTCACGGCGTAAAAATAGTTTCGCGAATTTTTTTGCTATTGTCCTTGCGGCATCATCTGGTCCTTCGAGCCGGATCCTAAGGATTTAAGGATCTAGACAGTTTTTAGACAGTTTTGCGAAAAAGACAATTAAATTAAACACAAAACAAAAAAAAGTGCTTGGTTTCATCACATCACAGTGCGTTATAAATTCCATCCGGAAATTGTTCGGGTTCATCGGAGTATACGCCTCTTCATCTATTTCCTGGAGCTGGTATTGGTGTTGTGCTGTCCTAAGCTGGGTACAATTGATTCGTCGAGGGAGCAACGCTAAATAACAGGTGTGTGGCATTTTTATTAACCTTTATTTCACTTAATTCATTGATTCTAACGACGTCGTGTGTTGTGTGTTCTGCGATCGTTCAATTAAATTAAATAATCCTGCGTCATGAGTAAGGGCAAACTATCGAATTTGATAGACTCGGTTGAAACTATCTCGCTAGAGTTAAACGCTGATTATAGAGCGTATGTAGGTCTCGAAAAGTCAACCAAATCGATTCATATGAATGAGGCGCGGTTACATAATTTGGAGGAATCATATGCGGAAGCTAGAGGTCTGCACCAGAAAATTGTTGCAGCTCCGAGTGAAGATGCAAAGGTTGCGTACATGGAAGCATTAACGTTCCACAAACTCAAGGAATTGTACTACAAGTATTCTTCGGAATTAAAAACACATCTCCATACCACTGAGAATCAAACACAGATTCAAGGATCTCTCAACAATTCAATGGCAGGGTCAAAGGCCTTGTCTGCTGAGTTGAAGCTCCCCCCGATCAAAATCCCTACATTTTCCGGTTTTTTTCAAATGTGGCCAGAATTTAAAAGCCTATTCGAAAGCTTAGTTTACAAAAATTCGTCGATATCCGACGTCCAGAAACTTCACTATTTAAAGGCGAATTTAAGCGGCGAAGCTGAACGACTTCTGCGCAATACTGCAATTACTGACGGTGGCTTTGAGTCTGCGTGGGCAACCTTAGTCAAAAGGTACCAAAATTTAAGGTTATTAAAGGACAATCAATTTAGATTACTGTTTAATCAACCAAAGCTTACTCAGGAGTCAGCCGATGATATCAAACAGCTGTTAGATACCACGAACGAGGCTAAACACTCTCTCGAAACCCTTGGTGTCCCTGTCGATTCTTGGGAAGACGTTCTCATATTTCAAACCGTTCAGAAACTGCCCCTCACCACTCTTGCTCTTTGGGAATCACACATTTCCTCTTATGTTGACTATCCAGCATACTCCTTGCTCGAGGAGTTTTTACTGACAAGGTCAAGAACTTTAGAAGTCATTGGTCAATCGACATCACAATTTGCACCATCTAAGGGCAAAAAACTGGCTTTTACCCATGTGCGCTCTTATAATTCAACAGTTTCAAAATGTGCAATGTGTCAGGGCTCCCATTCAATAAGAAACTGCTTCAAATTTAAAGCACTAAATACAAAAAAGAAACAGGACATTGTCCGCAGAAATAAGCTGTGTTTCAACTGCTTATCGAACTCACATAACACACAAAATTGCACAAGCATTTTCACATGTTCACTGTGCAAACAAAAACATCATTCGTTACTGCATGTTACAGAGCCAGCTAACGCAATGCATGTTAATGAGCCCCCCGCTCAACCAACCGTCATTTCCACTCCACCCGAGGAACCAACTTCTTCCACCACTTCCACTTCGGTTCACAACACTTACATAGCCGAAAACAGTAAGATGCAAACTGTATTTCTGGCTACTGCGCTTATTAAGGTTTTTTCAACCAATGGCCAACAGATAATGTTGAGAGCACTGCTGGATCCTGGATCGGAGGCTTCCTTCATTTCTGAATCTGCTGCACAAGCCTTAAATCTTAAAAGGGAAAAGAGCTATATCAACATCTTAGGCGTTGGAGGAACTAATGCAAGTGTGTCCAAACACAAGGTTTCGCTAACTATATTCTCTAATGTCAACGAGAATTTTAGACTGAAGCTCACGGCGTTGGTGTTAACAAACCTTACTGCAAAGCTTCCAACGCAAAATGTTCCCTGTGGCAACTGGAGCCACATCCAAACCCTCGAACTCGCTGATCCATCGTTCAATCAGCCCGGCAAAATAGACATCATACTTGGTAGCGATATCTATCCATCAGTTCTTCTAGAAGGCATTGTCAAAGGAGCACCAGGTACTCCAATGGCTCAAAGAACAGAACTGGGATGGGTACTATCTGGCGCTGTTTCCCAAAGCAACCAATCGATTACGTCTCTCCACCTGGCTACTGAAAGTGAGAACATAGATCAAATGCTGCTAAAATTTTGGGAGATTGAGGAAGTTGGAAGAAAAAATATACTTTCGCCTGAAGATGAACAATGCGAACTGTACTTTTGTCGAACTCATCAACGCCAAGCGGATGGAAAGTATGTAGTGCAACTTCCATTCAAGGAAGGGATACGGCCCTCATTGGGACTGTCGTACAATTGTTGGGGCATATATCAGAAGTGGACCAACCACCAGTAGAAGCGCACTATTTCGTTCCTCATCACGCAGTGGTTAAGGATTCCAGCTCTACCACAAAGCTGAGAATTGTGTTCGATGCGTCCTGCAAAACTTCGGATGGTACGTCACTCAATGACCATTTACTCGTTGGTTCGAAATTACAGGACGACATATTCGATCATGTCACTCGATTTAGGAAGTATAGAGTTGCATTTGTAGCGGACATTAACAAAATGTACAGGCAAATTTGGGTAGATCCAAAGGACTCAATGTATCAGCTCATCTTGTGGAGAGACCAGGAGAATGAAGCTATCCAAGCATTTCGGCTGAATACCGTTACCTTTGGCACTGCTGCAGCACCGTATTTAGCGGTTCGCACCCTGCAGCAACTGTCTGCAGATGAACGAGAAGACTATCCGCTAGCAGCGAAAATCGCTACGACAAATTTTTACGTTGACGACGTTATTCACGGGGCAGACTCAGTAGATGAAGCCCTGGAAATGCAACGTCAGCTCATTACCATGCTGAGTCGTGGAGGGTTTCCATTGAGGAAATGGGCTAGCAATAGCGAAAAGCTATTAGAAGCGGTCACCGAAGAGGACAGAGAGATACAGGTACCGCTGTCATTCGACGAAGGCACGACAATAAAAGCTTTAGGGATTCAGTGGCATCCAGGACGGGATACCTTCTCATTTAAGCTAACTCTACCGGAACAAAATCGAACGACAAAAAGAACAATTCTTTCAGACATCGCTCGGTTTTACGACCCGATGGGATGGATATCTCCTTGCGTCATACTCGGCAAAATACTGATGCAAGAAATATGGAAGGAGCATAAAACGTGGGATAGTGAACTTTCACCCTCAATTGTTACGACTTGGCATAACTTGAAGACTGATCTAAAGGAACTTAGAGGCATCGAGATACCACGCTGGATACGTTTCACCACCGAATCTCTAATTGAGATCCACGGGTTTTGCGATGCTTCCGAAAAGGCATATGCTGCGGTCGTGTACATTCGAGCAATGCACAGAGGAACAGTGCACACTAATTTGCTGCTGTCAAAGACCAGGGTTGCACCTCTTAAAACCCAATCACTGGCACGGTTAGAACTGTGCGGAGCGGTGTTGCTAGCCCACTTGTTGGTACACACCATAAGAACCATGGAACTTGAAAGGGCACGAATATATGCATGGTCTGATTCGCAAATTGCTCTTGCTTGGATCAAAACAGCGCCGTACATGCGAACCACATTCGTTGCCAATAGAGTCGCCGAAATTCAAGGATTAATCGACCCCAAATGCTGGAACTATGTTCCTTCCAAGGATAATCCAGCGGATATCGCTTCGCGAGGACTGCCACCAAAGGAGCTAGTAAGGGCTCTTCAGTGGTGGTACGGCCCTGAGTTTTTGAAAACGTTTGAGGAACAATCCCATCCAACCTGGGAAATTTCCAACACAGACTTGGAAACGAAACCGTCAGAGGTTTCTAAGGTCCGAAATGAGTTGATTGCATCTGGGTACCCCATAACAAATATTTTTCAGCTCTGCATCCATGTCAACTCCTTTCAGACCAATGTACTCTTATCACGATTTTCCTCACTACAACGATTAGTACGAATTACAGCGTATTGGCTTCGATTCATAAACAACACCCGAAAGAAATTAGCACGTTTGGCTGGACCGCTGTCAGTCGAAGAAATCGCTAAAGCTCGAATGCGTTTGGTAGCTATTGTACAGCATGAATTTTTCGCCGAAGAGTTTACCCACATTTCAAGGAATGGAGCGGTGCAGAAGGGCAGCAAATTAGCAAGACTTTCGCCCATCATAGATGGAACCGGAATATTGCGAGTGGGCGGCCGCTTAAAAAATGCCAATTTACCATACTCACAGCGTCATCCCATAATACTGCCTTCGCAAAATGTGTTAACAAAACTTATAGTGCATGATATTCATATGAAATCGCTTCACGGCTAGGGATGCCAGACGTCCCCCTTTAGGGGGGACAGTCCCCTTTTTTAATACAAAAATGCTGTTTGTCCCCCTTGTACAAACCACTGTCCCCCTTATTAAGTCAAAATTCAATAAAAGAAAACATTAAATTCAAACTTTGAAAATACTTTCTTTTTCTATTTTTAACAAGATTCTCTGTGAACACATCCATTTGAAGTGCAAGAAAACTTTCAAAGATGAATGCAACCACTCACGAATTACATTTCAGTGCACGTGCTTAAGTTGTTCTCGTGCACATTTTTGTTTTCTACCGTAATCTTTCTCTCTTTCAGTTTTTGTTTTGAAACCAAAGTTTACCGAACCCAAAGAAAAAACCAACAAAAAAAGAGTGTTCATATAACCAGTGTTCGGAAAAAAAAATTTATCTAATGAAATTTATTTTTATTTCACTTTTTTTTTTTTTGACTCTGGTGTTCAAAAATAAAAAAAGGAATGTTTGTCCCCCTTTTTGAGCCCTTGTCCCCCTAGAAAACTCACGATGTCCCCCTTTTCATATTTTTTAATCTGGCAACCCTATTCACGGAGGACAACAACTCATGATGGCAACGATTAGAACCCAGTATTGGATCATCAATCTGAAATCCAACGTGAAAATGTGCATTCGTAAGTGCTTGCGATGCTTCAGGCACAAGGCTCCACACATGCAACAAAAAATGGGCAATTTACCGGCGGCAAGGATTACGCAGGCTCGCGCGTTTCATACAACTGGAGTAGATTATGCCGGCCCGGTACAGTTAAAGGCATGGAAGGGTCGCTGCAGTAAAATTACAAAGGCGTATATTGCCATTTTTATCTGTTTTTGCACAAAGGCCGTGCACCTAGAACTGGTAAGCGATTACAGTTCAGCAGCATTTATTGCCGCTTTTAAACGCTTCACAGCTAGAAGAGGAATATGCGCAAACATTTATAGCGACTGCGGAACTAACTTCCAAGGAGCGGCTAAAACATTAAACGCGGAAAGAGAAGGACTATCGAAACAATGGGCTGAAGACATCGCTAAACAACTGCAGTCGAATGGGACCACGTGGCACTTTAATCCCCCAGCTGCTCCACACTTTGGTGGTCTGTGGGAAGCGGGAGTAAAGTCCATTAAACACCACCTTAAACGCGTCATAGGCCACTACACGCTAACGTTCGAGGAGTACGCGACTGTACTAGCGCAGGTGGAAGCCTGTTTGAACTCGCGACCACTCTGTCCGATGACAGAGGACCCCGAAGATTTGTCGATTTTAACGCCTGGACACTTTCTTATCGGCACGTCATTAAACACAACACCAGAGAAGGACTTATCACAAATCAAGGAAAATCGCCTGGACAGATGGCAGCTGCTACAAAAAATCCAACAAGACTTTTGGAGAAAATGGAAGTCAGAATATCTTGTGCGGCTTCAACA
The DNA here is from genome assembly GCA_946477585.1 of Cheilosia urbana. NCBI lineage: Eukaryota > Metazoa > Arthropoda > Insecta > Diptera > Syrphidae > Cheilosia > Cheilosia urbana. The sequence continues at coordinate 42,060,049 of OX297853.1, forward strand.
GCGCACAAAATGGTTAACGTCAGGGGATGAATTTAAAGCAGGAGACCTGGTGATCCTGCCGGATGAACAAGCACCTCCTACGCTTTGGCGACTGGGTAGAATCGAAAAAACACATCCTGGACCTGATGGCAAAGTCCGAGTTGTCACAATCAAGACGGCAACTACAACATTGAAGCGCCCCATTGTAAAAATTTGTCTTCTACCAATGTCCACGTAAAAAAAAAAAAAAAAAAGGACACACACACACGCACACTAATTATATGAACATTAATAAAAAACAAAATAAATGAATTTTATAACTAATACCTACCTTAATTATAATGAATTTAACAAACTACACAATAACATTCCTATAAACCAAGATTGCCACACACCATTCACCACCCCTAACTTTTCTTTTACATGTACCCACCTGCACTTCCATGAGGAACACACCGCCAGCAGAAATCATCACGCAACACACAGCTATAACCGAAAAAGTTCAAGGAAACCTGAGGACGACACAACGATAGCTCACCCTGGGGCCCGGCAGGATGTTGCAACGCAACAAACCCTTCAACTCGAGCCACAGCATCGGCTGTCCAGAAGCAGCCACACCGAAATAAAACACCGTCGGCAATCACCTGCAGATGATAATCGCCGTCGGCAAAACCGAAGATTGGGAGCACAGCTTCCGAAGGAAATCGAGCGAGCGAATATCCAAAGGCAGATTTGGGCTCTCAGAATAATTGCAGCAGATCGACGGTCAACAGCCCAGCACAACATCAGAGAAACGCATGCAAAAAAAAACGGCATGAGCTTGTCTAGTTGGCTCCTCCCACTGAGCAGCACGCCCAGCTATACACATGCAGAAGTATGCGTGAACGTTGATCTCGCTGACCAGCTGACTATTAGATGAAAAGTAGCTGTCCGAAAGATCCGCAACCCCCAGGTCATTGAACCCTTACGGCAGAAACTAAAAAGATGAGTGCAATGCGAGGTTTCATTTGGACAAATATGAAAATTATTTATCATTATTCGATTGTTACTATAACTCAATACACCCACCATCATCAAACAAATTTGTTGTTTTTTTTTTCTTTCTTCGTCTTTTAAGCGAGAGTGGTATTTTTTCTACGTGTGCTAGAGCCGACGGCATTTTGATTTTTTCTGAACTCACGGCGTAAAAATAGTTTCGCGAATTTTTTTGCTATTGTCCTTGCGGCATCATACATATATAATATAATATTTATTTAGATAGTTTTTCAAATATTAAGTTTCCTAAACTACTTTTTTGTTTGTTTAATTCCACCCATATTGCCACAATGTTGCTATTTTGAGGTCCACATTTCAAAATAAGATCGAAAGCCCTTTCCAAATCTGCTTTCTTATATGGAAACTCCTTAAATAAATTTAAAACGGTTGGCTCTTAAGAAATGTAGTACTTTTGGATAACGATGTAGTATGTAGTACGGCGTTAAAAAATCCAGCAAATATTTAGCACAGTATTACATATGTAGTACAAGTGGTAACGTTGGTTATAACCCCTCCATTTATAGTTCTTTTTTCTTTTTCTGCTTCACACATATTCACGGATAGGAATTTTAAGAGAGATTTTAAGAGACAATTCTTTTCAAAATTTGCCGTGCGAATCGGGTAGGTGTGCGGGAGCTGACGGTGACGGTCTATTCAACACATAATGTGGTTTTCCATTGGGACCAAAAATCAATCTTTTTTGTGATCTAAATCACTTTTCGCGTTCCATTGGGCAGAAAAATCAATCTTTTTTTTCGATTCGAATCACTTTTGCAGATCTCGATATTTTTTCAGATCTACACACACCAATATAATTTGCACAGCTGTTTTACATCAGTTTAAGAAGTTTGCTATCGAGAGAAATGCGCAGAGTTTCGTGAAAACCAAAATAGCAAATACACAAATAGTTATGAATATGATTTCGTAGGAATTATTATCTTCATTATCTCCCTCGTCATCTGAAGACTACAAACCACCAATAATACTTCATTTATATCTACAACAAGGAAAACATTTTTGAGATCAATATCCATTTGGGATTTTGCCAGAAACGAATGCAATTTGAACAGCTGATATTGTTGTCAATTAACGCACTAATCCATTTACAAAAGCAGATCAATTTCGTTGCGCGTTCCACGACCACCGTAAAATCTGAGATCTGAAAAAGATTGCTGGTGGTCCCAATGGAAAACCATCAGCCTGATAGAACCTTGTTTACTGAACTCAAACTGAAATCGTGCAGATAGGAACTACATAGTTATACGGCCTTACCAATGATCAACTTTAGTCTGGAAGTTTGCGCAAAGACTCGAGACTTTCCAAAATCGTATTACCAATAAACAAATAATATAGTTGCCAGAATATCGTTAACTGTAGGGTTAGTGTTAATGGTGAGAAAGTCATGTTTATCTCGGGCATTAGCTAAATAAATCCTCTTTTAATGTCATTTTGAAGATGAATGTTGCCCAACCGCCCAAAATCACGATATTAAATTTCGTAATAGGAGCGAATTTAAATACGCTGTTATTCAGCCTGAGCGTTTGCAATTATAAATTAATTTTAGTAAATTGTAAATGTTTTCTAATTTTATTTGTTGTAATAAAACAAAGCTAATGGTTTTTAATTCTAACAAACACAAACTTGTAAAAATGTATGCAAAAAATAAAAAAAATATTGCAATTTTGTTTTACTTCTATACGCTTGAAGCAATATCTAATAATTTCCGTGTTTTCCTCTGTTTTATCTTGTTTAACTGCTAGTTCTTGCTTTCGAATGGGGTATCCTTTTAAAAAAGTTGATAGCAATGAACGGATGCTTACCAAAAAAAAAATATTTTATATACCTAAGTTTTAGTTATTTCCAAGATATTGTTGACATTCGTCGCAAACGGAATAAAATATCTGCTTCTTAAGTTTGAACGGTTCAAACCTGAATACCAACTTTTTTCAACAATTCTCAGGACTAAGGCGACTCGGGTAGATATTTGGCTGCAACCAAACGCAAAAGGAGTTTGTTTACCGAGAATGAGGATGAGGAAACAATGGTTGGTGTGAAAAGGTTGACTTCACGGAAAATATAGATTTATAAGAATAGAATTGTCAGCACGCAGCAAAATACAAGCAATTTAACAAATTTAGGAACTTCTGAAGGAATAGCAGTTAGTATGTGTGAATTCATGGAAGGGGAAACGTGAGAGTTTTCGCCCATAAAAATGTACGCCGCAGATTTATATTTTTCTGTGAGAACTTAAAATGTTGTTCTACATTTCCCGAATTAAGTAATATAATCTATAAAATTTTCAAAAGATCAAATTATATTTATTTTCACACTTCTATATAGGTATGTAATTTGGCAAGCACTGTCTCGTTGCAAATTGAAATTCAAAACGGAAGCGATAGGTTCTTAAAATGCTTTGGCTTCCTACGTGATAGCTATTTCTGAAATGAATTAACAGGCTATTATTTCTATTTGCAAAAATATTCACTTACTAACTCTTATTTTAAGAGTTTTTTTTTAATTATAATTATAAAGTCTGTAAATTGTCAAATGGTAGACTTAAATAAATAGATTAAATAATTGTGATCTTTACACCACCAATAAGGTTTGATTTGCATCAAAGCATTCTAATAAACTGCGTTTCGTTTATTGAATAATTTGAAAGGTATCTTATTAAGACACAATAATGCACTCATCAATCAATAATAAAGTATGTATTAGAAATCAAAGGAAAGTGTCTATAAAAAGTATCGAAAATTGTGCAAGAACGAATAATAGGGCATTACTGATTTGCATATGATATTTGACAGATAAGCGGATACTTTGTGGATTTCCTATTTTGTGTTTTGTTTTTTGCTTATAATAAGCCTCAAAACGCCTTTGAAAGATTTATACTGGGCAAATTCAATTGCAATTAATGTATTCCATTTTTTAGAATAAAATCCTTCGTACTAGTAAAGGTGGAGGGCAAATTGTTTATTGGTACCCTTTCAAAAATGCTGTACATTCACGGTTGCCAACTTGAAACATAACTTTGGACAAATAAATAAATTTTCCAACTGAAATCACAAATTTTAAAAATTTTATAAATTGCACACCCAACTCGTATTTTAGTACACCTCAAAACGTACTACTTAAAAATAACCTAAAAACCGGTCTGTCCGTCCGCCCACAGGCCTACAGCCTAAACGGCTGCCCGGATTTCGTTTAATCTTCGAATTTGGAGTTTGTGGGCTTACTGTTCGGGGTGGTTTTTTATTTTGGATTCTTGTAAAAAGTAATTTTTTTTAAATTTGTTTTCCTTCAAATCAGTTTTTAGCTATATAGTTAACAAATAGTATTTTTCAAACTAAACATTGCAATATCTGGTATAGTTTAGTCTGCCAAATCTTACAAAAACCGCTCTTACGATTTTGATCAAAATAAACATTAACGATAATATCAGTATTCTAATTAAGATCCCGTACTTAGTTTTTCTCAAGAAATTCGAAGAAATTTGTTTTTTAATTATTTCTTAAAAATGACTAACCAGAAGCCGATCTCTGTTCGTATATTCACATTTTTAAAACTCAATAAAAATAAATAAATAGTTGGCGCAACAGGTCCGGAGGGACCCTAGGCCTAGCTTCTCACAACCATTCGTTTTATGTGAGTTTTTTTTTTTTTTTTTCAAGTTTGAAACGAATGGAAGAGATCTACCTACAGTTTTATGCTGACTCCATACGGATAATTGAGAAGCTCTTTCAAGACAGTTATACTCTCGAATGTTTGTCAGACGATCGCGAGGTGGCGCAGTGGAATAAAACCCTAAGTTAGAATTAGGGTTTTTGCGGGATTCGAACCTCGACCCCTCGCTTAGTAGTCCAACACACTAACCACTAAGCCACTGCGCCTACTTTAAAACTCAATATAAAATTGATAAAATTCAAATTGCAACAGCCATTAGAAATGCAAAATCAACGAAAAACTTATTTTCAGCAAATATTACCCACTTCTACTTTTTTCAATCTTTTTGAATATGCACCTTAAAATAGGTAATTCCAACAATCAGAATATCCCACTTCAATTGCACACTCACCCACGTTCATCGTGATTATATACAAATTTAAACAAATCTCTGAATTATTGCATATACATATTTATATGTATAGATGTCGATCTATCTGGAAGTATTCAATTATTGAAAACTTAAACCAGAGTCATTTATCTATTCCAGTCAAAAAGAAAATTCCCAAAATAGACCAAAAATCAGAAACTCCTACTACACTTGTTCTCGTACTCAAAAACTTTTACAGTATAAAAGCGATAAAATAGAACAGTAGGCGCTTATTACTCTCTAACAAGAACTTGCGACAATTATGTGCTTCTAGAGCTTTAACGTTTAAAAACTAAAAGTGAATTTTATTTAACCCAATATAATCCTCTTTCTACATATATTTCATGAACCGTTTCTTTTACCTAGCATTGCTTCTCAGATCTTTACCTACCTACCACAAAACCAACAAAACTTTTGACGAACTTAATTTATAGCCAGTTGTTGAATTAATTTTCTTTTTCATAAATTAAGTTTCGGATTGAGAAATTGTCGGGAAGGACAAATGGCAAAGAAACATTGGGAAAGACAAAGACTCTGTCCCAAATGTACCGTGTTGGCAACCGTGTGTACATTTTATTGTAAACTGGCAGCCAACTAATAGCCGACATTAGTGTTTGATTATTAGTAAGGCCGAAAGTGAATATCTCGGAAAATGTAAGAGAAAGACAAAAAGTAAGAGCAGCAATCAAAAGAGCGTAGTCGTTTTATTGCGGTGCGATGTGTAAGATGTTACTTATTTTTGAAAAAAATGTAAGTTACAACCCTGTTGTCCTAAGGTCAAGCGAGTGTAGACATGCACAGGATATGAGGCGTAGCTTAGCTTACAGGTTCAGTTATATACGGCTGTTTTCAATTGTAAATGGGATGGTTCTGTTTTCAAAGACTGACAGCATAAATTCATTGTTTTTGTTTTCAAATTTGGCAGCTTGTCTATTCGAAAATGATTGAGACTGTACCTATATTGTGACGTATCTATTATAAGTATATATCTGTGGTGCGACATAGCTCAGTATGGATGTTATGTTATGTTATGTTAAAGTGGCTCTCGATTAGAGAAACACTTAGGCCGTTAATCGGACCATTGTACCACTGGTGTTTAGGGGTTCCTTAGCTGGTTACACATGTGAACCATTTGCTTCCGTTGATAAAGCTAAGAATGTTAGCAGCGCTGTTGTCGCATAAATCACTAAGATCATTGAGGAAGAAGTTTCCTTAGTACGCCATCCTTAGATTGAATAGGGCAGCGCAGCTGCAGAGAAGGTGAGTGACGGACTCATCCTCTTCCTCATCCCTGCAGCTTCTGCAAAAGTCATTGTATGGCAATCCAAGTATTTGCGCATGTCTGCCCAGAATACAATGACCGGTAATGACATTAGCAACCAACGAGATGCTAGGTCTATTTAGTCGCAGAAGCCCCTTGGATCTTTTAGTAGCCAGTGTCGACCAGGTAAGCTTGACAACGTCGCAATATCCCAGATGTTTCAGAAAAGGGGTTGTATTGTCCAGCTATCTCGTTAAGAGATACGCGGCAATCTTCCACCGCCTTAGATCTTATTTCGCTGGAAACTAAGGATCTGATTGCAGCCTGACTGTCAATATAAATAACAATATCCCTGTGTGATATACTATAAATCGACAGCCACGCCGCGGCGTGACGAATAGCTGTGATTTCGGCTTGGAAGACACTACAGTATTTCGGAAGGGAGGAGAGGCGCACGCGCGAGCTCAGTTCTTCTGAGAATACACCAGCGCCGACTCCCTTTAATGTTTTGGAACCGTCCGTAAATATTGACAGTGCTCCTACATGTAGGACATTCCGTGAGTCCCAATGGGCAGATAATCAGTAGTATTAGTTAAGGGGGCTGTCTCCTGCTTACCCTCCCTTAGTCTGATTGCCGCGTTGGCGGCGTATTCCTTGCTGACGAGATCCAGAGGAAGAAGATTGAGCATTATTTGTAGAGCGGCGGTAGGTGATGTCCTCAGTGCACTCGTGATGCTAATGCATGCTAGGCGTTGAGTCTTCTCAAGGGCCTTCAGATTGGAGATCTTGTCCAAGGCCGGCCACCATACGATTATGCCGTAAAGAATAATCGGTCTGATTACCGCAGTGTAAAGCCAATGCATTATGTTGAGTTGGAGGCCCCATCTCGAGCCGACGACCCCTTTGGCAGGAGTAGAGTGCCACTAGGGATTTCCTAGCACGTTCGGCAATATTTTCACTCCATAGGTATCTTAACCCTTCTAAAGTGAATAGAACTAGTTCTGTTTTCGTCGGATTGACATTTAGACCGCAACTATTGGTCCAGACTACTAGTTTACGTAAAGCGAGTTGCAGGATATCGGAAAGAGTCTGAGGATACTTTCCTGAAGTAAGTAAGGCGAAGTCGTCCGCAACGACTTTGCAACCGGAAAACTCCATCGAAATCAAAAGTTCGTTGAGAACTAGATTCCATAGTAGTGGAGAAAGCACTCCTCCTTGGAGGTACCTCGGTGCACAAGTTTTTCGACAGCGCTGCTGCCGAACGTAGCTGTCACCCTTCTGCAGGTGAGAATGTGGCCGATTAGGCAGCATATTTGTTCGCCAATGTTTAGCTTTTTAAAGGCTTAAATAATCGAATGAGGCTCTATGTTGTTTAAGGCCCCCTCAATGTCCAGGAAGATAGCCATAGCATATTCCTTGAAAAAGAGGGACCTTTCAAACAAGTGAATGAAGTGCGGTCTCGGTGGACTTGCCCTTTTGATATGCATGTTGAGAGCTAGAGATTAGCGCTTGGTAAACGATGCTTTTGATGTGAAGATCGATGACCCTCTCAAGTGTTTTTAACAGAAAGGAGGACAGAATAATTGGTCTGAAGTCCTTGGAAGTGTGTGTGAGGCCTCGCCTGCTTTGGGAATGCAAACAACTTTAACCATCGTCCAGGATGAAGGAATTCTGCTCAGATTTATGCAGTCTGCCAGAATCGTCCTGAGGTTGTCCTTGACAATATCAAAGGCGTTCTGTAGTTGCGCCGGGAAGATGACATCTGGTCCCGGGGACTTGTGCGGTTCAAAGCTATTGACAGTCCACTTTAGCTTTTCCTCGCAAATGGTGATTGCATTTGGAAGGGTACCCAAGAGTTACGTAAGTCCTATATTTGGATTAAAATTAATAATATAACAATCAACTTTTAAACACTTTTATTAGTTATGCAAATCATATATTTGGATTAAAATTAAAACTAAAACAATCAACTTTTAAACCCTTTTATTAGTTATCCTTCTTGGATGATCACTTAAACTTACTGAGTCCAAATTATATTTTTAGAACTATGTATACTAAATTGAACTAAATTGTAGGCGCAGTGGCTTAGTGGTTAGTGTGTTGGACTACTACGCTAGGGGTCGAGGTTCGAATCCCGCAAAAAACCCAAATTCCAACTTATGGTTTTTTTCACTGCGCCACCTCTCGCGAACGTCTGACAAACATCCGAGAGTATGACTGTCTTGAAAGAGCTTCTCAATTAGCCGTTTGGAGTCGGCATAAAATTGTAGATCCCTTTCATTCTTTCCAAAAATGAAAACTCACACAAAACGAATGGTTGTGAGAAGCTATGCCTAGGGTCCCTCCGGACCTGTTGCGCCAACTATTTATTTTATACTAAATTGAACATTTTGCATAACTGCATATTAGCAGCGTCTTTACAAACCAAAGCGAAAGCGAACAGAAAGATAAAAGGGAACGAGAAGATTAGCTTAAACATAATTATGGCCTTGAACATGAAGGCACTGCATGATAACAGCATGTGTGATCCTTCAATATGTTCTCGATGAGACGCAGCACAGTTTCTGCAGTTTCTGCAACTGTTTATATTGAAAACTTTCCACTCAGCTTTATTGGTCAACGTTGGGAAAACAGCATCTTGTTTTCCTTTGCTGATGCAACAACAAGCCGGTACGTGGATTGTATTGATATTCCAGTATGCCCGGTCAACGTCAATGTAATATTTATGATTAGATTACACGTAACTCAAGGGGGTATCCCTGCTAAAGTCAGGGTTACCAGTGACAGGCGTGCAGCCAGGGAAATGGGCCTCCATGAGCAGATTCAGCGATTGTACATCTGACTCTGCCCATTGGCCATTGGGGTCTTTTAGTACGCAGGGTACAGGGGTGGATTTAGATAGGACTTTCCGCAATCTGGAGCACTCACTGGTGTTGTTAATGTTCTCACAGAAATTGCGCCAGGAGCTGCGTTGTGCCTTTCGGACTTCCTTTTTGAAGACCCATAGGCTATCTTTGTACGCTTCCCAGTTCGTTTCTAGCTTCGTTGTTTTGGCTCTGTTAAAGGCCTTTCTGCTCTTGCAGCGAAGCGTAGTGAGTTGCTTGCACCACCACGGTGGTTTCTTGCCTTCTCTCACTATGGTGGGAGAAGAGGAACCCGTGAAAGCCCTATCCAGGGTTGAGATGAGCACGTTGTTAAGCAAATCTATTATATAAATAATCTGATCGCTAGGTGGCGAGGGTGTGTGACTTGCTAGTTTCGCAGAAAGGATTGAGTTTAGCGATGTACCAAACCGATATTTTCTCAAACCGAGTTAAACCGGTTTAGAATTGAAGCAAACCGAGTTGTAAACCGAGCTGCAAACCGAGTTAGTCGACTCGATTTGCAAGTTGCAACTCATTAGGAAATCGAAATCCAACTCGACTTTACGAACGGGTAGGGTATACGTACGTAGGTATACGGTTCATTCAAACCGAATTACCTGTGGACTCGCTCAATTGACAAAAACCACCCTCGCTCATAAAAATCATAGCACATACACATTGCAGATGCGAGAAAACAGGAGTAAAGAGAAGAGCACAGCTTTCCAATTGGACTGCATCTTGCATGCTCATTAATGTGTTTGTACATTGTGTTTATTTTTCTCACACGCCAACGCCACCTACCTTCTACCTAACCAATCGAACCGCGATCCGAAACCAAGTCGTGTGTTGATATCGGTTTATGTATGCGTGGCATTTTATTATTCGGTTTTCGGTCGGTTCGTTTCGTTTCATTGGTTTTCGCCAACTCGGTTTGAAATAAAAGCAACTCGGTTTAACTCGGTTTAGTAGTAACTCGGTTTAAACCGGTTTACCAAACCGAGTCGACACATAACTAATTGAGTTGTGTTTGACCCAGTCAGTATTTCGCCGGTTGCGGTAAAAACATTTTTTGGGACTGTAGCTACAGTCTAGAGTGAAGTATATGTATCGATGGTCCGAGAAAGATGGACTGTCCGATACTGCCCACTTTGAGATAGCCGCGGAAAGATTAAGAGAGGGAAAAGTAACATCTATTACCTCCTGCCGATTTTTAACAATGAAGGTTGGATTGTCCCCTCTATTGCAGACTATTTATCAGTGGCGTGGCGTCCATATAACTCGATTCCTACCGAGTTACCTTTTGAAATCTCCACCAGGCAACACTATCTATCTACCAAAAACCGAATATACATGAAACACTACCAAATGAATGTGAATACTCACCAAATGGTACACACACAAAAGCACTCATATAAAAATCGTGTGTGTATCCATTTTCATACAACGTCGTCATCGGGTCGTGGCGACGAAGCGAAGGTAACCCAAAATAAGTCGGGTTATTAAAGTTCTCACTTTATAGTTCATTTTGAGAGAAAATTTGCTTGTTATCTCTTTTTTTCTTCCCTGAGTACTTTGTCTGACTCTGACACCTCTTTGTTCAACACCCATTGTAGAAAATAACCCGCTTTTCTTCGAGTTATTCGCGGTTCTCACAAAGTTCATTTTGACTGCTGAGTGTACTGAGTGAACATTTGTTTGTATCTCTTTTTTTCTTCCCAGAGCCAGAGCTTGTTACTGGTACTGGCCATGGCCACTGGGTTGTGTTTTGGGTATGTCGTATGTGTTTGTTTGGTTATGATATGAACAAAATAACGCGCTTTTCTTCGAGTTATTCGATTTTCTTTTACTTCTTCTTTTCTTATTGTCTCTTGTGCGAATAATTACAGGTAGTTGTTGAGGTAGGTAAGGGTGTGTTTCTGAATTTGCTTTAAGTTATGGCATCATGCGTCTGTCAATAAGGGCTTCTAAAGCCACTTTTAGTATGCCTTAAGCTCATTATAAATTTTAAATAGGTATTAATGACTTAAAGTATAAAAAAGGTGGCTTGAATTGATTTTGCTTCGACTTCCCATTTAAAAATGTTCACGCCACGCCACTGCTATTTATATATATTAAAGACTCACCTCGAGGGTTAGTGTCGGTACTGCCCCATAGGTCGTGGTGTGCATTTGTGTCACAACCCATCACTATGCCGGTCTTTTTGTCCTCCGCTTGTTTGACGGCCCGTTGTAGCTCTGCTGACGGCGGGCTAGCTTCTTCGTATGGAAGATATGCAGACGCCAGCCAAACCAGTTTGCATTTGTTGGGAGTGAGTTGCGCTGCAGCCAGATCGCCTGTGCTATGCTGGGGGAAAGGAGGTAGTTTAATTATGTTTGAGCAAGAATGCAAGCTCTAATTTTGCCTTTATCTTCCGCATAGTAGAGGGCATAGCCAGGAGCCCTGAGTACAGTTACGCAGTCTTTAACAAGCCACGGTTCTTGGATCAGGGCAATGTCCAGTCCGTCCTCGATTAGACGGACCATTAGGTTGGCGGTTGTCAGTTTTGAATGGTGAAGATTAATCTGTATCAGATTTAGCGGCATTGCTATCTGATACAGACTTCTCCACAATGGTAGCATCCAAATCCTCTAATGGCGAGTCGATGTCAACTGAGGATGATGCGGAGGAGCTGGCCACGTTGACTGCAGCGGTATGGAGGTCATCTTTCCTGAAGAGCTTCAACTCTACTTTCTTCAGGCCGAAGTTAATCAGGAAATTCCTGTCCCTGAGAATCGGGATGGACTCAGGCGACATTGATATGACCATGGAACGACATGTTGTTTTGGGCTCCTCATCGGTACCGTGGGGGTTTTCAACAACCTTCCAGTCTTTGACAGGAAGGCCCGAGCTTAGCAGGGTCGCGTGGTTCGAGTGGAACCCAGACCCTAGCTCTTGGTCGGTGGGGGGTGGAATTCCTATCCACCAGCTCGAGCTTGGCCCCTGGCCAAACCTCACCGATGCTACCGATGGCTGCCCGGATGAAGTCGACCGAGCGTTGATCATCGGAGGCGATCAGTTTGACGAATCCCTGATGCCAACCAGCGTCCTTAAAGATGATGCGCTGCGCGTTATTGGACATGTACTCACAGAGACAGTTCATCACCCTGTTCTCTATGAGTCCCCACTTGTCGTAGGAGAGCCTGCCTTCCTCATCCGATAGGTCCACTACCGCGACTATCAGGTTGTCCTTGGCCGCGTCAGAAAAGGATTTTGAACCCACGTTGGAACTTCTAGCCTTTTGCGATGCGTTGGACACCTCATCAAGGGACCTGCGCCTTTTGGGGACAGATCCAGCCGCTGCTGCAGTCCTACCTCCTGTAACGCTCGTTGAGCTTATAGCTTGGGGGCGAGTCTTCCGAGGCTGGTCTTCTCTTACGAGCGGTTTCTTGGTGCCCAGCGGTGGTGCAGAAGGTTTTTTTCGGGATGGAGACCTTTGAACTAGAGGGGTGGGGTCCCTGTTCGCAAACTCCAATACCCAGGGCATTGCCCATGAGTATGAAGCTCTCTCCGGCTCGGTCCATAATTTTTCCGCCTTCGAGTGAAGACGGGCAAATATGCACAAAGCTGCCTTGGTCTCTCGATCAAGTGACCTGATTCTGAGATCTGCCGGTGTAGGTGTTGGGGACGTGGGAAGCTGGACAGAACAGCAGTGAATTCGGTTGTGATCTCGTCTGAAAGCAACGAGGAATCACTTGCAGCATCGTTTAAGCAGAGTTCCTGCAGATGCTCTTCCACGCGTTGCATGGGAATGGCGCCGCTGGCTGCCGAAGTTGTTTGTTTTTTTTTTCTGTTTTTGTTCGAAATTTTGATCCCACGAGTAGCTAGGGCAAGGAAATTCGATCTGCACAGAGCCCCGCTTTATGTAGATAAGGCTGCTTAATCCAGAGGGCGCCCGGTATCTGGATGCACCGTAATCGGAGCGTGCTATTTTTGTTGAGACCTGGACCCACGGCCTGACTGATCCTCGACACGGTACGTATGACGTCATTGATCCAGCCCAGGGGGAGTGAAGGGAAGGGATGAAAAAGGAGGGATGGGTTGGGACGGGTTCGATTACCACTTTTTTTTTTATATATATATACTTCTCCCGGGAAAGGCGAACCTATAACGCTTCAACAGCGCCCCGAGATGCTTGCAGATGTATGTGTGCTCTGTACTTAAATTGCTGTAAATTGTAGTCTTCTGGAAATATATCCCCAGGAAGCGAGTTCCAAAGTTTGCTTGTCCTGTAACAGAAGGAGTTTTGGAAAGTTGATATCCTCGCGGTTGTCAAGAGTACTGTAAAGTCATGAGCATTAGCAGCCTGTCTGGTTGGACGCCCAAAAGTTGCATTTCGAGGGATAATGTCTACTTAGTTCGTAGAGCTGGCAGGTTGTACGGTAGATGGCGATGCCATCAGAGCCGGCCTACCATGAGTTGCTCTACTTAAGCCTCCACACCACGGCAAGGTAGGTAATCATTGTCAATCATAAATATTGTTCCCTTCACAGGCCTTTAGTGAAAGGATGGAGGGCTCAGTATGGATACTTTATCCTCCGGTTTGTTACATGTCGAGCACAATTATAAGGGGACTTTTGGATTGCCCAACTGGAGACCGTTAGCTAATGACCGGACTAAGTGAAGACTCTTGGTAGTTGTACCTACTTTCTATTTGCCTCGTAGTACCCGCATAAGGATGTAAGTATGCATGTACCTATCAATATATTATTGTAGATTTTTTGGTTTGTGCAATGAGCGAGGGGTTCCCGATTCGTGAAATATATATCAGGATTCTTTCGCATTTGCTCTCGTGAGTGGCTCTATATCTCGAGCAAGCTTCTGAATTTAGCATAGCCATAACTGCAGTAAAAAAAAAAAACTGAATACTCATTCCAACATTTCCATTTATCGGAGAATAACCTTTTGTGATGTATTTGTACGCATTTGTTTTACCCCCATGTGGAAATGGAGAAAAGCATTTTGCTTGATAAACAATGGGGTATATAAATCCATGTCGCCTATGCAGGAAGCTACAGAACATTGCCTCCATACAAACGCAAATAAAAGGTCAGAACTTCGTATATTTTCCCTAAATCTCATGCCGTGCCAATTCGCAAGTGATTTCACATTCGCATTACCAATATTTGTAGTCCTTGACCGTAGAAATGTTCAGTGATCTGCGAAAATCGACAATTTCCGGTGGGCACCAGAAAGAGCACAAATAGGAATGGGTGGTTTGGTTATTGATTGGCATTCGAGGGTGTCTATGGTAAGGCGGGATTTAATTCATTATCTGCGCTCATCCCTTATTCCGGAAAATTACCTTGAATCAATAGAAATAAAAACTAATTGCGATTTAAGCGATATTGTTGTATAATGTTGACGGCGGAAGGAACTGAAAGACACAATCTCGTATCAATCACACGGAATTGTTGCCTCAAAAATATTTGACGTTGACCTTGAAGTCATGTGAGGTATATTATTGTTAAAGTTTTTTGTGGACTTTAAGGCTAGTTAAAAGGGGTGGAAACACTCTGGAACACTGTGGAACAGGTAAAGAGCGCAGCATGGTTAACGAAAATTTATCTTATTACAAATTTAAAAACGAAGAATGAGAAAAGCACTTAAGATTACACGTGCCATTTTTCGTGGCATATGTTGACATACTGACGTCACAAGAATTCGCTCTTTCTGTTGCCACTCGTGTCGTCCTCGTGAGAGTACGCTGCGACAGCCAGTGTGACCAGACGCTTGACAAGCGATCACACGTAGTGACACATTTAGGATAAGTGTTTACGTAATAATGACGTCAGCATGTCAAAATTTGTCACAAAAAATGGCACATGTAATCTTAGCTTTAGGATAGACAAAAATGCCTTTAGAAATATGGATAGCAAGAAAAATATAATATTTTCAAGGACTAACGAAAATATCTCCATAAACTATATATATAAAAATGGATCTTGGTTTGTTCGGATGCTTAAAACTCGAAAACGACTGGACTAAATTGGATACTTCCTTCTGCGGATTTGTTCGTAATTGCTCCGCGAAGGTTTAGGAAAAAAGAAAAATTGAAAAAATTAAGAAAATTGCGCGGAAAATTATAAAATTAAAGTTTGTATGGGGAAATACACTTTGAAAAAAAATTAACTGGATAGAAATCAAGAAGTGACACTTCAAATAAAAAAAAAAAAAAATATTTTGAATTTTAAAAGAAATAATTGTTGTTGTCAATTATTTTAATTATTTTCCAAGCAAATTGTTGTTGTCAACAATTTTGAAGTTTTTTCTTTTTTTTTTAAATACCTATAGGTAGGTACATAATAACTTTTTTCTAATAAATTATGTTTACTATGTTACATTAAGTAACTTTTTGAAATTAAGTAGATAGGTACTTTGATTATACAAAGATGATATTATGGCCGACGATATTTTGCATCGATTTCGCACTGTGACATAGGATAATGAACTGGAGATGTCAGATGGAAATCGCAACAAAGCTTTGATTTGACGCATTTAATCGAGAATTGGAGCGAGAAATGGACTTCGAACGAATCGCATTGAGTCAAGCTGTTCGAACAAATGTGCCAATGTTGAATCTATATCTATAAAAATGAATCCCTATTTCCCTTGGTCGCGGCATGACGCGTGAACGGCTGGACCGATTTCGCTAAATTTTTTTTGTTGTGTTTGTTATTGTCAGGAGAAAAATCTTATGAAAGAAAAAATTAAGAAAATTGCGCGGAAAATTAGAAAATTTAAGAATACTTAACCACCATATTAAATTATATCTAATGTAACCATAGCGCTTTTACAATTCAAACATTTTTGATGTAACCTTATGGCGTTGGCATAACAATGACAGAATGCGTGCTGCAAATATCGTCAACGAGGATGTAAACAAAATAAATATCGTTTAAAACAGATGCTTCGATCGGAGTTATTATATTGATAAAATACATATAAAATAATTAATTTATTATTTTTAACAAAAACTGAATTTCTTAGTGGACATCGTCGGAAAATCCTCAACATGTGGCGTTGTAGGCGTATGTCGTTATTCAGTTCAATCAAATTTTCTTTAATAATAATCTTCTTAATTCATACCTATAATTCTTTCGGGATGAAACTCGATGATGATGATATAACTCGATAACCACTGGGTCAATTTTTATGATTCTTCTTTTGTTTTGTTTGTATTGTTGTATTTCAGGTTAAAGCAAACTTAAAAGATAGGATTTTTGACCCGCTATATGGCGTTGTAATCGATCTCCGAAACCACTCACCCGATTTCAATGAAATTTTATAGATTTATATTCTTCGTTCCCGCTTGAAGGATAGGATACTTTTGGACCTGATAGGTGGCGCTCTTGCCGATCGCCGAAACAGCGCTACCAAGTTGATTGAAATTTTGTAGGGAAAATTCAAAGGCAAACATTCTTATTCCGCAGATTTCGCTTATTAAGAACGATTTACCATTCGTGCGACTTCAATTTCCCGTGCGTCTCACTTTCGCTATGACAAATAATTTATTGCAAGGATAATCGATGGATGTTTGTCAATTTAGTGAAAAAGTGGAAGGTTGGACAACACGTCAAAATTATTGCGGTTTGATTGAAAAAAATCAACATTGCTATTCATCATTTATTTCTATTGCATTTAATATAACTTTTGAATAAAGAATTTTAATTGGTCGAATTACATAAATTAGCAAGTGCTTGGTGCATGCTCGGAATTTATTAACAAATTTGGGCGAAACGAAGTTTGCCGGGTCAGCTAGTCATCTATATATATAAAACAAAGTCGGGTTAGTTACACCATTTATAACTATAGTGACCATAATTTTTTAAAGCTAATATATATATATATTTTTTAATTATGTAAACATTAAATAAAAATATTTTTGTATTTTGTTATTATATGTAGTTTTTAACAATTTTAAAACATAGGAACGTTGTAATTAGATTACTAAAAGTTTATTCTATGAACACGTTTCATAAAAGAAGTTTATAAATTTACTGTGCATGACTATGACTAATCATATTTTTCACATGTGTGACTTTTCTGCAAAACTTCGCTATTGTTATTAGAAATTAGATCTGTTCCCTTACTTTCAGGTTCAATATTGTCAATATGTCACATTTCTCTTTGTTTTCGCTCACTGAAATGGAATAAAGATAACCAAAAAGAAAAGGAACGAGTTGAACCACAAATTTGAAAAATGTGAATTTTTTCTAGGCGGAAATATTCAATTATCAGCACAAATTTATATTTAAGATCAGAATTTGAATTGCTTTTATTGTAAAAATTAAATTCTTTGGATTCCTACATCTATTTTAATGCACAAAATTTAAATGAATTAAAAAAAAAAAATTCAGTTATAAATTGGTATTTTAACGATTGGCAGCCATCCGTCAGCAATAACCAACTAGCCCATGGAAATTTGTAGGTCTAATATTTGCAAGTTTTTTTTTATGGCGGCGAAATTTTTTGTTCTATCTTTGAGACTCTCTTCTGTCCAACTTTTGCGTGAGGGAACGAAGTTAGACTAAATTTTGCTAATGTGTTCGAATGTAAATATTATCGTTAGGGAACAAATCTATTAATGTATAACAGACATTGCATTTTGTTTTAACAGCTACGTCAAATCAAATGACAACTATAATACTTAAAGCAATGGGGAGGTGCATGTATCTAGTTAAGTAAGTCGGACAGCTGTCTGACTACATGTATCTTGATTGGCTGAAATCGGTCATATGAGCACCTGTTTCGGTTGATGTTTATGGAGGGGTAGCCGACTTATATAGTCAAGAAATTCTTGACTGAGTACTTAGTTGACAGTTCGGATTTGTGGATAACGTCCGACGAATGTAGTTTTTGCGTTCAGGTTACATCTTATCCAGACCAATCTAGTCGACTTAACTAGTTTCCTGAATTTGCCCAATGTTACTACTGCAATGTTTTGTTACTAAGAGCTTGCATGTAATACTTTTCCAGTTTCATTTTGAAATTTTTTGTATTTATAATTTTGCGGGACTTTGCGGGACAAAATCTGTAAATGAGGGACATTTTGCGGGCAATATATGATGCAGGACAGCCATACGAAATGCGGGACTGTCCCGCAAAATGCGGGAAGTCTGGTAACTATATTTATAACTCAAGAACGGCTGAATTGATTTTGATTATCTCTGATTTGTTAAATTCGTCTCCGCCCCGAAGGCCGAATAGGAAAATAACTATTAAAATATCGGAAAGATTCGTGTGAAAAAAAAAATGAAAGTTTGTATGGGGAATCGCACTCGTACTTTGAAAAAAAAAAAAAAAAAAAAAAAAAAAAAAAAAAATAGTTGGCGCAACAGGTCCGGAGGGACCCTAGGCCTAGCTTCTCGCAACCATTCGTTTTGTGTGAGTTTTTCATTTTTGGAACGAATGGAAGGGATCTACAGTTTTATGCCGACTCCAAACGGCTAATTGAGAAGCTCTTTCAAGACATTTATACTCTCGGATGATTGTCAGACGTTCGCGAGAGGTAGCGCAGAGGAAAAAAAACAAAAGTTGGAATTTGGGTTTTTGCGGGATTCGAACCTGAGACCCCTCGCTCAGTAGTCCAACACACTAACACTAAGCCACTGCGACTACTGAAAAAAAAAAAATAAACTGGAGAAAAAAAAGGGTGTGTCACTTCAAATAAATAAAACCAAACTAAATATTTTAAATTTCTGGTGGATAATGGAAAAGCATTCACAATGAAGCTGAGAGGAGCAATAAGTTAGTTGGATTACGTCATACTGCCCAGTGCACTTTCTGTTTGTAGACTCATAATTATCAATGTAGAGGTTTGTTGGTCAATCAAATATGTATGACTAACGACAATGAAATGACGGTGGTCAGATTCAGGCTCCTAATAAGAAATGCCAAGCTCATCACGAATGTTTTACCGAATATCGTTTAGAATCATGTTGACCATGATTGACTGGATTTTTTTTCCATCTGGATTTCCAATGTTGCTTACATGGTCAATTGTATGTGGCGTCCCACGTGTCGGCAAACCTCCCACTTTGTACGTGTATCGTGTACTTGTGCAAAAGAACGAACAATTTTGTGTAAAGCACTTCAGTGAAAAAGCGGAAGGTTGGCCGAGACGTGAATTGTTGCAATTTAATAAAAAGAGAAGAGAATGATTTTACTGCCTGCGCCTGGCAATTTTCGCCAAACGCTGTCAGTAATTCAAAGATAGACTATTGCCGATGAAATAAATCATCAAATCTGTGGTGCTATTTGGTCGGTGTAGTTTTGGAACCAGGGCCAAAGGCTTCATTTCAAAGTTTGGATTCAAATATTTATAACAACTTATACTTATACCTACTTGCATACTTAGTTAGCGCCTCTAGTTACCGCGATCTCCGTTTCACTTGTGCGCGCCATCTAAGGCTAGATCTTTCTCAATTAAGTTATCCCACCAGGTTGAAATCGAAACGTTTTCGGACCGTAGCGTTGAAGTAAATTCGCTCTACATGTTCTAGCCACCACCACCACGAATATTAACGATTCTATTTGCAAATTCATACAGTTCTACTGACGTTATGTTATTTTCCTGTAACATTTTAAAACACTTTGATGTACGTTTTGTTAACTCTACCAACAATAGTATAGGTAGTTGTAGTATTATGCGAGAAACAGATTAACACAGCAACAGCAACAGCAATTTTGACAGAACCTTAAGAACCAATGTATTTTAATAACTTTGAACACATTAGCAAAGCAACATCGACAGCGACATCAACGTTAGAGCTAATCCTAAATTCGCTGTTGCTGTTGCTGTTGCTGTCGCTATGTTAATCTGTTTCTCGCATTACTATAAACTATACTTCTCGTTCTCATACCTACGCATTTACATTCTGCGTCTCCCGTTTTGGTACGCAATTTCGATCAAAAGAATGCAGTTCTTTTTATAATTTGTTTAAAAACAGTAGTAAAATTCAAATAAACATTAATTGAAAAATATTTATAGCTAGCTGACCTGGCAAACATCGTTCTGCCCAAATTCGTTAATGTAATGAATATAATAATTCCGAGTATCCACATGCTGCTTCATGTAATTCGGTCATTTCAAGTTCATTATTCAAAAACGTTCGACATTTTTAAATCAAACCGCAATGATCGAGCTACCCACATAGGTACAATTGACCATGGAAATTCCAGAATGATGCCACAATCATACAGCGATTATCCATGTGACTTATTAATTATTGTCAAAGTGAAAAAAAGACTTATGGAAAATTTAAGTCGCTTAAATACAAATTTCAAATCGTACGGAATATGCAGAATCTGTGGAAAGATACGAATTCTTACGAATTTTTACTCAATGCCGTACCTTACTTACTTAGATGGCGCTACAGTTCAGGGGGAACCTGGGCCGTTACTTAGCTCGAAAAAGTCGTAAAATAGAGCGTCAAACCTAGAGAGAGCAATACTTATACTTAGTTCTATACTCTGTCCAAGAAAAATTGTCAGTACAGGGAAGATAGGATGTTTGTCTCTCAGTCTGGTTGCAATGACTTACATAAATCGGTCCCTTTTTAAAGCTCTCACAGGGTTGCCTTAGTAAGTATGATAATTCACCACAACTCAGAGAGCAATACTGTTAGGGCTACCATCTTCCAATTTAGCCAGGTCTCATCAGTAAAATAAATCTTTCTTTTCTCTTCTCTAATTTTTTTTTAATTCGCGTAGATATCTTCGTCTCCAAGAAATAATGTCACTTCTTTCCAAAAACAAATTCTTCGCTGACGTTTGACGAATTTAAGTCCGAGATCATTTTGCAATATTATATGCAAAGTTGAGCTGCTTAGTTTTGTTATATTTTCACTATTTTGTACTTCCAATAATAACTTGTCTAGCGTTGGAAGGTCATTATCCATAAAAAACTGATGGACTATCCGCCTAATCGCACATTTGCCCAAATCATCCACCTTGCTCTTGATACCGGAATTATTTTTCTTCTTTGGTGGTGTATTGTGGCCTTCGATTGCAGTTTCCCTTAAAAGCCTGTATACAGTTTGTTCCGTAACAGGAAAAACAGTAGCCGCATTTCCTACGGCTTCCGATTTTCTTTTAAAAAGGCCATAGAATTTTTCAGTTGCATCAACAATTTGTTGTTTCTTTTCTACACTTAGATCCTTTGAAGACTTTGTAGCCATGTTTCTGTTTATTCATATGCACAATAAAGTTAACCACTTGCTTAGATGCACAATCCGCTATTGAGATAACAACCATTGTTTCCGCCTTATACACACAAACAGGCAATTAGAAAACAAAATTATATAACCACGACACAATGTCATATACCAAAACAGATGGCAAAAGGACTGCACTTGTGCAGCTCTACATACATCTTTTTAATATAGACATATATAATATATACCTAGATTACATATTTCTTAAAAAATTATTACCCGTCAATGCAGAACTTCGCGGAAACAGTAGCAAAAAAAGGATCATCAATTTTCAAGGCATTTGCTTTAGTGGAGAGGAGTGACCGGATGTGGTAAAACCCAACGACCGAAAATAAACAGTATAGGTCTACCTGCTTCATCATATTGGTATATCAGTGTGAAAAATATGCTCTACAAAGTGAAATATGAATTTATACCTACCAAAACATGCAGAAATATGCCCTAACGAATAAGGCTGAAAATTTGTACTTAGTTTTCTATATTAAAATATTTAATCAAATTTTATCCCAAAAAATACCATGCTTTTGCATGAATCCGGTTGAGTTGCCCTAGTAATCTCTATTAATTTATCGCAATATCTCTACAACGCACATTATGATCACTTGTTGCGTTAATGAAATGAATGCATTAAAACACATCACGAAAAACCCTTATTTCTAAAAGACAACATTAAAAAAAGTGTTTAAACTGAATATTATTGGATCTTTCAGAAATACAAACAAACTAAAACCGAATGGCAGCACCCCACATAATATGCCGCTCTCAAAAGCTCAAAAAAAGCTCCAAAAAGCACCAACACCGAAAGTTCTTTGACAAAATTCAAAGAAAAACCCTTAATGATATGCTAAAATTGACATATGGTAACATTTCTCTGATGTGCTTCACCTTCAGTCACTCACAGTCACACATCACACTGCTTATTTTGGTTGATGATAATAGCAAGCGAACACAAGCGATCATGCTCATTCTGCCTGCAACTGTGCGGCAGACTGTTTGTGGAGGGATGTATGCGAATTTCAGGAAAATTACAACAACAAAATGCTTTGGAATGCCAGTGGTTCCGTTTTTATTTCAGTGGCAATCTTGTGTTTGAGTGCCGTGAGAGTACTACAGGCACCACTGGTAGAAAAAAGAGCTTCCCATAAGGCCTGTACTGACAATTTTTCTTGGACAGATTATAGTTGCTTTTTCGTAAGTAATGTCGCTCTCTGAAAGAGAATTTATCCCCAACACAGCCATTTTGACAATCTTTTCCATTCTTACGACGAAAGTAAAGGAACATCTTCGCCTTTGAATTTTCCCCTTAAAATCTTCACTTCAATGACTTTTGATTTGAGATTCTTCACAATCGAACGCTTTCCGTTTCAGTGCATTGAGGTTGCTAAGCAAAATTATAAATGCGCCGACTTTCAATTTCAAATTATACCGAAACGAAATCAAATGCAGTTGGTTAACCTCATTCTTCACAATGCAATTTTGATAGATGTTTGACCACAGGCAAGAGCAAGTCCGTGCCGCGAAATAACGTCAAGCGAATTCACTTTGTGAAAGCGAAATAACGCCGAATTTCCTCGTTCGGTCTTATTTCGCTTTGCTAAAGTAAAATAAAGTTTAACTTATTTTATACTTTACAATATAATTACTACAAAAATATGGTAGGTTTTATAATTTATTTAAAATTATAGATTTACAATGTTCCCTACACATATTTACCTTAGGATAGCAACACACTTTTTCCATACGCGAATAGCAACAGGGGTGAGCTGTCATCCCAAAGTATTCAACTTTAATAAATAATAAGAAATTAAATCAAAATTTAACTTTTATTTTTAAGAACATTTTATTGAATTCATACGCAAAATTAATTTAACTACATTTTTGGGATAATTTACGACAAAGTATTTTTTAATTAAAAACAGTTTATGCAAATTTCACTGCGATGCTCTGGACACATTGGCAACACGCATTTCTCATCACCGTCATCTGAAATATTTCCGCAAACCTCTTGCACATACTTTTCCATAGTTTTAATAGATCGAAAAGCCATTTTGAACTGAAAAATTATGATATTTAAAACAGAACCTAAAAAAAAAAAATAATGAAATAACTCAAAAAACAAGTCACTAGATATGCTATAATTTTAAAAAAAGTCACTAGAAAAAAATTTTCACTACCAACAAATGAAAAAAAAAAATATTCAATTCTAACAACATTTTTATTTTTAACAATTAGTCAAAAACTTACAATATGTAAATAGATTTATGTTAACTTATAAAAAAAACAATTTCAGTCTCAAAGTTACGATAAAAAAAAACAAAATAGTTTTTAAAATCACTACAATACAAATCAGAAATAATAAGATCGATTTCATCTTCATCACTTTCATTTATCTCAATATCGGAGGCATTTTTAAATTTTTTTAGGAATTTCGTATTCCTGACAACTTTTTTTTTTGTATTTTTAGTTGATTTCTGATGAGCATTTTTTTTTTCTCCGAGGCAGATGGAAATCTTCTAGAAGACACTATAAGGACACTCGGCGCGTGCTCGCGTAGTGTGAGATTTTTACTCACTAAAACCACCTCCTACAAATTTCTTTTGTCCTGCAACTAAGTTATGACTTATCAAGCAATTTTTTGATCACATGCGGTTTCCATTTCAATTTTGTGTCAAGAGTCATTCCGACTGACTCTTGATGAGCATAATTGAGTTCAAAGTTTTCGTTGATATTTTATTTCTCAACTTGTTTTTAACTATGACCATCATACTAAAAATGCGTTCGACTTCGGCATTTGAATGTGGAAGTAAAAAGTCAAATTGAATATTGCAATTTACAAGTGTCAAACTCAAATACCAGGGATGTAACATCACCAGATGATTAATAATTTAGAAAAACATGTTTTTCCAAAAAGTCACCAGAAAAGTAACTAGAATTTTCTAGTGACAAAAAATAAATTTTTGTCACTAAACTTTTGAAAATTCCACTAGATATAGCGACAAAGTCACTAAAACGGCAACCGTGCCTACCGCAGCAAGCTGTGACCCGGAACTGAAAGTTTAGCTATCAATTTGAGAAAAGGGAAAAGAAGAGAGCGATGGTAATGCGGGAATGTGTGAAATGGATAGCTTTTTATTTCGCTGGGGTGCTGTATCACCCCTGTTGCTATCCTAAGGTTAAAATCAATTAAGTTTTTGAATTTATTATAATTTATGTAAGCCATATAGTGATAGGAACATTTTGACCATAGTTTCTTCTGTGTCTATAGGTGGCATAAAGAAAATATTTAAGAATATATTTATAAATACTTACATTTCAAATTTTCTCCTCTAGTTATTTTATTATTTAGAATTTGAGAAAATAGTAGTTAAGAATTCGCGCGAATTTTGAGCTATAATTTTCTCAAATTTCCCCTCTAGTTATTTTAGAATTTGAGAAAATAATTTTAGCATTTAGAATTTGAGAAAATAATAGTCAAAAATACGCCTCCAGTTATTTCAGCATTTAGAATTTAGTTATAAGTATATAAAACTAGCTGACCCGGCAAACTTCGTTTCGCCCAAATTTGTTAATTTGTTAATAAATTCCGAGCATGCACCAAGTACTTGCTAATTTATGTAATTCGACCAATTAAAATTCTTTATTCAAAAGTTATATTAAATGCAATAGAAATAAATGATGAATAGCAATGTTGATTTTTTTCAATCAAACCGCAATGATTTTGACGTGTCGTCCAACCTTCCACTTTTTCACTAAATTGACAAACATCCATCGATTATCCTTTCAATAAATTATTTGTCATAGCGAAAGCGAGACGCACGGGAAATTGAAGTCGCACGAATGGTAAATCGTTCTTAATAAGCGAAATCTGCGGAATAAGAATGTTGGCCTTTGAATTTTCCCCTTAAAATCATCACTTGTATGATATTTGATGTGAGATCCTTCACCATAAAACAAATGCGATCCGTTGCAAAGTTTCGGTACATTGATGTTTCGTAACAGAATTTTAACTGAACCAACTTTCAAATCCGAATTATGTAGATAAATATCCCGAATTATCCCAGAGATTTTTTTTTGGTAATATTTCTATGATATTTCGAAATTAGGCCGCTTTCTGTTATTGTATTACACAAACAAAACCAAAAAAAAATAATTACTTACCATTTCTTGGGGATGGTGTGTACCCTATATCGTACAGTGGGATAATGCACTATCATAACCCAATATTAAAACATAACGATATTTTTAGTATTTTTTCGATAGAAAGTAAGGTTTTATTTGAATATTGTTGAAGAATTGTTACATAAATAATGTTTATTGCATGGTGTGATAAGTTTTGAAACAACGCACGTGTAAAGCAACGCCACATTTTTCGCAACGAGTAGCAGCTTGAGTATGACGAAGTCGACATCTGGTTCGTTTGTCTTGCTCGACAATCAAGTGGTTGATTTGGTCATACCGGATGTTTTCTGTGTTTGCGGGCCTCAAATTGCGTGGCCTATTATGTTTTCCGTACGTTCCCAGCAAACTCCTTGCTATTCTACGACGAAACTCTAAATTGTCCAGTGTACCTTTATTGTACTTATGCAGCTGCCATGCGTTAGAAATTGCCATATCGATGCAATGAGCAAACAGTGGATAGTACCATTTTTTTCCCCTAATGGCAATGCGATAAAGACCGATATTTTGGTCAGACCTATCAACTCCTCCCATGTTCTTATTGTATGTTCTTATAAGTTTTGGCTGCGAAACCGATATTTCCTTTTTTTGAGCGCGGGAGTATCGTTTTACCAAGTTTGTTGGGTGAACTGGAACAGAGTTAGATATCATGTTAACAATGTTGTTGTCATTCCATTTGCACACAACAGCATTGAGTTCTGAACAGAGTTCGTAGCTATAGGCACCTCTACCTCTTTGTTTTAAAGCTTTATCAGATCCACGCAAGGAACAGTTTTTTAAACGATTATCTCTTATAGTTCCAGTGCCCCTTATTTTCAATGCGTTTATTTCTTGAAAGAGTTCGAGTGAAGAAAAAAAATTGTCAAAAAATAAGTGGAAGCTAAGATTTAAGCCTCGTCCAATCAGTGCCTCACAAAAACTTAAAACAACCTGCGTTCCAAGTGCATGCTCTTTCTTTTTAGGAGTTGATGATACTTTCGACCCAAGATAGGGTTCAAACCAAACTATGTATCCGGTTGGAGTCGTTCCAACCCAAAATTTATAGCCCCATCTGATTGGCTTTCCCCGTATGAATTGTTTGGTAGGGTGGCGTCCAAAATAGGGTATCATACCTTCATCCACACTGTAATTTTCCACAACTGGAGCAAACAACAAGAACTTTTGAAGCAGGTGATGAAACAAAGGCCGTACTTTAGAGTAACGATCATTTGGATCTAGTTGAGTGTTATCGCAACAATGTAGTACTCGGAATATGTGATCAAATCTATTTCTGGTGATTGATTTTGATATAAGGATATTTTTTGAATCTTCTTCATTTTTCCAATACATTCTCCGTCTCGATACACTATTATAGCCACTCAAAATAAGTACTCCAATAAAGGTTTTAAGTTCACTAATCTGTATATCAGCCAGGAGATTATGTTGCTGGGCATACAAATTAGAATATTTTGTTATTTGTTCAAATAAAGTTTCATCAAAAAAGAGCGAGAAAAAATCCAAAGGAGCGGAAGATGGATTCAACCCACATGTTTCGTAGCTAAAGTCTGTTACTGTTTCCTCCAAGTCTTTTTTCTTCGATGAAAAATTCGTAGTTCGTGCCTTCTTTTTGGGGACAAAGCAAGAAATTGGGATGTCATCTTCTTCATCGAAGCTTTCCTCATGTAAGACAACTTCTGCCACTAGCTGGTTACGAGGCAAATTGTCTACACAAACCACATCTTCCTCACCTGAATCTTCATCTGTAACATCCCCCTCTAGCAATGGCGGTAAAATTGGTATTTCTGAGTAGAAATCGTCGTCATCGCTTTCGTCTATGCAACTTACAATCTCATTAACGGTCAGCCTAAAAAAAACCGAAATGACATGTATTATCCCACTGTACCATATGCGGTACATCAAAATTTACATCTATGTAACAGTAACATAGTATGTTCGAATTGTCAAGATTGTTAATTATTACTATTTTTTATTGTTTTAGCTATATAGATAATGTTTATTTAACTTATTTAAATGCACTGATAAGAAATTATTTACCTTTTCCCCGACATAGTTTTGATACGGCAAAATACGCGCACTTCACTTCCACTTTACATCTAACTGAACGAAAATAAGCTTAAATTGAAACATAAATATCTTAGTCTACTTACATTTAAACTGGATAATTCAAAAAACTACTCGATTAAGAGTTTTTTTTCTGAGCTTACATTTTTTAAATTAGGTGTACCATATGCGGTACAATGGGATAATTCGGGATATATAAATTATAAAAATTATAAAAATCGAACGATCCGTCCCCGAGTTATGAGTGCACATACGGACGTCAGTCTCTTTTATATGTAGCTGTATCCACCCGGCTTTGCCCGTACCTTTCGTATTAAATCTTGCTCACATAAGTATCCTATCCTTCAAGCGGGAACGAAGAATATAAATCTATAAAAATTCATTGAAATCGGGTGAGTGGTTTCGGAGATCGATTACAACGCCATATAGCGGGTCAAAGATCCTATCTTTTAAGTTTGCTTTAACCTGAAATACAACAATACGAACAAAACAAAAGAAGAATCATAAAAATTTACCCAGTGGTTATCGAGTTATATCATCATCATCGAGTTTCATCCCGAAAGAATTATAGGTATGAATTAAGAAGATTTAATTGAACTGAAAAACGACATACGCCTACGACGCCACATGTTGAGGATTTTCCGACGATGTGCACTAAGAAATTCAGTTTTTGCTAAAAATAATAATTTAATTATTTTATATGTATTTTATCAATATAATAACTCGGATCGAAGCATCTGTTTTAAACGATATTCATTTTTTTACATCCTCCTTGACGATATTTGCAGCACGCATTATGTCAATGTTATGCCAAGCGCCATAAGGTTACATCAAAAAAGTTTGAATTGTAAAAGCGCTATGGTTACATTAGATATAATTTGGTGGTTAAGTATTCTTAAATTTTCTAATTTTCCGCGCAATTTTCTTAATTTTTTCTTTCATAAGATTTTTCTCCTGACAATAACAAACACAACAAAAAAATTTAGCGAAATCGGTCCAGCCGTTCACGCGTCATGCCGCGACCAAGGGAAATAGGGATTCATTTTTATATATATAGATTCTACAATCTACATTGGCACATTTGTTCAAACAGCTTGACTCAATGCGATTCGTTCGAAGTCCATTTCTCTCTCCAATTCTCGATTAAATGCGTCAAATCAAAGCTTTGTTGCGCATTTCATCTGACATCTCCAGTTCATTATCCGATGTCACAGTGCGAATTCGATGCAAAATATCGTCGGCCATAATATCATCTTTGTATAATCAAAGTACCTATCTACTTCATTTCAAAAAGTTACTTAATGTAACATAGTAAACATAATTTATTAGAACAAACTTTTTGGGTATACCTATATTTAAAAAAAAAAAAAAAACTTCAAAATTGTTGACAACAACAATTTGCTTGGAAAATAATTAAAATAATTGACAACAACAATTGCTTTTAAAATTCAAAATGTTTTTTTTTATTTGAAGTTTCACTTCTTGATTTCTATCCAGTTATTTTTTTTTTCAAAGTGTATTTCCCCATACAAACTTTAATTTTCTAATTTTCCCCGCAATTTTCTTAATTTTTTCAATTTTTCTTTTTTCCTAAACCTTCGCGGAGCAATTACGAACAAATCCGCAGAAGGAAGTATCCAATGTGGTCCAGTCGTTTTCGAGTTTTAAGCATCCGAACAAACCAAGATCCATTTTTATATATATGGATAGACTAGCTGACCCGGCAAACTTCGTTTCGCCCAAATTTGTTAATTTGTTAATAAATTCCGAGCATGCACCAAGCACTTGCTATTTTATGTAATTCGACCAATTAAAATTCTTTATTCAAAAGTTATATTAAATGCAATAGAAATAAATGATGAATAGCAATGTTGATTTTTTCAATCAAACCGCAATGATTTTGACGTGTCGTCCAACCTTCCACTTTTTCACTAAATTGACAAACATCCATCGATTATCCTTGCAATAAATTATTTGTCATAGCGAAAGCGAGACGCACGGGAAATTGAAGTCGCACGAATGGTAAATCGTTCTTAATAAGCGAAATCTGCGGAATAAGAATGTTTGCCTTTGAATTTTCCCTACAAAATTTCAATCAACTTGGTAGCGCTGTTTCGGCGATCGGCAACAGCGCCACCTATCAGGTCCAAAAGTATCCTATCCTTCAAGCGGGAACGAAGAATATAAATCTATAAAATTTCATTGAAATCGGGTGAGTGGTTTCGGAGATCGATTACAACGCCATATAGCGGGTCAAAGATCCTATCTTTTAAGTTTGCTTTAACCTGAAATACAACAATACGAACAAAACAAAAGAAGAATCATAAAAATTTACCCAGTGGTTATCGAGTTATATCATCATCATCGAGTTTCATCCCGAAAGAATTATAGGTATGAATTAAGAAGATTATTATTAAAGAAAATTTAATTGACCTGAATAACGACATACGCCTACAACGTGTTGAGGATTTTCCGACGATGTGCACTAAGAAATTCAGTTTTTGTTAAAAATAATAAATTAATTATTTTATATGTATTTTATCAATATAATAACTCCGATCGAAGCATCTGTTTTAAACGATATTTATTTTGTTTACATCCTCGTTGACGATATTTGCAGCACGCATTCTGTCATTGTTATGCCAACGCCATAAGGTTACATCAAAAATGTTTGAATTGTAAAAGCGCTATGGTTACATTAGATATAATTTAATATGGTGGTTAAGTATTCTTAAATTTTCTAATTTTCCGCGCAATTTTCTTAATTTTTTCTTTCATAAGATTTTTCTCCTGACAATAACAAACACAACAAAAAAATTTAGCGAAATCGGTCCAGCCGTTCACGCGTCATGCCGCGACCAAGGGAAATAGGGATTCATTTTTATATATATAGATTCTACAATCTACATTGGCACATTTGTTCGAACAGCTTGACTCAATGCGATTCGTTCGAAGTCCATTTCTCTCTCCAATTCTCGATTAAATGCGTCAAATCAAAGCTTTGTTGCGCATTTCATCTGACATCTCCAGTTCATTATCCGATGTCACAGTGCGAATTCGATGCAAAATATCGTCGGCCATAATATCATCTTTGTATAATCAAAGTACCTATCTACTTCATTTCAAAAAGTTACTTAATGTAACATAGTAAACATAATTTATTAGAACAAACTTTTTGGGTATACCTATATTTAAAAAAAAAAAAAAACTTCAAAATTGTTGACAACAACAATTTGCTTGGAAAATAATTAAAATAATTGACAACAACAATTGCTTTTAAAATTCAAAATATTTTTTTTTATTTGAAGTTTCACTTCTTGATTTCTATCCAGTTATTTTTTTTTTTTTTCAAAGTGTATTTCCCCATACAAACTTTAATTTTCTAATTTTCCGCGCAATTTTCTTAATTTTTTCAATTTTTCTTTTTTCCTAAACCTTCGCGGAGCAATTACGAACAAATCCGCAGAAGGAAGTATCCAATGTGGTCCAGTCGTTTTCGAGTTTTAAGCATCCGAACAAACCAAGATCCATTTTTATATATATGGATAGATACTTAATACATGCTAGAAAGCAGCAACACTTTTCTTTACTTTTATACGATTACATATGTAATCAAACAACATTTGTCGTATTTCTTTAACACAAAATATATCAAAAAGGCAAAAACTAACCTTTTACTTGCCGACGGCACCCACAGTGACTCCGGCCGAAATAGCAATCTCGGGAAAGCGCAATCACTTTGCCAAAATGACTCCTTAAGTACTTCCGGCCAGCATAATACAGTACTGCACAATCAATAAAATTTCCTTCTATACGACTTCTACAGCAGAAAAACAAACTGGCTTGCATCTACCCAAAAATGCAGCATTAATGGCAGCAGTAAGAAAACTCTGAATGCCTTTCGACAGGAAACTTTGCCAGCATATATTTACAAGTAAAAATGAAACAAAACTTCTTTAAAACACAGTGAGGGAAATAAGTTAAAAGAATTTTCTACATGCATCTGGGTTTCGCTTTCGACGATGAAGGATAAACCGTTTTCAACAGCGGTCCAAAACATAGAAGGATGAGGGATCTATGCTCATTTCTCTACGACAAAAAGTGCACCACATAGAATTCATCCTTCTTGCAAACTTTATATATAAATCAAACCGAGTAACTGCAACTGGGTTTGTTTTTGGGGTTAAGACAACGTGTCGAAGGACCAAACAGCGGATGAATGAAGGCTAACTTAATCCATCCAACCGAGGACATTACCTCACATCCCACGGCAGAGATAAAAGCTGGCTGTATAGCAAATACGTTAAACATTTGTGCTATGGTGGAAAAATAGCAAAATAAGGATATATCTATCTATACGTGTTTATTTTGTATCACCAGATCGACAACAGAGAAACAGAAACTTTAGGTAAGCGGCTGGGCAGATGGATGTAAGTAGTGAGCCAAAACAAGGAAGCTACAACGGATTATTTTATAGCAATGCAAAACCGAAGGATGCACCAGAAACAAAGGACTATTCACTTCTTCCGTGGATATTGTCTATTTTACGAATTTTCTACTTCTTCAGACAACGTTAATTAAATAACTTCCTATTCTAGTCAGAAAACGTTGAAAAGTATACATTTTGTGTATTAAAAGACAGGTTTTCAGTCGTTTCGAATTGATGATATAGTTGTTGGCCCAGATCCCAAAACGGATGTATAAGTTTTACACAGGAAGGGATAGAGCTGGTGCAAAACAGAACTTAATAGTACGAGTTTCTTAATTAGAGTATAAACCTCTGAGCTTGAAAAATGTAATTCAAAATGGCGCTAACCCCTAAAATGAACTTAGAGACGTTACGTGCTCGCACGGTTGCCAACACGGTACATTTGTGACAAAGTCTTTGCCCTTTGTCCTTCCCGACGATTTCTCAGTCACAAACTTAATTTATAAAAAAGAAAATTAATTCAACAAATAAATTCAGAAGGAACACAATTAACCTTGGTTAAGCACGAAAATATTTTTTTATTATTAGATAGTACGTTTTGAGGTGTAATATAATACGAGTTGGGTGTGAAATTTATAAAATTTGTTTTTCAGTTGGAAAATGAAATCTTTGTCGCAATGTTGATTTCTCTTTCGGTATATTTGTCCGAAGTTATGTTTCAATTTGGCAACCATGCGTTTTGCAGATTTTATTACAATGTGTATGAAAATTAGAAAAAACAATTATCTGGTTGACTCTGTCGATGAGTTAGTATTGGCTAGGTTTGTTTTGAACACCCGCGGGGCAAGTTTCCATTTTGCGCACTGAGCAAATTTTTCTTTCTGGCTTAAAATGGCATAAAAAAACTTGTTGGATTTCACAAAAATGGCCGTGATGACGTCGCAAAAGCTTACAGCAAACAAGGTCGAGAGTACCTTGCCGCATGTGGCAGCTATTTGTATAAAAACAATTTTTGTTAGAATAAAGTCGGGTAATGTGGACCACTCGGCTAATATGGACCACCAGCTTTGCTCACCTCTGACAAATGCAATTAAGGTGAGTATTGCTTACGCTTGTCCGCGACCTCCATAAACTTATGTTAGGGTAATTCCAGCATTCAGAAGGAATTCGTCTCAGAGTTGTGATAAATAAAAGAAAATCGTAGGAAGTCTTCATTTTCTTTTTTTTTCGTAGGTGTTTTTCCTTTTTTTCATTAGTTAAATATCTGTTTTTTAAACATTCCTTTTATAAATAACCTGCCGACTTATTACATATAACCTGCCGTTTTATTAAAAGGACTCTGAAATAGAACTTTAGGCCATGAATGCGAGAAAAGAAAAACGCAAGTCATGGAATCCGGATGACTTAAAAACGCTATTGAAATGGTGGGGACGTTCGTTTTAAAAGCTTCGAAATTATATGTATGTATCAAAAACTAGTCTCATAAGAATGGTTAAAATTGAAAGTACTGAGAGTTCGACATTGGTAATTTTAAGTTAGGTTTGGAAAAACTCCAAATACGTTTGAGAAATTGCATGTGGAATATGTGGTCCATATTACCCTCCATTTTTTTTTTACCGTTTTTGAGTTAGGTATTTTAGTTTTTATTTAGTTATTTATTTTTTATTTTTTTGTATATGAAGGGAATTAATGTATTTGTTGCTATTTTTGGAATATAAAAAGGCTGATCTTTTTTTTTTTAAATAAAAATATTTAATAAAGCTTACACCGTTTAAGCTTAATTAGCAAAAATGTGAATGGTGGTCCATATAACCCTACTTTACTCTATATAAAGTCGAGTTTCTTGTCAAATAAAATAATTCGGTTGTATATGTGAAAGCAGTTGTTTTTTTTTTTAATTTATCCGTTCAAAATTTACGGAAATTATTGTGCTTAAGGAAATAACCGGTAAAATTATTTCTTTTGAGTTCAAAGTCGAACATAAATAGGTATAATATTTTCATTTTTAGGAAATAAAAAAAAATAAAAAAATATTTTTTTATTTATTAAATTTATTTTTTTTTTATCATACACCGGGATTTTAACCGTTTTTTTTCGAAACATGCACTAGGTACTGCTTGAAACAGCTCTTCAAAGGGATTTAATTTTTTTCGCTTATTTCTTCCTCCACTGGTATTCAACTACCTATTTAATCAGCGAAATTATTAGAGTAATTGTCATTGTAAAATTCTCTTTTAATGACAAGCCACTGAGATTTGATTCTTGGGGTATGGATGCCATCAGGACCAACGACCAACAAAAGGATTGTCAGGATCACTGTTGTTCACATTGTTATGAATGAACCCATGAGCACCCAAACAATTGTACACCGTCAAGCAATCGGTGTGGATGATCCTGGATTCACATGCCTTTTAATTAGCGTCACTAGCACTACAACACTGAACCTGTTTTCTGGACTCAATTAAATGCAAAACCCAGTGGCCGTCCACACGCATTCTTTTTTTCAATGAAACCTCAAATTTACTCTCTTCCATCTGGATGACTTTGCCTGGTCCGCCTTTATCTCCCTTCGCTTCAAATTTTTCCAAAAACTGAATTATTATTGTCTCCCGGCCAGTGTTCGGACTTAACTGCAATTGCAGTAGATCTACTTCGATTTTAGAAAAAAAAAAAAAAAAATAAAATAAATAAATCCGCCGCTGATCCGCAATCTACTGCGATTTTTCGATTTCCCGAATTTTGAACCTCCATCTGAAATTGAACGCATCCAATTTCTTTTGTTCCGACTAGTTAATTTAATTAGTGGGTACCTACTACCGCCTTTATTCACAATAACTTCGTAAATTCGATACGTCATGGAATCTTACAGCCTCTTTATGTAGTCCAGCGAAGGGATACGTTCACCTCAAACTGACTTATTTTTTCGGATTAATTTTCTCAGCAAATAGTAAACAAAATCAATTGATATATTAAGGTACAAGGTTTTAAAAAAATAGACAACGTAGCTTAGAAAATGTTTGTGCTTGAAGCGAAGTGTAGGTATATAATCCCTTTTCTGGTTCAACTATAAGAGACTTTACGCTTTGTTGTAGCTTTAAAGAGTTAATTTTAGATATTTGTAAAAAGCTGAATATTTCATCCTAAATACTGATATTCCAATAAAAAATATATTAACAATAAAATAGGTATAGGTACATATTATCGGATCTCAATACTCAATCGCAATCTTAAAATTGATGAAAACAAATTACATTGCCGGCATTGCTCCAAGTGTTGGCTTTTACGACATCCCACAAAAATAAAACGAAAATACTCCACAAAAATTCACCAATGCTGTGATTATATTCAATAGCTTCTAAAATCACCGCAAATAACACCCCAAATTGAACGAGTAATGCCAACATCTTAAACAACCCTCCCCCTTTCGGCCAAGCTGCAGATGCGAGAATAGCAATACAGTGACTGCCCCATGGAAATGGAAAATGTCAGGAGGATTGTCGCTCCTATAAATAAAATATCCAACATACAAACTTAACCAATTTCAATGGTTTTGGTATATCCATCCCGGATGACAATCCGATAATGCTTACTTATCTAAATCGCTGGCCGTTTCAATAAATTGCTAAAGTCGAAGAATCGCCAAAAGGAAATAACGAAGAACGGAAACAAAGAAAAACAAATCGAATCTGAGAATGAGAATGAGAACCGAAAACCGTCCGCCGACCAACAAATTCAAAGTTTACTCCCTAGGTATATATATATTTTTTTTACTTTTATTTTTATTGTTTTTCCTTTTCTGTTTATCGTCCGCTTTGAGTGTTGGATTTGTGTCCTTTTCTTAGCCAGCAAACAAATATATAAATAAACCGCTGCTATCGTTGATTTTTCTTTTCAAGTCGGCAACGTAGAATTCGTTATTATCCAAAGAAAAAGGTAATCAGAAAAACAGCGGCGAAGTATTTTGACTATTTTGTCGCTCAATTCTGTAATGTATTCCCAAAGTGGTTGTGGGCGTAAGTAAAGTAACAGTAGGTTCGAGTTTGTTTTCTGTTTTGCGGTACTTAAGAACGTGACATACGTGCGGCCGCTGTCAACATTTCAACCAATCCGCTGGAGTCCATCTCCAACTGTAACCGCTATGCTCTAAAAAACGATGACGCATACATTCCTACACACAGTTATGTTCCTGTGCTAGCAGCTTAATTCGGAGGTTTGCACATTCTGCCGTGTAGTGTAAGGTTCCACTCATTTTTGTCGGCTCTACGATTCCTTATTCCCAATTGTGTTACCTACGTGACGCTACCTGAGCAAAGTGTCATCGCCTTCCTCCATTTAAAATCGAACTTGAAGCAGAAATACCTATTCTTGCACAGCAATCAGTATACGCCAGTTGCTTTCAATGACAGGTACCAAGTGGTTACAGATGTGACAGCATTTAAGCAATTTCCTATAACTATGACTTTAGTTGCGTCAGTGTAGACAAACTCATCGGGTTGACAATATCCAACATCCACAAGAGGATCAAGTTCTCAGGACAGTACATCCTTTAAGCACATACAAGTACAAACGCGTTAAAGTTGATTGCTATACTATTTGCGGTGATACAAAATAGTTTATAGGCAGTAAGGGTATCATTGAATAAGAGCTCTAGCCATAATAACATTACACTACCTCAGTGCTCAGTACCCTCAGTCAGTGAACAGTGAACCACAAGTGGGCCAGGTGAACGTGTCAATTGGCATAGCGAATTTGAGCAACACGCACAGCACATCGTGCTTACGTTCAAATGTGTTCATGTGTCAGACTATTGTGCTGACTGCTGACACTCGCAAAGCTCTGAATTTATGGAAATAAATCGCCTCTACTGCAGAATCGTGCGCCTTCTTTCGTATCCATCGTTCCTACTCATCGAAAGTCTGTGTAATTCTTAAGCCCATTCGTAAATTTGTTATTTTTGCTGTGATATTTTCATCTACATACACACAGTGCTGTAAAGGGATTTGTAATCCTTTTCGTTAGTTTGCAATTTTGTTTGGCGCCTTATGTGGCAATGAGTGTGAATGAGAACTGTGTCGGTCTAGGTTTCTATGAAAATAAATAGGCGGCAATAAATTTGGATTAACCTGTTGTTTGATGGCATGAACACAATGCACAACCTGCGTGATGAACGGACGTGCACAGATAGAAAGATGAGAGTAAAATGGGTTGCAGGTAGTGGGATTGTATTCATAAGTTCAATAATAAATTTAACTCTTCTTTTAATAATATTTTTATTTTTTTATATGTAGGTACATTACTTAAATGTAGAGTCAAGGCTCAAATAGATATATTATTCTAAGGGTTTGTGGATTGTGTCCCTATAATCTATCGATACAATAGTCACTGCAATAGTAAATATTCTTAACCTCCCCTCCTTTCGCAAATGTCCGATAATATAATATAGCTTGAGAAAACTTCTTAATACAGCCATTTAAGATAGCGACAGCGACAAATGAATGGAATTGGAACAGAACCAGAATCGAATCATCACACGGAGAAAAATCGACCACTTTGAAATAATATGACGCTCACCTTAATTCCAATCAACGTTAAACAACAAGATTTCATAACAAAATAAATGGATTCCTTTCAAACTCTATTAGATCTAAAATGAACGCCATTTCATTCTAACAAGAAATTTCTTTTTAAATCAACCTTTCTTTTTCTGTTTAAAATGAACAAATTTCCGTATAATTCTAAGTGCTGACTTATTAAAATAAGAGAATTTTCTTAAAAAGAGAGAACCATATTAAAATAACGTGAACATCTGCTTAAAACCAAAACGTTTGCTGTTTTCAATTTTTGCTTGTGCAAGAATGTTCTTGCACGGTAAACGCATTAAATGGATTCCTTATTGAAGGTAAGTGATGACTCTTTATTTTAAGCAGATGTCCACCTTAAAATTAAATGATTCTCCTTTCTTGTACGTGTTTTGACATGCATTTTTTTTCGCAGTAGACGCATTGTTCTTCCATGCTTTCATCAACTTAGTGCGGTAGTGATTGTTTTGCGGTACGAAACGTGGAGTTAAGATATTTTTATTAAAAAAGTGAAGTGTTTTATAAAATGTCGGAAGCTGATGCACAAAATCTAAGCTATGAAATAGTTTATTCACAAGTTGATAGTGAAATTGAAGATCTCCTTATTGAATGGGGACTCTCGCCAACATCGATTTCATTACTCCACCAGCAGGGTATCGATAGGAACATACTCTGCAAAATGGAGCGAAGCGACATTGAATTTCTATGTTCGCAGATTAATTTAAATTTTCGGGAGTATATTTTATTCAAAGACGGATTGTTAAATTGGCGCATTGCACAGGTACGTATGAAATCAGATTTTTTTTTTTATCTGATAGCGTATGTGAGAAATTTTCAGGAAATAATTTTCTTTGCCTTTACCTGGCCTTTATCATGTCTAGAAATTTGTTGGAAAAAGTGGAATCGTTATGCATTTTTATCACATAGGATAATTTCTTCTATATTATTTCTGTACTAGAGATTGATTCATTGTTTACAATATTTTTTACTTTTTTTTTTGATTGAAAGGACAAACCATTGGCAGGATCAAGCTCAACCGATAGAGATACTCTATCAATATCCAAGTCTGTTTTAAGTTGGCTGGATAACATACAGCAGTCCTCATCTTCTTCTGAAACACTGTCATCTTCAGATAATACTGAACTTAGAAAATATCCTACAAAAAACAATAAAAGTCCAAATGATAAAAGATTTCTATAAAGAAAACAAAATTCTGAATAATAGATGCCAAAAGGATTTAGTTCAATGAATATAAAAAATGTGGATGGACCACCTATTCATTTTTACGTTTTAAATAATGGCCTCAAAGTTATTCGCCCGAAGTTGTATTTTTAAATAAAAATGTAAAATTCAATTTATGAATAAATGTTTAGCTACTAAAAAAGATACGTTTATTATTTCTCAAACATTACTGTTTATGGACAATGGAGTAACTAATAACAATTTGAAGTTTTAAATATGAAGTCAATGAGTGCATTTTAGCATCGTTTTCATATATATTTTGCTATGGCGGTTATTTTAATTGAAAATTTGTCTGCCTTTTATTTACATGCATTGTTTTCTTAAAAATAAAAATCCAAACGATTAATTTGAAAATGCATTTCATAAAAATAAGATATTCAGCAAACAAAAATCAGTGCCAAATATATCATATTAATGAAAATGAGATTTCAAATTTGAACCTTTTAGAACTCCGAAAAGGAAACGATTTCCCACTAAAAAAAACGTGCTACATTAAAGTGCAAAATATATAATTTTGATAAGAATGCACTTTAAATAAGCAAAGCTTTCACTTAATATTAACCTTTAAGAAGTCTAAAACCAAATGGATTTCTAGTACAATCTATCGGTAAACGTATGATATTAAAGTGCCAACGTTTTGATTCTATAGGAATGCACTTCAAATAGCATAATGCTTCACTTCATATTAACCTTTACGAAGTCTTAAATCAAAGCGATTATTTAGTTGAATCAATTGGGAAAAGAATAATTTAAAAGTGCATGACATCTTATTTTTATGGGAGTGCACTCGAAATTAAAGTGAACTGCACTTTAATTGACCTTATAGAATATCTTTAAAAAAAATCATTTTCCTATAAAATTAAACGGATTCTTTTGATAACAAAATGCAACACGCATAGAAATAGTTAAGATGATCTTTCCACTTATATTAAGTCGGAAGTCCGCTTGGCAAAAATCCATGCAGAAATCCGATTAATTTAATACAGATTCTGTTTGCTTTTAGCATGACTTTTTTCTCCGTGCAGCATCAGCATACATATGTATATGTATGTCGTAGGACGTATATATGCAACCGATAGAAACAAATGTATGGACCCTGTTTTTTGATCATCATTTTTATCTAATTTTGGCAACGAAAAGTTTCCTCGAGTTAGTCACCTGTGTTTTTCTCGTTGTGGTTGTGGTTGCTCGAACATTTGATAGGCCCGTTTGCCACATTTAGGATCAACTACGTCAACCTATCATTCCAATATTTTTTTTGCACAATATGGTAGACAATTAGTTTGTTTGGAAGTTATTGATATCTACCATTATCTACTGTGAGTCCTCGAAATGTCAAGTAGCGCGTAGTTGTAGTAATTGCGTGCTTAAAATCCTACTTTACTTTGCTTTGCTGAGATTGAAGCTAAAAAAAACAGGCCTAATATGACTAATATGAATTGGGGGATAGTGACCCAAGGCCCAACAGTAGTGTGCTTCCTTAGAGGCCCAACGACAGCGTAGTTCCTGTGGAAGGAGCTCTCATTCGGGTATTCATGGTTTTCCCACCACTAAGAGTATTCCAAACTGAGGCGAGTTGGAAATATGTGAGTTTTAAATTGCAATGATCTTGCAATTAGGCAAATTGATTATTAGTGCACAAGAGGTGCTTGGCACTGACAAATACAAAAAAAAAAGCTCGTTAGGCGAACGTTATAATAGGTAGTTTATCTCCGAATACTTGGACGATCTAATAGCGAGTGCCTTGGTTACATGAGGGTGTGCTTGTTCGTTGTCCATCGCCACCTTATGCAATATACGTACTGCTAAGTATGGCGCGGAAGCAGTACCAAATGTAACACTGTTGAGGGCGAAGACCTTAATTGGCTCGTGGATTTCAGTTTTCGACAAAATCAGTTGAAAGTTCCAATCTTCTGGTGCCATCCATATTTGCCTGTACATCTTGCTGATTTCTCAGCAAAGGCAACCTTGAATTTGCGCCATTGTGCAGTGAGATCAATTATGTCTCTCTATAAGCGTGGACCTACCAGCACATGATCATTTAACGACCTTCCGTTTGAAGTTGCACTGTAATGTTCGCGCATAATATCGAAACCTGTTTTAACTTCACTCATGTGTCATAACGTAGCGTATTCCTGAATGCATTGAGTGTACGCTTCCTTCAGCTTCCTGTTCGTTGCAAACCGTTTCTCGATTTGATAGAATCGTGCCATTGCAGCCCTTTTTGAGTCTCCAAGAATTGGTCGACAATTCTCCTTGAATGGAAGCCGTACCTCATATCATCCGTCGACCCTAAGTTTCACGGTATTCTCGAAGTGTAGTTGACACTTTTCTTCTTCTGATGTCCGCCTTCGTACTTCCAAATTTTCCTCAATTTCCCAAAATTGTCTCAGTTGTGCATCGATCGCGTTATGGTGATTTTGCACGACTACCAAATTTGTATGTGGAGCGCTGCTGGTTGATCCTGTGAGGATTCATCCCAACTTGGTGTTTTGTGTGACCGGGGAACCATTAAGACTCTTAATCAGACCTTCTAAAATTATGGATGCATATAAGTCGGCGCCTATCAGTAAGTCAATCTTCCCTGGGTAATTGTATGTGGGATCTGCCAGCGGAATTTAAGAA
This sequence comes from Cheilosia urbana, assembly GCA_946477585.1. Lineage (NCBI taxonomy): Eukaryota > Metazoa > Arthropoda > Insecta > Diptera > Syrphidae > Cheilosia > Cheilosia urbana. Next base: position 42,101,647 of record OX297853.1, read on the forward strand.
GGAACAACACGAGCTATTCATATCGATATAGCTCATTCCCTGACCACAGACTCGTGCGTTCTTGCAATTCGCAATTTTATGGCGCGACGCGGGACCCCCATTCAGCTCTTTAGTGATAATGGGACGAATTTAAGAGGCGCTGAGACTGAATTAAAGAAGGCGTACCAAAGTATTGATCACGATAAACTTTTACGAACGTACACATCAGCCAATACCAAATGCACCTTTATACCGCCCAGATCTCCTCATATGGGTGGTAGTTGGGAGCGCCTTGTGCGTTCCGTAAAAACTGTTCTTAACCGAATTGCTCCAAGCCGAAATCCATCAGACGAGTTGCTGAAAAGTATGCTCCTGGAGGTTGAGAATATTGTCAACCCTCGACCTCTGACATACATCCCTATCGACAATGAAAATGAAGAAGCCCTTACACCCAACCATTTTATTTTGGGCTCATCCAATGGTTGTAAGCCGTGGGCTGTTTTTGACAATGAGAACGAAGTTCCCAGGAGAAATTCGTTAGTCTCACAATGCTACGCTCAACAGTTCTGGCGACGATGGGTCAACGAGTATTTTCCAATAATAACTCGACGCACAAAGTGGTTTGCTCCAGTTAAGCCTATAGAGAAGGATGACATCGTATTAATTGGGATCCAGGAAATCCACGTATTTGCTGGCCAAAGGGACGGGTCATTGAAACGAAACTTTCTACTGATGGACAAGTAAGAAGTGCTACTGTTTTAACTAAGTCCGGTATCTACGAAAGGCCTTCTGTTAAGTTGGCCGTATTGGACGTCCGGAACCGACACAGAGGTAGGACCACCAATGGACATACCAGGAGGGGGTGTTGCCCATGCACAGCTTCACTTAACAGTTTAACATTTTCAATCGGCATTTTTTAGCGCCAAGCCACCGCCATTTTCCTTGAATCGGGTGAATGTCAACTAATAAAGAAACTTCCTTTTGGAATCAAACCTAACCATCGACTGGACGCTTGGATTACAAGGCAGATAAGAAAAAAAACTAATTTTGTAGCCCTTTAGTACATTAAGAATAAATGAATTAACTTCCAATAGTTATTATATATAAATTTGATAACTTTCGTCTATTTTTATTTGTCGGTTCAACAAAATTCTTCCCAACAAATGCAAAACTTGAGGAAAAAAGTTCCATGACTTTGGAGTTCTTTCAAATGTAATAACTTCTAAATTTTTTTGAAAATTCTTGGGACTTATTTCATTTAATTTTTTGAAGTTAATTCCTTTGCAGCTAATTCGTAGAGCCTAAAGAGGTACCCACTGCGTTATAAATTTTGTGGACGATATGTAGTAAATAATTATTCCGACGAAGAAGTTAGTTTTGAAATTAATTAATATGATGTGCATATTTTTTTCATTTTGTTTAAAGCTTCATCACGATTTTAAAGTCACGAAAATGTCTTGCGCTGCATTGATGGTTGCTATCTGTAGGTACATACGAAAGCCAGTAAACAAAATTCGTTCAACTTACATCAATCGTCATGGCCTGATTTCCGTTGCTCTGCAAGACATCTGTGACGCAGACAAGAAGTTTTTGGACGTTTATATTGGATCGCCTAGCAAAATACACAAAATATCCAAGTATTTACGGACAATTTGCGGGAACCGTTACCCCCTTCTGGGTGATGCTGCTAAAGAGTATTTACTTATGCTGTACCAAGATTATGGTGATTTGAGCAATCAGCAAAAGAAATAAATAAAAAAAAAAACAATTTCAAACAATATTTAAAATGGAAAAAATGTTTCGGTTTGTTAAAGCCTAGACTTTTTTACCCTGGAAATAATGTGTAAGTTTATTTATTTTAAAATGCTACATAATATGTGTATAAAGTATAACTGATGTCGATCTTTGGACGGATGTTGATGATCTAAATGTAGCTGTTGGTGAAGAAAGGCAAACTGAAAGTATTACTACTTCTGTTGGACATGATAATTTGCCCGATGCTGTTATGCAGCATATGGGGCAACTGGAGCGAGATAGTATTGCTGCAAAATATGTAGAATATTTAAAATAAATGTACTTTATTTGTTTTTGTTTTTTTTTTTTAATTTGCATTCATTTTCTAGAGTTCAAAATCATTTCCAGTATTTTCATTTTATCAGCATGTCGTTTTTCTTTGTTGAGTTCTTTGTCCTTTTCTCTTTTAGCCTTTTTTTTTTTCTAAAAACAGATTTTCGTGCCTTTCGTAGATATTTTTTGCATTCTGTTCTAAATATCTTTTAAGAAAGACTTGTTGAAAAGGTTTTTTTTAAACAATGGCTATTTTGAATAGGCGAGATCTCAGCTCAGATGACAGTTTCGGAGATAAGCAAGGGTCGTCTTCATCGTATGCCCATGGTATTTCTGGCGAAGAATTAAATCGTGTTATCTGTTCAGATACTGCTAAAACTCGTTCTGTCAATCTGCGGCGGCCTTAGGGGGTGGCGACAGTGGCGTAGCGTGGGTTGGATCCGCCCCCCGTAATTTTGTCACATACTAAAAAAAAACCTTTGTAAAGAATATATATACATACTAGCTGACCCGGCAAACTTCGTTTCGCCCAAATTTGTTAATTTGTTAATAAATTCCGAGCATGCACCAAGTACCTACTTGCTAATTTATGTAATTCGACCAATTAAAATTCTTTATTCAAAAGTTATATTAAATGCAATAGAAATAAAATGATGAATAGCAATGTTGATATTTTTCAATCAAACCGCAATGATTTTGACGTGTCGTCCAACCTTCCACTTTTTCACTAAATTGACAAACATCCATCGATTATCCTTGCAATAAATTATTTGTCATAGCGAAAGCGAGACGCACGGGAAATTGAAGTCGCACGAATGGTAAATCGTTCTTAATAAGCGAAATCTGCGGAATAAGAATGTTTGCCTTTGAATTTTCCCCTTAAAATCATCGCTTGTATGATATTTGATGTGAGATCCTTCACCATAAAACAAATGCGATCCGTTGCAAAGTTTCGGTACATTGATGTTTCGCAACAGAATTTTAACTGAACCAACTTTCAAATCCGAATTATGTAGATAAATATAAATTATAAAAATTATAAAAATCGAACGATCCGTCCCCGAGTTATGAGTGCACATACGGACGTCAGTCTCTTTTATATCCCACCCGGCTTTGCCCGTACCTTTCGTATTAAATCTTGCTCACATTTCGCAAATTGCTTTATTTGGACAGCGTCCATTAATAATTTTCATTATACAACTTTAGAAATAGCGTTTGATTTTATTTTTGAATGGGACGTGCCACAATCCGTTTTCTTATCCCGCTTGTGTTTTTCAAAGTACCACCTATAGGTCAAAAACTATCCGAAATTTAAAACTGGAAGCAACCATATCCATCTACAAAATTTCAATCAACTTGGTAGCGCTGTTTCGGCGATCGGCAACAGCGCCACCTATCAGGTCCAAAAGTATCCTATCCTTCAAGCGGGAACGAAGAATATAAATCTATAAAATTTCATTGAAATCGGGTGAGTGGTTTCGGAGAT